>JAUMJJ010000036.1:16403000-17605000 GCA_033556795.1 Tapera naevia
AAATTAAAACCTACAAAGGAAAACTAAGCACCCACCCTAATATTTTGCTTATCCAGAAGTGAAAATTGTGCTTAAGTGCCATTTAATTTTTAAACTTTTCAATAGAAATACAGCTAGTATTGCAAATAAAAATGGAATAAAAATACAGCTAGTTTTACTCAAGAAAACCCCAGCTAATTTCCATCTGCCTCAGTATTTTTCACACGTAAACTAAAGAAGCCAAGCCTTTGGTACTGAATTCAGGCTGAATTTTACCAGAGTAGGCCTGCGAGCCTTCTTTCAAGTGCTCAACAATGTAGTGCATCCAGACCAACCATCACCAGTGTTTGATGGCAAGCACTGTTTGAAAACGTCTGTGATTTTTCTTTCCTTTTTTTTCATTTTCATTCAGGTGCATGAAAATGTTTCTGATGGAATCACAATTGTCTTAAAAAGTGAAATGTCTAGTAACTGATAAAAGGAAAATATTTGATACTGTAGTCTGAGTCAGGCTTTGTGTATGCTTGTAAATATCTATTTAGTTGTATGGAAATAAATAGAGACCTTCAAATTCATATCTTATCTTATTAGCACATTGATATGCTGCTCAAATTATGCAGAATGACAAGACTACCTTGGCTATGAAATGCTCCTGAGGTATGATAATCTGATAATAACCAAACACCATGGAGTAGTCTTATAATTTTTTAATAAAACCAGATTAATTACATGAGCATAACTATGCAGGGGAAGATGAGATTGGTCGTTTGGAACAGCTCCTCTTTAAGTTACTAATCTCTTCTTTTAAATGTTGATCGACTACTCTGACTTCCTCAATGAAATCACTTCTGGGAGTAAACCTGCATTATGTGTGAGCAGTGTGACTAAATGGAGGTAAACAGAGTGATACAAACCCCTGATTTTTCTTAAAATAAGAAGTGACAGAGAGATTTGTCGTTTTGGTAGTGACTTTTACCACATGAGTAGTCTGTAGGCTTGAGTTTTGAGCCAATCATTAATCTATTGAGATGTGTACGTGTGTGTACGTTGCAGGGTTTCAGTGCACATAGTCAGTTTTTCAGAAGAGCTCAAGACTTAAAGCCCTTCATATGTCACGAACTAAGATCAGGGCTCACTCTGGTAAGCTTTTATAGAAAGTTGGACATAAAAATAAGCAGTCAAACTGGGATCTCACCTAAAATGAAAACAGGCTCCATAGATTGATTCTGTGTAAAAAGACCCAGGAAGACCTTTGAGAGGCAAATACTTCCTTCTATCAGTGGCACTTTAGCAACTCATTAGATTTTCTTGGAAGTGGTTTCTGTGAGCTATTAAAGCAGTGAACTGTTCTTGGCCAGTTTCCCCTCTCAGTTCTCAGAAACCTCTCTTCAAGTGTCAATATGTAATGCTAGAATGAAAAGAGAACAGTAAAGTCAGAGTTCATGTGGCTCACCTCCTCTCTATCCTTATGTCAACAGATTGTAAGGTATGACTTCCTTGCAGTCATTTGTTGTTTGCCCAGAAAGTTTCTGAAATCTTCCTACTTGTGAGATGATTCTCCAGTTCTCTATCCTAAATCTACGGAAACATTTGGATAGCTGTGCTGCTACACTGAAGTGCTGGCAAGAAGAGGAATATAGTTGGTCTCTGCTACAGTATGATCCCTACATAGGCAAGGAGTTCCATGTTCAGGTTCAAGACTAAATCAAGGCTGCAGATCTTCAGCATTTATGGGAGCAATTGCAAGCTTTCAGGTGACATCAGGAGCATAAACCCACCAGAGACTACCTGTTCTTGTGCAAATCCTATTCCAATTTGGGATCTAGTGTGTCTCCTCTGAACCTCCGTGTGTTTGTGTACAGGTATTAACAAAATCAATGGACATCGTAAATGACAAACTTTTTCTTTCACCTTCGAAGTTGTTTTCAGTTAAAGGGAAGGCACACTGTATCCTAAACAGCTAATATTAGTATTTCAGTCAAATGAGGCACTTCAGTAAGCAGTTCCAGGTCATTGACAGTGCTAATTAACATTAACTGAAGTGAGCACTGAATCCTCCCACTTGTAGTTAAGTTGTTTAAGAATCTATTGTGCTGCATGTTTCATTATTAGAACTCTTTAGGAGTGAATTTTGATAGTGACAGTGCTGCTGATTGTTTAGTGGATTGAGATGCATCAAGAATATCTATAGATAATCAGAGATGGTTTCGTAGTTCGGACCCTGAATTTTGGCAGATGTGATTACTGGTATGAGGTCTACTCTTCTCCCAGGTTGCTTTTTGTATGAGCATCATATCTAGTTTTGCAGCAATAAAAAAAGTGTTCAGCAAAATTTTCTTCACCGAAAGGGTTATCAAGCACTGGACCATGCTGTCTGGGGAAGTGGTTGTGTCACCATACATTCATGTATTTAGAACACATGTAGATGTCACGCTTGTTGATTTAGTGGTAGAGTTGGTAGTGGTGGGTTTACAGTTGGACTTGGTGATGTTCTGAGTCTTTTCCAACCTAAATGATTCTATGATTCTATGATTTACTTTTAGAAGAGTGGCTTGAATTACATGACTGCAAGTAGTATATCAGAACCTAGTTAAATATTAACAGTAAGTTTAAGGAAGGCATGAATAGGGAAATTAATGAAGTAAGGCAGCATTTCAGTCCTTAGTTCTGCATTTACATTATATGCTTTTATCTCCAAACACATTGAGCACAATTTTTTAAAATAGTAAGTTTTCTTCAGAAAATTAATGCTCAATCATCATTGTTCAATCAAGTTCACGTTGATTCTCATTTGGTGCTTTCACACTTTATTTTCATTTTAAGTCATGAGAAGAATGAAATTATTCTACCCAGTAAAATAAGCATATGCAATTAAAAATAACACCGAGGTTCACATACTTAATTTATTACTTATACTTTTCTTCTTTCATACATTTCTGAAAAAAAGCAAATTCATTGTAAATTCAAGAATAGTGAGTATTTTTTCACCATGATATAGTATGCATGCACAATTTTACATTTGTGAAACTTCTTTTAGAGGGAAGGATTAAATATTTTTGTCTTGAAGTCTTCAAATGGTAATATGTATCATAAAGCAGAACACAGCTGAGCAAATATCACGTTCAATGTGTTGTGAGGCAACCTATAGAAACAGATTTTTTTGGTGCTTTGCCTATTTAGTTTGGTTTTGGTTTTTTTTATTTTCATCAAAATGTCTTTCTTTCACATGTTCAACCCTGTGTAATTGAGATAGCTTCTTTGTGATGCACTAACACTATATGTCCAACCCTGAACTGCCAGTTAAGCTGATAAATATGCGTCTTGTTGACTGTTTCTACCAGAACAAAGGTGCTGATGAGAATCATAATACTTTTTTTTTTACTAGAAATATTTCAAAATGATTCATTGTCTTGAATAACATTTTTTCTCCTCATAAATTTCTCATTTTTAACATCCTGAGAAGAGTCTAATTTGAATGAATGTAAATGTAAGTTGTTATTTCCCTTCCCAAACTCACCCTTCTGCAATTCTGCATTATGGGCTTTCTCTTCCATCTTCTGTGCTTCTATTATTGCTCTTACTTTCTTAGTAATAGTGACTTTCTCCTTGTATACCTGACTAAGTATTATTCAGTCCTGAATTTATGTCCACCCTCTGTTCAAAGGAGAAATATTTGTTCTTCATATTCTTAAACTATTCCAAATCTTTAGATAGTATAATGGGTACAGAGTATATTAGGACACCGCTTTGGCTATGAATAATTCATACCAGGATGCTTTCTTTCAGTGTACCTTTGGCTCAGTAGCACAATCAGTTATAGTGTTTCAGAGCCTGTACATTTCACTGGCAGTTCAAGAAGTTATGGCTTTTAGCATTCATACCTTCATTCAGTTTTATTTAACTTCTGGTCAGTTACCTCATCTGAGGTTTCACAACCTGTCTCCCCACTGTCTTATGCTACCAATCTGTGTCTTGTGCTACCAGGTATCATTTCAGTGGCTCAAAAGAAGTTTTGCAGTGTGCACCACTTCAGTGTAGTAAGAGATCAGATCCAACTAAGTATGATATTTTAGATAAAGTTTAAAAAGCTAGAGTATTTTTAAAGCATTTCTTTGTTATTTTTATGTGAAATAATGCTTTAATTGTTTGGGGGGAGGTTTAGTGGCAGTATCAGTTACCTAGGGTGGATTTGTTGGTTAAGAGTCAGCTTTTGCTGCACTGCAGAGTTATGAACCATGGGAGTACGGTGAAGTAATACTTTTCGTTGAGTGATTCATCCTGGAAAACAGTATTTTAGGTGAACCAGAGGATAGAACAATGTAGTGATAAATGAGCTGATTCACTAACCTTGCTCATGCAGCTAGTTAATAGTACCTCTGTGCTGGTCTGCATTGACTCCTCTGGTGAAGATGGACAGATAGGGTTTTACCACTTTCATATATTTTTGGTTTGATTTTCTTCTTCCTTTTCTCATTTTCTTGTGAGAAATACTGAAAATTACATCCTGGAGCTAAGATTTATAAGAGGAAGTTGGCTTCCTGTTTGTCAAGAATACATAAGTTAACTATTAAATAGTTGTTTGAACATCTGACATGGGCTTTGTCAAACTTATTCCTCCTGCCCACTGTGCTGAAGTTGTTACTAGTATCCTGTGCTTTAAATGACATAGAAAGCACGGTCTTTTCTTGAAGGATGCCTCTGAGAGACGTACTGTTGGACAGAGTTGTTGACTGATTTAGGACTTTCAATTCCATCCTTTCTCTGAAAACTTAGCAATCCACTGAAATGACTGAATGAATGTTAACTGAATCCCTCCTTTAATCCTTCATTGCCTGGTTCTTTGCTTACTGATTCTTTTCATTGTTATTTGGAGCACTTTATCATCTGCTGTTCTGTGGAAATTTAACTCATCAGTGACACTTTTGAAACTCAGGAGCATCACAGTGCAGTATAGTTAAGAACAACAACTTCCTATCATCTCATGGATTTAGTACTTTTACTGTAACCACTAGCAACTTAATTTGCTAGGTGTATAGCATAACACGAAATCTATCTGCCTTTTGATTTGTCCAGAAATTATCTTTACAAACTGGATTGATTAGGAGCATGCTACCGTCCTTGATGTCACGTGTAAGATCTATTGTGAATGTGTCTTTGAAGATCTGAAGAGTGTCTGGAGAAAGGCAGGGAAACAACCTTCGTTTCTGCTCTTCCTCTAAATTCTCTGTGTATATAACTGAAGCATATTTTGAATTTTTATGTATTTGATATTGCTAGAAAAGGGTTGGGTACAATTTGTGCTATGGCCAACACAGTACACTAGCCATGTTTTCACTGGCTGGTTGGACTGAGGGTGACTCATCAATCAGTCCCTTTGGGTAATGCGGGCAAAAAGTGAGTTTCAGTTTTGCAGCACTCACTGACTTACAAGCAGCAGTGAGAAAGGGTCTCCTCTACAGCACAGTCATCAGTGCTGTGATGAAGGCAGTACATCCCACCACACGTTTCACCAATAGCTCCACTCTCTAGCAGTTTCCATTGCTTCCCGTAATGGCTTTTCACTTTTCTTGTTTTGAAAACAATACTGCTGATATTTTCCATAAAAATCTTCTGAGTAAACACTTTTTCTCCTGTTTTGATTTGATACGGAAATAGAATTTTCAACAAAGTATGAACACCAGCAGAAATTAATGTTCTTGTATGCCTCTTTGGCTTCTCTTCCTTTTTTTTTTTTTTTTTTTATAATGTGTCTCCCTTCCCCCACAAGAAAATCCCAAATCTAAAAGTCAGGAAAATTTTTCCATTTTCTTTTTGTCACCATCATTTTTATGGTTACATGTAGTGGAGTGGGCTTGTCATTGGCTAACTGGTTTTGAATAGGAAAAAGTTATGTGAGAGAACTAGTATAAAAATTGGCTTGTGCAGTGATTCTTTGTTGTGAAAATGTTTTGGAAAATAACATGTTAACAGTAAAGTAATGGAACAGGAAGTGGATAAATATATTTAGTTTATAACCCTCCTATGTTTGAAGCCAGCCTCATCGTTACTAGCAGAAAATGGGACATCTTCACAGCACCACAATGATAATTTCACTTCTCACTGTGACAAAGAGGCAAGGAAAAAATTTAGGGAGGTGAGATAAAGAGGAATTTTCACTGCAGCATTAGGCACCAAGAACAGTGCGGTACTGTTTTGAAGGAAAATGTTGTAAATGCTGTGATAACTGGCATTATTTTTGAGTTAGTATTCATGAAGTTTATTGTTAATTAGGGTGTGTTGTTACTGTTGCAGCTGAATTTTAACTCCACAGCATTTTAGCATGCTCTTTTTTCTTTGACCTAAATCCGTCTAATTTTTTTCTTCGTTAAAAGCACAGAACAAAACCACTATTGTGTCTTAGGCTGTGCTCAAGCAGATCAAGGAAGTTTGCATTGCTAAGCAAAGCCATATACATTTTAGTCATCCCAGAAATGTTTGAACTCTACACAATTAAGTAAGATGAGTGTCCACGTGATGGAAATGTTAACTGTTTTACTTAAACCTGTTTGTAAAACAGACAGTCCAATGAGGGAACAAAAACGGGTAAAAGAAATCTGAAAATGTAATCAGGCATAATAACGCTTAAGCTTAGAGAGAAGAAAACCATTTCATTTGTAGATGTAAATGAAATGTCATTACAATTCACTGTCTTCAGGACAGTTCTGCATTTACATTAGCATTTTTTAAGGATGATTTAATATATATTTGGAAGACTTTTTTTTTTTTTTTATCTGGAAGATTATTCAGAAGAGCATGGCTGCAGTTTTGCAGATATTACACAATCAACACTACCTATTCCTGTAATTAAGATTTCTATTCTAACCATAAGAAAATGGAATACGTTTTTAAATGCTGTGAGAAATATCAGAATACCCAATGTGCTAACACATTCAAGACAACTGCTCATGATGTTGTTAGATTTTGGGTTGTTATTTGAAAGTTTATTCTGTTTACTCTCTTTAAAAAGCATGCTTTTGATTAAAAGCAAGCTGGGTTTTTTTTTTTCCCCCTGAAAGCAGAAATCTTTCATCCATGGATAGGACAGGATGACCAACTGACTCACAAGCTTACCTTGCTGATGCCTCATGAGTGTAACTGAAAGAAATTGTCATCGCAGCAACTACCTGTAGAGTCAGTGTCTGGTCACAGGGCTTGTCCTCTGAATAAGCTGTGAGCCTTTAGCCCATATAATGCCAAAGCAGGAGGAGACACCTGCCTGGTAGGAAATGGGTGGTCACCAATTCTTTTTTAAATATGAATAACTAGCTGGATTTTTTTAGGAGAAAGTCTGATGTGAAGATTTGACTGTTTCTCATGAGCAGTGAGAGTGACTAAAGCGGGATGAACAGAATTAAACAAAAGTAGGTTTGAGGGCTTCAGAATGGAGCAGATCCTGCAAACTACAGTGCCCATTACAATATTTATTGGCTGCTGGGTGCTTGAAAATTCTGCAGTCTCCTAATACTGGATAGACCTTTTGTTCACATCTTCTTTTGCAAGATGCAACACCTAGATCCTTCTGTAAATGTAAAAGTTTGTCAGTAAGATGTTTAAAATTTTTCTAAGCAGCTCTTTTTTTCTATCTTCAAAATTCCTTTATGCATCTCTTCATGAAGTGCTTTTCTACATTGGAAAATATGCATCCACCAACTACCTGTAGAGTTAACCACCAGACAGCTGGCTTTTGGATTTCATTTGGCTATCATCCTCCTGCAGATAAACCTATGGACAAATAAAACATCTCTGAAATGTGATGAACATCTGAATGGAGAATTGCACATAAGAACAATAACGCATAACCTTGCGGCAAAGAGAAGACACATGACAAGATAGAAGTCCTACTTATGGTGCCTTTCCTTCTCCCATGTAGATAAATTTTTGTGGATTGAGATACAGAGGTAGAGAGTTTCTTTTATTTCCAGGAGAGGTATTCTCCAGGCAGATTAGAGGAAGATGTAACTCACAATTGAACTTTTTGATATCCTGGGTGTATGCACAAAGCACTGGTATAGCCATACCAGAGTGAATTCCATGTGGAGGATTATTTCTGAAGGTACACAAAAAGAAGGGATGTCTTCTCACCCTGTTTCAGGATTGGTTTATCACATCTTTATTCCACAGTGAGGAATGTGTTTATACTCATACAGTTTTAAACAGGTGACCCAGATAAAGAGGTATGTATCATCTTGCAATGCATAAGCCACCCAGTCACCTCATCGCTTTTGTTATTTTCTTCGATATTTTCCACCTCCTTTCAGGGCATCTCCTGGTTTTAGAAGTTTTAGAGGCGTGTTGGGTTTCAAATGTTCTGGTGATCAAGTAGCTTGATTTTAAATGTTGGCAGTGCTATTTCAAATGTGATTGTGTGATATTTAATATGAAAGTATGTTATTATACTTTCTATATTTTGTCCTTTTTTAAACTCTGTATTGTCTGTTTTTTGTCATCTGTCATTTTTTTGATTTTTATTTGTTTCGGGGTTTGTTACCGTTCCCTGGAGGTTTCCTAGTTTTAGCTAAGCGTGGTCAGTACGTCATGTTAGTGATAGCTAGTGATAGTCCTTGCTTTCAGTGGAAGGTTAGACTAGATGACCTCCAGAAGCTTTTTCCAACCATCATTTCTATGATTCATTCTGTATTAGTCATTCCTTTTCTATGTATCAAAGGTGTCCTTACCTTTATATGCTTCCCGTGACGTCTTAGCAAACTCGCAGATGTGGGGAAATAATTTTCTGCTGCTCAGTGGCAGGTTGAGATACCCAAGAGACATAAACACCATTAGTAGAAGGGAATGCCGCATTCAGATGATATGTTTAGTGAAAATCTGATTCCTTCTGTAGTTGATGCCTGATCTTTCCCCCAAGGAAGAATCCTTGTGCACTTGCAGTGATGGGGGGACCTAAGAAATTGTGGCTTTAGATCAGGTGCAGTGGTTGTCTGAAAAGCATCGCATTTTGTGCACGTATCTGTGAGGGCAGAGTTTGATGAGATGCTAAGTAGCACACAGGAAGCAGCAGAATTACCTAACTGGAGAGCAGGGGGTGGCAGTGAACAGTACCTGTGGAACTTAATTAACAGGGCTTGTCCTGTGTTACAGCTACTGCAATTTTGACAAAGTGGAGTTGTTTGAGACCAGTAGGAGTGACCTTGAGCCTTGATGTTTGTTTATAAAGAAGTTTCCTGAACTGTAAATATGCTACATGTATTGTTGTATGTATTGGGCCAAGGTATGCTGTCCCACTGTAACCACCTCTGGCAGACCCTCTACCCATGCACTTTCACACAGCAAGAAAGAAACAGATTGGTGGTGGGTAATGGTAAATGGAAATCTGTTGGGGAATGATGAAGACTGTTTAATGAGTTGAAGATAAAAAATGAATAAAATTTAAATGCATATTTTGGCTAACTGAGAGACAGATGGAGGAAATCTACAAATTTTGGGGGTGTGAAAACTCGCCTGGAAAATGCAGCTCTGTTGAAATCAAAATACTGCAGAAAAGGAGGTCAGCTGCAGTAGACTTTTCTTTAAAAAAATAAAAAAGATTGTCAGACAGAGCATATTTTAATACTTGGAATATATCTTTTAATTCTTAGTTTTGAAGTTATTCATTGGATTATTTTTTTATCTATTTTGATTTCTTTAGAAAGAAGTGCAAACAATAAATAAGTAAACAAAGGACCATGGAATTTTCCTTCCAAGATTATTTGAAGCGTTTCAATTTTGCTCTGATTTGGAGCAAAGCCAGACTATAGAATCCTTGGAAATTGCTATCATCCGTTCAGTTCCCAGGGCACCTGAGAAGGACTCCTGTTCAGAATTGCACTTCAGCTAGTGTCTCTTGAGATGCAGAAGCACCTCTAATTGCCAGTAGCCGTACTACAGCTCATTTGCTTGGCACTCCAGATTGCGAGGGACTGAATGTGCAAATGGTTTCAACATCCTGCTATGCTTGATGTCCAGCTGTACTGGTTCCGCCTCTTCTGTCACATTGCACTGGGAAGCAGCAACCTTGCTCTCTTTTTTTGCCCTTTTTTTTTTTTTTTTACTCTCTTTAGGACCAAAACAATTGTAAGGGGTGATTTTTGTATTGACACTTTCTAGGGAGTATATAAGACTTTTAGAAGAGCTTCCTTCCTCTTCCTTTCTTTTTTTTGTAAGATTTATTGCTGGGTCACTGGGATAAGTGATGACTGGTATGTTTTGCAAGAAACAGCTCAATTCTGCTATTGACTATTAGCTAATTGTTTTATGTCATTAAGAGATTCTTCATGTGTTTGTACATGAAGGGTTTTGTGATACAGACTGGTGTTTGAGTATTGAAAGTGTCATTTAGTGCTGAAGAAGTTATCGTTCTTGCAGGAATTCACTGAAAAAGTATCTTGGAAAAATGATGGCCGTCGCCTCACACTTAACAGTCTGTGATAAATCTTTCCCATTGCAGTGTGTTGTTTTGGGTTTTTTTTAACAGACAAATTGCATTGTTTTTCATTGTGTCTTGTAGGTAGGATATTTAAACACATAGTTAGGACCTCATTTAGAAGTCAAACAATTGAATGAGCTTTCGAATTGAGCATGAAGACTGGAGAAAAAAAAGACTTGTAATTTTCATCCTGGTTTTGTTCTTGCAAAGCAGCATTTAGATTCATATGGTATGAGAAATGTGGCGTGATCCATTCAGCAGCTTTCTGTCCACTTTGCTGCGGTGCTGAAGTTACTGTGAAATCCATGTTCTGGGACGTTTTCCCTTTCAGGTGTGCACATCGCTCCCACTGCAGATGATTGGTTATGTATGGATAGCATGGGAAGAAGAATTTTTCTTAAGTGCTTGCAAAGACCCTGCTCCACAGAACTGCAGTCAATAGCTACTTTAGCAGTAGGTTTCAAAACTAATTTATGGGTTTGTCTTTTCTAGATGTAGTGATATTTAGCAAATACAAATTGTTACATGTTATAAAGACATCATATGGCATTTTGAAGTGCTTCTCAAGAGCATTGTGTACATTCAAGATCAGTGGCCCATTTACTTTGGGGAATGGAGGAGTTAGGTGCTCTACCTAGCTATCTTTTCAGCAGATTCCTTGCTAGGAAAGAAAGTAAGTTTGTTCCTCTTAAATCTTTAGTTCTTATGTTTCATTCTCTGAAAAAACAGCTTTGCACAATAAGTGATGCCACCCTAGTCTGCATGACAGTGCGGGGAGAATGCTCAGGAGGTTCTTGGATTTTTTGTGCTATGTGAAATGGTGACTGGTGTGTCTTACAACAGAAATGCCTCCTTAAGATACTGTCTAAGAAAAATTTGTATGATTGTGCTGTGTACTACTTTAACTAGGATTCACCATCTTATAAATAGATGGCTTTTATCATAAAGCATAAAGACACTATTGTATTGCATCAGTAGGTTTAAATGTTTTTAAATTATAAACTGCTTTTAAAATTTAAATTGCTTATTGGTGCATTACAGAGTGCATTACAGTCAAAATCTCAATTATAACCACAACGGTAATTAGTACAGAAACTGGAGCTGTCTTCAAAATGAGACATTAAGAAGTTCATAAAATATTTCCTTTTCTGTTTCTTGTTTTGTTTTGTTTTAATGAGAAGGACCAAGATTCATCTGGATGTGAAATAAAAAACATAATAAACAAAAAGTAGCTAATAGCTTTAGATGATATCACCTGAGTGGATTGCTTAGGTGTGATATATAAGCTAAACTTTGTCAAACTTTAAGCTCTTTGTGCATGACAGAGAGATTTTCTAATCATAGATGGTGGAGCGGGGGATGGGATCCAGAAATCTATGCCCATCAAATAAGAAAAAAAGTTACGAACTCAGCTTCATTTAGGACTCAGTTCAATGTAATACCAAGATGAGGGCCATTAAAGTTTATTAAATTTGTCTAACAATATCAGACAGAATTAGTTAAAAAATTATATGGATTATTTATGAAATATGTAAAATCTGGAGCTAGATTGCTTTCAGATCTCTCTTGTGAAAAGTAGTTTTTTACAATTATTTCATCAAGTTGTCATTAAATGGCTAAACCAAATGTATCTTAAGGAGATATTTCATGCAGCAGTAGGAAGCAACGTGTGTTTCTGTTGTGATGTATTTGCATTCATGAGAGAAAAGTGTTCTTTTTTAATATGTAAATATTGAATTTGTAAAATATATGTAGAAGAGCTCTAATAAGATCCCAGGAGCTCCAGTTCAAGGCTTAGCTTGTATAAATGTCTATGTGAGGTGCAGATGAGCTCCTTTAAACAGATAAACCAGACAATTGTGGTTCATCAAGCAGGGTCATGAGGGAGGCTTTTCAAAGAGATGCAGACACAAACCTCAGCCACCTTCTAACTAGCAGGGTGTTTAACAGACATTGAAGTCCTGAAGCTTGTCATGAGCGTATTGGGGGCTGTTTCCTGGAAACATCGTGCTAGGAAGCATACTGCTAGCTGACTTTGTCCTGGGTGACCACAGATCTGGGAGCTGGCTGTGCTGGTCTCTCAGGGGGGACAAGTTTCAGGGCTGCTGGGTGATACACAAAAGTCATAGCTGTTGGTACTCTTGTACTAATTGATCCTGATCTAAAAGTCCTTCACAGAGCAGGCCCATGCTACTCAGAGTAACATGCTTCCTGAATGATCACAGATGTTTCTCAAGATGTATTTTGGGAAGTCCATCAAACATGAGCCTCAGGTAGGCAAAGGCTACATCTTTTCTGCAAATGGATCATAATTGTGCTGCTCCCAATTGCTCAGGGTGATTGGCCTTCAGAGCAAAGTGCCATGCTTACTCAGGTGTAGTCTTGCCATTGACAACCAGAAGCACAGAGACCTGTACACTGGAAGGTACAATGTGAATGTAAAGAGAAATACTTTACATCTTCTCAGACAATTTAAAAAGCTATTAGTTTATGCATGTTGACCATGTAGGGAAAATGGAAAAAAGATGATTGAGGATTTTCATTTTTGAACCAATATCTTCTGTACCTTTTGCTGATCTTTTCCTTGAGTCACTTAATTGCTACCTCACACGAGCCTTTGTGGAGTAAGATGAAGCTGTGCAGCAGTCCCAAAGCCCATGGATAAGCAGAGGGAGCATGCTGAGAGGTTATACTAATAGAGATACTGACTTGTCTATTAAAAACCTTGGCTTGTCCCTGAGTCTGTCAAAGATCTCTGCAGTATCTTGCCTCTTTTCAGTACTCCTTGACAAGACAGAGCCATTGTGCTTAGTAAGAAGCACTCCTCCTCAAAGCCTTAATAGTCTTTCACTGCTCTTTTTGTACTACAGGAGCCATAAAAGGAGTGTCCAGAATGTGTTGATGCTCTTTTCCCTTTTCTTCAAAACATCCAGAAGGATTTTATTTACATTTCAAAATGTTTATTTAATTAATCATATGGACAGAAATCCACATTTCTGTCAGGGTCATTTCCAGCTTAGTGGCCTGTCTGGGAGAGTATGAAAATAGATTTACTGGAATCTATGCAAGTGGTACAAGCATCTGCTCCCAGGGAATATATCCCAAAATGTTGCTTGTACAAAAGCTCCAGACCTGCTTCAGGCCTCATGCATGTTAAAGTCAGAGACATGGGGTGGAGGTTAGATAACCTGTGCTACTTTAAAAATTTAAATAACACAATAATAGTAGTATACCTTGGTGATTTTTTAATAAGTTTGAATATAGTATTTTTAGTTTATGTAGTGTCCATGAGTCAATGCTAATCAGTTGATGGGTTGACAGGGCTACAGTTTTCTGAATTAAAAAAATGAATCATTGGTAGGATGAAGAGTCAGCATTCTTTGTGGAAAGAGTTACTTGCTTTTAAAATTTAATTAATAAAGACAATATTGATTTAATTAAAAGAGATCTCGCCATCTATTGGATAGGTTGGTATTCAGTTCCTGTTTCACTTGTTTCTTGGTGAATATGGAACAAAGAAAACCCTAGAATATGTCAATTAGAGTTTAAGCAGAAGTGCATAAAACAGTAATGGGTCAGATTATTTTTGTTGATAGCTGAATGAGGCTCATGTGTGCTTCATCTTACAGACTCTTTAACTGTTTAACTGCCAGTTCAGAACAATTTTTTTAAATTATTAATCCTTTTGTGGCTAACAGCATTATTAATATTGCTTGTTGTTCCTAAAATAACTGGACAAGTAGAACAAGTGGAAAATTCAAAAAATTAGTTTCAGCAATAGGAGCTTTTGAAAGAAATGAAGCATAACCAAATTATAATTGTATTAACAAAAAATCATAAAATGAAAATTAAATTCTTTCAAAATCTGTGAAGTTTTTTCTTCACAGTTTTTTTCCTCCCTGATGTGCCAAAAATACTTACAAAAATTAATAACAATTATAAGAGCTCCACTAAACGTGTTTTAGTTTTGTGAAAAGGCAAATATTCTTTACAGGAAAAGGAGAGTTCTTTTAATTTTACATACAGGAGTGGCTGTTCTGGAAACTGTAAATAAGTAAAAGTAGTGGATGAGTGTGCCATCAAGTAAAGAATGTGTTGTGCACAATTTCTGTTACAGTTTGGTGGTTTACCCTTGTGTGCAGCTATTCCTGGTTTATTATTCATGTATTTCATCTTGCATCATTCACAAAATCTACAAACTAGTTACCTGCAAGGAGCATGGTAGAGTATTGCTGACTTTTTTTCCACAGGCTGGATGAAAAGAAATACAAAATGGCCAGATAACACACAAAACCAGTGATCCTGACCTACCATTTATCGTGGGTGTGGCAGGGTATTGCTTTCTTTAATTAAGGTCAGCTAGTTCTGTTGTCCTAAACATGTATTGCAGCTCATGGAGGATTTGTGGGGTTTTTTTTGACAGGAAGTAGTTGTTCTGTATTAATGTAGACAATACATTCCAGATTTTCATGACTGCTTTAGGCTTCAAAATCTCTTCATCGGAAATAATGTAGGAGCCATGATAAGATGTTTTTCCTTATGTAACTTCCATTTTTCATACCTTTCCATCTTAAAACCAATGGATGAAAAAATCCACCCTAGACCAAAACAAATTGCTGTGCAGCAAGATACCTCTTAACCCATCAATTTAAAAAATGAACGATATGGCTCTTCTTACAAACCAAGGGACGGCATCACTGCTACTTTAATTTTTATCACTCTTTCTATACATGTTTCTGTTGCTGTGGTAATAAATCTTTGCCCTTGTGATCTGTCACGCTAGAGGTTATATCCTCTAGCTTCTGGGACTTTGAAGTTTGTTGTTGTCTTCATTCACGATTCAGAGGACAGTGGGGTTTGCGGAGGTGAACAGAGCTCTTTCATAACCGGCCATCTGTGATGAGGAGGGCAATACACACAATCCACCATCATCATGGGTAGATGAATAGGAATAATGGTGAATAGGGATTACTCAGTCAATTTTTTTCAGTCCTGTATGGTTGTTTTTTTTGTTGTTGAAGAGTCCTCAGTGAAAGACATTTCCCTGGCTGACATACTCTGTCCTTCATTTCCAGGCAGCTTCACAACCGTTTCCAAGTGGGAGATTTCCCATAGAGTGTAGTACCTTTACTCTACTGTTCCTCTGCAAACAGTGACCCAAGATCTGTAGTGCCTAAACAAAATACACTTATTTACAAGAAGCATTACTAAATGGGATGATTCCCCAAATCCCCAGCTTTATCAGCAATGAGGTTTATGATTTTCAATTCCCAACTCCAGCAGCTGAGAAACATAAATAGCATTTTAAGAGCTTTTTGTAAATCTGAAATTGTGTTTTTCCTTTTTTAGACTGAATCCTTAATCCTTCCCTTATTAAAAGTATGCAATGTTTGTTGGAGTAATTTTTTGTAGGAAAAAAAACACTCTGAAGACCTCTCAATATGTCCTCTTGCCAAGGAAGAATTTTTCTTCCAAACTGTCTTATCCTTATATTTCTGTGGATCACTTGCATGTTTACTGTGTGAGCTCTGATGGGAAACAAAAAACATGTAACCTTTTAAAAGTTTTTCTTTCTCCTTAGCTGCTCATATGGATACTATTTGTCATCATTTTCTAGTAAATATGGTTATTCAAAGTATACCAGTTGTAGAACTGGAATGGCCAGACCCATGCAAGATCCATGCAAAGCTCTACAGGACATTGCTTGTTAGGTTTGCAACAGGCACCCTGTGATTGCTCTGAAGCTGCAAAACCCAGTTATTTTGTAGTCAAAATATAGTCATGATTTGGTGCTCACTCACATGAAAAAGATGTTTTGATGACTCTAGTTCTGGTCAAAGGTAAAGTACGTAATAAACATAGTTCCAGAGGTAGATCTAGGGTTCCCTGCAGGATATTCACTTCAGGCTGGATCATTATAACAGTTCTGCTCCCACAGTGAAAATCTTGATCCTGTATAAAAGTTTTGTAACTATTAATCATACTGGGATGAGGCAGTAAGAACTGTTCTTGGTTGGAAACTGCTGTCCTGCCACTGAAGCTTATAGTACACATTTTTCTCCCCAGGAGTACAATTTGACAGTAGGCTTTTGTAGCAAACTACAAAGTGCTCCACACTTCCACTCAATGAATTTCTACTAAGGTTTTGAATTCACACAACAGAAAGAATGTAGAACATAACTAATAAGGCTACATGGTGCTGCCTTGCACGTGGAGAACACTTGACTGATTCTGTCCAAAGAGTGTTTTACTTCAACTTCAAGCCTTATAATATTACCGATGTTAATCCTTATCTTCTCCAAAATCTCTGAGATCTTTTGTGTACAATACTGAATACTGAAGTACATTGATGCGTTGATAGTGCTGTTTTATGTAATTTTAAAACTACATATGTAGCTAAATATAAACTATTCATGGGTTTATAAACATAGCCCTGTAGGAATATGACAATGCTGCTGATGTCTCTGAACACAGAGTTTTTTTTATTTGATGTTTCTTTTCAGTTGACAGATATATCAACTTAAAAGTAGACAGGCGGTTCCCTGTTGAATAGAAATTTGAGAGGGCTGATGTACATTGCTTAATCTAAAAGTCTAAAATAAGTTATTCCAGAGATATTTGCTCTAAAGTTGCCAGACTTCACAGGATATACATAAATAACTTTGTGCAAAAACTGCATTCACTCTCCAAGTTAAGCCATATGCCAATTTCAAGATCTTCAACACAACAGCATTAGACATATGGACCATTCCCTAATATTTCGCTGGAGCACATGTTTGATGGGAGGCTGCAGCTCATGCCTCCTGAGGGCTGAGTCAATGGAGTGACTTCTGTTCACCTCCATAGACTTTTGCTTAGGCGCCATCTGTCTGTACTCTTCCTCATCTTGGCGGTAGACATCTGATTATTTGAGAACAGGATCAGGTTTTACATAGTATTGTAGTGTATCTAAGGGGCCATTAAAATAAGCAGAGTAGAAGTGTTTGTTTGGATAACAGTGTGAATAAAACAAAGAACCAAAAATGTTGCATTAAATTCTCAGTAATGAAGGGCAAATTATATTAGTAATTTTCAAATAAACGCATTTAATAAACAGATAAATCCTTCTGAAGAATGTAGTACTTGCTCGTAAGAAAAAAATCCTGGAAAAATCAAGGAATCGGAGAATGGGAGATGAGAGAAGAGAAATTCTCTTTCTTTCCCTTCTCCCATTTATTTTGACCAAAGAGATGCCATGAATCTTGACACTTTCAGGAATGTCTAAATGGCTTACAGAGAGCTTCACTAGTAAAGAAAATGATCAATAGGATGAGATATTAAAAAGGGATTTTTTTCCCCTATTTGCTCCATGCAGTGCTGTCAACTCTCTATTGAATTTATTATCTACAGGAAATTAAATACTGACAGCAAAGATAAGCATACATTGCTTAGGGTTAATGACTTGCTAGATTTTCTAAATCAAGCTATGTATGCATTAGTACCTCAGATTTTTATCAAGTAACTATTGGCAAGTAACCATGGATAATGACAGGAAATAAAAATTCCTTTTATAAATGGCAGAATTGTGCTGTTACATTTTAAGCTCTGGATTTCCAAATGTCGCCTACTGTCCTGGCAGAGCTCATTCACATGTGTGTAGCATTGTGTTTGAATAACATAATTGTTATGTCACCCAATTTTGCACACACTGACAAAACCCTAGAAAGGGAATTAGAAATGCTGAAGCAGTTTGCAGTCCAGAAGATCTGGAACTGTATCCCTGTAATAGACTTCAAATTCATAATCAAGCATCTAAATTAATGGCTTTATTTACAAAGATGCTGGGCTACCAGGAGTTTCCTTATTTGCTTGAGATATACTGATCTTAAAATTAGGAACCAGCTCATGGTTTCTGCAGCTCTTATCAGATGTTTTTCTTAACTTTCCAGCTTCCCCAGAGTTGCAGGCTCCCTCGAGCTTGAGGCATAAACAGATTGATTGAGCCTGGGACTTTTTCATTTGCTTCTGGTTTAAGTCTTGTAGTAGGGGCAGGCTGTTGGCAGGTCAGTATCTTTTTCGTTGCAGCGATAACAAAGACCCCAAGTTACCTTATCGACTGGAGAGGCGCTCCTTGATCAGCAGGGTGTGATGTCCTTTGTGAAAGCTACCCCACAAGACTGGTGATGATCAGTGGGAGTTGCTGTTGTGATGCATACAGAGACAGAAGAGCACTGCTATTGTTGATGCCAATTGGAGATGCCAATGAGGTTTGGTTGGGGTTGTTTTGTTTGTTGGTTTTTGTTTTTTTTTCATGTGGAAATGGAGGCAAAGAAAAAGCAGTTTTACCAAAGCAGGAGGAATCTTCAGAATAAAGAACATCTCCTTTGGGATGCATAACAATAGTACATATATCTGTTTTCCTTTTCTTCCTTTAAGGGCCTCTATTGAGGCCCTGGTCAGATGCAGCATTCCCTTACTTGTGTGAGCTGAAAAGATTAAAGCCTGAATTGGTTTGGTATACTTGGTTGGTGCTGAATTTTTTTTTAAAAAAATGTATTTCTTGAAGCCTCTGGGAGTGGCACAATAGAAAGAGGAATAAATCGAGGTCAAGTACGTAACATTACAGAGCACTGGCACCAGATTAACAGGAGGGAAAAAAACATAAACCCAGTGCTTAACTAAAGTTTGCTTCTACTTTCTTCTAGTAGAAGTTTGCTTTAAGTAGAAGAAAGCAAAAATTTTTGTAATAAACTTTTTTACCCTCTTGCCTTTCATATCAGAGGCATTACGTGGATTTATCAGTGTTTTACAAACAAAATAACGAGCATCCATGTAAGGTGGCAGACCAAATGTAGTCAATACAGAGTGCAAAAAGAGAACAAACAGACCCTCCCTTCGGATTTTTCTCCCCCTCCCAATGCTGCTATCCTCTCTAACTCCTATCAGTCAGAGCCAAGACCAACAAAATAACTCAGAGATAGGATTAAATAGAAGAAATGTTTTTCATTCCTGCCTTGAAGGGTGCTGAAAGCTTGTTATGAAAGACAAATGCTGTGACTGTAACACAGGTGCAAGAACCCTTGTAGAAACAAATTTTCCTGACCAAGAGTTAACCGAGTCCAAGCCATTTTGTTTTATCAGCCAGATGAAAATGCAAAGAAATTCACTTTACTAAAAGGAGTAGCAGTCTAACCCGCTCATGTTGTCTTTCTATTAGTGAGCCTTTAAAAAAATCTCTCCTGTAAACTCAGGAATGACATAATTGCATGACTGCAATTCGTCAGCATCACTGATAATTGCACTTTGGCGCAAACAGAAAAAAGGCAAATAATACTATATGAGAATTCATTAAATTTCAAGTCTGTCACGTGGGCCTTTAGGTGAAGAACCAATGATGAATGGAAATGTATGAAACAATTCGAAAGTGGCAGATTCAAAGCTGGTGAAAACCAGTACTTTGTCACAGTTACAGGTTTTGATGTCAGCTTGGACCTTAGCAGTCATCACGGAAGACTTGAACATTTATAGAAATATGATCATCAGAGTAACAATAGTACTAAGAACAAAAATATTAGAAATGCGAGTTCTCCTATTTCCGTCTTTGTTTTCCCTTTGAATTTTGGATAGGTTAGCTAAGTATATTTCTACTGTTAGCAATTCAGGCAATTTCTTTCTTAATAAAAAAAATATGTGTTTTCTGGGTTAGATATCTAAGTACTGCTAAAAATTCTGGAAAGCACCTATATACTTCTTTTGGAAGAAATAAGTACCTCTTAAAACCATGCTAGAAACTACTAGAGAATTCTTATTAGTGATGGTTACAGTAGGAAAATAAAAAAAAGGAAAAAGGAAACCTCTAAATTTGCAGAGATTAGCAACAAAGACAAAGATCACAATATGGGAGGAAAATGGGATCACCTTCACAGTATCACAGTATCACAGTATCACAAGGTTGGAAAGGACCTCTGAGATCATCAAGTCCAACCTATAACCTAACACTAACACCAACACTAACACCAACCATCATCTAAACCATGGCACTCAGTGCCTCATCCAGTCTCCCCTTAAACACCTCCAGGGTCGGTGACTCCACCACCTCCCTGGGCAGCCCATTCCAATGGCCAATCACCCTTTCAGTGAAGAATTTTTTCCTCATATCAATATTTTTTCCTCATATCATATACCTTCAGAAGCAACGTAGTATCAGTGGAATGGAATTTAGCAGTGAAGATTTCAAGGCTATACATTTAGGGTCTCATAAAAAGATCTAAATTTGTCTGAAAGAGATATTGAGCTAAGTGACAACAAACAACAAAAAACAACAAACAAAACTGTTTTCTATGAAGAGATTTAAAAAGCCTGGCTTCTTAGTCTAGAAAAAAAAAAGGCTGAGAGCAGACATTATTATTCTCTGTTATAACATCAAGAAGGTAAACATTTGACATGAATGAACTAAGGGACTGCATTGGCACAAAGAAAAAAATGGATATGAACAAGAAAGAAATTTAAAGATTACTAGCTATCAGAAGAATGGGTTTCTGCCAAAGCTTTCCAATACTAGTAGAACTAGTAGTAGCAAAATTCTCCTTAAACGTTAAGCCATCTTAGTTTTCAGAAAATGGATAGACTTTTTCTATTTGTGGTGTTGATTGTTGTTGTTATTATCTTGAAGGCAACATAGATAATCACAATGTGTGACGAATTTCAACCACTGTATTTTTTGAAGAAATTTCTAAGTGGATAAAATTAATTTTTAGTGTGTTAGTTTTATCACATTTGCAATTATGAAAGAAGAGTGAGTGTTTCTGAATATACATATTTATTGCTAGAAACTTTACTTACAGAATTGATTTAGGACTACTGGCCTCAGAGTTTCTTGCTTGTTTGCTGCAGGATCACGATCTACAAAGTTCCCAGGAAAATTATGAATGTAATCTGGGCTTACAGTGTGTTCTACTGGCATGTCCCATCTGTGGTCTACAAGTATTTTAGTCACTGATCAATCCTGTCATTGCTCAATTGTTTCTACAGAAGAAACAATTTGATGTTGGGTGTGCTTAAAGTACCACTCATAGGAGCCCTGTTGTGTTAGGTGCAACACAAAGAAGTTAGCCTCTTTTAGCTAAAAGAAGTTAGGAGATCCAGAAGGTAATTTTATCTGGTTATTGCTATGTCAGGATTTGGATCTGCCACAGTGATTTGCATTGTATTTATTCGTTAGCGAGTTTCTAAATTATTCCCCTCTTCCCCCACAATAAAATTTTGTGGTGTTTTCTCTTTTTTTTGACCTGTGTTTTTTTTATTTTCTCTTCCATCTTTATGGATGCCTTGTTATTTATTCTATTTCATTTATACATTGGAAATAAATAAATGCTTGCTTGAGAGATACCTTAACCCAATGGCATTCCATGCTGTGTACCCCAGTTTTTCACTACCTTCTGAGAAGTAGAAAGAGTTTGTTGATATAGACTAGATTTCCAGAGCTGCTGGCAGATCAAAAAGACTATATAGTCCAAGAAGATGATTGCAATTTCACTTAAAGCTACCTAAAAGGAGATTAAAATTTGTTATAGTTGTATTATCTTATGGGTACTGTGGTCCACAGCTGAACAAGGAGTTCAGGAGAAGGACTCAAATTCTGAAGCCATTTTCTGTTAAAAGTTCTAATAATTAGGGTTAATGTCTTTCTCTTGGGAGTTATAACCCTGCAGGCAGAGAAGAGGTGATGATTTTACAAAAAGAAAGTAAAGATGGTATGGAATTCGCATATTGGATACAAAGGGAAAAATACTGTCATGATGATAAAGTGGTAAACCCACAATCCAAAATCACCTACGTGAGTGATTAAAAAAATATGGAGAAATATTAATACTTTGCAGTACTAAAAAGTCATACTGTTGCTAGTTTGTAAAAATATGCATCTGAAGAAAAGACAAGTCAGTGCTCTGTGTGTGTATGAATACTTTGCATTCTTGTTTTCCTTGACCCCTCACTGTTCAAGTCCTGGATGAAAAAAAAGAGAATGAGGTTGCTTTGCATCAGTAATGTGTGAATTAGCATCTATTAAGAGAATTTAGTACATTCAAAATTCAAAGCAATCGTTCTGAAATTTCTGCAAATTCTAACAGTCATCACTACACTAGCAGCAGGGGTTATGGTTTAAAATTTATTTAAAGTCATGGTTTGTTTTGGGATATTTTTTTCGAACCCATGGAGCATAGACACCTATCTGCACTCTAGCTAGTCCTTCATTAGCATGCCTCCATAATAGTCTGGAGTATTTTACTTTCTGGAATAAGCTGAATAAAGTCTTGTCAGAAACTGTATATTTCATTATGTGTTCAACAAAGAAATCTGTTCCATACTCCCAAGGAAAGCTGTAAGATGGGTAGATAAAATGAAAAACAACTAAAGAAGTTAGCAGAGATAGTGTAAGCCTCAGATGTATGTTCTGCTGGATTGATGCTGATTTAGGAAGCATTCTTACTTATTTTGTTATGTTTAGAAGAGATCTACAGAATTCCTGAGAGGCAGCAGCCTGATTTTGAATTAGGTACATCTAGTAATATAATGTCCTAACGTATCACAAACAATAATAGGTAATATTACTCTTTGTGACATATAGTAGAACAGATTCTCTTAATTTCTGAATCATTAGATTATCTTGTAAAAGAAGCTCCAAGAATAATGACGTAAATTAAATTCTGTATCTTGAAGTAAAAAAACATCTTTTCTGACAGTGTAAGGGTGAATACTGAACACTTTCTTTGTTGTATGCACTGAAGAACATAAGGGGAGGTGAGGATATACAAGAGGGTCAAGAGAAGCTACTTTTGGAGGTCCCATTCATGGCCATCGACTAAAACACTATGATAAGAGAGATTTTCTTTTGAGTTCTGTTTCCAATGAGAAAATTTCAAAGGCAAAACATCACCTCAGCTCAGCCAGGAATTGCTTTGTTTCTGTTCTTTTTTCAACCCACCAGTGACATAATAGTATTAAGAAAATAATTTCATTTTAGTTCAAAACATTTTATTTAATTACACTGAATCAAACTGTGTTTTTAAATACATTCAGCCCATGGCAAACAGCTTATTTTGTCTGCTATATATCGATATTTTTTCCCCTTCATCTTATTGGGTTAACATTTTCGTGTCTACAGCTTTGGTAAAGGTACTGCATTCTGTTTATTCTCCCACCTTCCTGTTGCCAACACTGGTGTTTAAGTCATGTATGATGACAAAGTATTGCCGTGCTTCATGATTTTCCCTCTGATGCCCATTGTAACTTCAGCTTTCTTCAGAAAACACACATTCCTTGCCATCTTTGGTACAGAAGAAGCTTAGAAACCTGATTCCACATATTTTTTTTTTAAATGATGACAAAAAATATCTGTTATATATTTTAAGAAGTCAAAAATTTATTTTGCAATTCAAAACATTATCTCATTTTCTTTGGCTTTATTTCCTACTTTTGAAGTGTTATATGATGTCAAGGTGAATAATGTGTGAATCACAGTAAATCACTTCTGTATCTAGAGAGAAAAAAGTCCATGGAATTCCTGACTTATTTTGTGGTTTACTTGTGCTATATCACTATAGTAGTACTCCAAGTTGGCATGTAGTCCAGGAAAATAACCAGAGGTCTTTTCAGAAGCTGGATTCATAGTAATAAATTGCATTTCTTTTAGACATCCTTTTCCATAGCAAGTCTGTTGAAATAGAGCAGAGTTTCTGATGGAAGTTAGAAGTCTATGTCTCCTTTCCTTCCCCTCTCTTAGTCTAAGGAGAAATTAGAACAAGGTATTTTATACTACTTAAAGCACACCACCCGTGCTTCTGGATTGTCGTGTAAAGTGAAAGTTTAACCAGGTGGCCAGCACAACCCTTTGGAGAAGTGTTGCTGTTTCCATTAACCGTGGATGACAATTGAGAGAGAATAACTACCTTAAGCTTGGTGTGTTGGATGCCATCCTCTCCCTCCCTCCCTTCCTTTCTATCTTCCTTCCTACCCTCCTGCTTTCCTCCCTCCCTCCCTCCCTCCCTCCCTCCCATTCCTTGCACACCTTGGAAATTTGCTGCTGATCCAGATGATGAATTACAGACCTATGTAAGAGTTTTTTACTACAGCTTCTTCATCTGCTAACATTACCAATTGTTCTTCCTCAGCACTAATTTGAGCACTCAAGACTTTGGAGTTGCTTCAAACTGCCAATTTTATTTTCAAAATAGCAAGTAATACAGCACTGAACTGTTTTGTTTTGGTTTTTTTTATTTAAACCACAGCCATTGTATCTGTAATGTATTCAACAGCTACAACAGAAAACCACTATTCTGTCCAGAAGCAAGGACAGTTAGGCTGGCACACACCATACAGGAGGAAGGCCCCTGCACCGCTGCTCAGAATCAGCTTGCTTCCAAAGCCAGTCAACATCTTCCCGTTCTCCTTTGGCACTCCACCTCATTGATTTCAAATTGCCAGTACCTTTCCAGGAACACCCTGTTAGGGGATTTGCTACTTAGATGGGACACTCGTATTAAATACCTTTGCCATGTTGTACCACTGTCTTTTTAAGCCGACCTCTCTGTTTATCTCACTAGGGAATCTGCTTTTTCAAATGGCATAATTTGACTCTTTAGCAGTAAGTTTTGTTCAAATAAGAGCAGTCTCTGTTACAGTCACAGCAATGCTTCCATACTGAAGGAATCCATGTGCCTTCTATTTTAAATCTGACTTTGAATTGCCATCCTGCCCATCTCAAAATAAAAGTTTCAACAACTTCATATTTCTTATTGCATGCCTAACACATTTGAGTGTGAGACAAGATATCATTGAAATGCAAAAGCCTGGGAAAAGGAGATGATATTTTCTTTCTCAGAGCAACTGCAACATTCGTGCTGAGAAACAGCTCCATGCTCCAACATTAATTTCAGATGATGGTATTACAGACCCATGTCACGAAGTCCTGTATATGCCAGATAATTTTTGATTAATCTCAGTCTTTAAACCACTATGAATACATGCCTTAACAAAAATAATTAATTTAGGAGATGATCTTCATTGTTTGTTCTCTTTCACCACCCTAGCACTGTCATCTGCCTGCACATACACCAGATACCCCAAAGGCACAGAAAACAAAAGCTTTTCTAAGGGCATTTGTTTCCAAGCCAAACAAGAGCAGTTAATTGTTTTATAGGGAGTAATCATGATGTGTTTGCCTAATTTTACATAGATGATGGCAAGAAATACTTTTAGCAGGATGTGTAAGATCCAGTGCACTTCCTGAGAGAAGGGTATGGCATAGAGTGGCATTTTGGTGGAGCAGCAAGCAATCTGTTTGCAGTGTTTTCTCAGCCCCAGCCCCTTATCAGGCAATCTTTTATAGACTAACAGATCCTGCAGAGAAAGGCATCATTAGGAGCTGTAATTGCTTCCTATGCTAGAGTAGAACATTTAAAGAAATACTGTAGAGTAAATATAAACATCAGAGCTGCATGAAGATGAAGAATAACGACAACTAGTGACAACCTTTCCCGTGGCGAAATTGTGATTTTATATTTAGATTATTGAAAATTTAGTGAAGTTTTAAAACACTTCATCTCATGAATTAATCACCACATATTAAAGTAGCTATTAGACAAGACAGAAGAGTTCAACACTGACTATTCATGTTTTAAATCTGTAACTTTACTGGGAAATCCTGCCCCACCCATATATGGTTTTATTGTGATTTTTTTAAATTATGTCTTACCCTTCCCAAATGGAGTTGAGGATCTGTTTTAATATCATAGAATCATAGAATGGTTTGGCTTGGAAGGGACCCTTAAAGGTCATGTAGTCCAACCCCCCTGCAATAAGCAGAGCCCCATCCAACCTGACCTTGAATATTTCCAGGGATGAGGCATCTACCATGTTTCTGGGGAGCCTGTTCCAGTGTTTCACCACTCTCATTATAAAAAATGTCTTCCTTACATCTAGTCTGACTCTACTCTCTTTTAGCTTAAAACCATTATGCTTTGTACTCTCACAACAGATCCTGCTAAAAAGTTTATCCCTATCTTTCTTGTAAGCCCCCTTTAAGTATTGAAAAGGCAGCAGTAAGGTTTCCATGGACCATTCTGTTCTCAAGACTGAACAACCCCAAGTCTCTTAGTCTTTTTTCATAGAAGAAGTGTTCCATCCCTCAGATCATTTCTATGGTCCTTCTTTGGACCCGCTCCAACTGGTCCATAACTTTCCAGTACTGAGGACTGCAGAACAGGACACTGTACTCCAGGTGGAGTGTCAGCAGAAGCAGAGCAGTGGGGCAAAATCTTTTGGTGCAACCCAAGATATGTTTGACTTTCTGTGCTCATGTCCAGTTTTTCATCCACCAGTGCCCCCAAGTCCTTCTTCACATGTCTGCTTATTAAAAGGAGTGGATATTGAAATCTTCTGTTCAACCAACTTCCTACACATTATTCTTATTTTTTTTACAAGTTTCTTGTCTTGGTTAGCTTTAAAATAGTCAATTTGATCAGGGGACATTTATTTTAAAACTGAGCAGCCATACCCAAATTGTTTGTACAATAAACTTCCCCATTCTGTTTTACACAGTTTTGCAGACTCTACCGTTCACTCACAGGTATTATTTAAATTATCCACCCAAACACAGTGATAATTATAATAAGCAAGTACTTCCTTAGGAGATTCAGAGATAGTTTTCTTCTTTTCTGTCAGTCAACAAAATTCTATATATGCATTACAGAACAAAGCGGTGAAGCTTTTAGTAAACCTTAATGAAGATCTACAAAGGCAATCTGGATTAGTCCTGGGTAGCCTGGTCTAGGTGGCCCTTCTTGAGCAGGGGAGGGCTGGACCAGATGAGCTCCAGAAGGTACTTCCAATCTTAACCGTTCTATGACACTGTGATTCTGTGATTGTATAATATCATTCCCTTTATCCATTAGTGAGTATCTCACCACTCTCAATTTAACACACACACTGACCTGCTAAAGTATTTATTGCATACTGCTGAAACATAAAGGTAACTTGATTGTTTTTTTTTTTAATATTAATACTACTACACTCTCTTTTTTAAATAGAGAGCATAGATGTAGTCTCTTTATAAGCTCCTGATGCTGAGCTCAGTCACACCGACATAGGTCAGGAGTAACTCACTAGTTTCTGGTGTTAGAGTAGCAGAAAAGCTGAAGCGTGATGGAAAATTGTGCCTACTGTGCATATTTTTCCCTATGTCATAATACAAAGGAAAATGCTCTTTATTGCTGAGTAAATCATACAAGTCCCTACCATGTGGGGTTTTTTTCCTCATTTTTTCTAGTACCTTCAATGGTAAGGAAGATTAGTGTCACTTGTGTACTTAATTTGGGAGTGCTTTCTGCATAAAATAAGTAGATTAGTAGATTATACCTATAATCTATGGTGGTTTTTCATGATTTTGAACAGTTACTTACTCACAGGTGCAAAATATTGATTTATAATCGAGTGCCTTTACCTGTTAGAAGGGCCTGAGTACACATCTGTTGTATGGATTTCAGTGTTGTGTGGAGATACCAGAGTGAATTTTAAATAGCTAGGTTGAATAGGCAGTTCAGTCTTGTCACAAAAGCACGCAGATCAGTTTAGGGTCATAACTCCATTTTCACCATGTGTGGAGTTTGTGCTGCTTAGTACAAATTCTTCTGATACTCAAAAAGCTTATTTAAAGCAAAAGTGTAGCTGCACCAGATCTTGTTATAGAAGTCAGTGTCACAACTGCTGACACCATTCCCCAAAGGGGAAGCAGCTGACAGCCATCTGAGGAAACTCTCCAAATACAGCAATTTTGAGAGAGAGACTGTCCTTTCCTGCAGTTCTCCGTTCCTGTAGAGTGGCTGAGTAGACTACTCATAAATCTAGCCCAAGAGGTGATGTTTTAGTGTGACAGATCAAACTTTTTCTTCTTCAACAGGCCCTGGAGCTGTATCTAGAAAAAAAAACCTCAACATTTTAAAGTGTTATGAAAATTATAGAACAGAAATATTTATGTTCTGGCCTTGTGAGTCAGAGCTGCAGTTTGGCAGGAGATCTCAGAATATGGTGGGTATGATTGCAGTATAGTAAGTGTGATTTTCAGATGAGAAAAATTTAACACTGTCTCTGTGGCTGAGAATCAGATGGAAGTGTCAGTTTTCACTTACCTTTTTATCACAAAAGCAAAGCAAGGATGCATTTCTCAGAGTGTGTGAAAGTGGGCACTTGTTAGAGGGCAAAAAGAGAAAGATTCAGCAGTGAAATATACAGGACAGGACAGGAGTACAGAGAGATGAGCGTATTTATAGAAACCATAGATTATTATCCCTGGTACATCTTAGGAGTCCAGCCATGTACGTGGAGGTAGCCATGCGCTTCTGTACCCAGGCTGAAGGTACAGCTTCAGGTCAGGAAGACAACAGCTAATTTCTTAAGCACCGTGGATAACCTCCTATTCTTCCTGGAGAAACTTTCCCAAAATAAGAGCTTTCCCAAATCTCAAAAACATTTTGAGATAGCACCTTTGTATCCACTAGCCATCAAACATTACCAATATCCAATGGCACGACAAGTCCCTGATATTTCTGACATTTAGATGTCCTGTCACACTTGTTCTATGATCTTCTCTAGTTATTTGGAAGTTTTGGATTCTTTATGCTTACTTTATAATTAATGTTTGCCTTTTACTATGTCAACCATTATAAACCTCTAAGCCAAAAGCAAATTTCAGTCCAGCAAACTTGCAATCCCCTTGGTACAAGAAGCTTCCCATTTCTTTTTTGGTGTGGGCAGTTATGAATCGAAGTCTCAGCTCTACTGCTTTTAAGTTATGGAAAATTCAGATCCAGGGACTTCATTATGGGCTTGTTTTTCCACTGTCACTTTATTATTCTCTAATGTGAGCAAGGGGAGCTTTCTCAGCCCTCTGTTGAGCTTAGCATGACAACTAGGCTCCTAGTCCAAGGGGAACAGAAAAACCATGGGGCTGTGTGCCACCATTTATGTTTCATATGGTGTTCCCCTGCCCAGGACTAAGGCTGCTCTTCTCAGCCAGTTCATATCTCAAACCTTTAAGGGAAACACCCCATCAGTTTCTTGGCAGCTGCGTTAAAAACAGTGACCTTACCATCTATCTGTCAGGAGAGGGGATTAGTTAAGTGAAGGAGGATCAGAGAACTCTGAAAAACTCCTTGACTAAAAGGTGAGGTCTTCGTAAGTTGAGATAGTCATGATCTTCATTTCAGCAGAAGTGTCCTCTGTTCCTTTCCCTTCTCTTTCAATATTACATTTAATGCAAAGGTACAAGGAAAGGCATGACCTTGTTCCTTTTAATGCCATTAAGTCCTTAGCTTTAGAAATAGGTCTAGAGTATCTTTGGGATTTCAGGGTAATGTGAAATTATAGAGTCAGAAATACTGTGCTTCCTACTGCTGTGCAGTAGGATTTCAGTTGATTCAAGGTCCTAATTGTTGTGGGTGGCGCTCAAATACTTTACTAGGCTTTGCATGAGAAATATCAAGCACTTCTAGTTTTGCAGTAGCTCTTGTGCTCACTGGAAATACACTGCAAATGCACTTCTCCTTCCTTATAGTTTGAAATCACTTTAGAAATTATCCTGTAAATTCAATGCACTGCAACTCCATTCTGGTGCATTGCAAGTTGTAAGAAAACAGAAAAACTTGACTTTTGGCCAAGGAGGAGAAGAAGAGGAGCCTCAGTTGTCTTTGTCCTGCCAATAATTCTGCATTTACTAAACTCCTAAGCTTGGTAGTAGTCATGTTCATCCAGTCAGAGGAATTTTCTTGGTTAACATTAGATATATTGGTAGGTATAAGAGCATCAAGCATGAATGAGCACTTAAGTGACCGTGGAAGTGCCATGGGGAGGGTTCTTTTCACTTGGTAGCAGCTTCTTTAGATGTGAGGGTATCCAGACTATTTGTTGCTGAAAGAAAACATGGAAAGGAGAGATTGGCTGTTGGACCAAGAGACCTGATCATTGCCTTTTACAATAACAATGTAAGAACTGAGCTGGTTTTTGTATGCTAGGCACTAGTAGAAGCTCTTCCCTTAGTGGGGACCTTTGGGGTTTGTTTTTATTTTTGGGTAGTCACTTTTTCTGGGATGTATTGTAAATATGCCAGACGCCAATAATGATGCTAGTGCTACTTCCATCAAAACCAATCTGTTTCAGAAGAAGATGGATTGAAGTTTAAAATTGTTTGAGAGGAGATGAGTGTTCCTTTTTATGATTTCTTTTTTCTTATTACTCCCTCTTTTCCCTTTCCAGTGCCATTACCATATGGATTTAATCCTGTTCCATGTCCATTAGCCACTAGTGCTGCATTAATGTGAGCTGGCTGTATAAGATTCTCCCTGGTGTATGGTCTTAGCTCCCATGGCATGTATAACAAAAGCAACTTGGTTCCCCATGGCTTCTCTCATTCACTCCTAATGTATTTACCCACCCTGCCCACTCTCTCTAATCAGTTTTATTGCTGGCTGTATTGATGCTGCCCCCTGAATGATGACTGGAGTTGGAGATATGGAATATTGAAAATTGACTCTGAAAGGACCAGAAGCTGGAAACAGATGGAAAAACCTTGCTAAGGGTGATTTTTTTCTCCTACAGAGCTGTGATCTATCACTATTCAATGATTTTAAACGATCCAATTATCAAAAAGAAGAAATTATACTAATAGCTATATGTTTAAATAGTCTTAAGAATCTTTTTTTTTTGTCCTTCCCCAAGTACTGTAATACTTTTCATCTGTTTTGATTACTTTTGCAACCTGCTTGTTTCATTTGGCAGTTTTGATATACTTTGTGAATGAAACAGTAATACTTTAGCTTGAATACTTTTTTAATTTGATGAAAACACAGTATTTGTTTTTCATTTTATGTTGGTCTACACAATGCAATATAATATTTCCTCGGTATTCATATTGAAATTGTCAGATGTGTATGTGCACTGTCGAAATCATTGTAGAATGTTAAATAAATTGTGACATCTCTGAACAATCTAGAATGACGAAGAAGGATGACTACAAGTTTGTGGAAAATAAATGTAACGGCATGACAAATAGCCAAGGAAACATGTGAAATAGCTTTCAAACATGCTGATTTTTTCCCCATTCCACACCAAAATGAGCTTGCCTATGTGTGAATTTGTAAAATACAGAGCTGATGATTTTTACTCAGGAAGGAACTGTTCATTTCAAAACTTTAATATTTACAGAGAAAGGAAAAAAATGTAAGGATACATTGTTAAGGTTAATATGCACGTTTATCTCAGGGTCTCCATAGCCAGAGGTGCACGTGTGTAGCCAGTTTGCATGTTCATTTAGAAAAGGCTGTACCAGCACTCTCTACTGAAGACCACGAGATCGAAGTGATAATGGGAAAGATAGCTGAATTTAGTCTTGTGTCTGGGTGGTCTTGGGCACGTCCTTCATAGGCTGTCAACCACCTGTCTGTCTGCTGGGTTTGCCCTGTTGCCCAATGCTGACTACTGCAACATGAGCTTATTGGGGAGCAGTGCGGGGCTGCCAGCAAAAGGTCGTCTCTCCCAGGGGCACTGAGACAAAAGAACAGGTGGTTCTGTCTTCCAGCAGTTCTCCAAATGTGGAGTTTACTGTTATACTTAGCAGGAATTAATGCAGATGGGATAAGACTCACATGCATAGGTAGGGTACATGTCCATCAAGAAAGTAAACAGGCAATTTTGCAAGTTGTATTCCACAGAAAGCTTTTGTTCAGGACTTGTTGCCATCCAAATCTGATGAGGAAACTCTTTCATACAGTTTATCCTTTTAGTAGCATTATCCTTATAGGGGAAAACAGAGAAAAGCTACAATGAAAGCAGTTCTAGTACGTGTTTTGTATAAAGATGTTTACTAATAAATTAAACAAATCTGATGTCTTTGAAAGCAGTTACTGTATTAAAGTTCCTCAATATATGAACTACATTCTGTTTTGGTTTATCACTGGACAGTATCCTTCTGTTATGGAACTATTTAGTGGAATTGGTAACCCAATACATTTCCATTTTGTAAAATTTACCACGTTGTTACATGAAGGGGTGATACTGATTATTCCTATATACATTTGTTTAATCTCCCATATTTTGTATGTAGTGCATCTGTTGCTGCATCAGCGACATGGTTCTGTGTTGTTAATTTTCCTAAAATAAACATTGAAATACTGTCACAAGGAATGATATGGGTAAATTCCATTTTGTTCATGCAAGTGAAATGATCATTGCCTCTCAGAAAATGTCCAACTCATATTCTTCCATGGAAACAAAATATTACCAAGGCATAGAGACTTCCAGTAGAAATTCTAATACCAAAGAAAGTTAATTTCTCATGTTTTTTGGGGGGGAGAATGGTGGAGGGAGGAGAGGGAGTGGAATGTGGATACTCCAAACTGTAGTATGTTTCAATTGCAAACAAAAGACAGGAAAGATTGTGACACTGAAAAGGTAAAACCAAAACAAATTACTTGCAGTCCAAAGCCAGGATCTTATATGGAGAGGTAGAAACTAATTTATTTTTTTCTTAAATATGCAGAGTGCAGAGCAACTGAGTGAAGGCTAATAGTAATAATTATTAAAATCCAATTCCATTGTATTCTAACCATTGCAATCATTATACTCGTACAGGTGAAATCTGAACCATCAAAATCAAGGGGAGAAAAAAAAAAACACTTGATAACTTGAATGGGGCAAAATTATTTGCCCGGCAGTTATTTGATCTCTAACACCAGTTTGTTCTCTGATTCAGGATCTGGATCAAGTTATTACCTATAATATCTAGATAATTCTGTTAATACCTGGACATTTTTTACAGCACTAGTTCTTAGTAATGTGGCCTTGAGCCCTTTTGCATGAATGGCAGAAATTCGATATTTTCAAGCAGATATAGATAAGGAAGTATTTGAGTGATATTTGTAGTAGGCTGCAGTAGAATAGTCTCTACTAGGCAAAGCCTCATGCAGCAGTCTGTTAACATTACAATAGGCTAATTTTTTTTATTTTACCAGAAAAAAATGACTCTTGGTGTCACAAGGTCAGTTACTTTGCAGTGCCATATGCAATTTATTCGTCATTCCTTGTAGTGACTGAAAGGTCTTTCTCTGCACATCAAACCTTAAAAAAATTAAAAATTTTCAGAACTGGCATTTAAGCGTGGCTTGAGAACCTTTGTTTAAAATACTTGCATTTGATTCACTTAGCTCACAAATTAGAGTTCTTCTATATTTTGCCTGTAAGACTTTTCAGCTGCATATCAGAGCTCCAGTATTATGGATAGGAAATTGCAGATAGATGATAAATAGGAAAAAAATATAATTTTATATATGCCAGAAGGCAACAGAGATTTGACTTGGAGATGTTCTCAATCAGATCTGAAGAGCAAAGTAAATGTGGAAGATCAGCAGTATAAAGAAGTAATGAATAGCAAATATCCTATAGTTGTCAAAACAATGTTTTAGCTCTTCTACTGGCTGAAATAGGATCGTGTGGCTTTGTAAATGAAAATGCAGAATAATCGCATTACTTTATATACCATTTTGCAAATTCCTGGCACACACATTGTTTTATATTGCTCAGTCCATGCTTACAAGTTTACTCAAATTCATCCACCTTACAGATGGGTGGTAGGAAACAGTTTCATAGCATATTGCAAAACAGTGGGAAGGAGGGGAAATTTTGCCAAAGACATTGACACAAACCTCTGAAGAAAAATGCTGCAGAGCAAGCAAGAAATGCAGTTTTAAAAGCATACGGATGCATTCACACATGGGCAGGTTATATGTAATCTATTTCATCTCTAGTAAGTTGGTAGGATGAAAAGCTATGTTTTTACTGATTCCAGGCATCTCAGACATGACATGTAGAACCCTTACATCTTCTTTTGTGGTGAAGCAGAGGCTTTGTAGAAATATACTTTTAGGGCAAGAAGTTTTTTAAAGGCTATGAATATGTAGCCTGGAAGGCTTAAGTTTATAGATGAAACTGTTATAGCTGGATATAGAAGAATAACCTGCAGACAGAAATAGTGATCACAGCCTAACATTTCAAACATATCACATTGCCAGTCGTTTTTTCAACATGTGGGGCTACAGTCAAGTGTCAACTTTAATTGTAGTCATGCTATATTATCAGTATGGGACTAGATGAATTTTTCACTTATGGTTGTGAGCAGCAAAGTGTACTTGCAGTGCATTCTTATGAACTTGTTTTAAACTTGCAGATCCTTAAAAGTCTCCACTTTGTCAAATAGAAATTACTGTGATTACTTTTGTTCACTTCTTTTTCCCTTTTACTGTGTGTCTTCCTTTTATCAGAGAAGAAGGTAATGAAATAAAACAAAAACGAAGAAACATCCAGTGATGTTTTATTTTTTCAACCATTCAGCTGAAATATAACAACCCAAGGATCTTGTCCAGGCCTTTTAAAATAAGTCCCTTTTTTGAATAAGGAATTTACTTTTTTTTTCCCAAAACCGTGGCCTTTGGTCTTCAATGACTCACTATGACACTGGCTTCAGCACCACAGTGGCTTCAGAAATGCTGTAATTCCTTTTCTGTAGTAGATGTTCAAAGACTGAAATGTTGAGCTGAGAGTTGCTGATCATGTTTTTCTTCCAAATTATCTGGGTGGAATGACAGTACCTGCGTTACAGAGTTAGGAGACTGCCTCAATATGCAGCTTGGCATTTTGCCACAGAAATGCCCATAGACAAAATCTGCTGAATATTTGTACTGTTTTGTGGTGATGGCAGTGGGTTGTGGCATCCTTTTGAGCAAGCAGAGGCTTAATATCCAATTATTTTTGTCTAATTTGCTGAATTCTCAGCTGAATCAACAGTCTTGGTAGCTTCAGTTCAGCAATGTTTATTGGGAGTTATTTCAGTGTGCACTTTGGCATACAAATCTGTATTCAGAGATAAGTAATGAAGCTTTACATGAAAACCAAGAAGCTAAATACAGTCCTGACGCTTTTCAGGTCCCTGCTAAAGCCTGCACCTACTTCCAGAGGGCTGAGAACTGGTATCACGTAACAGTAATTTTAAGGAATTGCCACTAAGTCTTCCAGAATGCATTATGAATTAGGTATTTTAAAAACTGGAAAATGTCACAACAATTTTGGGAAAAAATTCCACTATTACCAGAACAAATGAAGCCTATGTGTTGGATCAGGATTTGTTAATTGCTTTTTGCCTCCCAGGTAATGTGCAGTGCTTGTTGGTAATGTACTGCAGTGGTGTCAGATTAAACACAAGTCGTGATTTGTTCAAAATTAATTGCCACTGCTAATAACTCGTGTGGCATGAAATCTACACTTTTCTGTGTGTCTGTCTGCTGGTCAAGTGAAGTAGCAAAACTTTTTATTTCTATTGAATATCTGCTGGACTGGACCCTCTCATGATGGTTATTCATGTACTCTCCCAGAAACTGTGCTTTAGAGCAAATCTATATAAATATGCGATTTAATAGATAAATGGCTCAAAGTTAATGCTGTGGATGTGTTACAGACTATTATTGCCCTACCTATTTTAAGGCTTTAAAGTTGGAAAGAGAACCATTAGAAAACTATTTTGTGTTAAAAGCTAGCCAGGGCATTTGTTATGAATGGTAATTCAGATCTTTACCTTACAGGTGTGAGGCATATAGTGGATAGTCTATTTGACTTGGTTTTGATAAAAGGGGGAAATAATAAATCTGGAAAGATTAGCTTCGTATTATTCATTTCCATAGGACTGACTTAGTTTTATGCAGAATGGCATGTATTTTATAAGATTAACTTATTTTTCTTAGTATCAGGCTTGACTTTTTACCTAGTCATAATTACCATTTCATATCTGTAAACAAAATCACCTGTAAAAACATGTTGTTCCATCCTTTCCTTAATTATCCTGTAATCCTCGTTGTTTTGGCTACTGACCAGCTTTGCCCACTTACTTTGATCTTGCAGTAGTTTATTCAGATTGTGTGTGTCATGCTCATTGTTTTCCTGGATTGTTCATGTTTTTATAGCTCGTTCCTTTGTGTTTTGCCACTTTAATGGTGTGATTCATCTGTAGCTGTCCAAGAATGTTACTAAGAATGGCATTTTATCTTTGGAGAAAATAAGTTTTAGAGAAGTTGCATAATGTAGAGGTCAAAGGCAGGAAGAAATTTCAAATTTTTTAATTTACATACCTGGTTATGCTATTTAGATATTGTACAGTATCTTTGCCATAACAGTGAACATCTAGGAGAGGGACGAAGATTCAAGAATAAAATAATCTAACTCAGAACCGCTGACTTCTGTGTGTTAGTGTGTATATGGTATACTATAAAGATCAGTAACTGGAAAAAGAAGTGAACCCTCCCTTAACTTTTAATAATTTGCAAATGATTCAATGGAGATAAAGAATCAGATGGAAGGATGGGGTTAGATGTGTTTGGGATGGATGTGATGTCAGTGTGCACAGAAATTTTTATTAAAATTCTGGACAGATGACACTAGTTCTGGCTGCTTGTAACACAGCCAGACACTGAGGGGAGTGTTTTTCTTAGAACAGAGTGGTAACACACATCAGGTAGAAGTGACCGCAGCTTTTCTGATATCCCATTGCATGATGGTATAAGCAAGAGTCCTGCAGGAATTGTCTTCAGATAAACAGTTGCTATTCTCTTCTAGTTGATGAGGTACAGGAGGCATTTTTCTACCCCTAAAATCAGTTAATCTCTGTTTGAGTCTGAATTTATCAGAAGAAAGTCTTTCTGAGTCAAAATATGCTTATGGATACTCTTTACATCTTAAAGGAAGAGGTTATCTGCTCTTGCTTAAATCAGGTATGTCTTGTCCTTACACATCACTTAAGTATCTACCAATATCTCCAAAATAAATCCTTGCAGAGGTTGAAGTAATATATATCTGGACTCTAAAAAAGAGCTTTGGAACTAAGTTGGGTTTTATGGTGTTGTGCTTGTAATACTGGAATTATTTCTTTTGTATGCTAAATTTATTTACACCTCCAGTCTGAAGTACAGTTTTGCTCTTTTGGGTCTTTTGAGAGGACCATTTGCTAAAAATTATGAGGTAGATAGAAATGGGATTTATGGTCCATATTCACTCTGTTATCTAATATATTTTTTTCAGACCTATTCAGTTTATGCCAGCTATATGTAATGTGCCGTTTTATTCCGTGATAGGCAGACACAGAGAAATAATAAGTTTTAAGAGGCTGTTTGAGGTATCCTACATTTTTATTAGAGGATTTTGTTTATTTAGATTGTGTATGAAACGAATAATATTCACTGTTATACCCTGCATACTGTCTTAATTCTACATGCTCTACTCGGTCAAAATTTCCCATAGAGGACATTTTTGTCTCATCAAGACTTGCAAGTGTAAGTCACATGGATCTTAACAAATAAGATTATTCCACAACTAAGAACAGACAGAACTTTCACAGAGTCATTAGTTGACACTTTGTAGAATGCAGAAAAATGTCTCTGTTCCACTCAAAGCCTAATTACTGTATTGCAAAATTTTGAGGCACTAATAAGGACATATTGAGCTTTTGCAGGCCTATTGCTAGTAGGCAATTTATTATTCAATAAATCCTCCACCCATGATCAAATAGCTAACAGAAAGGGCTCCAGACTTGAAGTAGTAGCATGTTCTTTCTCTATTAGCACAATGTTTGTATTAGAAAGATCAATCAGAATATTTATTAGCACAATATCTACAGAAGAATATTCTGACTGAGTCTGGATTGTTGGAAAATCACGTATTTTATGAGGCTTCAAAATAGTCCCCAGGGTTTTGGGCATGGGCTAGTTTTTCTCCTGGTTTTATGTTCAGGCCAAGAATTTTCTTGTTTGTTTTGTGGGGTGTTTTTTTTTTTTTTGTTGTTTGTTTTTTTTTTTTTTCTGTACCGATTGCTAATATTTATTGAGCATCTTCCTCCACAATAAAAATATGAAGTTTATCCCTTATGTATTCCTTCTTGACATATATACGCTGCTTTCCACAGTAACTCTCTGTGGCTTTTTTAAGCTTCTTCTTTGCCAGCTATCTTAGCTGGGGGGAGAACTCTCACAGGGTATTTTAGCAAGTATATTGCCAAGACAGCTGGAGTCTGAGGATGCACTACAGAGACATGTCTGACTGCTTTGTGGGAACAAATGCACAAGTATCATGATGTTGAAATCAGGGCATCATACCCAGAGAATTACCATTCAGTTTCTGTAGATAGATGAGTTTTCACTAAGCTTGGGCTCACCATTTCATTGACAGAAGTACCACATGACTCCAATTAATTGAATGTTAAATCTTGTATTTCATCAGTCCTTTCTTGCATTGGCAACCTTTCCCCACATAAAACTGAGAGCACAAATGTGAAGACCTACGTGTTGTTCAGTTTCTTTGCAAGACATGGCTACTTTTTACATTAATCAGCTCACTAATTTGTGTCTCATGTTGCAGCAGGTAGCACAGAGACAGAAAAAACAGTCTAAAATTGCATTTAGCTGTTAATAGGTAGCTTTTATTTATATCTTAGCCTAGAGTTAAGATTGCTTCTGTGTGAGAAGTATTTGAACTGCATTTGCCACTAATTACTGCGGGTGTTCCTCATGTCTTGTAAAGAACACATGCTTGTGCTGCCTTTTGAAAGTTGCTCTAAGACATTACACCATATTGCCAAATTCTGTGTCTATCAGCATAGAAGGTGATCTATTAGACAAAGTTCCAAATATTTCCTGAGGAATATTCTCTCCAGAGGACCAAGAATATCGACAGGCTAGGGCAGTCCAATGTCTACAGCGCGTCTTTAGATATGCTGCAGTCTGTCAGTGGAAGCATTTTGGAGAACAATTAACTACCTTGCTACTTCTGAAACTACAATTGAAGACTGTAACTGCTAACTGAGACTATAATTCCACTGCTGTGCAAGTATGTGACTGGGGGACAGATCCAGCAAGGAGGTCCTCTCATACCAGTATATGAAAGTTTTGCAGATACAAGAGAGAGGTACTCCCATGTTTCTGAACATAAAGAGCGATGTATGTTATTTACTTACTATTGATAATTTTAGATATTTAAATAACAATTTTCTAACGTTTTGAGCTCTCCCTTGTCTGTAAATATACATTTTTAAGAGACTCTTCATTCTAAATGGTTTCTCAGGAATGAGACAAGATAGAAAGGAAATGCAATACTGCGAATTTCTTCCATGGCTTCATCGTGAATAAACTAAAAAGAGTTAAATGTTTGGAACCTGCTGTATTGCCAAATCTATAGGAAGTGTGAGAGATAGTTTTATAAAGCTGCCCAATACACCTAAGCACACATAATCTTGAAAGATAAGAGAGATAATAGGCCTTGCATAAGGTATCTCTTGGTTTCCGTATATCCTAGCAGACACTTGCTTTTAGGATCCTATTTATTTGTTAGGCAGCATCAGGGGATATAAGAGGTCAAGTACACCTTAGAAAGAAGAGTTATTCATGTCTGGATAATAACAGTCTTTTATTTCATTAGAGTGCATCAAGTATCCCCCTGCCCATCATTTCATTTGCCAAAGTTTTCAACATGACATTAATGTCAGTGCAGGTAATGATTTGTCCAGATTACTTTAGAGATAGGGATGAGAACAATAAGAAAGAAAAAAAATGAAAAAGCTGTGTGCTACAGGAAGTAAATCTTTATTGTCATTGTGTTGCAAGTCATAAGTCACCATGCTTGAAATGAAATTCCTGGATTTACACTTCTCTATCATGTCTTGCTTAGCTGAGATGAGAAGCCTTCCCCATTTTAAGTTAATTGCAGAGCTTCCATTAATGCAAGTTTGTTTGAAATTAAGCTTCTGTGCTGCATGCATGGGGAAGAAAATGTTGGCTGATTTCAGTGGCACGAAATTGTACACGCCAATGTGTACATCTCTGGGGTTCTAAATCCCATTTGGAGTCCAGTCTTGTGTACATGTGAAAATCATAGTCACCGTGATGCAGTTCTCTCATGGGTTAATCATTGTGGTGATCCCTGGGCCTGCACATCAGCAAAAGCTTCTTTTTGAACTTGACAGTCAATATCAATTGCAGGGGATGAAACAATTTGCTGTAATTTGCCTTTGAATTTATTTGTCCCTTGTGCAAGAACTTCCCAAACCACCTTAGTACTCTCCAAGACTATGTATGTTTTTCCTGCAAGTCATTTCTCCCTCCTGATTGAATCCTTTTGTGCTCCATATTAGACCATTAGGACAGGATTTTCCTGCTGCCCCACAGTCTGTATTACTTTGAGGATATTGATTTGCTGAAGCGCCATAAGTAAGTGCAGTGACCTTACCAGGTATCCAGTGTCTTAGGTCAGTCATGGATTCATTTTACAAGATACTTCAAGCCATCTACCAAGATGAGGTTACCTGTTATGTTATCAGAGGATAAGGTGTGATCTGTAATACTGGTAAGAGGACTCTCAGGCCTCTTTTTGGAAGCCATACCTTTTTCATTCTCAGGCTTAAATGAAGGGAAAGAGAATGTTTTCATGCAGATGAGGATACAACTTCCATCATCTTTAAAGATTACACTGCTTTTTCTTGTGCCCTCATCTGTGTTGCTTTCTAAGGTACCTCTCCTAAATATATTGTGAGCTTTATTTATGTTCACTAGAGGATATCAATTGCAAGCATACAGGTAACTGGGATGACCCAGGTAGTTCTTCTGTGCAGATACGCTTCCTATTCAGTACTATCTAAATGTAAATATTATGTGGCCTCTGATCAGAATAATGATGACTTTGCAACTTCATTTATCTATCAAGTGTTAATAGATATCCTACACCAGATGGACACTGTGGATCTCTAGTTCTTAGAAATTGGTAGAGATTTTAGTCATTTACATTTTAAAGTACTCTCTCTCAGAGAGATTATACTGCATTAAAAGACTTGAAATTAAGTCATCATTTGAGTAAGGTAATGCTGCACAAAATCTTTTGATTTAAAATCAAGTTATAAAAGGAAGCCATATTTTCTCTCTAAACAAAAGTGAAAGGTAGAAATTTGTAGATAGCTTTGCAGATATCAAACTGCTGGTCATGTGGCAAAGCACTGGGGACAGCATGCCTTTTTTATTGAACATAGATCATGGCTCATGAAAATGTGGTAGTAGTGATTGTTTTGATAGCTGAAAATATTCCCATTGCTCTTTCCAAGATTGTCATACACAATCCACACTTCATATTAGCATTGCCTGCTGTGTCATGCACTTCCTTATCACTAGATGAGGATTAGGTTTTCGTTTCTTCAGTACAGCACCTGATCACTGTCATGGCACAGCCTTTGAAAATGTATTCCATACATAAGTTAAAATAATACTTCTGAGCTGAAACGTGACCAAGTGAGCATTTTTCTCCCCTCAGACCAGAAGAGTAGGTTGCAGTGAGTGCACAGTGGCTGTGATGGAAGCAGAGTGAGGCCCTTTGTATGACTGCCTGAATGAAAATGTCCTTCACACGGTCACATGCTCAGGAGGATGAACGTGCTTTAGGCTCCAGCAGCATTAAATGCAAGATGCTGAGCTCTTCTGAAAATTGGGCCTGTGTAATCTGATGCAGTTCTTCCTGATGCAGTTTCTTACACTAGGATATCCAGGCCACAGAAAGGGGATTATGCCTATAACTAAACTAGCTCATTTGCTTACTAACCCCTCTTGCTAGGAGCTGTAAGTATCCTGTGTGCTATAGGACCGGAGTTCTCCATTGTGCCTAGAGGTGGAAGCCTGATTCCCCTTTCCTTTGGCGTTACCTGATTCTCTTTTATCTGGCCCAGTGTTTACATCTGTGCTAGCAAATGGCTATAAAAGTATACTTAGAAAGAATTTATCGTTATTTTACATAGACAAATGGTACTTTATTTGACAAATGACACCAAAAGCCAAAAGGCATAACTGAAACAGATCCAGTTCTTGCTGGATTTGGACTGGTTACAGCGATAGAGCAATCTGTTGCTGTCATTGCTCTTGATGTGTGCAGCATGGAAAAAAGAGACTGTTGTACTGAACACTGATACAAACTGTTTGAGTTTCATTCACTGGGGCTTTCATACCAGCTTAGTTCATGATCATTACATTCATAAGCAATAAAAATAAGAAAAGTCAATGAATGGATTAGAGCAAGTGGGTGGAACATAATGCTTGAAAAATTTAATTATTTAAAAGAAAGAATAAGAACTGTGGGTTTATTTTCCTTTTTAATATATTCTCTGAGCCACTAAATTAGACAAGCACATTTATGTTGTGTTTCTTGATTTTTTATGAGTGACATAGCTACATGGGCATTGAACCACTTTGTCGACAGACAGAAAAAAAAAGTACTGAATGACAAATTCCTTTATTCCTCCTGACTTGCAGAAAAATCCACCAAAAAGTATGTAATTCTTAGAATGTAACGAAGGAAGGTTGCAGTGCTATTTAACAAATAGGATTTAATGTCTCAATGAGGGTAAACGTTTAGAAAAACGTATGAGCTTTTTGTTTTTATCCTTTGACTCATTTTTTCTTTTCAATATAGCCGGGTTTTCCATGAATTCTCAGTAGTGCAGTACCCAACAGCACCTTTCAATTCAAACAGATGGCCATACTACTGTAAGTTTCTCTGCAGTGTAGCTTAAAGATGCTGACTATTTTTGCAACACAGCATTTGTTCCATGTTGAAAAAAAAGAAAAATCTTTCTAATATGATGTCTTCACATGGGCTATTGACAATATTCAAATCATATTAAAAAAACAAACTTCTATTTTTTTTTCCCCTTTGCCTTTCCCTATTTCCCTGTACAGCAGTTAGCCATCACATGATGCTCATACATTGCACTGAAAATTTTATCTTGGAAAAATCACTGTGACGTTTTGAGGAATATCTTTATTTTCCTCGGTGGGCTGATCTCTCATTCTGTCTAACAATAAAGTAGCACATTTGTATGCACACAGCCTGCCTTGTTTTTATAGTATTTTGTATTGGTTGAGGTTTTTTTTGTTTTACTGAATGTGAATAGTCTTTACTGTCACAGAGATAAGAAAAATAATAGGTCCAAGTACTACTTTAAAAATAAAAGAAAAGGTTGGATGGATGAATGAAGAAAAGAGGATGCTAAGAGATTAGGACTAGTTGGTGTTGGTATTATCAGTGTGTCAGTGTGTTTGGCAGAGATTGGGAGAAGTGTGGACTTGATATGTCCTGTTAGCTTTGTTCATCATGTACAGCTTTTTTTTGCTTTCTGAAGACTCATAATTTCACTTGATCTGTGCCAGCAGCAAACTGTAACATGTTCAAGAAAACACTGCATCTCAAGAAGCTGATAGAGACTAGGGAACAACCCATTTGTCAGTACTTTCTCAAGTCTTTGCCAATCAACTGTGGCTTCCTCCAGCTAGAGGCTTTTCCTCTTTTCAGAGGGTACCATCAAAAACTGGTAGATAATGATTGGTCCAGCTGTAGGTTTAAATGTTTTAAATGACAAATCTAATAAGGTCACAAGTGGATCAAGCTCTACTGAATCTTGCTCCAGCAGTGTAGAAGGTTATTGCACCCTATGGTCTGTGCAATTCAGCCTCCAGAGAGCAAGGTCCCTGGAGCAGAAATAACAGAAGGAAGCATGTATCAGCTTCTCAGCCACTGCAAATCACAGTGCAAAGTATCTGCTTCAATTATCGCTGCATTAATGTATCAGACTATCAGCTAGAACCTCTAAAGAATAGGCAACTTTGCTACAGGAAGATTAACATCCAGGAGAAGAGAGGGTTCGATCAGTTGGTGGTTGCATCTTAAATCTCTGTTGTTCATCTCTTCCTGACATATTTGTAAAAATCCAAGACTAGAATAAAATGGACCTGAAATTCAGTTTCACAATTAATATCCTATTTTTGTTTGGTTTTTTTCTGCACAGGAAAACCTTACTAATAGGTTTGGGCTATCAGGATTTCTACTTGTGTGGCAAGTAAATAAAATCCTGTATGAATCCTTTCTGTATCCTTCATAAGTACCTAAAGTTATACAATATTATTTAAGGCTGCAGAATACACTTTCTGGGAAAAAAAAATAAAAGATTAGTATCTATCCAGAACAAAAATTCCCAGGAGTTTGAAAACTGTTTAATAAAGCAACTTTAACACACCTGTTACAGTAGAAAATTTGAGTGCCCTTTATGCTTTAAAACAGAAGAATTTAGATGATTAAGCTGAATAAGGTAAAAATTGGCATTTCTTTTCTTCCACTATCTACCAGTCCAAGCACTATATCCAGCATATATGTACTATTGAGCAGCTTATTTTCTTATAAAACGTCAGGTGTTAATGATACAGTATAACTTTACTGAAATATTTCCTTAAATTTCCGTCTTACCTGTCTGTTATTAATCCATAAATGTATGAGGATTTGAAGATCAGTTCTGGAAGTCTTACATTAACCTTTAGATTCACCAAAGAACAGCCTGCTTGAGCAAAATGCTGATGCAATAGTATTTTCACTGATGAATTCACTAAAGACAGGGATTTTTTTTCATTTTGCAAATACTATCATGCTAATCTTTGTTCATGGATAGTGCCATCATGACAAAGTTTGTGAAAATGGTGCTTCTGAAACACTGCCAAGCTTTGTGACTGCAAAGCTTCAGGTCTATGTTTTCTGCCTTGAGTGAATTCAGAAACCTCAGTGGATCAATGGATCCCTCAAATACCATCAGGGAAAGATTCCTCCACGGGAATATGGTCAGATGGGACTTTTCAAGAAGACTGAGTGAATTATGTGCCTTAATTATATATCTGTGAAAGTGCATTGTACTTTCGTCCTACAGCTGTTAGAGAAGATAGCAAAGCTCCCCTTTGATGCATCGATGACCTGTAACTTAAAACACAGTTTGGGAGGACTTATATGTCAGTCATGCTTGGCTGATCAAATTACTGAGGCCACTGGTTCCATGCGCATGTCGCCTTTTTTAAAGTTGTTATTAGGCAAACAAAAGCTATGGTCTATGTTTTTTTTTTTTTTCTTGCTTTGTGGAGTGAGAGTGAAAGGTGAAGGCTGTAAGAGAACACTTAGAGCTCAGAAGCCATTTGGCACGGGATGCTTTTTCACTCTGCTAATAATTTTTAATGGAATAGAAGTCAGTAATACGTTGTGTGTGCTGGATTACTCAACCAAAACTGCACAGCCCTGACAAAACACTTTTCTATGTGATTTTCTTGTTTCTATCCATTCTTGGTTTGTTCTTACATTGCCAGCACAGAAATGCTGTCGACAATAGTGACTAGGAAAGGGGGTGTGGAAAAAGAGACAGAGGATTACAAATACTTCAGCATAACAGTGATCTTGAGAAACTGATATAGTAGAGAGATATTTAGTTCTGAATTTATTTAAGCCACCTTCTAAATCTCCGCTTAAAATATCCTGTTCCCATTTACATGAACAGGGAATGACATTTTGCGAGTGTTCCGTCTCTTTTTCATCCTGTTCCTCTATTCTTCTCCTCCCTCTACTCATTTCATTACTGACTGATTATCTGAAATTCTTGCAAGCTAGTAGGTGTGGATGAGACTAACACTGGCAAGTGTGTGTAACTGGCCTTTTCATTTTTTGCTTCTGAGTGCATGTGGATCAGATATCACTCTTTCTGGTGTTTATACCACTGGCACTGTTGAAGATACTAGGCTTACTGCTTGAAAGCCTTTTCATTTAGGGAAGATGTTTTTTTTATTTCTAGCACTGTAACAAGAATACTGGCTTCTAGTAATGAAATAAGAAGCAAACAAGAGCCTCCCACTTTTCTTGCTGTTAGATGGCGAATTATTTGACTTCAACAGTAATCCACATAGAATCAGAAGGCATTTTCTGCTAAACTCCACAGCGTTGTTTGGGGTTTTTTTTGCATTTGGACAGCTCTGGGAAGGCGGTGGGATGCTGGAGCCCCTACAATTAGCCCAACTGCCTTTTCTTATACAGGTGGCTTTTCAAGTGAAATGGGTCTTGTTGCACAACTGCAGGTCCATATATGAGTTACAGAACCCAGCCCATTCTTAAGTATTTAGAACCACCTGATTACAGTACATTAGTCATGGGTTTATCTCACCTGACTTTCAGTATCTATCCTAAGATGTTTACCTTCCATCCAAATGAATATTTTTGGCTGAATATTCATTGCAGCTACACAGAATGGTATGACACAATATTTGTACCTTTACAGTAGGTGGTTATCTCAGTATAGGCTTCACAGATTATTGTTAAATTTAAGAATAAAATTTTCCATATTTAATTATTGATCTTGTTTAATGCGCAGTTAACAAGATTTATTTTTGAAAAGGCTATTATAACCATGGATTTTTATGCATTAGCAAAGTGAAGCAGGTTAAATGTCTCCACTGAAATGAGAGATGAGGATACATCAAATTATTTAATCCCTTGTATAATTTAAAGTGCAAAATCAGCCTTGTGTTCTGCTTATGTCATTAAAAAAACAGGGACTACTGAAGGACTTACCCAGCTTACAAGAGTAAACATTCATACTATTGTTTCACAGAATCACAGAATCAGTGGGCTTAGAAAGAAACTCTTGAGATCACCCAGTTCACTCACCCTACTCAAGCAGGCTCAGCTAGAGCAACTTGGCCAGGACCCTTTTCAGTTGGGATTGGAATATCTCCACAGATAGAGATCTTACAACCTCTTTAGGTAATTGATTCCAGTGCTTTTATAAATTTCCAATGCTTTTAATTGTTAAATAGTTTAGTACAACGATAAGAATGGAGCTCAGATAGAAGTATTTTTTTTTTCAAACTTAAGAAATAATGTCTTCAAATGCATGCAAAATCACTTGATGGAAACTGGACATAAAAAACTGCATATCTGAACCTCAATTTGCTCTGAAAAAAGGGATTGTAAAGTATAGTAGAGATACAGATTATTGTTTTCTTTTGCATTGTATATGTTTCCTGTGGTTTCAGAGCTGGAGCTGCTCCTGGCTGGCAGACATAGTAGCTCTAAACATCACTTTGAAAATGAAATGTGAGATTTAGAATGAGAAAGGGTTTTTTTTTCACTTGTGTGAAGGTTTGGTTTATTCCTCTAGTATTTACATTGTTTTTTCCCATATCATACTTCTTCCACTGTGTGAGTAAACAATTTACATGAATGTCCTTATCGATGTGTGCAATATAAGGAGACCTTTGATGGCAAATGGCTTTACTTATCCTTCAATTCCAGTAGAAGTTTGGAAGTTTTTGAACCTTGCATTGATTTGTAACATTGCCTAGTGATTGTAGGCCCATAAACTGTATCCACAAATATTTTTCTATGATCGTTACATAAACTATATTATTGTTGTTGTTTAGCACCAACTGGCAACTAAGCACCACGCAGCTGCTTGCTGAGTCCCCTCCCTGGTGCGATGAAGGAGAGAACTGGAAAGGTAAAAGTGAGAAAGCTTGTGGATTGAGATAAAGACAGTTTAATCGGTAAAGTAACCCCACACACACAATTAAAGCAAACTATGAAATATAACCGTTGCTTGGGAAGACAAATACCATCACTCCAAATATCCTCAGCTTCCTTCTTCTTCCTGCAGCTTTTATTTCAGAGAGCATGACGTCATATGGTATGGAATATCCCTTTGGTCAGTTGAGGTCAGCTGTCCTGCCTGTGTCCTCTCCCAGCCTCTTGTTCACCTCCTTGATGGTGGGGTGATATGAGAGGCAGAAAAGGTCTTGATTCTGTGTGAGAACTACTCAGCCATAACAAAAACACCTCTGTGATACCAACATCATTCTCAGCACAAATCCCAAACATAGTCCCATGCGGGCTACCCTGAATAAAATTAACTCTACCGTAGACAAAACTAGCACAATTGTGTAGCAAATAAGAAAATGTATTTAATTTAAAATAATTTAATTGATAGTTTTAGCTTATCCATTCTGTCCATGTATGAACTTTTCAAGGTAAAAATTGATGACAAAAACATATGTGGAATTTTGCAGAGTATCTGGTGGGTCTTTTGAGACGTGAAAAATAAGCACATACATACTGAAGAGAAATATGGTAAAATCAAAGAATGAAGTATTGATTTGAGCAGTAACTATTATAAGTACGGATGGTAAAATCTTTGTTAAAATAAAATATTTAATGATGACACAATGTCTATAACACTGAATTGCAACAGTTGTCTCAATTATGTAACAGTAAGAAAGAACTGACAGAATACGTGAAGAGTTCTTAAGATAAACAAAACCAGAAGTTTCTTAGAAACCAGGGAAAGTTATTTCTCTCTGTAGAGGGGGCAAAGGTGGACAAGTATCAGTTTCCAAAGCAGACATTTTGTTTTGTTCAGAGTAGTTCTTTCAGGATTACACAGGTGATCCAAGAAGATGTAGACAGCTAGAGGGTAACATTGGAGGGAATCCATGGCAGCTATTAGGCAGGCAACTTCAGATCCCAAGCACACAAGTACACCTATGGCAGTCTGTGGGTGTATAAACCAAGACTTTTTGGTGGAGGCAGGAATAAACAGTCTCATCACGCTGCTCAAAAGTGTTAGTTGAAGGCTTGATCTGAGGTTTTGGGCAGAACAAAATGTTAGAAACTACCCAAACTGTGACCTGTGCTTGGTAGTGGAAACCAGCTGCGGGTTATACGAGAAGGTGGTCTGGGAATTTCTGTGACCCTGAAGAGAAGAAAGAAGGAGGACTTCTTGGGCACAGAATTAGTTGGAATAGAAAACCTGATCAGAAGAAAACCCTGCTTGTTTTCCTTCTTTCTTTCTGCTGCGTTCAGGGAAACTGGACTTGTTGGCATTATTTTTTCCCTTTGTGTATGTGTGTAAGCAGCATTGCACTTAACCAAAATGCTTATAATCTCTTTCTTACTTTAGTGGAAACAAATTTGTTTCATACTTTAGTAGAAATAACATTGTAAAGGCTCCAGTTTGGGTAATTTTCAAGATGAGAAACCAATAATGGCAGTAACAATAATTCTGTTGCTACTGCATATCTGTGAAAATTTCTCCTATAGTCATATCTGAGTAGCCTACATTGAATATTAGAGTTTTATTGAAGAAAATTAAACTAGTCCTTTCTTCCGGGAGCAGATGTCTAAAGTGAGGAACAGGAAGCTCTTTACAATAGCTAAGACCCAAGGGCTACACCTTGAAAAATTTACTCTGGCTGAAAAATGTTATCTTGTAAATAATCTCACTGAATTTAGGTGAGAGTTATGCTGCTCAATAGATTTAAATCAACTGACTTCTGATTCAAAGCAGAAAACTTTGAGGAGCCAATGTTTATTTGTTTATAACTCTAAGTAAACGCCTTAAAGATATTCTTTAATCTTGCTGAGTAATCAGAGTATAGATCTGTGGTGTGCATTGTGCTCCACTCTGAAAGCAGTACACATATAATGAGAGAGCACATCAGAGGAAAATATTTGGAGCTCTGTGGTAGCTTGTAGTGCTGGAGGTTGGTGTCACTCAGGAAAATATGCTTTTTTCACTCAGTGGACCATGACATGAAATGGTGTGATAAGGTAAAATGGCAAAAGACCACTCTTAAATCCTGCCTGGGTAACCATTGGTAAATGCTTTATTAAGGTGTTGTGACTACTTGGGAAAATGCATGAAGATTTTTTTTTTTTTTTCAGAAATAGGAGCCAAAATACCCACCAATAGATGTGCTGATCCAATAGGGATTGGCTGAGGACAGTTTGAAAAGGCAGTGTGCATTTGTATTGAGTAGGACTGGTGCCATAAGGCACGTGCAGAAAATTAATAGCTTGAGGACAGTACTTGTATGCCAGGAGGACTTCAGTCATGTCCCTCTGGCGTAGCTGAGGACTCAAATTCCATAGCTTCCTTCCTGTCAGGCAGTCGTAACTGGGAGTCAAATCAATTCTTCTTTGTTTAAAACCAGTTCTGGGAATGATTAATCAATATTCACTTATTTTGCCACTTTACATAGCTAAGTGATTTGTACCTTTGTTGTGTCATTTGTTACTCACAGATCTCATTGTGGAGTGTTTATCACCTGAGAAGTCCAGGACTTAGAAGAACACTCTATTAGATCTACATGGGACTGTCAACCAAAGGATGTATTTTTCTTCAGAGTGAGATCTAGCGTCTCATTTTATGAAACAAAGAAGTTTAATTACACAGAGAAGTGGCCAATTTACCATTAACAAGTTTTTCACATTTATTTCTTTTTTATGGTGTTCAAATTAGATGGAAAAGATCTTTCCCTGCCTTACCAGTGACAGTACAGCAAACCTGTCACCGGTACTCTTGTCCATTCTTGGGTCTTTTAGTTAGCCTCCCACCCTCTACCATGATATGCCACTGTCTGTAATCACTTTGGGTAGGAAGCAATAGAAACATTTAAATTATTGTTCAAAATCACAGGGAGCTGTGAAAGCTGCTCTCTAGCTACTCAAGCGCTGGGTGGCATAGAACAAAGGATATTATCCCAACTTGCTCCTTTCAAAGGCACTGAGCAATTTAAGCTTTCCAGAGCCCATAGTGTTTAGCAAGAAAAAAGATCTTGTGAGGTAGATATGTGTCGGCTAACAAATTCCTGCACAATCCACACCCAGCCAAAGACTTCTTTTGCCTTACCTTTGATACTTTGAACACTGTGATAACACCACTCTGCTTTTCTCGCAGAAGTATCTGAGTATCCCTTGTTAAGGGATAATAATACTTTTGAGGTAGCTAGCAGTACGGCAAACTTGTCATGGGGCTACATTTACTGCTTGAGTATACTTTGCCTCACATGCTTAGGGAAAGGGTGATGAGTCCTTTCTCCCTCTGAGATTTTTCATTTAGGTAACAGCTGGTAATTCAGTTATGGTCAACTCTTCATGATCAACTATCCATGGCCAACTCTCGGTGAGGACAACTCTATGCTGGAGGCTCCAGACTCTAACTCGAACCCTAACCCTCTCTTACGTAGAGTTGTCCCTGCAGAGAGCCACTTGTACAGAATTGTCACACAGAGAGTTATTCACCAGAGAGTTGTCCACCACAGAGAGTTAGCTACAGAGAGTTTTCTGCGGAGAGCTGTCCACACTACAATGGACATTGGTCATCACAGTCTTTTTTGAACCAAAGTCTTCACTGATTTAACTTGTATCAGACTAAGACATTCGTCTGGCAGTAGCAGTCCTGTGCTGAAATCCTTCATAGCAGACTTCTTTACCTATGTGACTTGGCTTTTGATGCTCTCAATGTAGTAGCTTGATATATGTCTTTTCTCATAAATCATTGTTTTCTAAGATAGTATTTTTGTCTGAAGCCAGTATCAGTTATTGAAAGGAGCAGTTTAGTTATACATCACAAGATAAATACTGAAAGTCTTTGAAAGGCAGATTCTTTGCTGTGCCAGAATAATGCAGCTTTTTTCCACAATGCCACTTAAAACCTGCCTCTTGAACTAGCTCAGCGGCTAGTTCTCTAGCTAGTGTGACTACAGGCCTTTGCAGTTACAATTTTCAGAAGGCAATTCTATTTCACACAAGATTATAAAGCCAGACATTACTCTCATCATTGTGAATCTAAGGTGTTTCCCACAGAAAATTATTTACTGACAAGGTCCAGAGATCTATTTTCCAAGCAGAATTTTTTTGTTCAAATAAAGTAGCAAGCCTTCTGGACTTTCAGTTATTTTTTGCATTATCATGGGAGATTTTCAAAGACAGAAAGATGAATTAGGCCTCTATCTCTCTCTGATTTTCACTGAGTTGATATTTCCAGTGAATAGGCTCTCGAGTCTCCTCTAGGTCTTTGAAAATCTTCCATATGATTCTTTCCATTCTTCGTGCATCCATTTTCCTGGCACTGCTGCTTTTCAAACCTCTGTAGAAACATTCATGTGAACCTGGAGGAAATATGTGCTCTGTAGTCAACTCCTAATTGCCCTACTGGGCCCATCTCATTAAATGTAATATCTTATTATCCATCTATATCTTAGCCTTTAAACATAAAATTTGACCTTGGGCTGTGAACCTGCTACTAGCTGTATGAGATGAGATTTCACAGCAGCTTGAACAAGAGGCCTTGAAGGGGAAACTAAGGTATCTAAAAAAGGGGTTTAATGATTGAGTAGGTAGCAAGCCATAGGGTCAAAGAATCTGGCATGTACTATCTCACCATTTTGTAAAACAAACAGCTGTATTTCGTACCAATTCTGATCATTGAAATCTTGATGTCATTTTTCCCCAAGAATCAGTGAACAAAGAACCTAAGCTTTATCTTTGTACATCAAAGCAGTCAGTCTTGTGCACAATTAATCCAATAGTCATTCTGCCTCTTCAGGATAAGTAAAACCAGTGACTAGGTTCCATAATTGCTATGGCCTTGGCAATCACAAATCAGTGAAAATTATGAAGCATTTTCTAGTGGAAGAAAGTTCCTTCATGGGATAAATAGCAGCCTCAAAAGCATTTTTGGACAGCAGCAGAAACTATTTCTCCTTGGGTTTGGCCATATAAAATGTTCACTACATGTAGTTGTACCATACTTTCATTAAATGGTGTTCTAATGTGTCTATATTTGGCTTATGGAGATTTAAAATATGTTAAATTATGACTTAGGAAAAAGTCTGACTTTTTTTGTCATATACCTACTAATAAATAGCAAATATTCCTCCTCCAAGGGACATACTAAACACAATACTTCCCCTTTACATAAGTGACAAGCCTAATAGACTAGAAACATGCCACCACTGTAATATTTCTGTTTAAGAGCATAAATTTTAAACATCTGAAATGCTACCATATGAAAAATCATATGTTATTAATCTGGTAATCTAGACTGACAACACAGGTATTAAGAACAGAATTTATTCTTATATATAAATGCATACACATGCACACACGCATACATACACACACTTATAAATACAACAACTGTCAAAATTAAAACAAAATTAAAGTCAAATACAAAATTGATGACTAGACACAAGGAATCAGGGATAAAAAATTACAAACAAAGCTCATCATAGTTGAAGAATACTGAACCTTTTCTTTTCCTCTTGAATCAATTACCCAAAACACACTCTTAAACCACAAACAAGCCACTCATTAAAAATAATACTCCAAGAAAGAAGTATTTCCCTTGCCTCACAGCATAGTGTATATTAACATCAGAGGACAAAGGATAGTAAATGAAGTCTTAGAGTAGACGATTCATTAGTTCCTTCTGTGGTACTTGCAAAGCTGGAGACTCATAGTTATACAGAAGAAAACCATGTGAAGCTGGGTGAGATTGACTGGATTTAACCATGCGTTTCCCATGGGCTACTCCTTTCTCTATGGTGGCTCAGCTGGCCGCTTGCAGAAATCCACATTTACGCGTTACTCATTTACATCCTTTATTACACACCATCATCCTCATGGATGGCACAGTACAGCTGAGTTTTCCTTGTGCCTCTTAGATCTTTCTTAACTTAGTTACCTGTAAAGGTAAGAAAAGACTCTGTCAAAAGTCATGTATTATAGAGACAACTGTAAAAGGCATTAGTGAAGGGGTGGTGGGATGGGTCTACTTGAAAGGAGGATTAAGAGTTCATGACAGTGGATACTTCACAGCAGGCTTCTTGTACTAGACAAAGTAAGGAATGATCCTAAAATAGCACGTGGAACTTAACAGATACAACTGGTCCAATTCAGATGTGACATAAATGGGAGCAGACAGAAAGCATAGGCGACACTCTTGTGTTTGCGCTGGAGTCTGACATGGTATTACTTGAGCAGCAAAGTGATTGGCAAACAGAGCTGAAACTGGAAAGCTGATTTGCAAGAAGAGAAATACAGAGCACAGTGCAGGACTCTTACTGTTTTTGAAAGACAAACAGATGGGAAAGAAAAAATGCACTATGTAGGTCACAGGCTGAGCCTTGAGTTCTTTGGCTGTTTGATGAGTGTCACCATAGATTAATTTTGGCTTTGTGTAAGAAGTGATGATATTCCATGGCACTGTCCTGTGGTCGCAGTTTGGCTCATGGACTACCACATGAAGTGTGGAAAAAGGACTTGAAATTGTACCTGTGTGCTACCTATGTGGAGATCCTTGTGACAGTCAGTGCTGCAAATAGTTGCAACCTACTTACTGAAACAGCCTTCCACTTTTACTGAGGCTGAAAGCCAGATTTGTTCTACTGTTCTCTGCTGCTGGGATCTACAACTGTTATCAAATTTATTTACGTGCATAAGAGGTCACAATTTGTACCACCTGCTAAGTTAGGAACTTATAAATTATCTAGATGTAAAAAGAAAAAAAATCAGAATGTTTCTTCAAAGATAGGAAAGATATTCACTCAAGTATTTGTTTAATTAATGCTATGCAATTACTTCTGTCTGGAAGAATCAAAAATATAGTAGAAATAATGAAAGCAAATGTTACAGGTGAACATGCAAGCCTTGGAAAAATATGTCCTCTGTAAATGGAAGACTTACCAAGGGGAAACAGATAAATCATGGGCTCAAGGAAAGTTCTGCAAATCTTTTTGCTCAATGTGTTGTTTACTTTTGCAGATAGTCTTCTATATGTCAATGGCAACATTACCAAGAGTAAATATAAGGCAAATTATACATATGGCAAATCAAGTCCTTAAAACCTAAAGTATTTCTTACAAAATTAAAAGAACTGATTGAAGAAATGTTATGTAGAGAGCTTGCTGTTCATCTCAGCTGCATAGAATTCATTACCACATGTCAGAAATGCATGTATGGATCTTTCATTTGGTGCAGTATTGCCTCTGACAGCACAGATTAAATCTGCCTACATTGAATGTTGTCTGTTACTGGTTAGAAACATTTATGAGGTCTAGTATGGGCTACTCCAACAGACAATGAAAAAGACAAACATTTGATTGTAATCAAAAGGCAAAACAAAAACATTACAATAATCCTGCTTATTTGCATAGTTATCAGTAATCCCTGGAGGATATAGAAATATCCCTTTTAATGCATATATGGCTGTAGAAGTGTCTATGCATTTTGAGATGAAAATAAAGGTCTGTGTATTTAAGTAATAACAAATCTCACATCCAAACTGTCCAACTAAGTTTCTCCCAATGTATTTGTTGCATCAGAAGTCACATTCTTAAACAGTATCCTGTGTTAATTTATTTACAAATAACATTTATGGAATAGTTTGTGAAAAATGTTTACTGTATAGTTACTCATAAATCACTTCTGGCATTTAGATCAAAAGAGCACTGCAGAATGTCCTTGATTCACCCTGTCCTAAGTATCAGAGGTATGGGCTGCACTGAGCCACATGTTTTGTAGAATTCCAAATCAGTGTTTCTACTTGTTTGCAGCTGTAGGATGCTATGAGGCAAAATCTAGTTCTTTCTCCTTCATCTATGAGTAAACTCAGAGAAGCAGCAACCAAAGAGAGAAGGACTTGTCCTCTTGCTGTTGTGGTTCAGAAATGCTATCAGGGCAGCAGATGATCCCTCCTGGAGCTATTCAGCAAGCACACACTTGCACCAAACTGTGAGGCAGAGAGCTTTGTTGCCCTTTATATAGGATTTAAAGAAGGTGCATGAAACAATGATTCTCAAATGAGAAAATGAGATGGCAGCACTAGAACTTGGAGAGTTGAATTGCTAGGTCATGCTTTTTTAAATGTCCTTAACATAGTGAATGAATTTAAGCAAAGGGACCTTGGGAGACAGTTACCAAACATTATTAGACTTCATGGTGACTGTTGGTCTGTATTGTACTCTGTATGAAAGCCATCCAGAGCCTAGCAAAAGAGGAAAAGGAACCTTGATTTCAAGGTTGATGTTGAATGCACAACTAGACTATCTATTTGTGGATAAGCATGGCAGTTTGTTTTCAGAACAAAGTTTTGGTGGTCTTTCTATATGAAATTATTCCTGCCTGAGAAAGATGAGCTTCTTTCCTCAACATAAGTGAGTGGCACTAACAGTCCAAGACAAAGCCTTCATAGCAGTTATTTCTCTCTAGAATTCCTCAGAAATTATAATTTTCATTTCACTAGAAATTGTGATTCCAATATTTTTCTTTCTGAAACAGAACACAACACCAAGTGGCACTTTGTCTCAGAAACAAAGCTGATGAGAGAAAATAGTGTACATAGATATTAATATAAATAAGTATTTATTCTGTTCCTGTTCATAACCAGCTCTGGGTTTAGTATGTATATAGTATGTTTCTGTGCAGTGCATGCGCTTTAAGGACTGAACTCTTTCTTCCTCTATTCATTGGAAGTAAAGAATCTAAGTCTGGAAATCTGAACCTGTTCTGTCTTAATCATATATAATTCTCCTACTAGAGTCTTTACTGGAACAGACGAGTTCGGTGAAAGCAGCACTGAGACCTAAACTCCTTAAAATGTTAAAATTAAATGACACTCTAAGAGCAATACCTCCTCCTGTTCCCCAAATGGACTAATACATTGATTTTTATTTTTTTTTTCATTCATGATTTGGAGAATCAGTCATGGATTAAATGTTTTTTTGAGGCAGGAATTAGAAATATAGCAGTGAGAGAAGGCTCTAAATGAATAGTTTATACTGTCTGCCAACAGTTACTTGTTTTTGTAATTCAGCATTACTGGTGTTGATAAATTAGAATTATATATTGTAAAATGGCATGACATCTGTTCTAAAGGAGAATGAGAATGTTGATGTGAAGCCCTTCTTAATGAAGAGTAGTTGATATATGTATAAACACTTTTATAGTTTTGTCAAGCAACATAAAAATGTTATTCTGGATTTACTAGCAGGAAATAAAATCCAAATTGAAATAAGATTTTAAAATGTCACCAAATCTTAATACTTTTCATGTCACACATCCTGCTAAATATGAAGCCTTAAAGTTGCAGTACTATCTTGTAAGCAAAAATCAAGAATATTGTTTACTCAAGCAAAACTTCTCTCTGTCTTATTACCACTGGAACATGACTAAATATTATTGTATGCATTGTCTTTGTTATATTTTAATTGTAGCTATGGATAGAAACACTGACTTTAAATACGTCTGTATAAACCCAGTGCTTTGGGGTGAGGAAAAGCAGGGGCTTACATTCCAGGGCTTTGTGTTATCTTTCATAAGGATTGGTAATCAAAAATGTCTTTGTAACTGGAACATAACAATAATGTGCAGTCTGAAAACAAAATAAGGGCTGGCAAGCAGGAAAATCTGACCAGAATAATTTAATAATATGCAAGGTAATAGTCAGTCCAGTCATGATTTTTGATAGGTATGACCAGGTTAGCCTGTTGCCTTATCTTCAACCTCAGATTGCCAGAGAAAGGAAGTGCTGAAGAAAAAGTGCAGTCAAACAGCAAATGGTCTCTGGCCTGGGAAATCTCAGGAACTGACATTTTCCAGGTTTGGGGAAAAGTTGCATTCCCAGCCAATGTGCTATTACTTTATTTCATGTGATCATTTCTTGTTACGTAACAAGACTGAATTAAATTGTGAAAGAAGCTGCAAAGACCTGGTTCAGGAATCAGAGAAGCTAAAAGTTCACCCACACAGGTTATTTACTTCATCTCTTCCTCTGATTTATGGATGTAGTGGACTTTACCATGTTTGAAAATCTGTAGAATAATTTGAAATCCTGTAAGAAATGTCAGGATAATGACTTACAAACAGGCTAGTCTGAAGTCAAAGTTTAAGTACTGTAGTTTTATGTGTATGTACAAGTAGGATCTGTCCTGGAAAGAGATTACCTCCTCCAGTTACACTGGATAAAGGAACAGGTCTAATGCATGTGTTAGGGCTTTTCATTTATGCAGATCAGAATTTGATCAACTTGCAGTTGTGAACATATAAATCATTCAAAATATGCAATATAGCATCCTAGGTGATTTGTGGAAGCAAAATAACTAGAAATCTTGTGCATTAAGCAAGCATACATTTCTATATACTTTCATTTCAGGTCTGATAAGCAGATTCATGCATGATCTTAATGCACACATTGTTTTCGAGCAATCAAGCCTGATTATATTTTTTCCCTCTTTAGACTCCTTTAAAGACAATCCTAAACCCAAACAAAAATAACAATTTTCTCATCTTCTGGGGTAACATGCAAATTAACTGCTGACTCATAAGTATTTGTGTTTTGCATACATTGCAAACCCTGGAGAAAATTATGAGAAACTGTAATATTCTACAGCTTTTGCATTTTGTGGATGCCACTTGCTAATACATATGTGGGATTTATGTCAGTGAAGGACTCAGTGTGTTGTCTTCTAAGGACTTCCATTTACAAAATTAACTCCTGATTAATTGCTGCATGCTTCCATTACTGCAACGTAAATTGATTTTAAAAGCTTTTTGGCATAAAGATGCACCTCTGGTATTTTAAAGCCAGTAGCTATAGAGTACTCTGTAGTTTTATTTTGTATCTTTTATATTCATAGTGTTTGAAAAATCAACCTCAGTTAGGGTCATGGGATAATAACATCAGTTCTATTCTTCTCCAAAGCAGGATTTTCTGTTTGTGTTTCAGGAGCTGGCAACCATATCTGAAACTCATTGATTATCTGTTTATAGTAGCTCATTATCTCAACAGAACAGATCAACAAACCTTTTCCATTTTGTCAAATATATTCCAAATACCAATAAAATGGGGCCAAAAATAGTTGAAATTAAATTACAATGATCATCTGGTTTATTTATTCTGAAAAAAACCCAGATAAGTATTTAAAGAATAACTTCTGATCCATTTAAATAGATCATGACTTTAAATGAAATTAATTGTCCTCTTCACTGGTCTAAAGAGTATATTTATCTGGAGCATTTAGCATTGACTTAAATTTTATTTTTTTTCTGATAATTGAGAAGAACATATTAAAGCAGTGCATCCATTCAATTAATGTTATTTAGTCTACTGAGTCTAAGGTTTTATCTTCTAGATTTTTTGAAAGTATTGTAAAATCCATTGCCCCACACCAATCTTTAACAGTCATCCACGTAATTTGAAATTATCACTTCCTCCTTAAAGTTCACCAGATTAACATCATTATTCAAGTAGGGGGGAGCTTAGATGGCTTTCTTTTTTCTTTGTATTTAAAATCCAAATAATCTGCTGGGTATTCTTGTTCCAGTTCCTTGGCCTTCTAATCTGTCCAAACATACCATAAAACAGAAAAGCACCCTTTCTCTGGTGAAATCAAGGCAACCCAGAGAATGTCTCTGCTGTAGAACACAACTGACCGTCACAAATTGAAACAAATTGATAAATTACAATTTGCAAATCAGTACAATAGGAAATTAATATAAAAGCTTGTAATAAAGCAGTTTTCAGCGCTTTTGGATGATTGCTTACCACTATCTTTGAAAGAATATTTTGTTTATTTTCATTGAATAGACAAAGATTCTTATATAAACAGAATCAAATCCTTACATAAGTCTGCATTTGATCACAAAAGAATGAAACAATACTTCACAATAGGATATTTATATACGAACAGGGCCACTGATTTACCTCTGATTTTTGAAGAATTTTAGAAAAGCAATGTAGAAATTCAGTGCTCTGTGGTTTATTTTTGGAAGCAAGTGATTGAGCCATGTGCTGTAAGTGACTCAGATCTGGATGTTTGAATTTCTTATCAATATTTTGACAGGATGGATGTAATACACAGCTTTAAAATCAGTTAAAACGTTAGACCAGAATGCCGATGAATATAGCTCAAAGATATGCATCATCCTAGGATACTACCATTTGGTTTTGGTACTAGATCAGAGCAAAAAGCAGCAGTGAAATTTGGATCTATCAGAAAAAATGTTTGTTTGAAGAAGTAACAATTTTAGTGCTCAGTCCTCCGAGGTTAGTAATGTGTAAAAACCCAGACAAATTCTTATATCATTATGTCTACCCTGCATTAGTTCATATAGAGTTGGAATAGGAATCCATGGCTGAAATGAAAACAGTTGGCATTCTGACATGGATTGCAATGGAGATACAATGGGTACTTGTCCTGTACCTGTTTTGCTGTGGCTTAGCAACTTATCTACCTCTGAGTTCACATGACAGTGAAAATTAACTAACCAGAGCTCTGCTCTAATGGGGCAGCTTTGCAAAATCATGCTCTAGAATGTTACCAAGAAAATGCGTGCAAGCTCATTTTTCACTTTTAGTCAAGTTTTACCTTGGAGCCTTTTGGTTAGAAGAAAGAAATAAATACTCGCTAAAGGCTACTGGTAAAATCTACAATTTTCTTCTTATATTTTTTTTTAAAGGAGAATTTGCAACTTCCCTTCTGGCAAAATGATGTAAATTGAGAATTTTAAGAAACAAATCCTACTGCACAGCAGGTTTAGACAGGCTGCTACAGTTGGGGCCTTAAAGCGTTCTGTGGCTTCCCTGTGGTAAGCCATGGTTTTCATTTGTAAAGTCAGGAGAATTTCCACTGTTGCTATAATCATATGCATGATCCTTCTTCCATCTCAGTGCTCCCAGCATCAGTTAAAAAAGAAAAATAGGCCAAATATTGGTTGTTATGTAGTCAGCTATCCAAATGCTTAGGATTTAATTTTGTTCTCAGAAAAAGATTTAAGCTTTTCAGTGGAGAGCCTTGGAAACAAAAAGAAAAAAAATATGAGCCTCTGAATATTTTATTGATTCAGACATGGCATTAAAGGCACTGGAAATCATTTTTCTTGTGTTTTTTTAGATAAAACATTCTCATGCTCCATGAACTCTACATTTCCAAATACGAAAAATCCTTTCAGAAAAGGCATGAGTACATATTGTGATCCTTGCCACAGTCAGTTCAGTGCTCGGTGGCTTCCTGTCCAGAGTTTAATTTTACATCTCTTCTATTAACAGCCCTTGATGGACACATGTCAGCTTTTGATTCTCTTTATTCTTTTGATACCCAGAAACTATAAGTCAGTGAGTTTCACAAGTCAGTTACATTTGGTTTCTTTCAAGTCTTCCCTTTGAAAATGTCATTTTATATCCCCTCCTTCCTGTATTGTGAAATAGATTGAATATCTGTTCCTTACTTATCTTCTCTGGGTCTTTCATGATGCTATAAGCCTCTGTCGCTCCCCTTTCTGACCTCTGTCATTTCTTTTTTATAGTTTAAAGAGTACTAGTCTGCTATCTCTTGCCTGCTGTGGAAGCTGTTTCAGAAATTTCATTGTGCCTGCTGCCCTCCCGTGTAAAAGTAGGGAAAAGCCTGGATTGGAAGGGACATGTTGAGATCATTTGAGTCCACCTACAGTGGACAGAAGGTGTTTGAATTAGTTTGCCCATTGGTCCAACAAAACAAGTCCTGAATTACTTCCAGCATGGGAGATTCCACCGCTTCTCTGGCAATTTGTTCCAATGTTTGGTTGTTCTCACAAAGAACTTTTTCACATAGACTGATGAAACTTCCTTTTGAAGCAACTGATGCCCATTGCTTCTTGTCCTGTCACTGCGTCCTTGTGAAAAGAGAACATCCATCTTCTCTATAACTAACTTTTAGGTATTGGAAGAATGTGATTAGACTCCCCTCTGCCCCTTCTCTTCTTTAAGTTGAACAAACTGAATTGCTTTGACCTTTCAACATGCGTCAAGGTCTCCAACCCTCTAATCAACTGGACCATCTCCAATATTCAATGTCTGTTTTGGCATGGGGGTCCAAAACTAGACATGTTATTCCAAATGTAGCCTAACAAATGGCAAGTGAAACAATGGCAATCTTTAGTCTTCTCTAACATCTACTTCCTTTTGTTTCTAAAGGCCATCAGGGAACCAAATATTGTTCTTAACTGTAAAATGTAGCCCTAGAAAACTGATGAATATCATATAATCTATTTTAAAGAAAATCGTGGTGAGAAGGTTCATTGCAAATAGTCAAATAGATGTGCACAAAGTTGTGTTGGAAAGACTCATAAGAAACTGCTCCTCAACAAGTGCTTGTAAGTGTACTGATGACCAGGATATGTATGAGGAGCAAGCTTTTCCAAACCCGCTGAAGTCTGAGATGAAGGCTAGATACTGACATAATTTTTTAAGTAAATGCTGGGAAGATTCCACAGACCATATTCCCAGTTAGTTCTGGGATGTAGAGTGAAGAGTCCTTCTAGTTTGGGGTTGAGATTTTCTTTACCTCTTATATTCTTTTCTGGTTTTAGGAAGGAGTGTGGAGATAAGCATCATCAAGAACTTTAAACTTGTACTGCCACTGAAGGAAGAGATAGTAGAATCATAGAATCATCTGGTTGGAAAAGACCTTTGAGATCATCAAATCCAACCATACCTGTCCCCTTAACTAAACCATGTCCCTAAGAAACTCATCTACCCTTCTTTTCAACTCCTCCAGGGATAGAGACTCAACCACCTCCCTGGGCAGCTGCTCCAGTGCCTGACCACCCTTTCACTGAAGAAATTTTTCCTGATGTCTAGATTGAACCTCCCCTGGCACAACTTACGGCCACTTCCTCTCATCCTGTCATTTGTCACTTGCGAGAAGAGACCAGCACCCACCTTGTCACAACCTCCTTTCAGGTAGTTGTAGACAGCGATGAGGTCTCCCCTCAGCCTCCTCGTCTCTAGGTTACACAACTCCAGTTCCCTCAGCTGCTCCTCATAGGACTTGATCTCCAGCCCCCTCACCAGCCTTGTTGCCCTTCTCTGGACATGCTCCAACCCCTCAATGTCCTTCCTGTAGTGAGGGGCCCAGAACTGAACACAGTATTCAAGGTGTGGCCTCACCAGTGCCGAGTACAGGGGCACAATCACTTCCCCGGTCCTGCTAGCCATGCTATTTTTGATACAGGCCAAGATGCCACTGGCCCTCAGATCTTGTCCTCCTTTGACAGTGCTTTATTCCCTTCCCTGGGTACTCTGATGTTACCAGAAGTGTTTCTGGAAAGGGCTAGCCTGGGTTAAACCCACAGAGGCAGCAACATTAATGGAGAGAACCCAAGACTCTGTTTGGTAGCAACATCTGTTCATGCCAGCTTAAAATGTTAACACATTAAAGCTTAAACAGGCTTTATTTGCTAGTATTTGCAACTCTAGTGAGCAGGTTTTACATTTCCAAATAGCTATGTATACCATGGTAACCATACATATCAATGCCAGAACTTGTCCTTTGAATTGGTACTGAACTTAAGTCTATTAATTTTAGGTATTTTTTTCTGACCTTTGATAGAGAAATTAAAAAAAAAAGTGTCTTTAACAGTGAAGGCTGTAAGACCTCCAAAAAATAGTATATAAGAGGTTAATTTCTGATTTTTCCCCCATGAAACTGCTTGAATGTTCTCCATTGAGCTGTTAGTGTAGAAGTCAGCTTCTTACCAAGTAAAATGGTATCAGTTAAGTGCTTGTTAGCTGAAGAGATGGCCTGTAACAGCACATTTAAGTTAATTTTAGCAACTATTCAGACAAATTCTAACCTCCTCCCTTTCACAGATATGTTCTTATTCTCTATGAAAAAGGTATGAAAAAAAAAGCCTGAAAAGGATGTTTCCAATTAGTGTGACTTTCACATATTTCAATTCTGTCTCTCTCTGCCAGATAATTGAATAAAATGTGGTACATTCTTTTGATCTTTGTCAAGATGATGTAGGCTGATATTGTTTCGTTACACAGTTCATGTTGACATAGACAGTATTATGCCACTTACAGCTTCTTTGGTACAGCTCTGGAATCAGTTGTTCGGCAGTGATTAATGACCAAGAATACACAGACCTACTATTGAGTCTAGGATCTCTCTAATCTCCACTCCTGTTCTTTTTCTCAATTACAGCATTAGTTAAGCCATCTTCTGTGAACACAATATTTCTGGTGACTTGTCATACAGTTTGTTCTGCCAGTAGTTAGCATAGTTGAAGCATAGATCATTAAAATCTCAAAATCTCAGTTTTCTTAATTCTTTCTTATTATTATATCTCTTTGGTGCCCCTTCTCTGCCTTACATTTTTTTTTTATTTACCATTCAATACAGAAAAGACTCTTAAACCTGTGCTAGACCTTTTTTTTCCCAGTCCTTACACAATGAACCATTGATTAATACCCTTTGATATCTGTGTTAACATGAATATGTAATTGTTAAAGAAGAGATCACTTTGTCCTAAAGCTTTAATTACATTAGATGCCTTTTCAGATGATTGCCAAGATGAAAAAATCCATTATGAACATTTGCCACTGCAAGAGATTTCTGCTTATTGAAAGACAAAAGGGTAATTTCATATAGGATTGTTGCAAACTGTACGAGTCCTTCACACTGATAAGGGAATTCTCCCTCTTTTAACCTTGACATGTACTGTAGTAATGAATTTATGAATCTTTAAAGTAAGTCATGTCATTAAAGTAGGGATATGATGTTAGCACTGTCAAGTAAACAATAAAGATGAAAATTATCTACGTAACAGTTAAAGACATCAGTGTCAATACCAATTTGTCAATTATTAGCATTGCTTTCAAAAACTAAACTAAGATGATAAAAGTGGGCAGCTGTGAGTCACTTCTGTTTACCAACTGGGATTTGAATATTTCCAATGACATAGTCTTCACATGGCAAACCGGAGTTTCAGGAAAGCTAAATATCCTTAGCACTGGGCTGTTGAGACACCTAAACGGTAACTCCCACGCTGTTATAGAGTTTGAGTGTTTAATTATCAATCCAAAATAGTTCTGGTTTGGGACAAAATGTTCCTGTATTGCAGTTTTGCCTAATTGTCTGAACATCTTCCAGACATCAGAATCCCAGTTTTTGATATGTCGTAGACGCTGTAGTCATGTGTATACCTCCTACTGAAAACATGTCACAGCAGTTTTCTTTAAAATATAGTACTGTCAAGAATAATGTATGATAAGACTAGAGAGATGTTCTATGTGAATCAAAGTTTTGATGTCCTATTTTTCCACATATTATTATATATTCAGTGTGTTTTTAAAGGAGCTCTGATGAAGGAATCATGTCAGCTGTGATAAGCCATAAAGCGAAGCCAGACTTTCAATGAGAACCTGAAAAATACTCTCTCAGAATGTGTTTTAATATTATAATCAGTATTGGGGAACCCGATGCTTATTTTGCCAGGGGGAAGAGAATTGCATCGGTAGAATCCTACTTGCTGACAACATGTTGTCACTGAAGATCATAGGGCAAGAAAGCTCAAAGCACAATAGGTTTTCTGTCTGACACAGCAGTTCTTACTAAAATGTTTGGTCTGTATTTGCTTCTTCATATTTGTTGACCAGGTGTCCAAAAGAGATGATGCAAAAATTCAGCCCTCCATGTCACCTTAGGAGGTACTGTTAAGTATCTCAATGCCTGGCTTGACTTCAGTTTTATTTGCCTCTTTGCTCTGCAAAGCATATAAATGTCAGCAAGAATATTTAGATACAAAATAAAAGTTCAGCTTTACATCTGAGTGCAATCCTGTTGTGGGTAATTTCAACTGAACCCTCTTGAACTGAACTACTTCCATTCCCGAATATCAGATTCTGTTACTTGGAGTCTGCTTTAAATTTTAGGTTAAATGCAGTTCTGACATAGGCTGCAGCCTTGTGGACATTTCAGCCATTTCAACTCACCTCTATCCAGTATAGACACCTTTAAATAGACAACAATGTGTCTGATGCTAGGGTTAGGTCTACGCTGTGAGGAGTATTGGGAAGGTTGCTCTAAATAATGTGAGATACTCTTCAGGTGTGCCATAGGGCAAGATGTGACTGCTTAAGCAGTGGTGAGGGATTTGTGTTGTTCTTGGGGTCTTGTCCAGGAAGATAGTGAAGAACAGATTTATGAAAGTGCTTTTAAAGTTCCGGGCATGGCACAAGTGTGAAATGAATTATTTTAGGTACCTGGATAATTCTGTTGTCATCTTGTTCTCTTTAATGAAAATTTTATTTACTGAGCAGTCTATTACTGAGTGCGTTTACTGAGTAATAAACAAAGTTTATTTGATAATTTCTGTATTTTTATAGTTGACGGTAACTGCAGAAAAAGAGACCAGAGAAAACTCTTTTATGTACTTTGAATGACTGAGAATTTACTCTGTTTTATTTAAGAATTTTAAGTATCATTAAAGCAGTAAGCTGGAGAAAGTGCTATTTGGCTGAATGCTTTACCATCTACTAGCAAGGACGATGATAAATCTCTGTTGAAAAATCATTTGAAAACCTAATATATGGGATGAGTGCCTACTGAGTTCTGGATGTTCATTGTTCACTTTTCTAACTGTCTTTTTTTTCTCTACTGAGGACAGTAAAAGGAGAAAAAGACTAGTGAGAGTGCGGGAGCATGAGAGTCAGTATGAAGGGCAAGTTGACAAAGCAGGAAGAAATCAGACCAGTGAGGAGAAAATGCACAGGTTTCCTTATAGATGTGAGCACAGAGACAGAGTGGTGTTTGTGGAAACAGTGAAAGAAATGTGTACATTTTAGAAGTGTTCAAGGCTCACTTTTCAGTCTGAAGTTATTGCAGTTTTGCCTACATTGCCTGAAGGGAAGGAAGTTAAGTCGCAAGACATGCTACTGTAATGTAATTGGTCTTTTTTCTGGAAAATCATTCTAATTTTGAGTGTGATTGACTTCATGCTTTTGAATCTGTTGAAGTTGAGAGTGCTGGATATCTAAGTGCTCTGTCCATTCAAAAAAAAAGGATGAATGGACAAACCAGTTATTCCTCTGGCTGCACTGGATTTAGGTGGCTGCCACAGCCTGGCTGCAGCCTGAGCAGGAAGGGCTGGCAAACAGAGGTCTCAGAGCTGCTCTGAGGTCATTCCTGTTTGGGCAAAAGGACAGGTAGCCCTCGGGAGAGACAGGAGAGAGGGTACTGGAGGACACTGCATTAGGAGGTGCCTATGAAAACACAAAATAAAGGAGCAGATCCATGCAGGGGTATGAATCAGGAAAAGCAAGCACTGCTCGATGCCCAGTTTCTTGTTGGAAATGGTAGGCCTTGCTGCCCCATCTCTTGCCAAGCCACAGTGCTAGAGCTGAGGCATAACTGAGAAGAGCAAGACAGTTGAAGAAAAACTGCTCTTCATTTCTGACAGCTGCTTTTTCTCCTGCTGCCCTTGCCTATGCGTGCAGTCACTTACAGAAGTAAGACTGGAGGGCAAGGCACGACCGTTCATGCAAGGAGTTGAACCTCACATATCAACAGCGCTGTGTAGCTGTTTTTGTCTGAGAAATTCTATGCAATGACATCTGAGCCAGGCAAGGGTAATCTAGGATATTCCCTGAATCTAAGTGGAGACAGAAACACCTGTGACCATCTGTGAAGAAGGTTGTCCAAGGACACTAAAAATGTCTTTAACTTGAACATCTGCCTGATAGCTGGCTTCAGCTGTTAACTGAGATACCCACCTTTATGAAGAGTTTCCCTGCCCATAGCATATGAAAGGATGAATGGGAACTGCAAGAGGTTGCTTTTGATGCCTTCTGCCAGTGGAGAGGAAGACAAAATTCACTCTCTGTTGTGTCACTTTTCCTTCCACCTGCCTGTGTCCTCATTCCTTGCTGATAATGCTCAGCAAAGCATGATAAGGGTTAGACAAAGTTGGTGCAGACTTAGTGAGTTGTCCTTACTGGCTCCAGACTGACTGAAAATGCTGCTACCCAGGGAAATATCCACACAGGAATGGCTCATGTCCTTCTTGTTCATGCTGCATTTTCCTGGGGCTGCGTGAAAGAGGCATGCATACACTTAATTTATCTGGCTGAAGAATCTAATGCCAACCATGCTGCATTGTATAACTAAAATGCAGGGAAAGAGTAGTATTGTGTTTTAAAAAGGTGTCCTTTAAATTAAAATTTGAGCCTGCTCAAGCAAGTGACTTCTGTGAGAATGGGGAGTGAATGATGGGAATGGGAATGGGAATGGGGATGGGAATGGGAATGGGAATGGGAATGGGAATGGGAATGGGAATGGGAATGGGAATGGGAATGATCCTAAAGCAGACACTCATACCCACATAGTGAATTGGTGTAAACCAAATAAAAGCAAAACCAAGTAAAGACAGTTCTGGGGAGAAAGAATATTCAGTTTGTATAAACATTATTCTTGCACATGCAGATTAGTGTCAACTTACCACATTGATGGGCTTCTGTGCAGATAGTCTTTGCAAATAACTGCACATGCAAACTGTTTGCACATTTGGAATTCAGATGAAAATTGAGCCTTAAGCAATTTTTTTCATAGCTATATACTAAAAAATGTGTGGTATCCTGTATAACACAATGAAGAAGCTCAGGCAGAACACTGACAACATTTGTGGTTTTTTTATATTTATCTCTAAGCTGGCCCTATGATTCAGTATGATGTGGGTGAGATGTTAGTATTAGTACACACAAACCCCCTGAACATGGAAAATACTACTTACTAAAATACATTACATTCCCAAGGGCGGAACAACAACATTTTATGAGATTCATAGAACAAGAAATAACTAAAATTGCCCAATTATTTAAACTGAGATTTTTTCTATCAATAAAAGATCTTGCCGAGCTTCCGGAGCATAATTTACAATAGGCATTTTGCTGGCAGTTCACAATATAAATATTTTATATCATCTCACATACTATTAGAATAATAGAGGCAGTGTTATTTAATCCACTCCTGGCAAAGCAGATGCTTGCCAGAATGCATAAAGCACTCAAAGAATTCTTTTTACTGCAGTTGGAACTCATTGGCACAATGATTTTTCTGATGTGAGATTCCTCATTGTGGAAGTGGATTTGATGATGCTTGTGAGACACAATTTAAGGTTGTGTTGAAGGCTCATAAAAAAATATGTAGTCAATGGAATGTTGTTAACAGTGAAAGAATGAAAAAAACCCTTCCTAAAAGGTAAGCAGGTAAAGCCAGAGTCTTGTCTAAGTAGGACAGCAGGGAAGGTAATGGGAGAGACTCAGTGTCTGAATTCTTTGGGTTGTACTTAGTAGGAATTGTGAACACAGGCAAGTGGAATTGAATATACCTTTTGAATAGCAGTTGCAAGCTACAAGCTTTATCAGAGAGCATGTAAGTCCTGTGATTTCTGTGTAATGCTCCCTGAAATTGTGTTGCAATCCAGCAGAGATGGAGAAGTTTGAGGTCTAATAAAGCTTTTCCTAAAAATACAACCTTTAGAGTGTATTTTCATACCTCTCATGACAGTAATTGTCTCTCATTCCTTGCCTGCAGCACGTTTCAGTTGCCTATAGCTGATAAAATCTGATTGCAGTCCTTGAGTCAAAGGCATTTGGGTGTCATAAGTGTTAGGGTAGATGGTCCAAGTACTCTTTCTGCAGTTTCCATTTCTACAGGGTGGAGGGGAGATGAATATTGATTGATAAGCACCGTATTTTTGCAAACTTGCCCCGGGGTTTGGTAATCAGAACGTCATTGTTGCTATATAGGAAATATTTGATTCTATGCCCCTTTCCCCTGAGGTGATTGTGCCTAAAGCTGTTATGCATAGGGTATGATAAAAAGATGACCATTTGTTGTGTGCATTTTTTATGTGATATAGGATGTGATTCAGCAGTCTTCTATTTATTTAGCTTGAAGCTTTTATTAATATGTTTGATAACATGGCATCAGCTGCAAGGTGGAAATGTTTACTCTGCTGGGGTTTTGTTAAACTTTTCAGTGTGAGTTAAAAAACTTAAGCAGCCACTGAATGGATAGGCTTGAGTCGGAAATTTATGTGTAAGTAACAAATATTATAATGCAGATGAGCCAGAAAGGAGAAAGGGAAATTTATAATAAGGGACTTCTCTGGCAGTATTAATCTGCCTCATGTGAATGGCATGATGAATCAACCCACACTGCTGCAAGGACTGCTGCTGCTGTTGAGCTCTGTCAGCAAGTGGGACAATAAAAGACATGCTTGGAAGGGTGGAGGGCAGGGCACATGAGAGAGAGTAGGAAAGGAACAAAGAAAGAACAGCTATTTAAAACTGGACATCTCAAGCCTGGCCAGTAGTTCATGTTATATATAATTCAGAAAATTTATTGGGTAAATCATTTCATATGCTCCATGAAATGCAATTTGCTTCCATGGCCAAGCATGACAAAGGCTTCACAGAATTGCAATTGGCAAAGAGCCCTTCTAGGATAGTTAATTCAGGGCTTGTGAGATTGCTGAGGCGTCTTGTCAGAGCATTAAATAATCACACAGTATCATGAGGGAATATTTAATTAAGAGCCCAATTTCTCAAGGGTCTGAGTACCTGTTACAATGTTCTGAGAACTCCTAATTCCCACCGACAAGAGCCGCAGCTTAGGGTGCTCTCAGCAGGCATTTAATAGGGTTGTGCCCTTACTTCATTTGGCTGGGGTAAGTCCAGACCAGTCAGGTGAAGCAACAGTAATCTAACAAGACAAGATAATGACAAATAAGGTTGCATCCCAGCAGGAATGTTCTTTCTCGCAGATGATGAAACATACGCCGGTGCGAAGCTCCTGTAAAAATTAGAGCTGGATTTAAGGGTGTACTCTTTGGGGTTAAACTTGTGCCTTTGAGAAAGATAGGTCTGTACTCACCCCATGCAAAAGATCTGTAAAAGGCAACAGGAAACATTTATCAACCCACAATGAAATTCTGTGGGAACAAGTGGCAAAGTTCCCATCTATGGTTTGGTCCCAAGAACTTCAGTAATTTAGATGGACTCATGAGGGCTGTCCACCTTACAAAGGCAGATGATATTTCATCTAATGTTTGGGAAGCATGAAGCTTGAGAGGAGTCATTTCATAGAAATTTAGGTGCTGAAGTTCCCTGAGCAGCATTCTTGGTGTGTTAAGAGACAGAACAAAATCTGAAGTTGAGAAATGAAGACAAATTTGAAGTTGAGAAATGAAGACTTATCAGTAAAACTTCTTCCCCTTCTTATATTCCTGTGGACATATAAAGAAGAAGAATGTTAGATGCAATCAGAAGAGAATAGACACCGTATTTTGACTTATGATACTTCTTTAAAGCAGAGATGAAAGTAGATATTGTGTTCATTTTTCAGTATGAAGAAGTGTTACAAAAGGAGTAAATGAGAAAGCAGCATGACATTATGCTAAACAGTTGGGGAGAGTGAAAAGTTAAAATCAATCTCTGTGTTGTCATGCTCTTAAGTGAGGAATGATGCATTAGACCACCTGATTTTATTTGATTTGTTGGGAAACCAGAACTGCTGTGCTGTTTCTTGAGTGGAATTACAGGCTTCATTTAAAGAGGGATGCAAAGCACACACATCATTCTGGAAGAGATCAACATAAGTGATTTCTATATCATGAGTAATGTTTACTGGAAGAAATCAAATTATTGTTACACAGACCATCTGTTTTCTTTGCATGCAATCATGTAAGTGTTTTAGGACAAGCCATCCTATTTAATCAATTGTAACTCTCTTACAGAAAGGCACTGTTTTCTGTAATAAGATCTATTTTTATGATAAATATAAGAGTTTTAAATGCTGGTTTCTTCTGTATAAATATAGTGTACATATTGTTTATAACATAAAGAATAAGGGTGTACAACATTAGTTATTATCTGTCAAAAAACTTAATTTTAGGGCTTTATTGGGTAGCCATTTTTGGATACTTGTTGGATCTGCAACTCATTGGTGTTCAACTATTAAAGCAAATAACATAACAAGTAACATCATCCATTTATAGCTTGGGAAGTTGCTTCCTATCTACATTTAGTAAATGTGATAGATAGGGTCTCTATTTTATACCATACTGAAAGTGAATACTGGGGAAAATGATTGTCTATTGTCTAAATGCTTACATTTCGAAAGACTGAAGAAAAAAAAGTATGTTTTTTTGTAAAATGACCCAATGGAAGGACATTAGAGAAATTTGAATTTGTAATGTCGGAAGAAGTCAATGGAGTGTGAGATTTACTTCACATTTAAGGGTAGCACATTCATAGATGTGTATGGTCCTGTTCATTTTAGTGGATTCTTAATGAGACTGCCACTTTATTTTTTTATCACTTCTGTCAGCTTCCTGGATTCGTGTATTGTCTTCAGGTGCATATAGTTTGCTCTGGAATTGTGAGGAAGCTGAAGGGTTGCATCTGAAGTAGTCCCTCTGATTTCAAAAGAAGCTGTGTATGTGCAGTAATAGAAGTTGAGCTTTATTGTATCAAATGCCCCTGAAAAAAAAGAAAGGAACAAGAACTGTAAGTAACACAATTGGAAATTCCCCGAGAAGGTTGGCTGTCCTCCTCAATGAGGTCGGCAAGCCTGAATTTCATTTGTTCAGGCACTTGCAAATCAATGGTATTTTGTCTGAATGATTAAGATGATCACTCAGGTTTGAAGAGTATAGTGCTAAATTCTTGCTTTTTCTTGGGTAAACACGCAGAGGCAAAATTTAAAGAGGGAAAAACAAATGGGGCATGCACCTGGAAAAACGATAGTGCCATGCACTCTGGTGCCATCCCATGGTACAGTAGAAGCTTTCTACTCAGGGAAATATCAGGAGAAATGAAATGCCCCTATAAGTCCTTTAGTGACTCCTGGACTCAAGATCTCCATGTCCTATCTATTCCCACTTATTATACTGTCACAGTGAACTGCCAGTATGTGGCACAGGGAAGGCTTGTTACCAAACCATGCTAATGAATCCTAGCACCTACCTAGACTTGGAGATTACTTGGATTAGTCACGAATCTGATAAGAACTAGGTTATTAGTTAATCTCCTCTTACTGGCCTGCACTAATTCAATAAAAGAAAAAAAAAGCAGAGCAAGGTGAATGGCTTACAAAATCATCTAAGCAATACAGGGTGCAAGATAAAAAGAAAAAGATGCAATTAGTAGTAGTCTAACAGTTTTACCCCATTCACAGTATTTTCTATTGAAATTCACCATCTCTTTGTTCAGAGAGGTATTAAATATGGGATAAATTTTTGCTGTTATTTTTGTTCCTCATTTGTCTTTTTACTTCCACCCTTCTTTTATTGAGAGGGAAGAAAACTGCAAACAAGTGTTTCATAGAATCACAGGATCACAGAATCGTGTTAGTTAGAAAAGACCTCTGGAGGGCATCAACCATGTCCTAGTCCAAATGAGAGAAACTCAGATAATGTTCCTTACGTCCTTGTTCAGTTAAGTTTGGAGGATCAACAAGGGTGGAGATTAACCAGCCTCTCCCAACTATCTCTTCCTCAATCTTGCTGTTACTTCAAGTGTTGCCCCAGAAGCTGATCTGGTTGTTTCTCATTTCCTTCATCAGTTTTAAGTCCAGCTGAGATCTGGCATTCAGACAGGCCAGAACAAGGACGTTCTGCACTGCTCCCAAGTAACCCTCCCAGCCTCTTCATTCTCTCTCTGTCCATGCTGCCCTTCTGCTGCGCCTGCACAAATTCCACATGGCGAGCTGGGAAGTCCCTGTGCACTTGGGAGGCTGTCCCCAGCAAACAGTTTGCAATGTTTGGCTGCTTTGCTGTCTTTTTTTTTCAGGGGACACATTTCAGTTCTCTCTGTTAAAAAAGTTTATATAAACATTAGATTTATATTTTTCAGGTTATCCTTCTACCTTCCAGCCCTTCCATCTTCACACACCCACATATTTTTCATCAAGATGTAGCAGTTTAATCTGAAGGATATCAAACATTGTATTTCCACAAGGTTTTCTTTTTTAAACATGATTTTTTTTATTTGTATATGAGTAAATATACTACGGATTTATTTTTTGTGTTTGTTTAGAAGCTGGCAAGTATTTTGACTTTTTTTTTTTCTGGATTCTTTTTAGCCATAACTTTGGAATAGTCAACATGAGTTTTTTAAGACCTTTAGCAGAATAGACACTGTATTTTCCAGTTGTGTAGTCTGGTTTTATCCAAGAAAGATATGTTGGTGCACTAAAATTGTCACAGAAGATATTGAACTAGTTCTAAGAACAGTAAATGCTGTCAATGCTGCTTGGGAATTATCATACTTTTATTATTAAGAACTAATTCAGAAAAATTACTTAATTTGCTTAGTCGTAAAGAGAGTGGTAAGCTATAAATTACTGTTGGCATACTTACACTGTATTTTGGTACAGTAGTTGTGTTCATCTAAACTAATAAAACAATTTGCTCAATGAGCAACTACAATGAATATCTTAAATGTACAGAACTCCTGACTCCATTTTAAGTGCAGTAAGTAGAGAATACTGCTGCTTATTTTAAGAATTTCCTGTATCTTCAGTGCTGATTACACTGAAGAAGGAATCAAGGTGCTTTATAGGAGACTGTATTTATAGCAGCTTTATAGTTGATCTAAAGTGAGAGGATAGATTTTGATACCTATGACCTTTAATAGAAAAATCTCTGAAGAGATTTCATCTCCACAGTTACCCCTAGTGTTTTGGGTTTTTTCCCTAAGTTTTTCCAGTTTCTTAGCTATTCAGTTTACAAATCAGCTGTTCAGTTGAAAAAATTATTCAGGGGAGCTCTGAAATCCTTGAAAGTAGACATTTGCCCATTTGTGCTTTTAATAAGTGCAGTATGTTCGTGGTTTGCAGGTTTGGTTTTCTCCCCATGGCATGACCCATGGTAGCCCACTGGTCACAGAGGATGTGATTCTGGTCTGTCTTCCAAATTCTCCTCTTCTGTTTTTCTACCAAAGGCACCAATCTTCTGAAGGAAATGGAGCAGAAAGGTGCCATAGATGATTATTACACTTGGCTTTGAACTGTTTTCCTGCATCTCACTTGGTGGTACAGAGAGAAAATGAAGGAAATAAAAATGCTTGGTCACCATTCTGAAATATATTTAGGTCTGACCAGCTCATGCTTAAAGAGAAAAAGCTTATAGGTATTAAAAAACCCCACAAAACTAGTGAATAATCTTTAAGGTAAAGATTCTGGAGTGAAAAACAAGTAAAAAAGAGAGTTTAGAGAAGGTACAGGAAAGAGAATATGCACAGAATGATGGGATTGAATGAATATTTCAGAAAGCACCATGGTCATTGTTGTAGTACCTGTACAGTGGGATAGAAAGTTTCAAAATAAATGCAGTTAACACTGAAGAAAAAAAAACTTATTTGAAATGTGTTCAGTTAACTAGTAGAATTGATTAATTAATTAACTAGTTAATTAATTAGTTAACTAATTAATTAGTTAACTAGTAGAATTGAGCAAAACTCTGGACATTCTCTTCACACATATTATTTTTCTACAAATAAATAGGCAGCATAAATGATTCTGGCACTTACTAAGAAATTATTCCCCCCAGGCTGCTTATTTGGAAACCGTCTCTAGGGGTTTTTATTCCTTAATATTGGCTACTGTTGAAGGCAGAGGTAGAAACTATTTGAATTATAGTATGATTGGAAATGATTGTTCCAGTGCTTTCATATGCCACATTTGGTCTCTTTATCCTCTCTGTCACAGAACATCTTACGCCTGGAACAAGAAACGTAAATTCACTTGGTTGTCCCATATCTCTAAGGAACCCGATGCATGAGTGGACTAGAGAAAGAAAAGAGAGAACAACTCCAAAGACCTACAGAACATCTTGCTGGCAGGGTGAGTAAATATCCCAGCATCTCGGTCTTCCATTGTCAGGTACACAGTGAGTGATCCTGCCTTAAGCATTGCCTCACAGATTTCATCTCCAGTAATTTTTGAGACAAAGATTATAAGAATATCTCCCATTTCTATGTGTCTGGCACTGCTGCTCTACATATATTCAGGAGTACTAAGCCAGACACCTCCTCTGTTTCCAGTTTAAGTGTTGAACATATATTTAATAGAATAGGAAGTTCTCTGTCATGGGTATTTTTGTTCATGTTGTGTTGTTAAGACCTATTTTCAAATATCTACCTATTACTGAATCACTGCAAACTCCTCAGGATTTTAAAAGAGATACAAAAGAGCAAAGAAAAGAAGAGCATTAATTTCCCCAATACAGATTCTACTGAGAGTACTGCAGATCTGGACATGCATTCCCTACTCTCCCCAGGCAATTCTTTCATGCTTACAAAATGCAATGGAAAAAAATACCTACTGCAGAAGCAAATGTGTAGAAGACTTACATGATGGTCAGAACCTAATTATATGATCCCTTTTTCTTTCTGAGTGTGCCTGTTCCAAAAAGTGGTAGAGGCAGAGGTTGCAGCAGAATCTAGAGCATTTCCTCCAGTTCATAGCAGTATGTCAAGAGGTTGTCAAGTACCAACAAGCCAATCCAGCAGATTCAAGTCCCATGTATAGATGGTGGCTTATTTAAAAAAAAATAAAAGATGATCTGAATTAAAACAGATGGCTAATATCTTTGTCACCGACCTGGACAGCAGGGTTGAGTGAACCCTCAGCAAGTTTGCCGATGATACTAATTGTGTGGTGCAATTGACACACTAGAGGGAAGGGATACCATCCAGAGGGACCTTGACAGGCTTGAGAGATGGGCCTGTGCGAAACTCCTGAAGTTCAATAAGGCCAAATGCAAGGTCCCGCACCTGGGTCAGGGCGATCCCAAGAACAATTACAAGCTGGGCAGAGAATGGTTTGAGAGCAGCCCTGAAGAGAAGAACCTGGATGTGCTGGTGGATGAGAATCTCAATGTCAGCCAGCAATGTGAAAAGTTGGCTTTCTGGGTTGCAATCAGAAGAAATGTAACTAGCAGGTCATGGGAGGTGATTCTGCCACTCCTCTCTGCTCTTGTGAGACTTCACCTGGAGCACTGCATTCAGTTCTGGAGTCACCAACACAGGAAAGACATAGATTTATTTGAATAAGTCCAGAGGAGGGCCACACAGATGGTCAGAGGGCTAAAACAGCTCTCCTATGAGGACAGGCTGAGACAGTTTGACTTGTTCAGCCTAGAGAAGGGAAGACTCAAGGGAGACCTTATAAGTAGCCTTCCAGTACCTAACGGGGGCCTACAAGGAAGCTGGGGAGGCGCTCTTTATCCAGGAGAGTACTGATAGGAGGAGGGGTTGTGGTTTTAAGCTGATAGGTGGAAGATTGAGATCAGATATTAGGAATAATTTTTTTTTACTGTGAGGGTGACGAGACACTTGAACAGGTTGCCCAGAGAAGTAGTGGATGCCCCATCTCTAAAGCTGTTCAAGACCAGGTTGGATGGGGCTTTAGGCAACCAAACATAGTGGAGGTTGTCCATGCCTGTGACAGAGGAGCTGGAACTGGATGATCTTTAAGGTCCCTTCCAACTCAAACCAGTCTGGGGTTCTAGGATTCTATGGCAGAAAATCCAAACAAAACCTTTGGAGTCCTCCATCTGATAGTTTGAGTCTCTATAAAAGACATAATAAAAATGTTTCCCTCCTCCTGAATGTCCCTCTGAGTAGGTGTTTCCCCACTGTGTTTGGTCCTGCCCATTTCTGCACCTGAAACACTGGCAAGGCCACATTTGCTTCTGCAAATCCATCTTTCCTGCAACCCAGACCCAGTGGGCACTTTTTTTAAAGAAAATGTAGAGCAGTGGAATTACGGTTTCAGCTGTGTGAGAGCCCAACCCTGCTAGAAAGCTTATGGCAATTTTCCAGAGCCTGTAACATGATAGGACAAAACAAAGGGTGCTCCAGAGGGCAGCTTCTTTCCTGCTCTCGGATATGCAATGCAATATCTACCACTATAATAGTACCCTTACAACTGCTACTAGATGACGTGTTTAGTATAATATTGGGCTGTTTTTCTTAGCATACAATCAATGTTTTGACTTTGATGAAAATCCACCTTTTTCCTACTGCATGTTCTTTGAGGGAATCTGTGTAAACACAGAGGCTGTCTGGACTTCGCCTTACTCTCCAGCAAGAAGAAGGGGAATTTTGCTAATTGTTTTACTTTGTTTTGGTTTAATTTGGTTGATTGTTTTCAGTGAGTATTGTTCTTAATGCACTGAAAGGTTATGCTGATACCCAGAATTTTTTCAGAAATCATTTTTTCCGCTCTCTGAATCTAACAACAACAGTAACAACAGCCCTGCTTTCTGTTACTGGGCTCTGGAATCCATAAGAAAAGGTGTTCAGGAGCTGAGGAGTGACTTTCCTGCTCTAGCAGCTGCTTCTTGCCTGCTTGTGGAAAAGGCAGTGGAGCAGATATTCGTAAATAGCATAGCATCTTCTTCAACAATGTAATTACACTATTTGTTTTAATACAGTAGTGTACTTTAGGAACAACCACTTATTTCCCTCTTAGTTTTACTTTATTTTGTAAAATATATGTGAAATGGAGAGAGATATGACATGAATTGACACGGTGATGCCACTAAATGAGGGTCAGTATGACTGAAGAAATAAAGGTGTTCAGTAAAGTTATGCACATAGTTGAAGATTAAAATAATGTTTTTATTCTTAAAACCTTTTCTATGTCTATTGCTTTTACAATACACATATAAAATAAAATCATCCTCAAACCTAAATATTATCGAAGCTTCATGAATTTTGCTACAGGGAAAATAAGAAGTTCGTAAATGATTAAATGTATAATTAAAGGTTTCACATTTAATCCTGTCACTGCAGTGATTTATGGTTTCCATTATTTTGTCTAAGTAATGTACTTCTGGTTTTCTAGTGTTTTTTTCTTTCCTTCATTGTTGTTAGTGTCTGTAAGCTTACGGTAAGGAAATTTATCACAAGGACATTTTTGTCCTCAGCTGCCACATACAAAGGAGAGATAAATCAAAACATAGAAGATACAATACACTTCTCACTGCAGTTGGTGGGAGAATTGTGAAGTGTTTACAATATTGAGCCAGAAATTCTTTATGCATAAGAACAAAGGGCAGGATGTAGTCTTTATGCTTCTTTGCTTTCGTATTTAGGGCTGAAACAGGTGTCTTCAGTGGCCAGTCACGGCAAGGCTCAATAAAGACACAGCCCTGGGACACACAATCTCCCTCTGTAATGCATGCCAGGATTGGGTGGAAATCTGCAAACGCAGCAGAAACTGCCTTGAAATAGCCCATTGCAAAGGCTAAGCACAGCCCAGTGCCTACATGCTGCAGAGTCCAGGCTCTTCCCCAGAGGTAGGTCCCCATAGTAGGGTTTTATGAAAAGACTTTCCAAGTTTCTTGGTTGCCCTTGCAGCCCACCAAATACGTGGTAACTCATTGCTTGTGTGATACTGAGGACTCTTCCCTTTCTCACCAAGTTACCCATCTCCTGGCTGTGCTATCCTCTCCTGAGACTTTCTGCCAGCTGCATGAAATTTCCAAATTACTTCACTCTGGCAGGGCTATAGTGGAACTTCCCACTCCTGTTTTGCAGACCAGCTTGCAGTTCTGCTAGAAAGTGGGTATCCATGCTACCTCAGCGTGAGGAGAGCCTGGAAACAAGTTCCCTGTGTCCTGGAAAGCAAGGATATTTTCCAAGGAGTGCAAGTTTACCCATGTCTGTTAGGTGTACGTGGAGTAGATCTGAGATTTTGGGTCTTAGGTGTTGTTTCAGAGTTGCAGGGGCTCCTAAATTTAAGATGAGCATCTTGTTGCCAAGATGGAAATGTTTATGGGAATTCAAAGAGTAAGACAGTGAGAAATGAGCTTCAGCATCCACTGAACAAGCTTTTTCTGGTGGTAGTTTTCATATTCAGACATGAATTTTTGTGTGTCCAGGCTTCCTCTTAGACAAGAACTTGTGTAAAGAAATAAGATTTTTTTTTCTGCCAATGTATGGTACTAGGATTCTCCCCTTAGAGTCTTTTCACATAACAATTGCTCTTCTTTTCCAGACTACTGCAGGACAAAATATCTTGGGGTTTATATCTAGTTGGGAGTTTGAATTCACAGCCATGTAAACTTCACCTAGAGCTGTTAATCAGAAGAAAAAATATGTTGTCTTGTCTGCCCTATTTTGACCTAAATATAGCTTATAGATGCACTTACTGACATTTCACCACAATGTTTAATACAGTTTAATTATGCTCTGCTGAAGGTATTGTGATTTATATTTTCCATGCTACTGTATAAAGTTATTCTGTTTCTTATTCTTTGTCTCGCTGATAATATTGGAGTCATTTTGTTTTAAACCTCTATAACAAATTCATTCGAAACTTCTGAGAAGAAGAGATCTTTACAGAATGGCAGAAGAACATAAAGGCATAGAAGGACATCTGTTTTGTCTTTCTATAATAGGTCTTCTTGTGTTTCAGGCAAGTTTTTCATTGCCTTAATATTTTGCAGCTATTGTTTCTTGGTTTTTTGTTGTTGTTTATTTATTTGGTTTTTTGTTGGTTGGTTTTCTGGCATAGTAATTTAAGATAGGTAAATAATAAGAACATGCTGTTCCAGGAAGTTATAAGTAGTCATAACTCCAGTACTGCCTTTCTTCATACTTTTAGAGGATGATATTGCTGTTTTTTGACCAAATGTGCATTTGTTTTAGGGAAGGACTTTTTCACATGAAACTTTGTGTGTTTTCCTGGAGTGATAATAGCTTGTTTAAGGTCTAGCAATCTGCATGAAAACTTCCTGTTGCTCTACTCGATCACCAGACTTTGAATTGGCAGCCTGGCATTTTTCTTGCCATCACAGCTCCCATCTGAATCAGAGGTCCCTCAGAATTTCCTAAGAGTTTTCTTCAGATCTGACTAACTTAATAGTTTGTCATTGCGTCTTCTTCAGAATAATGATTAAATATATGCAACAAATGAAAGCCTACACCAATATTGTGTTGTATCCTCTTATTTGCCTCTGCTATCATTGAAAGTCTCTTGGTGTAACTCATTTTACAGCTACAAAACATAAGCATAGTTCCTCTGTTACCCTGTGGAATGGTTAGAGTTTCTAGTCTTGCACTGGGAGATGTGTTTATAGGTCACCTCACAGAGAGATGGATGGTCCCAGTGATTTCAGCAGACATTGTTTTGTGAGTTGGAGTTTAAAGAGTATGTCATTTTTCTTCCTCATGAGAAGCTTCCAGAACAGCATTGCTATGTCTTACCACCCATAATATTTAGTCTTCTATGTGCTTAGAAGTGAATAATTTGTATTTTAGAACTGTCATATATACACTTATTTTGATGACACTTTGGTTGTGGTTTTTTTCACTCATCAGACAAATGCCTTGCTCCTTCTGATCCAAAGAAGCCTAGCGTGTTAATTCATTTGAGCTTGAGGATTACTGTCCTTTTAGTGTTTATGATCAAAAGTGCTAGCAAGACCCTTGACGCAAATTCTTTGCTGGAATGAAACAGCACAGGTTATTTGAAGTCAATTGCCTTAGCCATCCCAGCAGAGAGGAATATGGCCCCTGGTCCATATGCTGATGGGCTATTTTGTAGTTTTTACCTACACTACTGACATATAAAAGAGTACAGGTTTGCAGACAGACACTTTTTTCTGTCATCAGCTAAATCAATATTGGTTGGACTCTCTAGATGCCACATTTAAATATAGAATAGACATTTTGATGGACTGGGAAATTGTGCAAAGTTTGAGGCAGAGGAAACAAAAATTTGAGTCGAAATCCCTGGGAACACAACTTCAAAATAGAAACTTTGCTGTTCAGATAGGAGTCCCACTGAGGTAAAAAAAGGTCATTTTTTTATCTCATAGTACATCTTTTCACCTTTTTTAGCATACAGCTCTTACGTGACATTACAGCTGTTTCTTCAGAGAGAATGGTCAAAACCTGCTTTTTGTAGATCAAAAGAAAGAATAGACACAAGGGAAATGGTGTTTGTTTCTAAAATGCATATATTCTGTCATGCATTGCTGAGTAACGGGGGCAAGCATCTACAAAAGGTTGGTTTGATGAGAAGTTTATGCAGAAGAGAGTTGGCATTGTGATGTGAATGCATTTGCAAACTTTTATTACTTACTTGCCTTCAAGCTAATCTCTTGCTTTGTAAGAACCTCAAGGCTTGAGAGGCCTCAGAACCCACACAAGGACAGTTTTTCTGAGAGAAGACTATCACTGTGTTGTTAAGAACTTTTACAGGCATCACACAAAGCTTTTAGCTGAAGCAGTGCATCTGCAATTTGACTTGGTAAACAGAGAGCTGGGCTGCTGCCCGGTGCCTCTGATATTGCATCAGTCAGACCTGGTCCCAAAGTGTAATGCCCACCACTGGTTTCTGGCATTTCAAACACAAGGCAGTGTTGCAGAAAAATAAGGCACTGAAGCTGTTCCTTTAATTCTCTCCTGTTCTGCTGAACCCAGATGATATAATTCATTTGTTCCCCTCATGTATTTGCTACAAAGGAATAAAATGCCTTTCCCAAGAGCTGTCCTGGAATTTGTCACAGGCACCCTTCTTTCTCATGACACTGTAGTGTAGGAGGATGAAGGTTTATAGCAGAGTAGGATACATTCAGAGAGAGAAATAAATTATGTTAAAGGTAATGGTTGTGTGTTGTACCCTGGTTCTAACATTCTAGCTTTTCAATAAACCTCCAAAAAAATTATTGTAAAGATTTTGTAAATATCATTGGGTTAACCAGAATTGTTAACATTCAGGAAAACAGCACAAGTGGTCTCGTACTTCATAGCCAGACCTTTTGGTATAACAGAAAGAAAACATTTCTCTTTCTAACCACCTAATCCATACAAACAAAATGACTGAAAGACTCGATTTATTTTCACAAGCCAGTAACAGCTACCTCTCCTTGCTCACCTCCCACTGCATCTGCTTTGATGAACTAATTTTATTCATTCTTGCAGAAATATTAGCATGAAATAATTAAAATTTGCATTTAAAGCAACATGTGTTTAAGCATCATAACTAGTACCATGTTAAGGCAGAAGGCATTATTTTATTCACTGTTTCTGGCAGACCAAGGTTGTGCATAGAGCTGAAGTTTATTTAATTGCTTTTCCAATTTCAAGCAATGAAAATTATTCTATTTGTGAGACAAATACTGAACTTGGGGTACCATTACTTAGCAGCTTTTGAGTATTGACAGCAAGCTGGCAATTGCTCTGTAGTATTATGAAGTTTTACAGGGTAGCCTAGTACATAATAATGTTTTTTGATGGATAAGAAATAACGATGAACAACATTATTGAAGCTTTATTTTTTTCCTTGATATACAGTTTTGTGGAGCAGGATGTGGGGAGAAAGTAGAGTGAATAGGAATTCCCATTTTGGGGGATATTTGAGGTTGAATGGAAGGAGAACAATTCTGATAGATTTGATAGGAGAACGACCTGTGCATTTACTTGCGTGATTGCCTCTGGTTTTGTATTTAAGATGCCATAGCACCTTATCAATGGGCAAGAAAGATGTTTCAGAGCAGTAGATACTGAAGTTCAATGAAAATAAGAGGTATCTTAAATAAATGAGGAAAGTCTGTGGGAAAGGCCAGAGTGGCTGGAGCAATATTCAAGTGAACAAAGTAAATCTGGGACATGGGAAGAAACACAACTGGTATAATAAGATTGAGAATATTTTTGTTCTCACAGCCTTTGGGATTTATTTACTGCTTTGTCTTTATGCATATAGACATACTTCCCATCCACCTGACTTCACTTACTTACTTAATACAAAGGTAACCTAAGCTATTTTTTGTTAAAATGGAGATATCCTTAAATAGGTAAGTTGAATATTAAATCCATATCCACACAGCTGTCTAGCCTTTTGGCTTTCTTTTTCCTCAGGCAACCCTGGACTAGCCTGGGAGATTTTACTGACTTCAAATGCATTAAATATATTGATCTGCAGAGAGCTTTGGCGTCAGGCTGTCTATAGCCTGTGTCATGCATTTGGAAAGGAAATGCTTTTTCTTCTGTCTACAGAAGAAACAAAATGAAAAACATTATCAAGGTTTCAAATCACTGTGGAAGCTGGAGCTGGGGGAATTGGCTAATAGCATCTATATTGCAATCAGTGGGGAAGAACTTTGCTAAGAGAACAATGATTCTTTTTAGCACCTCAGAAAACTTTAAAAAGTGTATTTTTGGAATAATTATTTGTTCAGAAATATCCTGTGTAGTCAGTATATGCACCTTCTCACCAAGGTCAGTAGCATTTTGGAGGGGATACTTTGCTTGTCCCTTATGGTTTATAATATCTCGTTCTTTCTTCATAATGAGGTTCCTTTGATATCAATACAGTCTTGACAGAGTTCTGGACAAGCCTCCAGCTGTGAGGGGTTCATATAAAGCCACTTAATTTTGCCTCTTACTTTTCTTCACTTTTTCAATAGGTTACTTAGGCTCTGTGATTTACTCCTATGAGTGTCTTAGTGCTTAATCAGGTGAAAGGTTAGTTATGCAAATAGTGCTCCCTTTGCAATAACAACTCATGCAAATTGCCTTCCTTCATCTTCTCATGAGAACACTAAATACAGATTCCAGCAACAAGAATGGTTGAATGGTTATATTTTTTTTCCATCATTGAGTTCAACTAAAAAAAATGTTAATTTGGTCATTGAAACCAATCTGGGTTCACCGAATACTAGTGAGAGGCTATGACTACGCTCCTGAGTCACTTCCTACTCCACTGAGGAGTAATTTTGCCCTCAGTAATTGCCCAGAGAAACTTTTCCTTCAATCAGGCCCAAACAGGACTTTTGAACACCTTTTGCTACACTGCATAAACACATCCCTTTGCAGTATCCATTGCCTTAACATAGCACAGGACACAAAACTCCCCTGTCGCCACTAGTGCCAACTCACATTTCTCTGAAACTATCACACTCCTCTCTTCCTGCCAGACAACACTGTACATTTTACTGTACAGCACATCTTCTACTTCTGCTGCCACCAACCCTTGCACATGCATCTCCCTAACATGCAGGTTTCAGGCAGCCATGAATTCCTCAAGTCCCTTCCTCTTCCCGCCTGAAGGTGAAGAGGTGCAATGGGGAGTGCAAAAAGAGTGGCAGAGGAATGTCACCCATCTCCTGATCTAGCCATGTTGTATTTGAGAATTAGGTGTGCTTCTGGGTGCTGTCAGCTCTTCAGAGAGCAGAGTTGGTCTGAGTTTTGTTTTTAAAATATTTTTTTATGAACGTGCATCCATTTTTCTTCTAAAACATTTCTGCAACTATTTCCACTCTTACGGTAGCTCGCACCTCAGTGCAGACACCGCAGCTGGTTTTTGTGGGTTTTATTTTATTTAGGTAACATATATATTCATCAAATGCTTGCAGGCTTCCCTAGAAAATGACTTTAGCAATCCGTTTTTCTGAGTATCAGTACCACTTTCAAGGGTGTTGCTGTTTTGATTTCCTAATTCTGATATTCAATTATCCTCCCAAAGAGAAGAAGAGCCTTCCTCTAAAAGATATCTTCTCATTTCAGCCAATTCTTAGCTGGTGTCTACCAGCTAGCATTAGAGTTCAGCTTGCTGTGGACTTGTGCTAGAGTGAGAATACTAAATTCTTCTGGTGGTATAAACCTGTCTTGCAAATGGAAGCAAGGTAAGTTTCCTTGATTATATCTTGTAGTTAGTTATCATAAACATATAAATCAGCCTTTGGTTTCCTAAAGGAAATGTCTTACCAGAGTAATTTATTTGTGCTGTCCTTCAGCTTCGAAATGCAATTTTTTATAGTGTATAAATAAGGGTGCTGCTATGGTAAATTCAAATTATTTTCTGCTGTGTAGCTATTTAGTACCTTCTCTGTGTTAATGAAGGAAGATGTCTTTTTCTTTTTTCAATATCAGGGTGACTTACTGGAAGAAAACTATAAGGTTTCTTACTCTATCTGGCATTAGTGGCTTAGGGTCAGATGAAGGGAGAGTGGGGTGAGGTGTGGGTGGAATGGGGGGAGAAGAAGAGAAATTTGAAGTTGTATCATAAATTACATGAACACTAGTACTGTTTGCTCTTTGATCAGTGTGACTGCTGCTATTAACTAGAAAATAAAATTAGGAGTATAGGATTGAAAGGGACCTCCTGAGTCATCCCTTCTTTCTTCCTGCCATCACAACTGCTCTAGTATATAAATCTCTTTTAGAAGGCAGTGATAGTCCATCTTGAGTTTAGCAGGGCTCTTTCCCCAGCTGAGTTCCTGTGAAAATTAGAACCTTCTACTTTTTGGCTAAGGTAAATTCAAAGCCAGTTTGTTTATATTAGTTTTGCTGCCAATATTGCCCATTAGCTTAAATGATTTTTTCTTTCTATTGTCTCTCACAAAAATAAAGCCTGCAAAAGTTTCACAGGTAACAAACTAAGGCCTTTGAAAGGTGTCTTTCAAGGTCAGTGGAGTGGAGAGGTGGGTTTTATTATTGTTCAGCTATTTTGATTAAGGGTTCTGTTTATTTTCTCCATTTTTTTAAAATTGTTCTTGCTTTACGTTGTGTGAAAACTATGATCACTCAGCATTCCAAATTATTTTTCCATCAGTTTCTACAGGATTGATGCTTCATTATGCAAACATATTTCTTGACATGTCTTAGGATGTCCTACAGAGACAGAGAGTTTTGTAGATTGGAGGCATCTTGAGCAAGAAGAATCTCCCCTAGCTTTGTGTATCTGTGTCAGAACCTTGAGCTTTCTGTGTAGTCCATAGTGAGAAACAGGTAGAGCTAGGGTGAGATTAATCTGACTTATTTTAGGCATTTAATTTAAGATGATAGGAATCACACCATGAATCTTTGAGAATCATGGAAGCCTGAGGTGGCTTGAATTGATGACAATTTCTGCACTTAATCAGAATAATCCTACTCCTTCTGACTGGCAGATTAGCTCCTGGTTTACAATGGTAATCATTGTTACTGTCTGAGTGCATGTCCTTGTGTATATAATAGAAACACTCTATAATTTGTTGTTACTGCTTCTCATTTCTTAATCTATGTTATCAAATTATGAAGACAAAGGCTAAGACCTGCTGTAGACATGCTTGTACAAATTGGACCTATTTTCTGTTTATTTCTGGAATAATAGACTTGGAGGGCTGATTCTGCATTTAATTTTGCAAAATGCATGGATTTTTGAACTGTCTCCAAGACTTGAAGGCAAAAGATCATTGCTGGCAAAGTAGAAGTCTCTCAGACAAACATACCTTTTTCTGCTTCTTAAAGCTGTTGGATTTCAGACAGGGTAGTAGGACTTTTTTGGAATAGGAAGTCAGACAGAGGATCCCAGACTGTAAAATATTATTGTTAATGGTTTCAGTTGAATAATACTTTCTGCAAACTAAACTACTAGTTAAAATTCAAATAGAATCATTGTGGACCTAGGGTAAAGCAAGAATTTTCAAGGTTGGTCAGTGCTATGTATACCTTGAAGGAAGTACAAAAGTGTTCAAAGTGCTTGAAGGCCAATTTTCAATCTCATGCTAAAGCCAAGGATCAGCTTGGGCTTGAATCGATTTAGTGTTCTCAGTCAATCTCTTTTCTAAAGAGGCAACAATGTCTGTAAAACCTTGCTGAATGACAGTTAACCAGAGTTATTTGTAACAGCCAATTTGGAAATGTTTCACCGTTGTCTGCAAGTCATGTAAGCAGTATATCGAGAAACATAATCAAAGGCTATCAAAAAGCAGCTCCTCAAACACATACCAGCAATGACCACAGGAGTTAATGACTCTACTTGTACTTAAAAATGTGTCTAGTTCCACCTACCCACCCCAATAAAGTGGAATTTCTCACCCAGAATGACTGGTCCTCAATTCCAGGAATGTTAGTCCTTCTGAGCTGGAGGGCAGTGCAGGCTGGGGGTAACACTTTCTGCTTTGCTGGGAAAAGGAGGAGCATGTTTGCAGACAGTGTTCTTTTAGAGCTGCTCAGATACGTAGAGAGGCGAGATGAATAAGAGGGGCAAATGCAGCTGAGGCTGTTGGAAGCCTTTGGATGAACTGGTAGTCTATGTTGGCCAGGGTGGAGCACCCCCATTGTGGTATATGAATCCAAAATTCATGCAGAAAATGTTATTGTGAAATGTAAAAGGAATGAAATTCCGTGGATGATACTGAAGGAGGTTTGGATTAGGTATTATTTCTTGCTTACACTACCCTCTGTAAATAGAGGTACGACTTATAGGTTTGTCTGCCAAGGCAGAAAATGAAGTGAATAGGTTTTGTGTGTTGCCAATTCAGAGGTTTTGAAATATTGATTTGTTTGCTTTCATGACAGAGTTGCACTTTCTGAAATGAAGATAAAATTCATCTAGTTTACATCTGCTGATATGATGGCTGTGCTTCACCTTGATGGTTTATGAATGGACAAAACAAATGTCATTACTGAGTCATTCTTATTCACAAGTCACACTCTGCTGTTTGACTTGGCATGCATGCACTTTGCTGTGGAATTATGCTTTTGAGGGGCAGAGCTGATGGATGCTGTCCAGAGTCTGTGTTTCCATTGAGAAGCAACTGCCAGCACCTTTTGATGTCACTGCAGAATTTCTCTACTTTCTCTACATAATTGCTCCTATGGTTGTGAGACTGAAGGATTATATTAACGGCAATATGGCTCATCTTATGCTATATTCCTGCTCAATTTGTAAGCCTTGCGTAGGATTTACTATTTAATTAACAACACTGCCCTATATAGTCTAATGATGCTGTCCCCAATCCATTCGCATTTCACTATCACTTCACGTCACACTTATCACCATCATTTCATTGCCATCTTACTCAAAGACTTTTAAGCCAACTACAAATGGTAAGAGCTCATTTTGTCTCATTTGGCTGTACCAACTGCCGTGGCTTAAAAGCTTTATGGGTTGCCAGAGAGCAAGTGTTTAACTCATTTCATTAATCTATAACCCAGCCTTGTGGAATTCCACAGTGCCATTGTTTGAGGTTTTTTTTCACCTTTGTAATATTTATTCTAATTGCAAGTATTGCAAGGGTTGGAGTTTCCAAGGACCATAATGCTGGTGTTATCCAACTCTTGTGTAGTATCGTCTGCTGTCTAAGGATTACTATATACCTTTAGAAGACTACCTTTCAAATTCGTCTTTGGTGGTAAGGGGTTAACCTTGATACTCTTTACAGACCTATAATATCATGTCTGGAACATATTTGCTTTATTTTGCTCACTTTTAAACCACTTAAACTCTCTTTCCTTTCAAGAATTATTAGTGAAGTTGTGGAGTGTGTTTTAAAACTAGGTCTGATCTAAGGGTCATCCTTACTCATTGGGTGTCTAACATAATCACTGGATCATGTGACACTCTGTCTTATCCTTGTTTCATGCAGACCAAGCCTCATCAGTAGCACCTTTTCCAGTGGAATGACAAATGAGGCTTCCAGCCTCTCCCTATGAATGAGTACACCTAATACCTTGAGATTCTTGCTGTATTGGAATTATTACAAATCCCAGTACTTTATGTAAAATCAAATAATTTTGTAAATTCCAAACTCCTGGTATCTGGAAAAGGAAACTGGATACTCTCAGGAGGTACTCATCTAGGTACTGCAGTACTGCATTATTTCATATGTGTAGCATTTTAGAAATTCAAGATCTCTGCAGCTTATATGTGTAGTAAGTATTAGTTCTGAATCGTGTTTATATACACATACGCAAAAATACAGGCTGGATATGCAGACTGATACTTCTGTAGTTTCTTAAAGATCTTTTAAAGCACCTAGTCTGACCATGTGAGCTGCTTTTTTTGGTCCTCTAGCAGTTTTTTCCAAACGATCTGTTCTGTTTTGCTGTTGTGGACTGATTTTTTTCTTGGTTCGAGCTGGTGATCCTCTTCAGACAGTATTTGCACAATATGAAACAAAATGCAGCTAGGGTAGAGAAAAGCCAGTTAACACAGCTGCTCCTTTAAAAAATACAGGCAACAATTTATTACTGAAGAGATAAGGACAAGGAGCAAAGATGTCTACTTCAGGCGTAAAATGGATTGATTCTGAAGTATTTGCCATGAGTTTAAGGAGGTAAAAGAGTTAGAAAAGCTAATTGCAATCACATCTTTTTAGATATGTTACAGAGGAGCAGTGTGGATGGCTCTACTTCAGCTTTACGAAACCTTTAGAAGTTTTGAAATTTGTCATTTTGTGCTCGAAGAAAAATGCACCTTTGGACAATGCAATCCAGGCTGACACTTCAAAGGGGATTTAACTTTTTTAAAAATTGGATTAGTGGTAGTAAATTGCACATCAGCTAAGAACACTACAAACCCCTTGTTAAAAAAAGTTCATTAAATAATTAGTAGTAATAAAAAAACTGGAACACTAAGTTTAATATCACAGTAGAGTATAAGTTTTGGTTTAATTGTAGTACATGAAACTATAATACTATGTTTACTGTCATGTTTCTGAAGGATCACCACATGAAAGATTGTTTATAAATTGTGATATGACTATTAACTTTAATACATTAAATAAAACTACAGTATGTAGGAAGAATAGTCTCAAAATGGATTGGATTACCATTCCTATCTACGAAAACTTTCCGGTGAGCATAGTACTTTCTAATGGAAATATGCATGCTACTTGCTTGTTGTAATCAAGTTAATCCCATTGTTGAAGAAGTTAAATACAGATTTTGCTGAAATAAAAATACAAGATATTTGCTAGACTGTCCATACTTTAAGGGACAAGATTTTAATAAAATATATTAGATAGTTGCTTCTATAAGATTGTGGGAGGTGTCATAAGTTCAAGCAATCAGTTGCACTCATTTTTTTCTAAGTAAAATAAAAAAATATTGCCTGAGTGCAGAGAAAAGCTAGTCACATAAGAAATTCTAAAAAGCCTTGACAGAAATTTTTAGTTGGATAGGGGAACAAAATATTTTCTGGCTTTCCTCTTCTGTTTCTCATAAGTATGCAAGACTATACTTTGCAGCCATTCTGTAGCTTTCAGTGGAGAATTTGTCCAGTTATCCTATGACACAGGATATATTAATCTGCCCATTGCTGGAGTGCTCATATAAATTCAAAATATCCTTCAACTTCTAAGACAATAAAAAAATCACTTCAAGCTTCTGAAAGCTTATGCAATATAATGTATATATGTGGATTTCTGAGCCGTGGTGCACATCTTGGAGTTAGTGCAGGTCAAATGCTTTTTCTGGAGATTCACAACCTGCATGTGTCCTCACCTACATCAGCTGAAACTATACTCCAAAAATAAACAACTGTGATGCTTCTGTATTCCTTTGGAAGCTCCATGACACTTACTGCAGGAACCATGGTAAAAAGTGGTATCTGGGGAAAGTATACATACCAGACAGAGAAACATTAATACCAAGCTCCTGTTGCATTAAACACAGCACACAGATCTTCATGTAAAAGAAATCTTTTCTATGAATACCAGGCCTTGGTGACCCTGGTGACAAAGTCCTCCAAGTCGCATGGTCTGGTCCCATATCAGTTTTTAATTTCAAAACATAATTTTTAGGAATGCTGCTTAAATGACAGTCTGCTAGACAGACAGATTAACATCGCTTTTCTAGGAAGAAGGCAAGCATCTACCTCTATTGCTCTGATGTAGCACAGAGACACCTTTTTGCTCCTAAAATAGGAAGTGTAAAGCTCTTCCAACTGCAAAAGATGACTGAATTTTTAGCATCTTCTTGTTTCATGTTTGTACAGTGTCAAATATGATAGAATCCTGGCTTGTGATTAAGACTTCTAAATGCTGTGTTGTGGCAACAAAAATGGTTCTAAGTGAAAATTTCAAAAGTGGCTGTGACTTGGTCTCTTTCCTAATGGCTTATTCAAAATGTTTATCCTGTGTTTCTGAAAATCATTGATGTGCTTCTAATATCACTTAGATCACAACAATTAACAATTAGCTCAGTGACAGTCAGCTGACCTAAAGCAAGGGAGGCCTTATTTGGGGGCAGACTTTTCTGGTTGTTTAGTCCAAAGAAACAGTCTAGCGTCCCTTCTCAAATCAGCTGCTGCCAGTTTCCTTCCACTGAGGGAGTGAGAGCCCTCAGCATTCTTTGTTTTATTATAAATAAGTACGAAAATATTTTTTTGAAAGTCTAAGTTGTGGCAGTGTGGATGCAATCTTTCACTTCTCAATGAGCAGCTTGGGGAAATGAGAGAAAACCTGTTAAAATTTACTATAGATTTCCCCAAAGACCTTGAAAGAAGACATGAGGAGAAACAAGTAAATCCATTACAATCTTTAATAACAGAGCAATTCTTACAAAGTGTGTGGACAGATTGTTTTTTGGGGATGAGGGTGGGGGTGTTTGGTTTTTTTGTTTGTTTTTTTTTTGTTTGGTTTTTTTTGTTTTTTTTTTTTTAACAGGTGCTATATAGTAAAAATCAGGGCCTCAATAGTTCACCCTTCTCTTTTTGTTCCCATTGTAAAGTACCAGGAAACCAATCGTAATCTTTTCTTGCTTCCCTTATGGCATTATTATAATATATTTTCTGGGCATCTTCTGAGATAATATAATAAGTGTTAGCACACCGCTATTAAATCTTGTAAGATTGTGAAATATCTGTTCCTATCTGTCAATTTGCAACCTTGTAATAAAGCACATTTTAACTACAAAATTTGTTGAAGCTTTATGAAAGTCCTCACGTTGCGTGTATTGCAATTCTTCTCCCCATTATACCTCAGATGTGCAAAATAATATCGTCAACTGTTACTCTAGATTCATGCATGCACAACTGACAGTGTAATAGAATCCTCTTTTTGTTATGGTTTCATCATGGGACTCAATATAACCTGTGCTGTTCAATACTAATTTTGGTATTTGTCCAGGATGAGATCTAGAATCCAGATGCTATTTCAATCATGTTTGTTACTTGGTAGCATAGATTATTATTGACTTTTGTTTAGCTTAGAATTTTTTCTGCTCTTCTCTATTTAAAACTTATCCCCCCACAAGCTCTGTTCTGCTCTTGCACACAGCACTTCTTATCTCCACCATATGCACAGAGTAACATTATTTTCAGCCAGTTAATCTGTATAACGTGATGTATGAGCGAAATTGCCTTTCTACAAATTATGGTATTTCAGGGATAGGAAACACTAATGTTAGTTTGAGACTTTTGTAGTGGTGGGTTTATTCTTTTCCCTTCTACTAGCTCTGCTACAGAAATGATGTGATTTTAAGGCAGTTGGGATGAGAAACTTAGTCTTGCTATATCTTCCAATCTATGTATATCCTTCTCTTGCTTTATTTAAATATCTTTTTAAAAAAACATGGTCCACTAAATGTGAATCACTAGTAAATGTAAAAGTGTCTGCTAGCTTTTTTAAATTAAAGATCAGGAAACAGTGTGGGTTTTTTTTCCTTTCATCCTACATCTTCTGACCCACAGATGACGTTTTGTTACAATACTTTTGGTCCTGTGGGTAAGCTAAACAGTTTTTCTCAAAGTTGTCTCCAAATTTTCTTGCTTTCCTATTTTCTTCTGGCTTTATAATTGACAAACAAGATATTCTGAAATCCTCCAAGAAGAATTTTAATTTTACTAATAATCCCCATTCCAGGAAGCTTTAAAGCCATACTCTTTACTCTTTTATAAGTGAATAATGTAAGTACTACTGAAACCAAATACTAGGTTAACTTGACTTGAATTTCTTAAGTCAGTGTTCCCATAGTAAATTGAACGATACCATGGTACGTCTTTGCCTTTTCCTAATGTGCTGTTTAAGGCCAGATGTTGTGTGGAGGGGGGTGCTGTTGTTCACGAAGCAAGTGATTTTGTTCATAACTTACTTTATTTGGGGAATTAGTAGAGCCATACCACTACACAGATTCTTCCCTCCTTTCCTCAGCAATAGCTGCACCTGCAGAGATGAGAGCCATCCGCTCTATGTCTGTTGGAAATACTACCATTTCTTAAAAAATTAGGTGGGCTTAACAGCAATTTTAAGATACAGTATTTAATATAGGCTGCAGGAAAAATAGTTTTCATACTGTGATTTCTGTGGTTTTACGTCCTTTGTAACCATAGCAGTTATTTACTTTTCTGGTATACTTGGTATAACCCGTCCAGTGAAAGAACAAATACGTGCTACTCACAAATAGAAAAGAAAGAAAAAGCCTGGCTTTTATCTCTTCCTTTTCCTCCTCATTCTTTTTGAATGGCATAGCACTAGAGTAACAGCCTGATATCTACTCTTAGCTCTGAGTACAAGGCCTGGGTTGGGGTTCAATGTGATTACAAGTCACAAGAAGGATGTATCTTCCTCCTCTTACTTCCCCTTTAGCAGGTATGTGGTGTCAGGTATTTATAGCCCCACAATAACATTCTCACTGATGAAGAGTGTAATTGTTTCCATGTCAAACAGGGAGAAAAATACAGTTTCTTAACACTGTGGCATCACAATTTCCAGAAAAGTAATTTCAGATCATTTTAGGGTGTATGACAATATAATAGTATAAACATCTTGATTAATTGCAGCTTGAGTACTTGCAGAATATAAGGCAAGCCAACACTAGATTATGAAGAAAATTAATAGTGCTGATGCTGCAGAATTTGCTACTGTAAGAAATAAATTATTTGTAAATATTTATGGAAAGGGATATATCAGTCTTGATTCTGCTCCTGCACTGTTGTGGCTCCAGTGATTATTAATTGAATATTTGCTTTTATTTATTCCAGAACTGAACAATAAATTAGCCTTAATGTGACCTGAACTGTAGCATTCATGGGAGGTAACTTTGATGCATTTTATGTGGTTCATAAAGAGTTCATAGAGTCTTCTTATTTGCCCAGTCTGGCCCTAATCCCTGAATAAAACCTCTAGATCTTTTTTATGATATTGTTTAAAGTAATTTAGCAAACTTAGGCAGATACCAGTTAAAGCTTCCAGCTCCCACAGAACCTCACAGAGTGGCTGAGGCTGGAAGGAACCTCTTAAGATCATCTGGTCCAAGTGTCCTGCTTAAGTAAGGTCAGTTAGAGCAGGTTGCCAAGGATCTTCTGACAATGCTCTTATAGCGAGCCTGAGTCCAAGTCCACTCCCAAGAGTGTTAAATGATTCCACCTGTATGCAAAGCACAGATCACACAGAGTCCTTTGTTTAAAAATAATAACAGTAATAACTGTCGAGTAGTTAAATGTAGTGACCTGTGCTTTTCTTGTGGGCCAGTCTAACGTGGCAGAAGGGAGACACTCCTCTGAAGGGACTTTTGGTGGTTCCTAGCATTTGCAAACATATATGAGAAATAGGCAAACTACTTCTATGATAGAGTATATTTCTATCTTCATTGTGACATATTCTTATTCCAAGAGAAAAAAAAACAGCAACAGGTTGTTCTGTCCCTCCTGCCCTGCTGTTACCCCTGAGTGTGCCCACTACCCATGTTGCAGAGGTGTCAATAAGTCAGTGAGGTCTCCTTGTTCTCTCTTTGTTCCAGGATTTCACGTCTCAGTCTTGAATGTTTTGTATAAATATAATTGCAGATTGATATACTTGAAATAGCTACTCTACAAGTGGAGCACTGTGCCTTGTTATAATTAATTTCTAGGCAATTGTAACTGTTCCTCATGCTAAATGTATGGAATTGAGGTGGTCTTCTGTTGAATTGTTCTCCTCATACAATGGGGGGGGGGGGGGGGGGGGAGAACCTTTTTAAGGCAGCTATTTTGTCTGTTCTTGCAGTTTTACCGCAGCAACATGTTGTAATATAACATTTAAGAGGTCAGTAAACAACTTGGCAGTAATTGAGATATTTAAACAAAAGCTTCTACTCAATATTTGATGCTTGGGAAGGGGGAGAGGAGGAGAGAGCCAGGGATTCATTGTTCAATATGTTACCATAGTTGCCCTATTTTTAAAGAATTGTGTTTAATAAGGATAGTAACTGTTGCAGGAAAATGGTAGGCTTTTGAATGGTAGGCTATCTTTGAAACTGTTTTTTTGAAATAGATTGTTGAAACACTGCCACTAATGAGTCCTGTGTCTTCCAATGAATGTAAAAAATCTGTGTGCACGTGGGGGGATTTACAAGTCTGAGCTGGGTATGTCCCGCAGTTTGATGTTTTTCAACAATTTGGATTGGAAATATACACAATATGTAGATAATGAAGGCACTGTTTTGTGTTATTTTTATTCTTTAAGGCCTTTTATACTCTCTTTTCCTGACCTAAAAGTCTTAAAATATTCAGTCTATAATAAAACTTGTTTCCATTAGGGGATCCGCACTGATATAGTGATGTGCCTTACTTCAGGCAAAAAAAACCCTTCATGTTAATTATTAAAAATCTGATTGTTTTGTTCGTTTGTACTGTCTGATCAAGATTTTTTTATAGGCTATTGGATCATGATATAAACATTTAATAGGTTAACAAAATATATGGATCTGAATTCTTCATGTATTTGCACCTCATCTGTTGTGGTGATTACTTTCTACAGTTACTGTTTAAACATTTTCAGGGAAACATAAAGGTCACTTTCAACTTCTGATCATAATTCTATAGAGTGGGATAACAACTCTGGGGTAAGTAAATTTACACCAATACCATGCTATACTGCTCTATTTGGGTTGCAACAACTTCCTTGTTACTTGAAACAGAGCTAGTGGATTCTGGAGAGATTGCCAGGAGGCTTAGATGTTGGGATGGTGTACAAGCTGGGGCTTCTGTGAAAGGCCTCTGGAAGAAGCTTACTTCATGTGAATGAGTCCCTAGAGCTGCATTCAGCTTTTTCCTGTGAAACACTCCAACCTGAGACCCACAGAGAAACAAAGGGGTGCCGCATTGGCTATTCCTACCTGTTAATGTCTGTGTGCAGATAATGCACTCATTGCTGCATGCTTTGGATGTTTATTGCATGAATGTTAGACCTACTTGAACTAACTAAATGCAATAAATTAATAAATTAATAAATAAATCGTGATTATGCCATAGTTGGGTCTGATACCTATTTACATACTGTTTTTTTCATGTAGGAAAAGTAATTTGTCTTCAAATAGATGTATAAAGATTTTCTCTACCCAGTTCCTGAAGGCAGGAGACCAGAGATGAGAGAGGAAGCGTAAGTTATGCAAGAAGGGTTTTACTTGGTATGATACTGAAGGGAAGTGGTCAGCTTTGAAGGTCTCCTGACATGACATGGCGGTTAAAGCTAACACCTAGATGGACTAGATGATCTCAGAGGTCTTTTCCATACCTGTGATACTGTGATACCTTTGGAAGGCAAAACAATTTTGTAGACCAGAAGGCAGGATGAGCATGCAGGAGTTGCGGGTAGGGTAGCCGTGACCTGCCAAGGCACATAGAGCTTCTTACAGGAAATGTGTTTACATGGCAAAAAACCTACTTAATGTTTCTTCATGTTAGTTTGAAAGAAGGGGTAAGGGGAAGTGTTAAGGAATGTAACTCTGCAACCAGTAGGGAACAGATCTGTACAATGCCTTTCTTCTAAAGGCTTTCTTTTGCCCGAATACAAGGCGCAGCACTGGGTGGCTGTAATGTGATAGCTGCAGCTCTGTCCTGGTGGTCGATGCACTGCTGCATGCCACTCTTAACATCACGAGGCAGGAAACCCTGCAGGGAAACTCAATACGGAGAGAATTACAATAGCTGGTCTTTGTGACTGCAGGGGCATGTGTTATATGCTGTTGTGAGGCTGTACAGGGATAAATAAGGGGACAACCTGTTTAAACTACACAGCTGCGAGAGCTCTTTTCATGCTGTGCCTGATGCCGTGCCTTTCATTGGAATGGCCAAGGTCAGAAACATTGAAAGGGTTCCTGAAGTGTCACATTGCTTTCACACATCCAGAGTGGCAGGCATGTTGCTTTATGTCACATTTCCAGGGCCAGTGTATCCTCTCACTGAGGACAGCTGCTTTCTGTTATGCAGATGTGTTTCGACCAAACAATAATGTGGTGCTTCAAAAAAATATCCATCATAATTGTGGTAGCCAATTTGATTTTGGGGGCTTTTTTTAATTAATTGTAAAAAAAAAAAAAAAAAAAAGTAGTTTTAGCTTCAAATTATTTCTGAAGTGGAAGAAACACAGATTTTACTGGCTCTCTCTTCTTTTCCATCCAGCTCTGTCTCCTCCTCTTCCAAGAGGGATGTACCCAGTACACCACAAGCAGGTAATTGTCAAAAGACCTAGATTGTTAATTTTCAACTCATGAATAAAACCCAAAAGGTGGTACAGAATTGCTCTCATTCACTGCCAGGCTCACTGTTATCATTACTTTTGATTGACTTTGATTTTTCTTAGATCCTCTGGGATTTTTTTCACATGTCTGACTGCTGTTCAGAGACCTGAACATATTTTTTCCTGATCATTGCCATGCTGAATCTGACCATGGACAGTATAAGCCCTTTTACAACTCATTAAGTTCTTTTATGTCTTCTTTTTTTCCTCTCAATAATTTACATTTCATAAGGTATTTGTACATCTGTGTTGGTCCCTGTCAGGACAGCCTCCTCTGTTTCAGTATTTCTCATATATGCTATATATGATAAATATATATCCCCTGGACCTTAATAGGCTGGAGAGATGGGCTGAGTCCAACAGGATGAAGTTCAACAAGGCCAAGTGCTGGGTCCTGCACTTTGGCCACAACAACCCCATGCAGCGCTACAGGCTGGGAACAGAGTGGCTGGAGAGCAGTCAGGTGGAAAGGGACCTGGGGCTACTAATTGACAGGAGGCTAAACATGAGCCAGCAGTGTGCCCAGGTGGCCGAGAAGGCCAATGGCACCCTGGCCTGTATCAAGAATAGTGTGGCCAGCAGGACGAGGGAAGTGATCCTTCCCCTGTACTTGGCATTGGTGAGGCCACACCTTGAGTATTGTGTTCAGTTCTGGGCCACCTCAGTTCAAGATATTGAGGTGCTGGAGTGGGTCCAGAGAAGAGCAACAAAACTGGTGAAGGGACTTGAGCATAAGTTCTATGAAGAGAGGCTAAGGGAGATGTGGTTATTTAGCCTGGAGAAGAGGAGGCTCAGGAGTGACCTCATCACTCTCTACAACTATCTGAAAGGAGGTTGCAGACAGGTGGGGGTCGGTCTCTTCTCCCAGGCAACCAGCAACAGAACAAGAGGGTATGAGCTTAGACTCTGCCAGGAAAGGTTTAGGCTGGATATTAGAAAAAAGTTCTTCACAGAGCGAGTAATCAGGCATTGGAATGGCCTGCCCAGAGAGGTGGTGGATTCACTATACCTGGAGGTCTTTAAAATAAGACTGAATGTGGCACTTAGTGCCATAATCTGGTAATCATGATAATGTTGGATTAAGGGTTGGACTTGATGATCTTGGAGGTCTCTTCAAACCCAGATAATTCTATGATTCTATGGTTCTATAAAGAGGTAGGAGAAATTAAACAAAATCAAAGTCTAGAAAAGTTCAATTTTCCAAAACTTATTGTTTAGGTTTTAGTTTGTGTTACTCTGTGATGGTTAAAGAGGACCTTAGGCCCACAGCATTACCTGAAATACATGAAAATGTTGCACTGTTCAGACAGCTTGCTATTAGACCACGTCCCTCTCATTCTCACTGAGGGTGGGACTCAAGGAGGGAGGACTTCCTAGACTGGTGCTCCAGAGAATAAACTGAGTGCAAGTCGAATATAGGTATAGGAACGGGAGATAAATCATTCAAGACAAATACAACTTCTTATTTTTTCTCCCACATACAGCACAGTGTGTGCTCTGGCATAGGTAAGTGTTATGGTGCAATTAATGTTGGCTGTTTTTACACTCCTGTGCCTTGTACTGTCACTGTTGCTTGATGATACCTGTGATATATGGAGGACTTTACAGCCTTTGTATAAAGATGAATTTTATAGCTTGCTTTCCTCTGTGGTAATAGGAGTGCTTGGTATTGGTCATACTAATTATCCTTCAGTTCTTTGGGGCAGTTTGGAAGACCTAAAGGACATAAATATCACAAGTGGATTCAGTTTTAATTATGCAAAAATTGGTTCACGTTGAACAATATTCTATTACTTGAATAACTGTAGGCTAAGGATAGAACAGGCTTACTTTGTTCTATTGCCAGTGTAACTGGTCATCTGGGAATGAGATTTTTTCCAACAGAAGATTAAAAGATGCTCAGCGTAGATATATGGCATTTTCAGCACTGAAGTAGTAATTTTCTGAGGACAGAATAGGAAGTGAACACAGGAAAATTACTGTGTCTCTGTAAAGACATTAAAGACTAACCTTTCCTCTCTTTAGTGCCTTACCACTTGGCCTAACCTCTAATGGATGGAAATTGGTTTGCTCAGTTTTGCCTCTAAGTTGCTTCTTTAGTCCCTCTGCAGAAACCCCAGTTGTTAACTTTACATTCTTGATATGAAAATCTTTTTTTTGTAGCCACTTGGTAATGTCTGCACTTCTGCAAATCTCCTTCCAGCTTCACTTGCTTTCTGTGAATGAACACTGAAAATGCAATGATGGTTGTGTGTAGTTTGTAGATCTGTAATTTCCCATCTTCATCTTTGACTCTCAAGATTTATTTTGAAATAATAATATCACAGAAAGTGGAATAAGTTGAAAACTCTGCTGTCTGTTCTCCAGCTGCCTGGTAGAGAAGAGGGGGAGAAGATATATTGCTTATATTTGACTGAATAGAAGTTGAATATTTGATGAATTATTTGTGTGTTAATTGTGAATTTAGACTGAATTGATCTCATGATTTTGGCTCAGAAAAGTTCTAGGATATTATCCTACTAGAGGATTTGATCGGGTTGGTTTTGTGGGGTAGTTTTTTTCCCCACAACCTATGTTTGGAAAGATGAGATTTCCTTTATCTTTAGTACAGAAGACATTAGCTAACATGCCTCTTTGCCTGAAAGGTCTGAATCCATGTCTGTCTTCTGACTTCTGCCATTTCAAGGATAGGATATTCTGAGCTGGCAATAATCTTTTCTGTTTTGCCACTCTGCCAACACTGAAAACTGAGATATTTATCAAGCAAGACAAGTGAGCATTTATGATGTCTGAGAGATTTTGATTCACACATCTGCTCCAGTGCAGGAATTTATGAAATTAGGACCGCTCTTCAGTTTTATGCCATCTTAGAAAAGCTGATACACCAACAAGCAGCCATTCTCCTGGGATGTAATGGTTTTAACTTACCTTGGTCTAAGGAAATGCTCTGCACAGTAGGCTATTGGACAATAAACAATAACTGCTGCTTTCTACTTTTTTTTAATTTATGTGGATTTTTCATTTCTAAGTGGTCAAAAGTGTATATTCAGTTTTGAATTTAATAGAATCTCAATGGTAATGAAAGCATTATGAGGTTTTGAGCATTTATGTTTAGTTTTGTTCAATGGCCAAGCCAAGAAATATGTTATCTATACAGTATTACTTTTGTGGTGGAATATTACGAAGAAAATATGATAGCTCTCTTATGACCAAGCAGAGTTATAGGAGATCTTAAGCTGCTGTAACACTTCTGTGCTTTCGTTAGAGTGAATCCAACCGAAGTGTAGGACAGGGGGGTTTGGCACAAAATCTGGTTTAGATTCATGTTATATTAAGCACAAATTCATGAACTTTAGGGTAACAGTGACCTATTATGTCCTAAAAAAAAAAGACCTCATTGGACAGCTTGTCTAAATCTCACTTTAGCTATAAGGATATGATGATTACTACACGGTAAACCTCTAATACTCATCATCAATTTACATTTTGGAATGTAGCATTATAAGACAAATGCCTAGAGTGACTATTTGTGAAAGAAAACTTGCATTATCCCTCATTTCTGAAGCGTAATCATCAAATTGCTGGTGAAATGTTTTGCTCACAGGGCTGCTTGCATAGAATCTGTCATTTTGCCAAAGACCGTTTAATAACTCACTTGTTTTTAGAGCACTTTGGTTCCAAACTCTGCATGCTCAGAGAGAACGCAAAACAGAGACTTGTAAAGCAAAGTCACTTCTCAGTCAGAGGCACCCAGAACAAAAGAACCCTTTTGGTTTTTTTTTTGGCAAGATACTGAATGGTAACTCTGAAGCAGTTTGGGCTACCCTTCGGAAGCCTAAAGTGTCTTTGAACTGGCTTCTATGCATTGGGAATATGAAAGTAGATTTTCAAAAGAAGATACAGCAAAGCCGATGTGAATATCAGAGAAAAAAACTGCTTGAGGTTCACATTATGCTTACTGAATGGTTCTCTCAATTTCAGTGAAGTATTTTTGTTTCACGGCGATTTTTCAGAACTTTCTTCAACCTCGCTCCCACCACTTTGTAAACTGCTGCTTCATTTATGCAAGGGCTCTTGGTTATCTGTGGTGGTAGAGCAGAGAAGGACAATGACACTGGCTGGCTGTGAAAAACAAATACAGAAAATACAAAACATATGCAAATCGCACAATAAAAATGCAAGTAAAAGTGTAATGCAGATGAGATGTCTGTGAGCTAATACTTACCTGAGCCAGTTGGACACTTGCCATATGAGCCCGGTTATTTGGGTGCAGAGTCCAAACTGGCTCTGCTTGGAGCCAGCACAGATGCCTCTGCGCCTGTAGCATGTGTAGCCCAACGCCTGGGTACATTGCCTGTGGGTGGTGGTAAGTTGGCTATATAAATATATTTTCCAAATCTTTACTGGGTCTTTTAGCACTACACTTTAAGTCTTGGCTGAGTGTTTTTAACCCACTCTTAAAGCTATAAGACTCTTCCTCTTTGGCAGGGAATTCCCTGTCTTCAGGAAGAAATTTGTGGCTTTCATAGAAATGTGTATCTTTCATAGAGGTAACATCTAAAGTTTTCAGTTTTGAATGGACATGATTATATAAAAGTACTATTTGGAGGAAACTAAGAAAACAAACCCATGCACTATGTTTTCAGGGTGTGTAGGAAAGATAGCAAAATAAAGTTAATTGGAGAGGTTTCAGGAGCTTAAATGGAAACAGTCAGAAGTGGGTTTTTTCTCTCAAATTCCTGATTTTACCATGTTAGTGAGACATGAACATGCTTGTTCGTCAAACCTTCATTAATAGTATGTGGATCCTCATAGTAAGTTTTTGTAGAACCAGACACCACTTAAATTCACTAAATAAAAACAAGTCTTTTAATCATAAACTAAGGTCAAGCAAGAACTTGATGTGAGCAAGTGCACGTCTTTTTGTAGCATGGGTGAGCTGCTGAGTGTAAGTTCATAACCAGAGTGAATCAAAACATGAGGTGGAGGGGTGCATCCCTGCTCCTCAGCATTTGCTGTGGACAGCTGAATTGCTGCTGAGTGTAGGCATTCTCTGATCATGCATGGCTGCCTCTCACTGTTTTTATTCTTCATCCTAGTAAGCTGACTTTCACTGCAGATCCTGAGCAGGCTACCAAGAGAGCATGAGGCTCTCCTGGTAGCCTGTCCCTAGAAGTCATGGTCTGTCCACAATTATATGAGCTGGGATAAGATTTTAATATAAGTAAGGCACGAATTATGTCTTGTGGCTTTTTTAACTACAGTGAACATCCATCTGTTATTTGAATGCTATTTGGAATGCTTAACCCCTGCCAAATCCTGATGCCTTTGAAGTCCACGGGAGTCTTGCCATTGAGTCCAGTTGGGATATAATTTAGCTGACAAAATTTTGTTTGCTTTTATTTCACATATTTTTTATGTGGGCTATAACAGACAATAACATCTACTCTGGATGAGTGAACAGGGGATTTATAAGCAATGTGTATCTCTGGCCTAGCAATGGAGAATTTTAGAGTTCACTGTGGTTTCCTGAGGTTGTAATACCTCTTGAGTTTTGATGTTACTGTCTATCTTTTCTCATTCCCTTTGAAGAATCACTTACTGGTGGTACGTCTTGACAAAGCGAAATTTAATTGTGTGAACTTGGACATCATATCAATTGTTTAAAAAATCAATTATTCATACAGTGCTATTTTTCTGAACAGTGAAGGAATATTTACCCTTGTTAGGAAGATAGGTGAATGGCTCCGGACACTCCTTGTAGTGAGTGATTGTATGAAATATTTAATTTATCTTCCAGTAACATACAGTTCTACACTTGTGTAATGTATAGTCTTTATTTTTTTGATCACTTGCATGCTTGTTATATGTACTACACTCTTAAATATCTGCCTAGGTACTGCCTGCACTTAGTATTTTCGTATCTGTGAGTACACCATATGCTGCTATGGAGAGGGTTATGCTGTCAGTATTGTGTCAGAGTAGCATGGAATTCAAGTCTGGTGCATAATTAGAAGCATATATTCAGGAGCATTTCTTAGATGACTGAATTCATATTGATTATTCCGAACAAGTGCACAATCAAATTACAGATTTTGCATGTATGTAAGAAGCATACATACACTTAAAACGTCACAGACTCATAGGGCACTGAAAAAATAAGGAAGGATGAACAGAAATAATATGTAGACCAGATCAAGTGCTCAGAATAGATTAGGGAGAGGTGTTTTGTGCAAAGTAATTTTTGTGCTTAGCGCCTCCTCATCTTTCTTACTGCCAGACTGTTCCTGTCACACAGATTAGAGATGGCTGGAGGGTGGATTTGGATAGCTCTGAAGGGCTTTTGCAGCAGCCAGCACCTATGAGGCACAGCACTGTGTCTCTTCAGTGCTGGGCTAGCAAGGAGAGGCTGGTTTCATGTAGAATATTTTGTAGATGGGAAGAGACTACGCTTTTCTGGTACACACTAGATTTATCCATGGCAGGATAAATCAAATCTACCCTAGAGCTTCCAGGAAGCTGGTCCTATCAGCTGCTGCAGCCCTGGCACTGGACAAAGAAGAAGAAAGGTTCTAAATTGTGCAAGATAAAGGCTACACTGATTTCTGCTGGCAGACGAAAATAATGGTTGAAGAAAGTCTCCTTTTAGCCTTTGCTTTTTCACAATCCACTAATGCAAATCATGATAAATGGTGTGGTTTTGATCCAGAATCTCCAGCTGTCATTTTAAGGAGATATTGCATGTATCAACTCATATTGAAAACATAACAGATAGATAGTATAAAATATGTGATTCCTGACCGTGTGAAACTATGGCTCATTGTTTAGGGTGCTGTGGATTTTAACATGAGACTTAAGCATATTTCCAGATGTTGTCTGTCAATGTCTTAATGGCTTTCCCTCAGTGATGAGATACAAACCCATGGAACTGAAGAGCTTGTCTTCTATTTTTGTCTCTTACCAGATGCTAGATGGGAGTTTCAGAGGCTTGTCAATGTATAATTTAACCCCCCAAAAAAAGAAAAATGTTTTATGTTTTGAGAAAGAATCATTGTAAATATAGAAACAATAATTATTCCTAGTTTACATGGGATTGACTATGCTAGATGTGTAGTCTGAGTCTCACCTAATTTTTTTGATTACTGTGAATCTGTTGAACGCACTGGGGTTTCTGACTTACAAATGTGAAAAGAAGAGGAGAGTTATAGCTTCTGTTTGTAAAGTCATATGTAAGACAGAGCACAGCACTTGTCATGGTTGTCCTGTCGCAGCTACTAAATATTTCATATGAGTTGCTATTCTGAGTATCCAATTAATTATTTAAAGGTAAATATAGTTTCTTTGTGACACATGAGATTTGTGAGTGGCAAAGGCTAAATCGTCTAGAATAGTTGCCCAAAACACTTCTTGTTTGCAATAATTTGCTAAAACCACGTGTATGTGAGCAGCAATGAAGATTAATCTTGTTGGTTTATTTTTCAACTATGTTATATGCTGCTAAAAGAATAAATAAATAGCACTGTTTCTAATAATTGAAATAATATACCTTTGATAAGCTAGAACACAAAATCTTACTAAATATATTAACTATCGAAGCACCAATTACAAGACACCTACATGAAAAAACCCCTATATTTTATGTTTCAGTCCTAGTAGCACAGCCTCACAGACTTTTTTAGTTGTCTGTTACAGACAGCCTCACTAATTGATAAAATCATGTTGCAGGTTATGTTATATTGCTGCTTATTAAGGGTTCTAGTAACAACATTTTGGGTTGAGTACCCCACCTAATTTCTAACTGGTGTACTCATGACACTTGCTTTATATATCTTTTCCATCATACAGGAAAATATCTAGATTTTTCATTCAGTTGATTATTATCATTAGTAGTACATACTTTTTATGTTCTAAGAGATGTGTGGATTTTCTTGACCAAAGAAAACCCAAAAGAATAGAAATATATCTAATGATATTCAGGATTCCGGTCAAGGAACTGAAGACATTCTTAATCTGATGTAGAGTTCATGTAAACAAATCAGATTTGGGATGCCATAGTTAAATGCGTGCTCAGGACTTATGGGAGAGCGTGGTTCTGGTTTTAATATGTTATTCTAAAATTCTTTTCTGATAGTCCTAGTCAGTGATGTTTGGGTATAAATTAAACACAGAAAGTATCATTGCATTCATACATTTCTATTTAATTAGTGGGGGCTTACATTTATCTCCTTATTTTATTGTAGTTAATGATTTTGGGTAGGTCTAGTCTCACAGTGCTATGCATCAGATGCTCATTAGATCTGTAACTTTGCCCTAATATGTTATGAGAAGGCACAGGGATGCAGAACTGAATGAAATACCTGCCATGTGTCTGTCACCCTGCTTCTGAGGGGTGCTTAACAGCTTGTGAAAGTGGGTGACTAGCCTCCTGGGGTCTCACCTTTCCCTCTGCCTTGGTGACCAGCTTTCTCCATCCTTCAGCTCTGGGAGACAGGCAGGCGTGCCATCAAAGAGAAACACTGGGCCCTTTCTTCTCCCATACAAAGAGCACCTTATGTTTCTTTTGGATTAGCCCATGTCATCTACAATTACTTTTCCAGGTAGTTGTATCTATGGTTTTCTACCCTTGAAATTGATTTAGTACCCTTTAAATTACCCTTTAAAATTTCTGAGTTATAACACGGGTTTTGAAGCTAAGCAGCAGTAGCTGAAAAACTATATAGAATTTAACTGAAGCATGAGATGTTTTTGACATGAAAGTTTCTTAAGCTTGAAAGTGAGTATGTGTGGACTCCACCAGATTTCTTTATACATAATTTGAGAAATTATAGAAAAAAAAAATAGTAGTATGCATTTGCTAACTAATGTAACAATATATTACTTTAGTTGTCTGTGGATCTTTTTCTCTGAAAATATTTGGAGACAGTTGAGATTTTATGGTTAGATTTAATATAACATATATGCTCAAGAGTGGTTTAGAAGAAAAAGCTGAGTTGAGTTATAAATGGTTTGATTTTTTTTTTCTTATTGCTAAAGGAGCATGTGATTTTTCTTTCTAAGTAGTGGTGCTGCATGCTGCTTCGCAGGGCTGCTGCTGTTGGATGATGGGGAGTTTTCTCTCTAATAGAGTGGGATTCTTAATATTTTGCATAGAAGTTGTTGAAATCTGTGAATATGTGCTATTTAATTCCTCAGCTTCTCTTTTGTGCCACATTTGAAAAGTGTGACAATCAGTCCCACTTGCACGCTGTTCTTGGGATTGAATGGTACTGTCTTTCACTTGTCTTGTTTCTTCTGCAATGTGGAAGTCCTGTGAGCAAAGAATACTCCATGGAGCTCTGCTTCATCTAAACGTGTTCATTGATACTGAAGTGGCTTTGATTGTAGGCTGGGGGCAGGGGTGAACAGAGTGTTTGAGAACACGAGTTTCTGCCAGATCTGTAGATTCATTCATGTTTCATCTGAAAGTTTTCTGTGAAGGGGGGGTGAAAGTCTTCTGAAGTTTCATGCACTATAGTAACAACGATCGGTTGGCAGTACTAAAGGAGAGTGAGCTTTTTGCAAAGGTTTGGTTTCATATGTCAAAGTAAACATACATGAGGATCTTTAAAATTTGACCCTGATTTCATGTAGATAGTATTGTCAAGGTACTTGCAGCACCTACACTGTCTGATTAAAATCTGTTTTCCAAATCTTTACGACTTTCTACTTTTTTTCTTCCTTTTTCACTTTTTCTTCTAGTCTTTTTCTGTCTTTACTTGTGATTATTTTGTTTTTCCCTTTCTTTAAGCTGGATCATTTCTCCTGCTGGTTGCCTTCCTGCTGGCTATCCGCTTTTGAGCATGCGGCATCTATAGGTGAGACAGATCGAACTAGCAGGTGTTCCCACTCCAAATAGAATGTCATAGGAGAAAAGATGCAAAGCTTTTCTTATTTGTCTTGGCCTTATAAGTGCTCCCTTCAGGATCAGGGACATAAAAATATTTGGGTCCTTCTGTTTTAGGCTGCAGGACAGGGCACACTGTAAAAAGCAGGTTCAGATTTGAGTCAGGTATGAGTTCTTGCCCACGCAACTGCTCACAGCAGTCCTGGGCCCCAGGACCTGAAGTTCTTCTCACCTTTCACTTTCTCTTCCCTGCTTCTGCCTGAGCAGGACTTGGGTAAAGCAAAAATTGTCCACATGGGAAGTGATATTGGCAGAAACTCAACATGTACTTCCTTCATAGGAAGTGGGCAACTTATGGAACAAGAGTGGATGTGAAGTGGGGATGGGGTCTAACACAACTGGCCAGCTTTCTGTTACCTCTAATATGATTAAGTAATCAAGAGTTTCCCCAGCAGGACTAGCTGCAGTGGGGTGTTGCTAGCTGTGAAATGCAGCGTGCATCAACTCTGCTTCGCCTGGTTGCACTTGAGGCTTCCTCTCGTCTCTACAGAGGTCTGCAAATGGGTGTTTTTAAAAGCAAATATATCAACCATATTCTTAGATATAATGTTATCTGGGTTTTGTGCTGTCTGTGTGGGTTTTGGTGTTCGTTTGGGGTTAGTTTGTTGGGGTTTTTGTTTGCTTTATACTCAGAATTATCCTGTTCTTTTATCCTGGATAGTTGAATCGGCTAAGTTCTACATTTTGTGGAGAGCTGTCCTGTGATTTACTAATAGTGATAGGGTGTTCCCAGTTGGGTGCTGTAGATACACAAGCTTAGGCCTTGCACAAATACATCAAAAGCATCAGTGGTGCTAACAGGATTTTCTCCACTGACTTCTGCCAAGTTCAGTGTTTTCCATGCAGTTCTGAAGAGATATCTGGTTTTACAGTTATTGGTCTTTTGTCTTTCTACTTAGCTTGTATATGACCTGTGTTTAACATGAGTGCTCTTGATACAAAGTTTTCTATATAAGCACTCTTGATTTCCTATGTCTCAGCTTGGCTGCCTAATCAGGAAGAGGATTTTTAAAGAATTCTTCAGTAGGCATAAGAAACAAGTGCGCTTAACATAACTGCAAGCGTGAAATAAGCAACCTTCTGCTGAAAGTTCATATGCCAACTGCAGATAATCCACCGTATGTGTGACCTAAAAAGTACAGACACATGGATATTCTTCTATCCCTCAGTTTCTTAGCCTTTTTAAGGCTGCTGGCATTGTAAGTAGCCCAGTAACACTATATGCTTGATCGATGTATGGGATCTGTGATGGTATTTTGCAGTTAGAGTTGCTGCATTGCACAGCATGCCTTTAAGTGAAATGAACGGAATACCATAAGCTTTTCAGCTGTCACATGCCACCTCAACAGTGATAAGCCTTTGGGAAAAACAAGAGTGTGACAGCCTTTCAGTAGCCCAGGAAGCATGTTACGTACCAGCAAATATTCTGGTTTTGATTCTTATTCAAGCATTTTGTATGTTCCTGATGAGTTTTCCATATGAGCAACATGTATCTACCCTTGCTTTCCAGCTACATCTGCTGTGGTGCCTGGAGTTACCCTGGTGCCATTGTGAAAGACAGAATAAGACTCTTGGTGTCCTGGACCACAGGAAAAACAAGAATATATATTTTTAGAAAAGGATATATTTCTTGGTCATAGCATAGGAGCTATATGGCTGTCATACTCTTGGGATTTGTTTCTCTGTCTCAAAAAAACAGTTACAGAAGATTAAACAGCGGCCAACCCTGCACATTTTAAAGCCATTAGAGATCTGATCCTGCACAGACGATATCATATAAATGGCAGAATTTTACAAATTTGCAAGGAGGTCAGTGCCCATCATGGGCCCAGTTTTGTGTTATGTGATTAGAGTCACTTATTATGTTGCTGCAGGACATGATATGTTACCCACTTCTGCCAATATTAGAAAAACAAGCACGGGATGTGCGTTGCCATAGCCAAAGCATAAGCATGTTCCATGACTCCACGGTATACCAAATACAGTTTGGCCAAAGTGAGTATAATCTGTTCATCTGTATCCACAGCTAAAATTATGGAAGAGTAGCTTCCAGATGAGGGTTTATTTAGGGAACTGTAGCAGCTGCCTAATTAGATATAGGTATCGCTTCTGTTGTGGTCTGTAGCCAATAAAGAATATGTGTGGTCTATAGGAAGAGGCAAAGGAATAGAATATGTGCATGAGGCAGTTTAAAGAACTGTTTGCAAATACAAGCTATTAAAAAAAGCAAGTCATGCTGGAAAGTGGTGCCAAGCCTTAAATTATTAATTGATCGTTAAGTCATTTTAAGAGGCACTGATATATACCTTGTATCTAAATGTATCCCTTTAACTTCCCTCTGCCGTTGTGTACACTTGTGAGGATAAGTTTTTCTCTCAATAAGCAAAATGTAACAAAATATTTGCATTTTATGGAGGATGAGATGCACAAGGGCTGACCACTATTTTAACAATAAGAAAATTTTTAATAATGGAATGATGGCATTAATGTTTAAAGTTTTTCAAAGCTACATAGAAAATATCCTTCACCTGTAAAAAAAGATAGGCAACCATGCCTCTTAGGATGCCTTAATGTTCTCAGTTCAAAGTCATAATGTTTGGCAATGTGACAGGTATGGAATATGTTTTAATTTTATATCAAAAGCCTAAATATGCTTGTAATATAAGAGAATATACATACCATGTGGATATGGAAGTTAGATGGCTTGAATCTTTCAGCTCAAATGTGAACAATCTGGAGAAGTTTTTTGACTTTCAGAGAGCTGGAGTGACGATCATTGCAAGGTGTGGGTTGAGGAGAGTTCTTCTAAAGATAGCAGAATGCAGGGTGCATTATGAGCCTGTATAAAGGAAGATCACCAACTGACAGAGTGTATCTGAAGGATGTAATTGTGATAGAGGACTTAAGAATTATTTAGCAATGCAGTGATAACTATTCACACGAAAATCAGATCTCCCAACTGAAAATGATGCTGTGTCCTATTGTTCAAGCCCCCTAGAAATCAAATTAAGTAGGAGAAAAAGGAAGGAGTGGTCATTAGCTGATCCACTTATTTGTGCATCTAATATTAATTGACAGTATCAGCTTTATAGTAGATAAATGGTTATATTGATCTGCAAGATGCTGTTGCTCTTGACTTATGTACAGAGCACATACTGAAGTCTGCTGGACTCTCACTTATTGTTGTTTTCTCTGTGTGTGCTTGACAACTGTCTTTTTCTGGGAAAATCTCAGTTTGATAACAAACATTCTGATGTGAAAAGATGCACAAAATAGGATGATACCTACATTAGTAATATTTAATATCCTAGAGTGGTGCTGAAATAATATCCACCAGTACTGTACATAATGTATTGCTGTCTATTTTCCAAAATTGATATCCGATGTCCATACATTAAAATATAGTAACGTGGTTTTCCCCAGAAGGTAAGAGAATTCCTCTTCTTGCCGCAGGTGCATTTAATGCTCATCTACCAGGGAGAGAGCAAGATCACAATGGGGAAAGAGGTTGGGACTATAACGTATTTGCCCATTCAGAGGACTAGATTGCTCTGATATTTTTCATTTTTGATTTCAGCACTTCTGAATAATTGCTGATGCATTCTAGCTGTAGTGAGGCTTTTTGCTAATGTTGACCCTTCCAAAAAAAAGTGAAACTTTATAAGCTATGTTAGTGTATGTGACCCCAAGAATGTGAAAGTATGTAGCCACTGTTTCAAAATATTCTGTTGCAGGAGTGTACTATGTATATATGGGTTTATATCTTCCTAACTCTTTTGTTCTAAAAAGCCAGTCCTCAAATCAAGGAGTGGATGAAAATTAAGGAGGAAATATCCGCTTGAGCTGCCAGTCCTAGATGCTGCTTCTTTGCACTTAAATTTGAGTGTGCTCTGACCTGGTGGCTAGCAGATAATTTGTATTTACATTCCTCTTATGGATATTTTGGATTCTTTCAAACTATTTTCCCTTGGAAGGTGAATTTACAGTAAGTAAAAATCATAGCTGAACAACAGTATTATAGAAGCTTATGTCTGCCTCTAAATGGTGCACTACAGGTACTAATTTCTTTGAGTATCTGGATTTCTTGCAAGAATTTTTACAAAACTACTAAGAAAAAGTTTGTACTAACCATAGTAGTTATATTTGGATTGTTAATGGGTAGTAGAAATGGAAGTGCATCCCTCAGTTTCCAATATTTTAAATGTTTTGTGCAAACTTCAGATTTTTTTGTTTTCCCTCTACTAGAATGTCTTAGTCTCTGCTTGTATGTTGATGGGAAAGGAAATGCCTGGTAAGAAGCTTTTCTCACTGCCCTTTTGGTAGGGCAAGCAGATATACCACATCTATCATGCTGTTCCATGCATCCTTATGTCAATACTGAAAACAGTGCAGGGAATGTCGAGATCAGTACTTTTCTTTCTCCAACTTTGAACTCAACGGTGAAGCAAAGCAAGTACGATGTACCCATGGTACTTCTGTGTAGTTCTAGTTTGTCTTTCATGGATAAATCATCTATTGTCCATGCTATCAACTACTCTATTTCTTCAGTAACAAACCCAGCCAAGTCCTAACCACACAAGCAATATAGATTAAAACATGTGAAGTACATGGATTAGTTTTAAAACAGATTCCCTGTAACTGTTCATCTAGTCCTCTACAATCACAGGCAATTGTATGACTGCTGTGAAGCCCATAGTATCTATTACATATGGGCAACACTCAAGGAGCCATAAAGCCTTTCTTTTGTGACAAAATGAACCTACAGTAAAATTAAACCACAACAACTGTTACTGTTTCCCTCCCCACAATCCCCTCCTTGCCCAGAGAAGGTAGGAGGAATCAAGTGCATTACAGACACTCAAAGTCCTGCTACAAGGCTTGATTAGAGCAAAACTCATTATTTTGGGCTCTATGTGCAATTTCTGTTCATATGCTGCGTTATGTGGTGAGCTTTTAAAGCTCCTATGGAGTCGTAAACGAAACATGAAAGAGTCTTGAGAAAGTTTACAGGATGCTAAATAAGGGTTAGATATTTGAGGACTTTATATTATTGTCCAGTACTCTATGTTGGAAGGGGAAGGCAGGACTTTTGTTTCTCTGGAAGTTGGAAATTGCTTGTAATTCTCTTCCAAGCTCAAGTAGGGATGGTTGTTAAATATCTCAGACTGGCCAAGTAGCTGGAAGGATCTGATGCAGTTGGGGCTGAATGTCAGTGGAAGTCAGCTGGAAATTGCAAGGCTGGCCATAGAGAATTAGCTCATTCCTCCATCATGTTTCTCTTGTGTGAAAATTACTATGAGCAGAATTTTAGAACCACAAAATGCATAATAATGACTTAGACTGTCATCAGTTTACTGACATTCAGCAAAAGAAGGATGATTTCTGCCATGAAGCATTGACAATTACAGGAAGAAAAGATTGACGTAGGTCAGCTTTGCAAGTTTTCATCTCCCTATCACTTAACTGAATTCCTCATCTGAAGCAGGGATAAAATGTTGACATAACATTTTGAAATTAATTTTTTTTATTAGATTTTTCCAAGTTAAATAAAACATTTTATGTTGATTTTTTTTGCCCTTTCTTTCATTTTTGAGGTGAATGCTTACTTGCTCTTCAAAAAGTTTAGTGTGAGGTTTTTTTTGCTTGGAGACAGGCACCTTAAACTTTTTAAAAATTTTGTAATTTATTTTTTGCTTTTAAAAAAATACAAAAAAAAAAACAAACAAAAAAAAACACAAAAACCCCCTATGAGACAAATGAACTATAAAGTGGCAGTGACAGTTTCCAAGCTGAACAATTGTATTCTAGCTCAGCAACTTCACTTCTGACACTCCAGCAGGACACATCACACATGTCATAAAGAGATGTCATAATATTATGAAGGCATCACTGTTGTCGTAGTAAAAGAGTGCGGCAATATTTTTAATTTTTGCACCTGTTGCATCTCAGCCAAACAGCTGCAGCTGTAGGTCAGATAAGTTTCTCTAACTTGATGAAATCTATATTCTCTCTCGGAGGAGAGTGCCTTCCTGCTTTCTATTCTATGTTTAGGCTCTTGTTCTGAAACAGCAAGGTGCACAGGAGTCCCTGGTGCAAATAAATCTTCTGTGGTCTTCTTTCAAGTGAAACTAACTTCCATGCTAATCTGTTCTGTGCGGCTATTGAGCCATTTGGAAGACTTATTGATCCTCACAACAATAGAAAAGTGACATTTGAACAAAAGCAAACTGCTTTTGAATATTTTCTACTGTATTGCTGTCATTAATTCTATTCAGCTTAGCACTTGACCAGATATATTGTTTTATTTCACCTGTTGTTGCTCTGTTCTTTGTATATTGGCTTTAAATATGGAGATGTTTGCAATCTAATTTACAAGGTACCTTAGAAACAGACCTCTTTTTAAAAGTAGATTGATTTGTACTGCTGTGGTTTTATGAACAGAAGCAAACAAACCTTAGCTTTGCAGTTTGTTCTGGTACTGAAAAAGGAGAACAAGAGTTGCTGGAAGCTGTATTACACATGAAGCCAAGACGGGGGAAATGTAGAGCTGAAATGTAGATTTGTAACCTTGGAGCATCTTAAGGTAATTTAGAGAAGCAGAACCTGGCAAAGCCTGTTTTGCACTGGCTGGTCGGAGATGATACCTGTTCAGAGAAGTTTTCATGGAACTGCACTGAAATATACATGAGAGTCTTAGGGAGGCCTGATATTAAAGGGGGAGTACTTATGGCAATGACAGCAAGAAGACCTGTGACAAAGGAAACAGTAGAACAGTTGTCATACTTATTTGTTGGTGTACGTCCTTTCCAGAAAAACGCACCAACTTTATTTTTTGGAAGCTGAATGATGGCTCAAGTGTCAAACCACAAAAAGAAATTAATAAAAACGTGATGTGTAGAACTAGCATGCACCTTGAAACCACTCCAGTTGGAGATAATCAGACTTCATCATAGTATGTCCAATATACCGAAGCTCTTAGAGAACTCTGCAAGTTCTCTGGCATTTCAAGCCAAAATATAACAATTTGGTGGTATTATTTGCTCAGGGGTATTCAGGAGGATCTTGAAGTCACAAATATCTTGGTGTAGATGGTGCTTACCCTCAGGAACTTATTATGTGAGAGACTTAAGACTGTTCTTTTAGAAAAGAAAGCATTGATAATATTCTATTTGAAAAGCTGTAACATACTCTTTGAAAAGCCATTTGCAAGAAGAGAGCAATCACACAAGTCAGATGCTTGCAACTATTTTTATAGGGCATGCAGTAAATGTTATACTCTTATTAACCAGTCTGCTGTCCCTCCAGATCTACAAGAAATATGTGTTTTGTTTTATGTTCAGGGCTGGGAACAGTATCTCAGATGCAATTTGGCAGACAAGAGAGGAGTGAGGCTCTCAGCGTCTTCTCCAATGACCTCCACTCAAAAATTCTGTCTGCTGTCTCCTCTGGCCACAAAGCAAAAAAAAAAAAAGAGGAAAGACTGCAAAACCCTATAAAGAGCAACCATTTGACTACAACTTTTTACCCAAGAAAAGGTTGGGGAGTGGGGAAAGAGGTAAAGAAGGGAAAAGACACAGGCTCTGCTGCACGACACAGAAGCACGGCTTAGATCAGGGCTGCCAAGCTCACGGCTCCGACCGCTCTCTGCCCGTGCAGCGCAACACGCATCACACGCTGCACACGTGAACAGCGCTGGCAGGAGCACAGGGGTAGGAGCTCGGCACTGCCTCCGGGTAGGAACAAGGTGCTGGGATGGATAAAACAAGGTGGAGGGCTGGATTCAGCCTGTGGTCCATGAGATTGACGCCCTTGGGTTAGAGGGTAAATTGGATACTTTTCTTGAAGACAAGGTGAGGCACTTGTAAAGTGAGGAGGGTGGAGGATCAGGTGGTATCATGGAGAGAAGAAGTAGGTGGCAACAAAGAAATGAAGAGGCCTGGGTGTTCTGAAAACATGACAATATGGAGGAAAAAAGAAATGCCGTATCCTTCCTGCTTTTTTATGTGTGAGTGTTTTAGTGAAAACATGACCAAAATTAGGAACAGCACAGGTATATTTTATCTGAGTTGCGACAAAGCAGAGTGCTTAATCTTGTGATGAAGATATAATACAGGATTGTTATTTCCCTTTCTATTGTGTTGAGAAACTTTGAAAAGTGAAAATCCTCAGGAATTGCTTGTGCAAAAGGAAGATTTCAGGTTTGCATTGTTCAGTCTGATGCAGTCAGGTGTATATCCCATACTGGTGTGTGACAGACTATCAGAGAATGAGTAGATTGTTAAGTACTAGTTAATTTATTGTGACATTCATCTGTTTGGAGTGATTAGTTTTTTGACATGTTTTCTTTTTTCTCTTTCAGTTAGTGCCTCAAGAGTTAAGGGCTCTATGCAGAGCAATGAGCAAAAGCAGCACTTGCAGGAATGCAGGAGAAAAATGTTAATCATCTCAGAAGGTCATTTGATCTATCCTAGGTCTGGTTTACAACTGTAGGAGCAAGAGTATAATGCCTACAGTGTGCTGCCAGTAAATGCTGCCCCTGAGCCAAGGTAGTGAATATGTTTTTCTAAAATTAAACCAATCCTCTTCTGCTGCCTGCTTGGATCTTGACCATTGCCTTCTTCACCAATGGCTCTGCCACTACCACTGCCTCCACTATCCTGGGTGGCACTGCTTACAAAGTTATGCAGTGCTCCCTGTCCCTGCAGCATTGGGTGAGGTATTCTCCTGGTGCAAGAACTAAAGCTTGGTTAGTATTTCTCTAAGCAGCTTTAAAAATGAAGGATTATTAGTGGATTCAAAAGTGCAAATCTATGGAAAGATAAAAATCAAAATTTTTCAATGGTTCTCATAGCCCTTTTATGGGCTATTAATCTGAAAGCTCTGTTGATTCCTGACCATTTGTTTGGTTGGTTGTTTAATTAAGAAATTAAGTTTTGAGCTGAGCACCTGGTTTTAAGGAAGCCCGTAAGCCTCTTATCTCTTGGAAACTAAAGTTCTAAAAACTGATGAAATGTTGGGTAGAAAATTATTTCTTTTGTCTAGTAAAATGGCTGAGAAATCAGAAAGCTTTGAATATCCTTATACAGATTTATAATCTTCACAGAAGTTTATTAAGAGAGTTTACCAACTAGAAGTCTTAAGTCAGCCATATTAGTAGTACAGTGGGGAGAAAAGAAAATCTGAAGGACTGTAATGCATGAGAGATGACAATCATTTATTGCGTTGGAGTAGCTGTCTCCCATACACAGTGTTCAGCTGTCCTGGTAAGGCTGCACCCACCTGGACATGTTCACAAGGAGAGGGTAGCACAACTGCCACCTGCTAGAGCCAGAAGGCAGCCAAGTCTCTGTCTGATGTCCTGTTGCTGATGGGGAGCCAGCACTGTGTGGTTCTTGGTCCCTTCCAGAAGCATAGGGGTCAGATCATGATTGGGGGAGGCACTACCTGGTGACATGAAGCAGCAAGAGCCATGCTAAAGGAGTCAGGAGGTTGAGAGGTTCTCTGTCTCCCATAGCCTGAATGAAGAATCCCATTTATGTTCCTTATAACTCTAATGCTCTTTACTCTGCTAGGAAGGATCCTGCAGGCACCAAGCAGAGGGAAGGTGCTTATTGAGTAAAAAAGAATAGCAATAAGAACTGATTAGGTCTGGGCAGGTAAGAAGAGGGGGAATACTTTGCGAATATTTAAAATCTTAAATGTATTGCAAGCAAGTCCCTCCATGGAACATTGTTAATTACCTAGACAACAGAAGCTATGCAATCACCTTCAACCACAGGCTTCTATTTAATAAGCTCTCTGTAATGTACTGCTATTAAAGCTCTTCTAACAGTTTGTGCAAATTTCCAGATTTTTCTCCCAGGGCAGCACTGCAAATCAACCTGTAAAATTAATTGGTAAAGCTACTTTCCCCCTATTAAAGTAAGCAGATGAAAATACCTAGTGGCAGAGCTAAGACTGACATCCTCTCGGCAGAGAGATGGGATTGTTGGCAGCACTGGACTGCTGTTGCCATACCACTCAGCATGGCAGGGCTTACCCATCTAATTGCTGAAACTCTTGGGGAGATCTCTGAAATCCAGCAGAAACACTTGCACGTTCACGCTATTAAAAATGCTTCCAGTGGCAGGCACTCAATCTTGTGTTTTTTGTTCACCCAGAGCTAAGTCAACCGATTTCCTGCTCTGTTGTATCAACCCTGTTCAGAGCAACCTTGTTAAAGGAAGGAAGTTGCTCCAATTGACATCAAAACACTGAGACCAAAATTTATCCACGTGAAGTTCCTTCTGAGATCAATTTGCCTGTTTCTATTGATTTGGCTGAACTTGTTTCCTAGATATATCTTCAATACAACATCAACTTGTGTGATTCTGCTGGCAGACAGCTTGTATGTGTGTGTGTGTGTGGCATTAGTAGTCACAAGAAGTAAGTAATGAGAGGGAACAGTCAAGAATGATCCTGCAAGGATAATACTGCCCAGGAAGCAATTCTTTACACATAGTGTAGAACTGTTTAGGATATTAGTCCTTGGTTATTTACGATCATAAATATACTATGTTACATTGTTTTGTTCCAGGTTAGATTTAGACGTTGCACTAGAGTGGAGTGCAGTGTTTTGCTTCCCAGGAATAAAAAATTCTGTGAGATGTCTGTCCTGTCTTCATGATTTCGTTAGACCATTTACAGGCTTTTCAAAATATTCATGGAGGTGAAATATCCGTAAAAGTCAAATGAGACATTTTACCATTTTAAAAACTTGTATGTTTTGTATCCGAAGATACTACCCTGTGTAGAATCGGTATAAATACCATCTGTAGCATTTGTATGCATTTGTCTGGCTTTTCTCTGGAGGTTGAGTAGAGGAAGAAAGGAAATTCTAAACACAAAAGAAAACAAAAGAAATAGAGGCAATTATCGCTGTTGCATTTTCTTTCTTTTCTTCATGTTCTCCAAGCCAAGAGCTATTAATTTTAAGGAAACCTGGACCTTTATGAAGATCTTTTCTCAATGGATGGTATGAAAGCTGTCATCACTGGTTCCTGGAACGGAGTCCTGGTGCCACAGAAGCTGTCCTGCAGAAGGGCCGACATTTAGGTTGCTCCTCTTGCCTGGCCAATGGCTACGGGACTCCCCTGGGTTTGGGACACTGAAGAAAACTGCTTGTGCTTGCACCAAAGCCTCTCTCCTATGGACCCGTGTTTTGGGGTTGGCTGTCCGCAAGGAGTACCTTTCCCTACAGTGGGTTGGGGAACTCTATCCTGGTTGCCTGGCCACATCGAGTACGCTGCAGGGGTGGGGAGTGCTGCAGATCTCTCTGGCACTGCCCAGACCTTCTTCCTGGGGAGAAGGAAGAAGGAGGAGGGAAGGTGTGAGACCAGAGCTCAGGCCTGAGCTGAAGGTGCTGAAGGGTGCAGCTAGCTCCCACACAGCTAGAACACAACCACTAGGAGAAAAATTTCCTCTTCCAAGAGAAATTTGAAAGCTTCCAAATTAAAACATTTTGTTTGTTTGTTTCTAATTCTAACACCGTTCCTCGTCTCCAAGTAACAATTCTTTCAGATTAACTTTGGTATTTTTTTGTCTGTTTGTAATTACTAACCTACCCCCTGTGAAAGCACTGAGCTAGTTCTGTTTAAAAAGTTTCTTTTTGTGCCCTGGAGATGGACAGGAGGCAGAAGCTTAAAGTTTTTAGAGGGACCAGCTCCTCCATTGAGTTCAGCTGTAGCTTTAATGCCATTGCTGTTCCCTCCCTGACACCTCCTCTCCTCAAGTTCATTTGTTTATATTCTTTCCTTTTCGCTTGTGCACTGGTGAGAAACAAGCAAAGAATAGCTTCTGTTCACTAGGGAGTGCTTGCACCTACACTCTGAATGTGAGATGATCAGATGGGGATACTCTGAGCTGGGTCCTGGTCCCTACCTGGCAATATTAGAGTTAACAATGCTTTGGTGCAAGCAGTAGTGGTATCTGAAAGGCTATTGTGTTTGAATGGAACTACAAGAGCTTCTCTTCATAAAGCTGAGTTGTTACACATCTATGGATTTATTTTTTTTTTGCTGAGTTATAGGATATTTAATATATCATTATTGAGTTTTCAGCTAGTGCTGGTGATGCTGCATTGGTGTGACTTTGATTAGTGGACGTAAGGGACTCAGCTGCATTCCTCTATACTCTTATACTGGTATAACAAATCTTATCTTGGAATTCTAGCATAAGACGGGGATGTTTTTAACTGCACAGCGCAAGGGATGTAAGAATATGGCAAGGTGCTGGTAGTATCACAGGACTTACTGAACCATCATCTTAGAGGTCACAAACTGCTACAAGCTGTATATTGAAACCAAGCCTTCAGCTGAGAGAGGAAAATAAATATTTTACAGATTAGTTTTCAGTCTTCGTCCAAGCAAGATCTGTCCAGTCCTATTGTATTTGTGGAATTTAAAGGCAGAAAATAAGCTCATTGAAATAACTGCTACAAATATTCACTAAATACAAGCATGAATAAATCCTGTATTCAGCTTTCCTTGAGATGAAGAAAAAGTGTTTTAAAACAGTAGGGTGCTTGTTGTTGTTTCTTTTTAATTAAACTTCTGCAAGAGAACCAAAATCTAAGGGAAGAATAACATCTGCAGAACAAAAAGAAAAAAGATTCAGAAATAGCAATATTAAAAAAAACTCCAACCAGATAGATGTTTCCTGTAAGTCACAAATATGTGTCTCATATATTTGTGTCATTTTTTCCTATGCTTATACTATGTTGTTTGATTGCTGAGAATTTTTAGTGAGCCCTTCACTATGAATATAGTTTGAAGAATAGGTGGATAATTATTCTGTTTTCTTGGTTTGCTTAAAAAAAAACAAACAAAAACTCTAAAAACAAGTTTTCCTATGAAAAACGCAATTCTACAAACAGCAACAGCAATGCAAGGTGCTTTCAACAATATTTGAAAGGGAACTGAGGAGCATTGGTGCTGACTTGTTCGTTGCAAGGGCCTGTCACCCAACTTCTTCAACTGAGCTGTAGGGTTCTGTGTTGCACATAGAAAAGGCACAGATTTTCACAGTAGAGCATGATACCCGTTCACAACACCAGGTATTTTGTCTATATGCAAACAATTGCACAAGGTTTCAGGCTGCAGAAGGTCTGTCCAGAGAGGATGCACATCCATGAGTCAGCCTTCACATCTGCACAACAAAACTCTTCATCAATCCTTTCTTTTTTCAAAGAGCAGCAAAGGCAAGAGATCTTTCATTTATTTCAGTCCACGAAACTAGGTATGATTTAAACACCCTATAAATTTGGGAAGTGGAGGGATCACTAGCACCTATTACTACCTATCCTTGGCCATTAATTAAACTTGGTTTTCCCATTGCAAGTTTTGTTACTTTTAAAGTAGATGGATGGAAAGTATGCATTTTCTCTTACATATTTTTGCTCTGATTACTTACAGAAAAGTCTTGATGATACCATAATACAGGTTTTGCAAGAGACAGGAAAGGTTTTGCAGAAAGAAAATATCTATTAGGGAGTTGTGAGAATCCTGAGATTTCAATGACAAATCTTTCAAGTTCTTTCATCTTCCAGTTTCTGATTTAGTTGCGAAACAGTAGTATTGAAATACAGGTTGTGTGTCTGTAACCAAGAACAGTGGCAACTGAATTGTGCTAAAATTAGTGCCCTAAAATGGGGGAAAAAACATTCACAAATCTTGTATGCTGGGGTAGGAATTATAGGATTTGATTGCTGGCAATATTTAACAGATTAATGTTCATTTTATGTATGTGTAAAGTTCCTGGCATCCTGATGCTATTGCATATAAATATAGAATTATTTGGTGCTTTATAGAAAATTAAAATCTGGCGCTATGTAGGTTTTTAGGACACCTCTCTTGGTATGTAACAGATGTTCTGATTTCAGAAAAATTCTTGAAAGAGTCTTGGTTGTGCATCTTGCTAAAACCAAATAAATACACAAAAATATTTTGCAGATTCCTGGCTGGGACATACATGGAAATGCCTGTAGTGCCACTATATTTCTTTCAACTAACGGAGAACTGTCCTTGAAGTCATCATAGAATCATAAAATTGTCTGGATTGGAAGGGCCCTTCAAGATCATCTAGTTCCAACCTCCCTGCCATGGGAGACATATTCCAGGCCATTCAGTGAATGAATGATGCCCATATTGACTCCTTGGATATTGTTCCTAGCAGCTTATTTGCAGGTGGAAAGAGAAAAGGATATTGAATATGCATGGAACAGTGATGCTTGTGTGGCTTGTGGGAATTCATAGTTCCTGATAAGTAATATTGATTAAAAGATCTTGCATAAGGAACTGCTGTGTGAAACAGTGCATTGATATCAGAATCACTTTGGAAACCCTCTTTTAGCTCAGGCCTCTTTCCTGCCTATTTCCTGCCAGGCTTCACACCAACATTAGAATCCAAATATTCTCTATACAGAACAGAGTCCAGTGTTGATAAGTGAGTTTCTGTACTTCTGCTACTGTTCAAAGTAGAACATCATTGATGAGAAGCTTTTCTATACCAATATCTCAAAGGCAAAGGTTTCCGGTTTAGATACTGAAATCTCCTATACTTCTTCAATGTGATTAGAGACAGTGGATGTTTTAATTTCAAGGACTCCATGCAAGATCCAGCTGTTGAGGATCCAAATTATAGGTAATGAAGTACAGAGAAAGAATGGAAGTCCTTTTCTCTTACTTCTAACAAACATCCTTTTATTCTGCTGTCCTTTTGAGAAAGGAAATGGACAGGATCTGCTCTCCTGGGTAAAAATAAAGTCTTTTGGTTTTAAGAGTTGTTGGGTTTTTCACCTTATTCAATTCCTACTGACTCCCCACTTTGGAAGTCAGGTGACAAGAGATGAGTCAGGATAAGATAATTTCTGTAAATATAACTACTCCTTCTAAAGTCTTGTATGTCTTCTTGATATCTCTTTGACTACAAAAATATGAAAGGGACAAAAATTATCATGATGCTGTGTGGACACTCATGCAGACTGTGTGTATTCCCTCCTACTTGAGTATATTTAATAAAAAAATTAAAAAAAAGCAAAAACAATGCAAGCTTTTATATGCATGAAATAATGCTATGATTTATGTGAACACTTCTATAGTGCATAGTTTCAGTATAAAGTAAACCTCATTTCAGATTTACCATTGTCTCAGCTTTGGTCTAGAACGCATGTTTTCAGGTAAGCGTGACTAAGCAGAACTAAGGAGCAAAGTGTAATTTCTGTTGCCAGGAATTAGCTGAATATGCTGGGGCACCTTGGAAAAAATAAATGGAAGAGAAATAAAAAGTTCATATATAAATATAGACTTAATATTTCAGATTTCGAATGTATGTGTCTTGAATGCTGTTGATAGCAATTACTGTCATATAATGAGATTTCAACAGGTTATGGGATTTTATTACAATTGAGAAACTATGCTGTATGGAATTAGTTGTTGGTAATGTTGAAACATCGTGTTTTGAGTTTCTAGGTGTTCCTGAGCAGACTGGCTCATCTCTGGTCTTGCTATAGTAAGTTCTGCTTAAATTTTGTGAAATGAAGATGTCAATGCTTTATAGGGAAGCAAAGAGAAGCAGTAACAGATCTCAACAGAAATCAGTTTGTAGTACTATCAGAGAGCCCAAAAACTAAAGCATATTCACTGTTCTGATAAGAGCAAGAGTGAAGAATTTCCTGTTAGAGCTTCTACTGAACATTCATCTTGACTTGAGACCATTAAGCTGAACGGAGATTTTTTTCCCTGTCTCTGAACTGGAAGAAGGGGAAGATTCAGATGCTGAAGTAGTAGAAAAGAGAGAAGGAATTGTAAAATTGTTATGTGTTTTTGCTATTGATCTCAGATATTTCAGTTCACCCAAAATAACCCATAAACTTATTTTAAAATCTACTGAATGGAAACAGGTTGGATTTTTTCTTATTATTGTCCGGGAATTGGGTCATGTTTCATGAAACACTGAAAAATTACTTAAAAATTACATTTTCATTTAAACTAGTGGATTTTTTTCGGGGGCAGGAAATCTTTGGAGTAGAAGGTTTACAGATCATTCACCTTCAGAGGTGAGTAGTCATGGTGGTGGTGATATTTTTCTTGGATTTTTTTGGGAGGATGGGTGTTCTTCTGGGGGTTGGGAAGGATTGAGGGAGGAGTGAGAGTTTTTTTGGTTGTGTTTTTTTAACTTTTCAAAGTAACATGTATCTGATATTGTAAAAGTTTGTACCTTAGGACCAGTTTCAGGATCTTGTCCAATTTTGCATCTAGCAAGCTACACATAAGCATCACAGAGGAAACAACATTCTTGTGAAACTAAAAAAATTAAAATATTCATCATCACCTGTCAAGTTTGTTTTTAATGTTTCCAGAGAGAAGTGATTTTTAAGAATTGCATATACATCTAGAAAACATCCTTAAGCCCACTTGCATAGCATGGAACTAATCTAGATACCTTTGTTTTCATAAAGGTATTTATTGCTATACACTGAACATGGCTATAAATATCATACAATGTGAATAAAATATGATTGCAGTGTAAAACTCATTTACATTTTTTTGTAAAGATTTGTTTCAGAAGTTAGCTAGTCTACTTCAAGTGCAAGGATGTATTTACATCATCCATATACTAATGAATTATTCATGGCTCTCTTTGTTTTAAATGTATCGTAATAATTTTATTTTTTAAATTACCATACTTAAAGATGTTAATCACCTACAGTAATTAACAGCAGGAACGATGGTTGTGGTGTCTCAAATTCATCTCTCAATTCCATAGCTTCCTTGTCTTTGGACTACTAAATATCTTTCTAGAGAATAGTCAGGTTACTCACTGACCTGGGAAAGTTTAGGCTTGATATGAGGAAAAAGTTCTTCACTGAAAGGGTGATTGGCCATTGGAATGGGCTGCCCAGGGAGGTGGTGGAGTCACCGACCCTGGAGGTGTTTAAGGGGAGACTGGATGAGGCACTGAGTGCCATGGTTTAGATGATGGTTGGTGTTAGTGTTGGTGTTAGTGCTAGGTTATAGGTTGGACTCGATGATCTCAGGGGTCCTTTCCAACCTTGTGATACTGTGATACTGTGATACTGTGACCTTATATTTCTGGAACATGTCAGTGACTCCCAGCTGTCAGAGTTTCTTTCAGTAGTGCCCCCTTGCCTGAGGCTGAGTCCAGAAGAGATCCTGGAGCTCAAGTGAGAAAAATAAATAAAAGAATACTTACCAAAATTTCTGTTAAGGAGTTTTGCTTTACTAAGGATGTTAATCTCACCTGTTGCTTGATCTCTTAAGCTTATGTGCACCTTAGGTAAGCACTGGCTTGCAGTAGTGAAAAGATCAGAATTAGCCTCTTCTACTGCAAGACATCTGGGCAATGAATTTCTACAGAGCCAGCAAAATGAAATCTTATCCTTCCCACTTCTTACTGGCTTTGAATGTGACAGAGAAAAAGAGGGGTTTGCTTGTGTCTGGTCGATTCTGAGTATAAGCTAGAATGGGCATGACTGAAAAATGGGACAACAGAATTTTTTAAAAATCTGCAGACTACATTGCCCTCAATTTACACAAAGCTTACAAAGGAATCTTACCTTAGCTTGTTTATTCATCAAATTTATTCATATTTATTTTTATCTTCCTGCCCCCACCCACCTCATGATTGTCATGGAAGCATGATTGTCAAGATCCTTAACTTCAAGAATATTGACAAGAAATTTCAATTAAAATTAACTATTGTATTTTCTGCAACAGAGCACAGCAAGTTGGTTGTGTAACTGGGGAGGAAATACCAGTTACGATTTTGTTATGGATTGTTGTGTTTGAGTAGTGGATTTTTTGGGAGGTTGTGAGTGCATAGTGAGTTGGGTTTTTTTTTAATTTAAGGCCAGTGAAAATACAAAATGTTTGAGATACTTGTCTTCTAAAAGCAATAGTTGTCAACATCTCTGACAGGGTCAATTGGAAATATGCAAATATGAGGAAGCAGCTCTACTGAAATGAATGGACAGCTTGTTCCAGCTGAGGATTCACTCTAGTACTTTGTTATTAAAATTCTGTAAGCCTTCATGAAAATATGCTTACTTTGACACCCCAAAATAAACCTTTTTGCAGATGCCCTGCAGGCTCATAAACAGCTTAAAAGCAATTCTAAGAGCTGATGTTATTAGCAGCTGGAACACTTTTGATTGATTGGTAGTGTGAAATTAAGAGCTCTACACTGAATCTCATAGAGTTAGATCAGTAACTCCAAGTAAAAATGAGATCATCCCATATTCCTCTGCAACCTCAGCTTTGTATTTATCCACTGTGCACACATAAACATTTTCTGTGTTGGTCAGTACTGTCACATCTTTTTTTCATGGGAGCTTATTTCATTACTAAGTTGAAAATAGAGTGACACTTCAGGTTTTGTTCTCCATTTTCTTGTTTTTTATTTGCCACCTACACTGTGCAATATGAAGGTAAGAATTTCATATGCTGAAGAGTGAACAGGGAGTAAAGACAGAACATAATTCTGATTTTATTTATTTAAAAAATCCAGCACTCTTCTGATTGCCTCTTAGCATTCAGGTTTGTTAAGGAGAGAGAGTGGGATGATTCAGTAATTGTGACACAACAGGCTGACTTAAAGTCATTTCCTACTTATGTCATCAGTGTTATTTTGAGAATTCTAATCCTTATGCTTTCAGTTCTCTTATATGTAAAATGTAGATTGCAAGAGTTTCTTGTCTGGGGTTCTTTTAGGGTAACTTGATTTTTTCTGTAATGTTTTGTTTGTGGAATTGAGCTTCACAGTTGAAACTATAACAGGAACTTAAAGGGTAAAATGTGACAATCATGTAGTTGTCACCTGGAAAAATAAACCTCTTGATTTTTTTTTTTTCTTTTACACATTCTTAACATCTCTCTCTTGCCCCATGCACAGTCCTCTTCACTCCCTGGAGTTGTTCTATTGTAATGCCTGTCAACAAAGAGTAGAGTATTTGCCGTAAGACGTTCAGCTGAGACCATGCCCTTATGCCTCTGGTTTGGTGATGTGCCCAAGTCTTCCACAGATGCAGCTACTTTTGTATTTAGAATATTTCACACCATAGTAGCTCTAAGCACTCTGTAAAAAAAATGTAAGTGGAGCAGAAAACCCTATCATCATTACTATATACCCTTATTTCTACCTAGGGGGATGGGGAAGGTGATGACTGGAGTGTCATTTATTCAATAGTAGTATTTTAGATTGAAAGTAGTTGAGATATGTATTGAGAAGACTTGTGGTGGAAGAGAGATGGAGCTCAACTGCAGAGACTTTATCTGGTTGGTTTGACTTTCCCAGTAATTAGAAGTGTTTGTGATTCTCGAAAGAATCAGCTTTAACATAATCAGCAAATTTGATGGGTGATTATAATGTTGAAAAGATATTTACTTTGCTCACAAATAAGTAAGGATCAGTGAAATCTGAGTTTGCAATTTATACAAAGCTAGACAAAAATCTTTGAAATTATTTGTAGCCTGTGGTAATTTTTTATGCATCTTTCAAACAGGCTTTGGATCTTGAGGCTTTACACTGTGGCTTTCGGATAGTTTTGAGAGAATGTATACTTCTTGATTTGTGGAAGGAAGTGTTGTTTTCCAACTCCTTGCAGTTTTGAAACTGAATTGTTTCTGGGTGCAAGACAAGCATTTAGTCCTGAAGAGACCTTATGGAGGATTAGGACAAAAACTCAAAGGCCCAGTGTGAGCCAAAGGATGTGCCTAGAGCAGACTGGCTTGGGAAGTAGCCCTCTCTAGAAGCTCAGGAATGGCGTAAGCAGGGGAACCTGAGATCCAACAGATGGTGACATGTCTGTGATTCACTGTCACAGTTCAGGTTAGTGCAGCCTGAAGGCTGGTTTAAATTTTCTTCCCTGGGTATAATGACTAAGAGATCGTAAGAAGCGGTTAACACAGCAGGAAAACAATGTGTTTGATTATTTTCCTGTTTGCACTTTCACCAGGACTTAAGAGGCATCATCTGAGACAGACCTGTAGGAACGTGTGTATTTGTGGCATGACTTCCATTTCTTCTTTCTATTTAAGCTACAAAGCAGCATAAAAGATTTTCACCTCAAAGTATCCATTTTTTAATTGGTTTTCAAGATGTTCAACCCTCAGGTAAATACATTGGACATCACAATTTCAGCTTACCAAAAGGAAAAAAAAAATTCTTTGATGCTGAGAAAGTACCTAAGGCTTCTAAGTGTCCTACTAGTTTGTTTTGAATATGAATATAGTTTGGAATTTTGGTAAATGTGTATTTGTCATAACAGAATGGAGTGTCACCTAGCATTTTCAAAGTCACCTAGCATTTAATTTTAAAAATCTTGTTTGTTTTCTAAGTTCAAACAAAAGAAAATGCCAAAACATTTATACTGTAGTTTATAATTCTCTTCTGTGCAAGAAGTTCTGTGCGTTCCTGAGTTTTTTAATTTTCTTCCCTCTTCTGAAATCTTACTGCCTTCTTTAGACTGTTACAGAACAATATTTTGCTGCTTTTGTCTTGGTCATTACGGTTGGACTTGATGATCTCAGAGGTCTTTTCCAACCATATGACAAGACCTACAATTAAAAGACAAGTGAGTGATCCTTTATGCTGAATGGTGCCCAAAATATTTTTCACTCACTGTCTTCAGTAGTAATGATGAATCACTGACCTCAGTACCAAGTTTGATGCTAAGAGTGATAGGAACAGAAAGTAAGTTGCTGTGCTTTGTAAAGTAAGTTTGCCACCCAGCATCAAAAAGCTTTTTCACTGTTGAGCCCTAGTGCTTAATTCCTACTGTGTCTTTCTGTTCCCTCAACAATTCTAGTAAATCAATATTGGATTGCATCTGCTGTACAGCAATAAAACATAATATACAGATGGATTTTTTACCCCCAAAGAACTGTAAGTTTCTCAAACATTATATTTGGGAATCCTTCATGATAGTCATGACTGATAGTCATCAGTCACCTTTTGATCAACGTCTTCAGTTGCTGGTACATCAATTTCCTTATTTCTGTTTTTGTATGGTGTCTATGGCCATTTTAAATAAAGGAACTAGACACTCGCTTCCACATTAGTGCTCATTGGGGGTTATGTAAATTGGAGATTCTTGGAAGGACTTTACTACTAAAAAACATTTGAGGCTCAGGTAATTAATCTGGTGATGAATCGATGACTTGTACATAACAACTGATTTAGCTGGAGAAGTTGTAACAGTTGTAGACTTACTGTAACAATTACGACATGTGTATCAACTGGTGGGCTAGAATAAACTCCTGCTGCTTTCAGAGTAAAAAGCATAATTTGATGACTGACAGTTATCCTTGGATATCTCTGCTGTGTGTAATGTATTCTTTCACACAGAGCAGTGGCACAGACTGTGTATGCCAGTGATCTCTTTTGCTAGATTGGTTAGGAGTACTGCAAGGCATTGATTGGTCAACACCATTCAGGGCTTCTTATGTTACAAATACAAGGAACTTATTTTAAGTCTTATTAAGTGGAACCAATTCCCATCATCAAGCAGTCTGTAGGGTTTTCGTCCCTAGTCTGGGGACGCTAGTCTGCGTTGCTGCCTGAGCTTTATTCTCTGAACTCTAGGGTGTATATTTTATGATTGCAGAAGATCTCAAAGTAACCTTTAGGATAACTTTAGGGGTCTGCTGTGGCTGTGTTTCTCTCTTTAAGGACTGGGAGGAAAAAGCTGTGTTATATATAAAAGACCTAAGGAGATGCAGGGCTTCACCAGTTCAGGAGGAACTTAAATTCATGCATAAAGCTAGAGGGTAGTTACTTGTCTTTAACACTAAGTAGTATTCACTAACGTTATACTTTTGATACAGTCAGAGAAAATGGACAAAAGGGATGTGCAAGGAGGGATTAAGTTTCTTTTCCATGGAAGCAGTAGTATTAGGGCATAGTGTTGTGATTTTATTCTTAAAAACACTTCTAAAATATTCCCTATTCATACTTCTGACTTTTCTTTCTTTGTTTGGACAAAGAGGAAGTCTGTCCCATAAGACTCCCACTTTTATTCTCAGGAGCTCTTATCAATTTGTTTTCTTCTTTTAGAGAGCAACATAAAGGTCTTCGGCCAAGGGTGTTTACTTCTTGCATGCATGTAGTACAGCATCTTGCTCAATAAAGCAGACATTTTCGAAGGGCACCTGTAGCTGCTGTTCTAACAAAAATACGAGTGTTGTCTAACACTTTTATTTTGAGATTTCAAAAAATACTCTTACTCTAAAGCTCTTTTTTCCTAACGGAGAGTCTTTAATTAATAGCCAGTCTCTCACTGAAATGCTGGGTTTGTTTAGCATATTGCATCCATAAGCCTGGATAACTTAAGTGCTTGGTTAATGTCTACTAAGGGATCTTGTATTTTTAGAAATTTTTATGAATAACTTTATACTCCAGTAACATGGGTCATCAGTTATTTGTGTTTCTGTGTGTACAGTGCCAGCCATTGGTCAAGTTGATCGCTTTGTCATCAAGTGGTGTAGGAATCCTGGATGTAGAGTCAATCTATGCATAGTCCATTACCCAAAAATAAACAGCAGAAGCATTTGTTTATGCAAGGGCTCTGGCAAACGCCTGCTATTTTCCCCTGCAAAACAAACATATCATTTCCAAAACAACTCTAGGTATGCAACTTCTACCCTGTTTGAAATGTATGGCATTTTTATATGAAAAGAAGAAGCATAAATCAGTCTTCACTTCTAGGAGCACGGCTCTCTTCCAGTCAGATACCTCTTGAGTGTGCTTAGTTTGACATGTAACAGGTTATACTCCTCACTGTAAATACAAAATATTTCTTACAAAAACCTATCATTAGACCACAACTGATATCTCTTTAATGCAAGCAGGACACACATTAGACTGAATAGATGGTCTGCTCTAAGAGGAAAGGAAGAAGGCAACCTAGACTGCATTTATGAGCAGTAGTTAACTATTTGCGTCAGTGTTTCAAGCCTTATTCTTTTTTAGCCTGACTCTTTTTTTATTTAAGCAAACGAGAGAACAGTGGTTGTTGGAAATTGGTATGAGAATCATCAGCAGAACAGCAGCTATTTTAATGTGCACAACTATAACTTCAAAGGGAACAAAGTCTATGCATCTGTTGGCAGCAGGACAAGGACTTTACCTCTTAGAATAAAATAAAACTGAAAGTGGTCTTTCTAGTCACATTTGAGTTGCAGTTAGAGCCCTTCCCACTCTCTTATGTTCCATAATCTTTGCTCATTTCCATATACGACTCTTTTTAGTGCCATTAAGCACATCCTAGGAAGCTTTATTTTTCATAAAAATGCCACATATACTTTCCTTTCCTTTTGTCCTCTTTGTTTTCTAGCCTTAGTACTAGGAAATTTTTCTCACATGCTTTTTGCCAGTTGATTGTTGTTTTATTTTGTGTCATGAAGCACAATAAAATTGGTAATTTCATTATAAGTAACCCCTTTCTTCCATTCTGAGATGCTTCCCTCATAAGTACTCAGACCTATTTACCTAGTTCATCACACGCTGATGTAACTATTGTGTCTTCTAGGTTTTCTAGAAATGTTTGTATGCATACATATGCATTGTGGCTGTATTAAAATAAAGTATGGTCACCCATATGTTAAACTGATATATTGCAAGTTGTACTTGCAAAGAATCTATGAAAAATAACTATGAAAAATAAAGGTTTTTTTCTAGTTGCTACTATAGTCATTTGGTATTTCTTTTGTCTAGTGAGATCTGTAGGGGTTTTTTATTCCTTTACACTTTTCAGAAGAGGTTAGTTGAACATTGCAGTTAAAGCTTCTGTATTCCTCTCATATCTTTTTATATGATACAAATTTCTTCTTGAATGTCTCTTACACAATAAGTATTGCGTTTTTTTCTTCTTCCTGCTGAGTTTATAGACAATTTGTTATAATTTAAGATACATCACTGTTTCATTCAACTTTCTGAATACCAAAGTGACTTCTTCATCAATTTTTCCATGTTTCAAATATATCTGTATTAGAAGTAATAATGAAAATTCTACGCAAGTACTTCTACTGTCTTCTGCAAATATAGAATCATAGAAGTTGGAACACATCTATAAGCATCATCAAATCCAACTCCTTGCTCCTTGCAGAACTATCTAAAACTAGACCATATACAAAGAGGGTTGTCCAGATATTCCTTGAACTCTGACAGGCTTAGTACCAACACTGCTTCACAAGGGAGCCATCCACCCTCTCAGCAAAGAACCTTTTCATAACGTACAATCTGAACTTCCCCTGAAGCAGCATCATTCCATTAGGATGTGTCTAGACAACTGAAGCACTATGCTATCAACTCTAAACATTCCTTCACTTTCCACTTGCCTTTTTACGTTTTCCTTACATATGGCCAAAATTTGCAGATATTTTTCCTGTAAATAAAAATTTAAAATTTAACATTATCAGCTGGCATCTAAACACTGCACTGCCATTCATTCACTCCTCCCGGTAGGGTGGAGGAGAGAATCAGAATAGTGAAAATAGAGAAAAGTAAGAAAAGTCATGGAGTGAGATAAAGACAGTTTAATAAGTAAAACAAAGGATGCACATTTGAGCAGAGCAGAACAAGGTATTCATTCACCACTTCTGATCAGCAGGCAGATGTTATCAGCCATCTCCATCATGCATAATGTTTACTTGGGAAGATAAATGCCATCACTCTTGAATGCTCCCCCTTCCTTCTTCCCTCAGAGTTGTATTGCTGAACATGACATCATACAGTATGGAATATCCCTTTGGTCAGCTGGGCTCTGCTGTCCCTGCTGTATCCTCTCCCAGCTTCTTGTGCACCCCCAGCCTACTTGCTAGCGGGGTGGCGTGAGAGGCAGAAAAGGCCTTGACTCTTGTGTAAGCACTGCTCAGCAATAACTGAAACATCCCTGTGTTATCAATACTGGTTTCCCGCAAAAATCCAAAACATAGACTCCAACTGGCTGCTATGAAGAAAATTAACGCTATCCCAGCCAAAACCAGCACAGTGCCTTAATTGTACAGATTTCCCTGGGTCTTCATGTGGAGTTTTGACTCTGCATGTGATTCTCCACTTTACAGGATTAATTACCCCATGCTTTGATTTGCCTCGAATACTCCAGAAATTTTTTCCGTTGAATGCATGAGTGTAATTACTGCTGGAGATAGTAGTACCAGAAGAAGCCTTCTCAAGGCAAAATTGGTTTTATTAATATCTTTATCAATTTCTTTACTCTCTTTCTTACAATGGTTTTACACTTTTCCAAGACATAATTTCTATTCAAAATGGTACGAAAAGAAGATAAGTTGAGAAAAAATCTATACTTTACACTACTGCATTTGCTTTTTGGTTCCAAAGTGCAAATTGCAAATTTGCAAATGACCATTGTCATTAGGCACTCCTTTTTCTGTTGGCTTTCCCAGTAGACTTTTACTCTTGGTTTTCCCAGAAGGTTTCAGTGTCTTTCCTAGCATCAGTAGCAATTAAAATATCTCCCAGAAGGACAGATTTTACTTCCAGCTGTGTTCTCCAAGTGGCTTGAAAAGACTTAACTCATACAGAAAGTGGTTTATATTCCAGGGGAATTACTTAAATGACTTCTTTCTTACTTCAACTCTGAGTTCAAAGAGGGTTTATATGGGCCTTACACTACAAATTCTGCCTTTAATTCAAAGGCCAAAATGACATCAAACAGGAATAAAAAGCCCCTTCACTGGCTTTGCCAGCAGCACAGGGAGCTTTCAACTCAGGGGAGCTGTGATATCCAAACAAATTCCTAAGAGGCCGCTTGTTCAGCAGCTCTTCCAGTTGCCTGCAAGAGCAGCCCTGCTTAGCTGGACACTGAAGAAGTCCCATTATGGTAAATTATATATGATAGCAGTAGCTGCCTCTTCTTTATCTGGTGCACTTTGAATGCAGCTACATTATATTTGAGGGACTCAGTAACTTGTGCAAACTCCCTTTTCATAAATTATTACTAATTGGAAAGTGCTTAATGTTCAGTGGTGCTTAGAACCATGATTCCCATTGAAGTCACTGAGTGTACTTACAATATTTAGTAGATCTTCCAGCAGTACTTGCAGATCAGGCACCTGGTTCTGATTTACTGTGGGGTTTTTTGTCTGTGTGAGTAGGCATCTTAGTGGAAGAAAAATATTTTGTTTTCAAAATTCTTACAATTTTGTGTCTTTTAAAAGTACTGCATGTGCTGTCTTTTTACATGGTTAGTGAACGTTCTTTTCGTCCTCATTTCAAGTGTAGATGAAAGATGTTCCAAGTAAATCCTTTAAAGAAATCATGTTGTAGTGACCACTGGAAAACTGTCCCTATCATAGTTCTTCATCAGATACATGTTGTAAACTGAACAAGCTAACAAAGCTGCTGATATTTCTGTTTAATGTTTTCAAGAATGGGATCCTTTTCCAAATGTTGATTTTGCTCTTTCTTCTTCTTTTTTTTTTTAAAAAAAAAGTAAGCTCTAAATTCTGATCCAATTCCTTACCTTTGCATACTACTCTTACCAATCCTCCCCCCAGGTGTCAATGATAGATCTCAGTAGCTTTAAAAACTGCAGAATTGATTTTTGATTTTATTGGGGTTTTTTTCCCCCTTAGAACTCAGAATAGGGGGAGAATCTTTGCAGATCATGATTTCTTCTTTTTCATCATAGGAAACTGGCCTTTCATACTATGTTTGATACAGACCTCTTATAGCTTATAGCAGAAAAAAAAATATATTTTTGGTACACGGAGTAGCTAGATAACTAATAAGTTCTGAAGATTTTACTGCTTTTAATTAGTTTAGATAAAAATACTATGTTCTCTGAAGAAAATAAAATGTGACATGTTGCTCAGTGCAACTGACCGTAGCAGAATCAGAAGGAGAAAGAAACCTGTGAAATTTGAATTTTCCCTTATTTGTTTTTTCTCTTTCTGTATGTCTAACCTGTTGCTGTTGGACACTGGATGAAATGGAAGTGACGGCTGTGATGTGTCAGTACTTGATGAAGTGAAGTGCTGTTTTGCTATTCAAGGACCATTCAACTCCACATTGTTTTTCTGGTCAGCTGTTCCTGTCATTCAAATTATTGTTACAGTAAATGTTAAAACAATGCCATCTGATACTGCAGCTCACTTGGTGTATTTAACTTGATTTATTGTAGTTCATTGTCAGAATTCTTTGAGGGACAATTACAGCTACTTTTAGCAATTTAAACAATGTTAAAATGGATTAATTATCATCAATGCACTAACCCCAACTCTGATTTCCACATTCATCACAACAATTTATTGAGGAATACTCTGGCAATTCATTTTGGATACTCTTATCTCTTGAGCCTGATGAAATGGCAGGACTAAACTCAAGAATTTGGAGTAGGGGTTTTTTTGGGGGGGGAAGGGGGAATGTTCCTTCTCATGTCTGTATGTTTTGGCATAAGATGAGACAAGTAAAGCACCAGGATACAAGAGAGTCTCTGAGCACCTGCCATTGTCTACAGAGCAGGGACAGGCTCTCATGGAATGCTGCTGTTGCCATTTAATCTCATTCCCCAGGCCTTCTAAATTTTTAATTTCTCTCAGGTACCATAAGAGAAATTAAAAATTTCTACAGTTTTTGCATTGATCTGATGTTGAATGTCAATGCATTTCCTTTTTCAAATAGGAAGCATTTGAGTGTCAGTTAAGGAAGAAGTATCTTGGTCTGTGGTGAGAGGCTGCTTGGTAGGATATGGGATATCCAATCTCAGGTTTTCTCTCTGCCTCGTTCAATACAGTTTTATATCTTATATCACTTGTGGAGACAGGGCTCAGATACTTGAGCCTGGGCTTCCAGCATCCTAGTCTATGATATTTGTCTTTGCTTGTTTTTCTTGCTCATAAAAATTATTTCATTGAAAGCATTGAAATGGAGGTGTGTGCATGAAAGGTTGAGTTTGATGAGTCAGCATGTATTTAACTGAATGTACATTCGGCTCAATGTTAGTTGATGGAGTAGAGGAATTGCATAAACTAAAAGTGGTAAACACTACAATGCTGAATAGGGATTTTTGCAGCCAGTGAGGGAGGTGCTGTTTATTTTGAGCTAACTTACACTTTGTTAATTCAGTTACTGGTAACTGGTCTGGGATTTGAGTATCTGCATTTTGACTTACATAAACTTAACTTTGCATGACACAAATGCAGAGTGATGAGTATGACTTTCCAGTTTTGAGAAAGATGCTAAGGAGGACTCTATCCTGTGCTAATGGAAGTCCTGCTACTACCCTTGTGTGGTAGGAAAAGCAAGGTCTGAGAAAGGAGTGTACAGATAAGTTCTTCCGTTTGCATTACATAGGGCACGGGTGCCAAACTCACTGCCTGTGGGTAGAATCGACATCTCCACCTTGTTTTATCCGTTCCAGCACCTTGTTCCTACCCAGCAGCAGCGCCGAGCTCCTTGCCCCTGCACTCCTGCCAGCACTGGTCACATGTGCAGCGTGTGACGCACGTTACGCTGCAGTGGCCGGAGAACGGCAGGTGAGTTTGACACCCTTGATGGAGGGGACAGCATTTCAGACAACATGCCAGGCTCATTTCCTGCCAATGCCCTCTTCTGTTCTTGGTTTGTTCTCCTTCCCCTGCTGGTGTGAGAGGGAAGGCTGTGAATACATTTATTGCTCATTACTATGATGTACAGTCACTCTTCAACCTTTGCACTTGTTGGTTACCTTGTGTTGGGGCTGACATGCACAAACTAGAAAACAGGCTTATTCTACTAGCTTACAAAGATTACCAGAATTCCTGGAGCTCTTACCACTTTAGTGACAGGGTAACAGAAATATCACAGCATTCCCATAATTTTAATATAGTTATATATATGAGTCTTGCATCTGTTGCTGAACTTCTGTGTTTTATTTTCTTCTGTAAGGTACTCAAACCAGACTATGGGGTGATGAACTTTTACATTCAGAACTTTTTTCTAAGCTTAATTCTGACTTTTTGGCTATTGGGCCTTTATAAAAGTGAGAGATTAAAGATCAGGTAATCAATATGAAAATGCCATGGTATGTGTCTTTGTTCTAGAGGGTGCACATCCATAAGAAGGGCAGTAAGGATGATCCAGGTAATTACAGACCTGTCAGCCTGACCTCGGTCCCAGGTAAAATCATGGAGAAGATAATCCTGGGTGAAATCATGCACCACCTGCAGAACGGTCAAGAAATCAGGCCCAGCCAGCATGGGTTTAGGAGGGGTAGGTCCTGCCTGACCAACCTGATCTCCTTTTACGACCATGTGACTCGCCTGGTGGATGAGAGGAAGGCTGTGGATGTGGTATACCTGTACTTCAGTAAGGCCTTTGACACTGTCTCCCACAGTAGACTCCTAGGGAAGCTGGCAGCCCGTGGCCTAGATGGGAGCACTTTGTGCTGGGTTAGGAATTGGCTGGATGGCCGAGCCCAAAGAGTGATGGTGAATGGTGTTTCATCCAGTTGGCGGCCGGTCACCAGTGGTGTCCCCCAGGGATCGGTATTGGGTCCCGTCCTGTTTAATATCTTTATTGACGATTTGGATGAGGGGATTGAGTCCATCATCAGCAAATTTGCAGATGATACCAAGCTGGGAGGAAGGGTTGATCTGTTAGAGGGTAGGATGGCCCTACAGAGGGACTTGGACAGATTGGGGAGCTGGGCTGATTCTAATGGGATGATGTTTAATAAGTCCAAATGTCGGGTACTTCATTTTGGACACAACAATCCCATGCAGAGCTACAGACTGGTGACAGAGTGGCTAGAGAGTCGTCAGGCAGAAAAGGACCTGGGAGTGCTGGTGGACAGGAAGCTCAACATGAGCCAGCAGTGTGCCCAGGTGGCCAAGAAGGCAAATGGCATCCTGGCCTGCATCAGGAATAGTGTAGTAAGCAGGACCAGAGAAGTTATCGTCCCCCTGTACTCGGCACTGGTCAGGCCTCACCTTGAATACTGTGTCCAGTTCTGGGCCCCCCAGTTTGGGAAAGATGTTAGGATACTGGAATGTGTTCAGAGGAGGGCAACGAAGATGGTGAGGGGGCTGGAGCACAAGTCCTATGAGGAGCGACTGAGGGAATTGGGGCTGTTTAGTCTGGAGAAGAGGAGGCTCAGGGGAGACCTCATTGCTCTCTACAACTACCTAAAAGGAGGTTGTAGTCGGGCAGGGGTTGGTCTCTTCTCTCAGGTGACCAGTGGCAGAACCAGAGGGCATGGACTTAAGCTTCGTCAGGGAAAGTTTAGACTTGATATGAGGAAAAAATTCTTCACTGAAAGGGTGATTGGCCATTGGAATGGGCTGCCCAGGGAGGTGGTGGAGTCGCCGACCCTGGAGGTGTTTAAAGGGAGACTGGATGAGGCACTGAGTGCCATGGTTTAGATGATGGTTGGTGTTAGTGTTAGGTTATAGGTTGGACTTGATGATCTCAGAGGTCCTTTCCAACCTTGTGATACTGTGATACTGTGATACTGTGTAGAAGAAAGAAAAACCTTTAAAATATGGCCCTTACATATTTTAGAGAAGCACTGTGTGTTCTTATTTGAGCCCTTAACTTCTAAGTTAATTTGAACAGCATACAGAAATGTCCTATAAAAATCCCAGCAATGGCAAGATCAGATGATAAATTGTGGAAGGACAGCTTGAGGGATGCCACTTTCCGAGGGACATTTTGCAATTTCATTTTTGAATGTCACCATTTTGCTTTGAATGTTGAGGCACACCATGGAACATCTGAGGTGTGCCTTTTTACTTTCCAGCTGCCTTCATGCCTATTTACTTTCAGTTATACTCATTTTTCCTGCTTTTGTTTACCTTTTTGGTGACATTGCCTAGCTTGTTCACAGTTACAAAGCAAACCAAACCAGAGGAAGCACTCTGCTGGGCGAACACTCTGTCATGTTGGTTTCTTCAACATGAATTTCCCTCTTTACACTTGCCAGTGTGCTGTGGGTTCCTATCAAGCCATTCCCTTCTGCGGCTGGTTCTGTGGTTGTGACCACTGACCACTTTGTGTTTCCTTCAGTTTTTGCTACGAAGTGTGCTGCAACTTCTGTGAAAAGGTTAGAAACTTATCAGGAGAATATGAGAAACAGAAAATCGTTGATCATGATGCTGCTGCCTGCTGGCTTCTGCTGTTCTAATTTCCCTGACCATCACTATTTCTATCTTACTTGCATAAGTTCCGAGGTTTTGGGGGTTTGTCTGGTTCCTAGTTTTCTCAAGCACTTCTTAAAATAACACCCCTGAACATATACACCATCCAAATGTGATCATGCTTCTGCCCACTAATCCCTAGTGGACACTGGCTTAGTGAAATATTTCAGGCACTCTGTTACAATAAAAATATGTAGTGCAACCATTTACCTTTCAATTTCCTCAACAAGAGCCACATCTTGGTCTTATTTATCTTGGTGTAAACCCAGAATATGTTTTTATCTATTAGTGGCTTTAGCATAAGTTAACTCTGTTTTTAAATGAAATCAGGATTGTGCCAGTTGTGTATTGGACTTGTCTTAAATGGTCCTAGCAGAATAACATAGATTTAACAAACGCTAAGCTAATTTAGGTGGTGGGAGCACTCGGGCCATATTTGCCTTATGAAGTTCAAAACTGACAATGTGCAGCATTTTTTTCAGTTTACAGGCCAATCCTGCTTTTGGAAATATGGTGCTGGCTTATGTACCTTTGCATTTTTAGCACATTCATTAAATTTTGTTCCCAGTTACCTTCAGATAGCATTGCAGAGGGATAATATAGAGCAGTATTTGGCTCCGTTCTTGGGAGATAACAGTGGATATAGCTCGGAGTAGAATTTCAGATGTACTGTCTTATTACTAAGAGAGTTCATTGCGATAATTGTCATTTGAAATATCTAACAGACACTCTGTGAACTGCAATAAGATTCTTCCCAACATCTCACAATTTTTATTTTGCATGAGTAAATAATAAAAAAATAGCAATTGAAAAAAACTGTTCGGATTTGAAAAAAAATAAATATTGTCAATTAACAACAGAGTTAATACTTAAAATCTTACTTCTCAATGTGAGAGCACATCATACAAAGAAGCTAATATTTATAGTGCCTTTCCTCCTGTCTGGTATCAGGAAATAAAACAGATGCAAGTCTATTCCTGCCCATGGCATAAGACCCTCTGAAACACATAGTTTTGCTTCTGTGAAATCAGAATAAGTGAAAATGGAAACTTGACTGGTAGTACTTGTGAGCTGCTCCCCTGTGACTTCCAGGAAAGGGCCAGAGTTGAGCTGGGGACAAGGGAAGAAAGGCTTTCTGGGAGTTACTCTTGCTTCTATGAATAGATTCACAGGATGGGTAATTAAAATTATGAAGTATTACATAACTTAAAGTAAGAACCGTCCATCTTTTCAGTCAGATATGCATGATTTTCAGTATATAGTTGTGTGGCTTTGACTCTATGTAGTCATTTCTAATAAAAACTTCTGTGTTAGCTCTTGATGTAAGGCTTGTGAAACTTGTAGAGAGGGAGCTAGAGCAAGTGCATGACACAGAAGGTATTCATCCCACAAAATGCAGGAACTCTATACACATTCTTGAGCTCCACCTACAGGCAAATTAATGCTGCGTCTAAGAATGGGTAGGTCTATGTGGGCACCGTGCCCAAAGCTAACGTTTCTTGCATATTTTCACAACGTGGATATGTTAGAGTGGTACTCTGGGGCCTGCTATTCCCTGTTTCTCAGCATAGCCTTGAGCATTGTGCTGATAACTTTATATTGCTGGCAGTGTGGCTGCTGGCACGTTCAAGGCTAGCTTGGGTATCTCTGTCTTACTTTCTATTACACGTAAATGTGCCCAACCTTGACTGTTTTATGCTCAGAGCACATGCAAATTGAGAAGCTGCCTTGGACAGCTCATCTACTTTTTTCCCTGCTTTTATTGTGTGTAAGTTGAAAATAGTGCTTTTCAAATTGCTTTGAAAATTTAGGCACAAAGGGTGCTGCATAAAAGCCTCATCATGTTCATATGAAATATCCTATGTGCTGAAGGGGTTGGAGACAGAGGTCTAGTGTCCAGCTGGGCTGTATCCAGCTAAGATGATAAGCATCTAAATTTAGAGACTTATCTTAGTTGGGATGGGCATTGCTCTTCTTTCTAAATTGTATGATGGTTCTTAGACATAGTCGTAAAATCTCAAAACATGATTAGACTATAACTTTTCAATTTTCTGTAAATTGTCTCAACTTTACATCCTTTTGAACAAGTTTCATTACTCATCTCCTTTTTCAGAATGTACACATATACCCAATAGTAGTCAGAAAAGACAGGAAGGAAGGAAAAGTTCAATATTTTACCACTATTGGCTTCTCAGGCTGATGTAAAGAACCCTCATGACACGTTTTATGCCTTCTGCTACTGAGTCTCATATTGAGGAGATTAGTAAGACTGATATCCCTCTCATGCACCCCTAGACCTCTGGAGGAAGGACAGGTTGGTGATTCCATCTTCTCAAACTCACTAGAATATATTGTTTCTTAAGGTGATGGAGGAAATGTAGGAGAAAAGGAGGGTTATCCCTAGGGTTGTGTACTCACTAACTGCATCAGCTGCTGTGCTCTCATCTCTTCATCTGACTAGATGTTGAATTACTCTTCTAGGACTTCTGAGGATTACCATCTTTCCTTTTCCTTCCTTTTGCCAAGGTGGTACTTTACACTTTGTCCTTGTCTTTTGCCCTGGTGCTTTAAGGATTAAGCTGAGTGACATTACTGAAGGAAAATTTGACTTGCATTGTTGGGACCTTCTGTTATAGATGTTGGAAATACCATAGTTTTGACTTAAAAAAAAAAAATCTTAAATTTGTTTAGTTGATATAAAACAATAAAACATGTGCTTGTTATAGACTGCTTAACCCAAGGCTTGCTCTGTGTTCAGCAGCTGCAAACACAGTATGCCAATGTGGACCATGTGTGTAGAGAAAAATCCAATGGATGAAGACATAATCAGAGCTATTTTTCTACTCAGAGTGAATATTAACAACAATGTTTTATGATAAACTGTAGTTGAGGACATTAACTTACTGTGAAAAATAATTTTCCTTCACAAATAGGCACATCTTCCTGTTGCGTCAAGTGCTGACAGAAGCAATATTAGCTTCTTTTCAGTAAGTGCCTGCATGCATGCATGTCTATAAAAGAGTATTTTGTGATATAAAAAAAAGTGTAAGTATTCCAGATTACAGTAGGATTTCCCCTCTTACTTTCTCTTCTTAGGCAGTTAAACAGGTTTCATCTCTATCTCTATTCACATTTTTGCAGCTACAAGCATATCCTACATACATATTTATCTGTAGCCATACATATTTAGCTAAATGTTCTTTGTGAATCTTAATGACATCAGAAGATTTTACATGAAGGTAATTCTAATTTTTCATCCAAATTTATATTTAGATTATTTTGTCTTTTAATCTTGTATATCTGAACCTGGGTAATTCTGTTAGCATCAGAGTCAATGCATCTCAATTTCACAATTGAAATCCAGACTGTGGCAATAAAAAATTGGAATTTTTAATTTAAGGAAAAAAAACAAAGCCCCACACATCTCATTACCAGGAATAGAAGTAAGACAGCACAAGACGGCATTGTTTCCACTTAGGATTGTACAAAAGGAATTTTTTTTCTGTGATTTTAGGTTTGGGTTTTTTTCCATTTTTCCGATGGAATGTGCTCTGCGCAGGGAAATTAAATTGTTACAGCAGCAACAAAAGCAAGAACTGGCCACTATGAATTTGAGTAATATCACATAGAAGACAAACCAAAGATTAAATGCAGTAAATGACTATAAAGATGGAAATGAATGAGATCCTTGTTCCATAGAAGAAATCCCAGTAATCTGCAATTTTATTTTGGCTCTGGTGACTCATCTCTCTTCAGAAGTTTCTCAACAACAGCAACTGTTGTATACTGTCTTTGAAAGCCACATGTTACTGCTGAAGCAGGATTTGAAGCAGCATGGAATTTGGCTTATCAGACTGTGTCTGGGAAGCCAGCAGTTTTTGTCATGCCAGATTGCATCTGGATTAAAAACTGAAGAAACATGTAGTGACACATTGTAAAAAGAAAAAGACAAGTTTTACTGGCTTTAGTGAAATCTCATTATCAGATAAAGGTTTCATACTTTGGTTATTATAGTTATTTAAGCAGTAATTATTCTCATTAAATGTGTGCTTTAGAGCTAATATTGTCAGAGATATTTCAAGTATTAGACGTGCACGTAAGTCACTTTTCATTTAGAGTCATCCTTGTAAGAATTTATTATGCTTTTTGATGTGTTTTTATGAAAAGTGGAATGGAAGAAATGAATATTTTTTCCAGAAGCCACAAACTCAAAAAAAGCGTTATTTGTGATTATGTCTTAGGAGGACATTGTTGAAGTGCCCTAAAATGGCATGATTTTAAACAAGCAGAGATTTATTTATCTTACTCCTAAGAAAAACTGAATGTTCTCTACATGTGCATTAGAAGTCTGGACAGAAAATTAGTAAGTAAAAGTTCATATCTTTATTTACAAGAGGTTAAACGAGCTGAAATTTTTCATTTTCCTGAAAGGAATCTGACCTGCAGACCTCTTTTTCGACAAGGTCAGAGAGAACTTTAGTGGCTGCAAATTAAATACTAACCTAGGAAAAAACTAGATTATTGCAAACATCCTTTCCTTAGAATCTGTCAAAGCATTGCTGTGAAATTATCTATTTTTTCCTAATCATAGCTACATTAAAGAATGTCAGTTTCACAGGGATTAGAGAAGAAAGGGGCAGGAATGGGCCTGTCAGAGTTACTTCTGAGAACAACATCTGGAACAGCTTGCCCAGCACATTTCTAGCCTTTATCATTAACAGAAGCTGTAGCTGCCTGTACTGTATGTGGTTTTGTGTAAGGCTCTCAGGCCACGCTTAAGTAGTATGTTGTAAAGTTGAAAACACACTGTATAATCCTAGACTAGTAAGTAGATGAGCTAATCATTACTGAAGCATTTATGACCAAAAAGAAGAGATTGCCACAGCAGTCCACATTTTGTGATAAACCACAAGACAAGACCATTGGAATCTGGCTCTGCCACTGCCAAAACTATGTGAACTGGAGGGCCGAAGGCAGAGGTGTTTTGACTGTGTGAGAGGTGCAGGGGCCTTAGAGATATGAGAAAGGACAAAGAAAGCAAAAGGGAAACTCGGAGTCTTCTATAGTCATAGAATCTGGAACCATTGAATGGTTTGAGCTGGAAGGGGCATTAAAGATCATCCAGTCCCAATGGCCCTACCATGGGCAGGGACACCTTCTACTAGATCATGTTGCTCAAAGCCTCATCCAACCTGACCTTGAACACCTGTTCCAATACTTCACCACCCTCACAAGTCTCAGCAGCTTGCAGTTTTATGAAGAAACAAAGCAGTGTGAAATTCCTAAGTCCCACCCTTGGAGTTAAGTTAATTTGTCACTAGCTGTGACTGAGACTGATGTTGAAGCATGACCATGTAAGGCTATCCCAGGATAAATTTGTAGATGAAATTATGGAAATTAATTTCCATGGCTATTTTTGTGAAGAGCACATGAAATTAGTGGCCAATGGTAAGTTTTTGAAAAGGACTATTCGATGGAGGGAGAACAACAGCTCGTATAATGTAGAATGATCTAGGACACCAGAGAAAGCTTCCTCAGCACCAATTCCAGGACACAGCCAGCCTGCCCAAATGCATGTAGATGCCTCTCCAAGTTAGAGTTCTGAAGCTCTTCTGAGGCTTTCTGTAAATGACAGTAGTGGTTCATCAGACTCTTACTCAATTCTTCAGCAAAATGGTGACTATTGGGATGCACGAGAATCTGGGCTTGTCTCCCACTAACACAGCACTTTTCTGTAGTAAGAGTCAAGGGACAAACAGGTCCTCATCTGACATGAAGATGGTTACAGGATTTAGGGATTTTGTTGTTCTCGGCACTTTTCAGATGAGATTAAAATGCCCTATCCTTTTTTTCCTTTGAAGTTGGGGTAGATTTTTCTGCCTCTATCCCAGTAACCAGGTGGTACTGCAGTCATGGAGTGTGCAGACTCACCTTGGGTTAAATGTTTCCTTTCATTTCGGATTTTGTGCAGACCAGATTTAAATTCAACAGTGTTTATTTAGGATTCTGTGCTCAGCACATTATATTAAATGAGGAGAAATCCTGCATTTAAATAATTCAGTTTTTAGGACTGATGAAAATTGTCAATCACCTTCTAACATATTTAACTCTTCCTGAAGGATGCTTACAGGTGCAAAAATTCACACTTAGTTGCATTTATAGATCATTGGCTTTATTTTGGCATAGAGAGACTCTCCATCCTTCCCCTTGCCTTCTGATATATTTCTGTGTTGCCCTCCAGACAGTGACCAGAAATGAGGTTTCGGGGAATTACAATAATAAATTCTATTCTCTTCAAATTGATCAGACTGACAGTGGAACAAATAGCATGGAAGTGTACTGCTTGTATTCCCTGATGTTAGAAATAATACCTGGCATGTTCTGCCTAAAGTAGAAGAAACACCACAACAGCAGGTTATTCAGTTGGTGCTAACTGTGAAGTCAGTAAGTGTTATAATTATTTCTGATATATACTTTCTGTCCAGGCATAAGGTGACAAGATGGCATTAATTATGAAGTGTGAACAGAGCTGAAGTTGATGGGGGGGAATCTTGTTGGGTGTGTGAGACTTGACCAGGACACCTAGTTTTCCCACCTCATGGCATAAGAATGCTTCCACTCCACTTCAAGATAATAGTCAAAGCCTCTGAGTGTTTGGTTTAGATAGATAGATAGATAGATAGATAGATAGATAGATAGATAGATAGATAGATAGATAGATAGATAGATAGATAGAATGGTGGTAGGGTCCTTCCAGGACCAGCATTTTCAGGAGCCACCCTGGGCTGATGGACTTGGTTCTGCTTGGAGTAGGAGAGGGGTGTGAGGGTAGCCACTTGCGGCATTTTGCCCTGGGTGTCCTGCCAGTGCAGGGGCAGAAGCTCAGATGAGGATTGCAAGGGACAAAACCTCTCAGGGCTCCGGGCTGGCACCTCAAGTGTGCCAAAGGGAGGAGCAGTGGGGAAGGGGTAGGCTGCCCTCTGAAACATCTCCCTGCATGTCTGAGGCAGCACTGCCCCTGAAAAGGATTGGCTGCAGCAGCTGGAGGCTGTCAGCACCCCACATTAGCTGTGTCAGGTCTTGGTGGAGCAAGGAAGGCTGCCTGGCATGGAGTCCGTTTCATTAGTAAATTTACATTAGTAAATTTGCTCTGGCATTTGCGAGAACGCTTTAGTCAGGGCAGCCACGAAGCCCTGCTGGGCACAGCAAGCAAAAAGTGGGGTAGAGGCTTGTGCTCTTCTGTTTGCTTTGGGTTTGCTGCTACTTCAGTCAAAAAAAAGACAGTTCCAGAGAAGTGGCTGGAAGACCAAAAGTCATGTTCATTTGTGAACACGTTTACCTTTCTGCAGATGAACATGGTCAGCCAATAGAAAAATGTTGTCTTCATGTCATGTCCTATTCCTGAAATTAAATGGACAGAAGCCTGTAGGTGATGTCTCTATGGTAACAGCCTTTAATAAAAAAGACGCATGAAAGAACAGCGGTGGGTGAAGTATTGCCATTGAGAAGTGATTTATTTAGCCAATGATTATAAATTTTTTAAGTGAAACCATCTAAGTGAAACTGCCACATCCCATACCCCTCAAAGGGACAGTAGCTCGTACAGCTTCAGGCTGCTTTTAGTGAACCGTTGGTTATTTTGGTCTTCCATAGTGATATGAAGTTCTGTGAGAACCTCTTTGCAGACTTTGGGGAAAAAAAATTAAAAACAACAGAAGAGGAGCTAGAAATACCAGGCTCTGACCAGACCTGCAGGCATTTCCAGAATGATAGTACAGACTATACCTTTTATTTCCCGATATCTAGTAGAAGTTTGCCCCAGTGCTACTGAACAAGGGAATGAAATTCCAGGCTATGCAGTTTTTTGTCTACATCCTGCAGGTCTCTGTGCTTTTTTTCGCTTTTTTCTTCTTGTAAATCTGGATCACTTTGTTTTCAAATGCTATTTTCTGCCTGACTCAGCAGTTATCTGTATGGTAAAACTGAGGGACAGAGGGAGGGGACTGCTTTTTATCTAGCAAAACTTTAATGAGGTACAAGTTTCTCTTAGTTCTTAGTGGGAATAAAACTTTCTTGTAAAAATCCTTTGAGAAATTTGTCCAACTGAGAGTTGTTTGATTTATGCAGACCTTTTTACTCATTTGCTAGCTTAAAAAAAGTTCAGGCCTAGCAGCCAGCTATGCCGCATAGATGTGCAATGCACCCTACAGTACTATGAAGTCAATAAATAGTTACCCACATATAATGTCAGGTATCTCATCCTCAATACAAAATAATTATAATTTTTCTAATGCTTTCAGAAATTCACATGTAAGGGAGCTCTGCAAAATCAAAACATCCGCATGAAAAATAAATTGTTAAGCACTTTGTTTTGATCTCTGTTTTTCTTGCTTTATGATAAGTAGTTGGGAATAATTATTCTCTTTTATATATCTACTTATGCTATCTCTAAATTAATAAGGATTAAAAGTGCATAACTTGGACATGAGATTATGGTTTCCTCATCAAGGTCCAGTCCTAAAATATTTTTGGATGATTTTGAAGTTTATCAGGTAAAGATGAGGGAAGAAATATGGGATAGAATCTATAAAACTAAATGTAGCTTGGTTTCTTGGCTGGAATAGTTGACTAACGAAAGTCAATGATGCTATGTCAATTAATCTTTTATTACAGCTACAGGTGGCAAACTGTCAGATGGGTTTACACTGAACTATTTGCCCATATCTGACGATCTTTGCTTTTGTTGTTGTTTCACCCATTCGAGGTGAGGGGATAATGCTGTCATTTTCATCACTGAAATGTGTACTTACATGTAAATTTGGAGAATGTCTCAGAAATCTAAAAGGAATAAATCCATGCAGTTTGCCAAGAACCTGAAACAGTCATTTTGAGAAGTGTGGCCTCAGTGTTGATAATCTGCCTGTCATTTGCAGTTAGGGAGATGTCAATATGAAAAGTAGTTCTTTGTAGAGGGCTTGGGAAGAAGAATAAATTCCCATCTCTTGTCCAGCTGATATATGCAAGCACTAAATAATTTTAAAGATACCTACATTGCTTAAAATCAATTTGTGACTTTTCTGGGTGCTCTGGAGAAGGCTGCCCTAGCCAAATAAATAGGTAAGCTGTTAAGTAAGCCACCTTATCAACTATGCATAGTTAAACCACATTACCACCCCTATTCTCTACTGTGGTACCTCGATATCTAGACCTTGCTACTTATATCTTTTCCCTTATTTTAATGGTCTTTCTTTTGAACACAGATATATGTACTCACACTTCCCATCTTTTATGCAGCATAGTGAGGCTGACACTGACTCTCAACAGTCAAAGGATGATATCTATCCCTTGAATTTGCAATTCAAAATACTGTGTTTTAGGAATCTCGTTTACCATCTCCTTACAAAGGGTATACCTGCTTCCTTCTCTTGTATTCTTGTGTTACCCACATTGGCCTTTGCATAAATGTGTATAGCGGGGCAGGGTTTAGAAGAACCAGATCTGTGAGGAAGCAATGTGCTAAGTTAAAGCCTAAGACAGAATCTGAAAAGCGCTGCACTGTGTCACATGAGGCCTAAAGATACAGTGGTGTATTGAGGGAGGTGTGCGTATGTTTGCAAGCTGTTAGGGCTGGTGTGTCAGGATGGTGACCTGTGTGATTAAAATGGTCCTAATGCTTGCTGACTTGGGATCTTTGCAGCAGTCTGCTGAGGTCACTTCAGTAAAAGGTAGAATCTTATCATTCATTAGCCCTGATTAGTTGCTGAATGTAGAGATGTAAGTGTCCTCCCATCCCTGTATTTATCAGCTTCATCATCACCACAAGGCAGAAGCTGTTTTTTTCTCATTTTTCAGAAGATCCAAAACCAAAACTTAAGTTTCATTGACATATAGTTAAGCTGCAGACCTGGATCAGAGCGAACGAACAACTTATGTATGTCCCCAATTGTACTGCAGTTAGGACTGGGATGACTGGTCTGCCTGAGGACTGAGAAACTGTTATTCATATGCCTGCTATGGGCATTTGTCTGCTCAGTGCATACTTGCCTTACTGCTCAGCTGCAAGGAAAAAAAAAGGGTTTTGGTGAAATGATGCATGTGCAAGGATATTCCAGCTGTCTCCATCTCCAGGATTACTAGCATGGAACAGTATCATCTAGGACACGCTGGGGCCTGGTAACAGCAGTGTTGCTCCGTCTAAGGCAGCTGGGGTTTGTTAGCCAGGCTTTGCAGCTCATGCTGACCTCTGCAGTGGCTGTGTAGTTACCAGTACCTGACCTAACTTAGGTGTGTCCACAAAGGGCTTCAGCCACACTTTTGGCTGCTCAAACATTTGTGAAGATGTGTGCACCTCTGGATGCGTGTGTGAACAATTTGCTGTGTATGAACACAAGTGGACTAACAATGAAAGTCACCAGCATCTCAGGATGCAGTCAGACTTTTCTGAGTTTGCCTCTAGGAGGTATGTTCACCATCTTCATTCACGGCTCTTTTAATGACAGTTAGAGATATTGATGACTTCTTGATTCTCCATTGTTGTATATTGAAGTGAGTGACATTTTTCAGAACTAAAGCATTAAGTTGTATTGAACATCGTCATTTGCAAGAATGTTTATCTCCTGCAACTCACTTGGGCTGTGATGATTCACACTTCATACTCTAGCTGTTGCTGCTTAGCTGACTTCAAAATGAAACAATAAAACCATGTCATTAACTACCAATATGAAAATTCAGGAAACACGCAGCTAAAAACCTTAATTCTTATCCTTTCCCGATTTCTTACCTCAGAAGAATGGTATTTCACAATGTATTTAGGTATAATTTAATCCCACTCTTTTACAGGGATTGTTTTTTGTTTGTTTGTTTGCTTAAACACCCCGGTTTTCTCATTGTAGGTCATTTTTTTTTTTCAATGAGGGTAAATTATAAATATTTTTTCTATTCTCATTTTCTGTGACAATTGGTGTGACTTTTGTAGAAAATGTACTTAGTGCCATGTATATATTAAAAGAGACTTGAAACATTTTGGCTTCTAATATACAGATGTAGCAATGAAACTTGAAACAACAAAATAATTATCTCCCTATTTTTGTCTCCCTGAAGTATTTATTCTTTCACACTGAGAGGAAACATCTTTTCCCTTCAGAAAAATCGGACAGTTTACAATTTTGCATATCCTTGGATATTTTGGAATTTCATCAAAGAATTCATTATCTGCTTGAGGGAATTAACTAGGGTTAGTTAAGACTACATTTTGGTGTTGTTTTTCTCAGACAGTTGGGTTTTCAATGATTTCCTCCCTCCCCCTCCCCAGATAGCGTGCTACTTCAGGATATTTTAGGAAAAAAAGATTCAGGTGGCCAAAGGAATAATCCTCTTTTTTTCTTCTTTGTTTTTTTCTCAAGACACAAAATGCTTGATTCACAGTGCTACTGCCCTGTCCCCTGTGAATTTCTGTTGGATTCTATACCCCACTACAGACTCTACTCTGTAAATGGGCTAGCCCTCCCCAGACTATACTGCAGCAAGGTACCGTGTGTTGTTCCTGTGTTGGTTTTGGCTGTGATAGAGTTAATTTTTTTCACAGTAGCTAGTATGAGACTGTGTTTGTGTTTTGTGCTGAAAACAGTGTAGATAATACAAGGGATATTTTTGTTGTTGCTGAGCAGTGCTCAGTCAAGCCCTTTTCTGCCTCTCACGCCACCCCACCAGTGAGTAGGCTGGAGTTGTACAAGGAGTTGGGAGGAGATGTAGGCAGGACAGCTAACCCCAATTGACCAAAGGGATATTCCATATCGTATGATGTCATGCTCTAAAAAATGAAAGCTAGGGAAGAAGGAAGGAAGGCGAGGACAGTTGGAGTGGTGGTGTTTGTCTTCCCAAGTAACCATTATGTGTGATGTAGCCCTGCTTTCCTGGAGAAGGCTGAGCGCCTGCTGAAGGGAAGTGGTGAATGAATTCCTTGGTTTGCTTTGCTTGTGTGTGTGGCTTTTACTCTTCTATTCTCTCCCCCATTACACCCAGGAGGAGTAAGCAAGCAGTTGTGTGGTGCTTAGTTGCTGGCTGGAGTTAAACCACAACAGCTTCCTTCCTGCCTTTACATAGTCAGAGTGAGGCTGACATAGACAAGTGTGAATATAATACCAGGTGAACCATTACTTGAAGTGTGGCAGGGTATTTTCTCTGGAAATGTTCTACTTTGCTTGGAGTTTAAATAAAAAAAAGGTTGCCCAGTCAAACCTAGTGTTGGTGATTAATGTGACTGTAGTGCAGTGGCAAGCTCTTCCACCAGAACGCATAATTTTTTACTTTGTTGCTATATTTAATTTTAACTTTCGGTTCTATCACATGAAATAATCAATAGGACAACCTTGACTCAGTATTGAAGTGTGTAAATTGTTTAAAGTTTTGGGGCTTAAGTCATTCGGAATAGTATCTTGTATTTTATTTGCCGTGTCTTGAAGAATTTTTTAAGTAAGCATAGTGAGTTTTTTTTCTGATTTAATAGGAATCACTGGAAAAAATAAACTAGACAGTAATGAAGCTTCTCAGAACAGTGATTTGAATTTACATAAGATCAGGGAAACCTTTGTGTATCTCTTTTTTTGAAGTACAAAATATGTAAATTGAAAGCTCAGGAAAAATAAGCAGATTTCAGATGGTCTGGAAAGTGTGGGGAAATATTTCCAGGCCCCCCTCTCACCGCAGACCAGTGAAGCCATAAAGGATGATGTTTACTGACTTGAGATATAACTATTCATATTCACAGCGATTATTTCTAAATTTATAAACCGGAATGCCCACAACAGACAGATTTACCTGTTTCAGATCTTACTGTGTATGTTTCACACAGTGTTTGTTATGGTGACTTGTGTTCCAATTAATATCTTGAAATTTTTTTGTTTAATGAATAATCTATTACTCTAGGGTTCTATTTAGCAAGACGCGGAACATAAGCTGTGGCTTGGTGAATTATCCTTGAAAACTCAGACCTCTCCCAGTAGTATCAGCCATGCTATGGGGTTTACCTTCAGCTATGTATGTCTTCGAGCTTTTAATGGAAACCTGCCAGAAACTGTTGACTAGGAAAAGAACTGCATTTCTTCAACATCTCCCATCTTTGTGCTTTATTTATAGTTAGATCTCTTCATGTGCTGAGAGAGGGTATCTTCAGGTTTATGGAATATGATTTGACAACAATAAAAAAATATAAATAAGTAACCCAAATTGTACTACTGTGAAGCTAAATAAAATCTAGATATCTCCAGGGTATACTGCCAGAGAGCAGTTCAATGGCTTGGTATTTCAAACCCAGGTGTTACTGTAGTGCCCTCATTGGTTTGCAGCCACGGTGGGTTGTGACCTTACTAGTAAATAATGTGGAATTTATTTACCAGCAAAAAACATGTAAGGGTGAAGTGCACATGTTTTTTTGGAAACAGCAAATCAAAACAAAACACTTTTACCTTTGGAAAGTCTTCCTAATCTCCATCAAGTAGCTGTTAGAATTGCATCAAATTGTATAGTAATTTTTTTGTCACTGGGGCTTTTAACTGGGGTTTAGACCTACGATTTTAAAAAGGAACAAGGATCAAAATTCACCTAACTTTCATAAATGGCTGTGATGCCTGAAATGTTTTTTGTGAAACTTTCTACTCTAGCAGATATTTTATTAGCTTCATAACTTGCTGGTGCAACTGTAGTCCTTTGGCTTGAAAATCTTCCGAATTTTCTTGGGTTTGGGATACCAACCAATGCAAACAGAGGCTAAAGGATTTTTATGGCAACATAAGGACTAACAATAATTGTTGATGCTAACAACCTCATAAATCAAATTAGGAAAAGAGTGAATAAGAGCCCTTTACATATGAAGAATTTAGTTTTGTAAATGGAGGAGAGAAACATCCTTGGATAGTATCTAAAGTCCTTACACTTAAAAAAAATGTCACATTTATAACATATTAGAGAGTCTTTTAAAGGTCTTTGCATTGATTTTGTCCTGGAAATGTAAGATAGAAAGCTCTTTATTTTGTATTATTAACATTTTACAGGGAACTATCTTCCCCATTTGATGTTGCAGTCTGTACTGAAATATGCTTATAGATATTTTTGTTCCTTCTTGCCTTTTCAGAAGCACAGTATGAGTTTTGGAGACAAATGAAAGGCTAAGTAAGAGTGCTTTAAGCCATCTTTGTGTTTTACAGGGATAATCTGTAGGCAGAAAGGGACCCTAGGGTAAACTGTCCAGTTCCAGGAACCTCTGTAAATTGTAGCAGCGTCTCTGGAACTGTCCCTTACGGCTTTGAGCAAGCCGCAGTCTTCACAGTGCTGAGTCCTGTGGCCTTCTCCATACACCAGTGCTTGTAGTAGCATCCATGGAGGGCTTGTAAACCATCTTCCAAAGTTCCTGGGAAATGGAAAATTTTCCCCTTCAGTCTAAGGCTTCGGGACTATTACTGCAGCACCTGGGCTTACTTAATCATTGTCTAGTGCCTCTAACTCAAGGAACTTATGTTGAAAAACTCGTTCACTCAGATACAAAATGCCCTTGCTGCCCTTGGTTTCTCAGCTTTTGTTTTCCTCTGGGCCAATTTAAGATTAAACAAAGATCAAAATCATAATGTTTGATGATGGGATGTGGAGGGACTAGTTTACTTTGTGGATAGAGACAAGAGAGATATCTCTTATTCGTAACAGTTTCAATATTCGTCAAAAAAAATGGTTTAGATTATATTGTCACTTGTATTTTAAAAATAAAAATTAAAAAAAAATCTAGCATCTATTCAATAATTAAAGATCCACTCTTACTTTTTGAATAACATTTACACAACTGTTAGGGCAGCACCTTTATTCTTAGACCAAGACACAAGCTTTTATGTTAACAGTACCAGTTTTCTTAATCTTTGTTTTGTGCTTTCTAGAAGGCATTTGTTTTGGAAATGACGGTAAGAAATTTATGACTTTGTATAGGACTTGTTTCCAAATTTTATATCTTGTTGAAGATTCTTGACTTAGTAATTACCTTCTTGAAGCACAGAAAGTGTGGGAGAGGCAAGATATTCCACCAAGAAACATCCTGATATATAAACATTTATGAGATCTATAAAACCTTATTTGTTTTAGAATTTGTGTGCTAATCTAAATGTGATCAATTTATATGTTTTGAAAAAGAATTAATTAGATTGTTATATGAAGTATAGCAAAATAGCATATTTTTAGTGGATTCAGAATTCCCTTAAGCTAAGCGATAAAAAAAATTCTAAACATACTTGTATTTAGAATTTCTAAGCATACCATAACTGTGCTACATTATCCTGGATTATAATTTCCTATGCAATAGTTCCCGTCAAGACACAAAATTCTTATCCTGTTTCATAATAAACTAATGGAGAGTATAACCTCATCAGACTACTGCACTTCCTATATTTTTTCACTGAATGTTCATAGAGAAAATGTCTATGATTGTATGTCAGATACAGAACAAGAAACTTCCTTTCCTCTTCTTCTTGCTTTCCTCCTGAAAATACGGGACTTGGATCCGAAACAGCAGGGTGGGTGCAATTGGGGATTGGGAATGGAAAAATACTCTCCAGTTTCAGTTCCAGTGACTTTTGTGATGTTCTCCCACCTCTAAGCATGCTTCCTCAGGGGAAAATGTTTTGGTGCAGGGTGGGAGACAGTGCTGTTCACTGGCACTGTTATTCATAGAGTGTAACAGGGAGCCAGCTGCATACCAAGTCAGCTCCCATCTGACAGACCATGTTCATATATGTGTGGCTGTGGAGAGATTGCTTCCAGGGCCAGCTCTAGGTTGGAAGCAGCATAATCCCTGTCTTGCAGTGTGAAGCCTGAGGAAATAAATTTACCTACCCATGGCAAATGTGTCTGTGTTTTCAGAAATCAGTATAGGCATAATGAGATGTACAAAGATAGCAGTGGTCCTGAGCAGCCCGTGTTCAGCTCAGCTGCCTGATTGGACCCTGCCTTGTTACTGAAAAGCTACTTCAGTACACAGGCACCATCATTCCCAGCTCTGCTGTTTCTATATCTTGTTTTCATTTGTGGATTGAGTTGTGCTGCATATACATGGGACATCTCAGTTTCTATGCAAAACCAGGCTAGATCGCATAGTAGTTTTTACTCAAATGCAGCTTAGTTGGGAAAAAAAAATATACATATATATCCTATTTCACCCAAGGGAGTCCTGCTGAAAAATCCAGGCAGAGAAACACTGGTATGAGGAGGCAGAACTAAAAATTGAATCAGTACTATTAGCATAAAAAAAAAATAAATCATCAGATGAATGGTTTTACCAGATGGGTGAAGAATAAGTATGAGAATTTAAGAACTTGGGCAAAGTAATAGGCAGTTAAAGTGAATGCCTCTTTTTTTTCCTCTTTTAGAGCTTTTAGAGTTGGAAACATCCCTGGTTGACAGCCCAGAGGAATATTGATAGGCCCAGGAGGGAAACTCTGCCTGTCTTAACTGTGACAAAATCTTTGAAAGAAGACACAAGAATAATATCAGCATTTTTAGAAAGGAGAAAAACACTCTAGAGTCCTGAAAATATTTCAAAGAATCTTCCCAGTGGGGATGTACGAGGAGTTTAAAGAGGCCATGTGAATTCACAGAAGGGAGCTAGGTTGTCCTTTCTTATTCTGTAAGATAGGAAGTTACCTGTGGGAAGCTGTTCTCCTAGTAAGGTGACAAATTGCTTTAAGAGGCAAATAATTAGCGTGAGGGGAGAGAGCAGCTCAGTGACAGTGCTCAGTTCCCACAGGAAGCAAACACTTCCTCTAAAGAGCTGAAGACACTTTTAAGGGTGGGCTTCAGATGTACAGCTGTTGGCATTTTGAGCTCTTGTATAGTTGCCAGATAACCCAAGATCTGATTACACAGATGAAGCCCAAAATTAGTCTTAAAATGTCCTAAGAACAACAGTTACCCTGTGGAGTATTTACCCTCATTCAGGGCATGAGCAGAGAGATCAAAAAGTATGGCCAAAGAACAGCACTTCAGAGGCAAGAGAGGTGCTCTTTCATATAATGGGTAACGGAAGTAAAATATGTCATTGTGGAAAATGGAGATCACAGAATCAGAGAATATTTTAGGGTAGAAAAGACCTTTTAAGATCATTGAGTCCAACCATAAAAGATTCTGGAATGCTAATTTTGACAAGCTTGGAGGCTTCCTGCAGATGAATACCATGTGGAAAGCCAACTGATCCTGGTAAAACTACCACACCCAAGAATTCAAGCTTTGGAATCAGCCATGTATTTCACATGACAAATGGAAAAGCCATTATTCTGTTCTTTTTCATGTTCTATAAATTTGAATTTTCCCCTGCATGACATGCACAGTCAAAGTATGTGCAATCAATGGCCAAAATGTGTACTTTTGTGTCTTGTGGCATCTACAATGTCACAATTGACTGCCTAATACCCCCTAGACTTAAAAAAATATGGTAATAATTTTTCCACTGGATAATAAACCCTTTTTTTTTTTAAAGGAAAGAAAGTATTGTAGGGAGAAAATAGAGAGGAAATGCCATTTTCAGCAGGTGCAAACATAATTTTTACATATCTCTGTACTTTATAAAAAGTATTTTATTTAAATTCCTGATGTGGACTAGCACTTTTTGATCAAGGGATGTGTATTGGTTATTTGCAATAATTTATTATCTGCCAGGTGTCAATAAGGACATGGACCTCAGTACAGAAAAAAGTCTAATATTGGGGGGGTGACTCCTTCTGCCTTCACTTTTTCTTTATTGATTTCCATTGCATTAGTATGTTCTTTTAAAATGGATGTCAATTATTTTATTTTTTCTTATTTTCTTCATATTATATTATGAATTCAAATATATTATGGCTCTTGACAGAATCAAATTAATGCATACTGTACTTGATGGACCTGTAAATAGAGTACTACTTTCACCATTATTTCAATCAATGAATATCAATTAAATAATAGGGGAAGAATAAAGAGCACATTTTCCTTCAGTTGTGATGGGCTGTCTGAGGGATCAGGACAGAAAAAAAACGTGTTTGAAATTTTTTTATCTAAAAATAAATAAATTAAAACAACTTATTGTGCAAAGTTTTGGTGCAAGACTGTTCAAGGAAAGGAACAGTTAAAACATTATTCACATGCACTGACATGCTTTTTCTTAAAAAGAGACAGATTTCGTGATGAAGCTGTTGAAGCATAAATATTTTACCCTCTTATAATACTTCAACTTTGTAAAGGAAGTTGTTCCTAATGAATGTAAAAATGGTAACAGTTGTGCACTTTTTCAAAGCTTGTTTGAGCGTGAAGTCAAAGTAACTAACAGCTGTTCCTCCGCAGCACTGTTGCTTGATGTGCAACCACATATAACTGCGTAGTCTTTCAGTTGTCTGTTGTTCTCCCATATTCTAGGAGTAAATAGTAAGTTATGCAAGGCTTTTACTGCTTATACCTCATTTAAGTTTTTGCAAATTCAGGTCTTGTATGTACAATTTGGCATCCTGGATGTATGTGTTTTCTTGGACTTCTGCAAATGAAAAATTATTTCCCCCCCCCCCCCCCCCCCGCTGATAACTAGAAGAGCTGACCACAAATTTGTGGAAGTAACATGAAATTCATTTATATGTAGTAAAGTAAAATCAGTTTGACCTGTTTGATATGTCTAGCATCTACAGAGTGGCGTGATTTCTACTTCTCTGCAGAAATTCTGATCTCTAATACATATTCTTTCTTTGCTACTTCTACCGTCAGTTTATACCTCTGAGTGGTAGAGAGTATATTTTATCAATGATTATGACAAAACAACTTATTCTTTCCTTTTAAATTTGACGTACTACTGTGTATTATTTCCATTAGGATTCAAACAGATACACTATTGTTTAATCATTCTTGCTTACAAACACTTTTTTTAAAAAAAATATTTTTAATAACTTCTGTTAAAGGTACCTTTTCTACAGAGGAGGGGTAAAAAGAAGAAAAAAATATCTTTTGAAGTGGTTCCTCTATAGCAGACATAATTTCTTGTATTATGTGTATGTTCTGAAAGTGCAAAACAACACAAACTCAGTAACTTCTAGAGAAGTCTAAGTATAGCAATCAATAAAACAGCCCTTAAAGCACATGGACAAAACCCGAAACACCACAAGAGCTCTGACTTTACAGAAGTGTGAAGCAGAACAAAGTACAGACAGATACAGCGAAAAGCCTTTCAAAGGTAATGTGCTACGTGTATAAAAAAACCTGACCCAAAATTTCAGACATCATCTGCACGGATTTTTCTTTTAATGTTTATGTTTTCCTTTGGTGCTAACAATTTTTTACCTAGTCTATTCTGCTCCTCTGCAAGTTTTAAATTTGCCCCAGCCCTACTTTTCCACTGTCAACCAACGAGTGCTTCCTTTTTCTGTTCTTGTACCTAATTTTCTGCATGAAAACAAGTCAGGTGAGAACAGTTTAGATGCCAATTTATTTAAAATGCTGAAACACAGGAGATCATCACTTCACATGTCAGGCAGCTGTTTATAAACAGTGGGGTTTTATGGAGCTGCTCCTAAATAATATTCCCAAGGTACCTGAACTCAGAATGGTCATTTATCTTTACTGCAGATCTCACAATGCTCACCCTTCCTTCACCTGAAGTGTAATTGAAAGGAGATGAGAAGAGTTGAAACCTTCGCATTTATTTGAAAAAGCCAAAACATTTAGCTCTTATTTTTGCTGAGGAAATCTTGGAACTTGGGAAAACAAATCCAAGCCAAATGAAAGGACTCTGAATTTTAGAAATATCCGATTTAAACATTTTAGCCATTTGAGGTACGTATACTCTCACAGTTTAGCAGAGAGCATCAGCAGTGTTGTTCCTGCTGCTGCAATGAGCAACAGTGTTCAAGGCAAGGTGCACGGATGCTTTCCTTGGAAGAGGCTGAGCACCTGGGGAGGATGCTGTGAAAACTCTGCCAGCTCTGTTTTAGCTAAGAAAGTACAGCAATTGGAAACTGGGTCAGTACCTCCCAGTAGCTTTGGGAGCTGTGGAAGATCTCTGGGTTGGGAATGAGAATTGTTCTGTGAAAACACGTTCCTATTTCCTGTGGCCCCACAGTCAGCCCTGGACTTCTCTGAAGTAACCAGGACAACCCATGGCTGCGTGACAATCTGTGTGGGCTGCCTCTTCCCTACGCCTTTTCCCACCTGCCCTTGAATATTTCTTTAATTGGCTTTCTGCTTGAATTTTTTTTTAACAGGTTTGCCTGGCTATATGCAGTTATTTGCTAAATCTAAGTCCAAGTTAATAGTTTTTGTGCTTGTCATTTGTGTGCTATTACTTACTGTGACAAACAGTTTTTCAGAACTATCAGTGATGTTTTTCACTACCCGATACTTTTCTATTCAACACAGTACAAATATTTGTATTGAAGTCATAGTTTGAAGAATTTTTATAAAATATGGCATGTAACAGTAGGCTGTTTGATAAGTAATGGCGAAACATTTCCACAACATCAAAAGAAGTATTATAGCTATTAGTTTAAAACAATTTCATAATTATAATTGCATGTTAATTTTTAGTTTTGTCTTCATTTACAAAACATCATCTAAATTTTAAAGAAACTTAGGTGCCTTATTTTTCTACAGCCACTGCCTCTATTTAAGGGACTGATTAGAAACTGATGTGCAATAGTGAAGGTAATTGACCTGAAAACGTGTTTGCAGTAATTTTATTGGTAGCATTGAAAAAAATTAATTATAGTTTTAAATCAACTGCTCCCAATTTGGCAAATTGTCTAAGTTGCTAAAATAACAATAGCAGTAGATTTCAGAAGAAAGCGGTTTGATTCATCAAGCACAGGGAGAGGCAATCCACTATATACATGCTTCCAAGTGCATGAGTTTTAAAGGTGTGCGAATGCTGATGAGTGAAGAGGGCAGGCTGGGGTGGTTTGCAGGACATGAAGCCTAAAGCCCTGTCTTCTGGGCTCAAGCACTAGGCACCTAATCAAACCAAAAACCTTAAAAATGTTGTTTCAGATCATCAAAAATACAGTGTATTTATTTGTAGTAAGGCTAAGCTGTGGGCTTTAGAAGTCACTGTGGCCCAACTCAAAATCAATGCTTTACAGGCAGCCAAGAGCAAAAAAGAATGTAGCAGGAGGGTGCAGTAGGTAGTTGTGTGCTGCCCTCTAAGGATAGGGAGATGGATGAAAGCCCTTCTAACAGCAGAATGCAGAACCAGAACTTCATTGATAAAAAGTCTTGGTGTTTTGAGTCGGAGGACTCACTGACTAAGGAGAAAAGAAAATCCTGCGTGGAGAGCGTGCTTGAAGGGAAAGGAGGAGGAAGGCAGAGGGCTTCTAGTCACCTTTAAAACTAGGAATTGCATTAATTTGGAAGGTTTGTCCAACATGTCATGTCAAAAAAATGAAATGTTTTTCCTATTAAGTCAAAAAGGAGTCTTATGGACAGCTTTGGGGCTTACATTTCTGTGGCAGGATTTATTACAAGTATATGCTGAAGTGCCAGTATGTTAATTTGCTGATTAAAAGTCTTCAAATGATGGAATAGAGAGAAGAAATGTTGTTCTTTGGAGGTGGAGGAAGAAGAGGGGGTTGTGTAGGTGTTCAACAGCATAATGGCATGTTGGCTAATAAGATTCTTGCTAATTTTAGTACCATTACAGCAAATACTGAGAGCAAGAACAAGGAAAAGAATATTATCTGCTAATGTTAGCTAATTCACACTCGTTCTCATGGGAGTTTTGAATAGGGTCTGCCAAGACATACCCTAAGAAACAGAGTTCAGAAACACCATGTATGATTTTGAACTAATTCTTTTTTCTTTTTTTTTCCTCCCTCCTTGTATAGACAGTACTTACCTTTCCTCTTTCATCTTTTAGAGCTGACCACTTCCATTAGTTTCTTGTTTCTGCTGAGGCTGGTAAGCTGGATTGATGCATTCAGCAGTCAAAAGTGCAGTTCTGTGTGCATTTGTGTCGGCTGAGTAAGCAAAATGAAAGAGGCTGACTGTGAAAGTGAAAAGGTGATTTACGCTGGTGTCATAGTGCTGTGCAGTAATAAAACACAGGGATTGTTGGACACACATGATATTGTGCAATTATATAATTATAAACAATATAATTGGAGGCAGTTGAGCTTGAATGCAGCAGGCTGTTATTTAGCAATCATCTCTTTCAAGGCTCATTAAACACAGATTTATACACAAAATAAAAGCTTTGCTCTATAAAGGCTAAATACGTAATGGCATTTATTCACCAAAATGTAATACATAGATCTAAAGCTGTCAAAATCTATAATGGATTTAGTCAGTGGTGGTGAATGAAGTTGTTCAGTGGATATGACAATACCAACTCCTTTTCCTTTGCTTAAGGCATTATTTCTGTGATTTCCTTTGCATGTCTGTTTTGGAAGGCTAAAGAACATGCATGTACAGCTATGTTCTTGGATTTTGAAATGTGACAAGCAGGGACACTGAACATTCAAAATTTTTTGAAGGGTGAAGAATTTTTTTTAAAAAATCATCAATATATTGGACATATGTTAACCCTTTAAAACTTTAGAATTCTGAAATGATGAATGATCTTATGGAAGAAAAAAGAAAGAAACTGAAAATTTTTTTCGGTATCACCTTAAGTCAATCACGTTTTTGGCAGGGGCTTTCTCCATATTTAATTTCCTTACCTGAAGTAAAATAAATTGGCTTTATTTTAAAAAGTTGAGAGAAAAATCTTATGAGATAAAAGGAAAAGAAACACAGACGAACTTGGGGTGCAGAGATCTGCAACACATATAGTGGTGTGGTCTGGCCCAAATTTTTAATAGTTGTCAGAAGTTTGGAATGCAAACATATATTTCAATGTATATATATAAATGTAAAATTTAGGTGCTTAAATGATTTTTAATTGCTTTTTTTTTTTTTGAGTATCTAGAGCTCTCATTCACTTGTAAACAGGGTTGTGAAACAAGAATATGGATAACTAATTCTTGAAATAGCTTGCTGGCCTCATATCTGTGTAAAGCTCTGTGAGACTACAGCTCAGCACTACGAAGTATCTGACCCGTACGTGCTATAGCCACTTCTGTATTTTTCAATCCACATATGAATTCAAGTCTTCCGTTTTAACGCTCTTCATGACATGCCATCAACTTCTGTCTTGAATTGCAATTCTTTGCGGCATGTTTAATCCTCATTCCTTCTTTATATGATTTGTGTGATCCTGATAGATGCAGGGTTTCTATGAGTTTCAACATGCCTGCCATCAAAAAAACTGTCCAGTATGATGCATCGCTGTTTCCAGTGTACAGCACCCGACCTTAGCAGTTTGCAGCCATCAGCCTTTTAGAAAGTTACTACATTTTATATCACTAGCTTTCACTTTGCTAAGTCAGAAATCTATTCACAGTAACTGCGGTTTACTAAAGTTTACCGTACCAGAAAATGTTACTATGAGTTATTGTAATTAAATGTTTTGAATGTATGTAGAGTATTGGGGTGTTGATGCCTTTTAGCAACTGTGTGATGGTTTCAGACTTTAACTGTGCTGCAGAGCCGGTTTTGAGAGCTGCTTTCCTTCCCCCACTTCTGCCTTGTTTGCTTATTTATCTAAATGTGTTAACTCATAATGTTTCTCAGAGTCATATAAAGTAATTAACAAGGTCCAGTCTCTTGTAACACCACTCTGAAAGACTGCAGTCTTTTCCAAATTGGAGACAAAGCATTCCCAAATCCGGACCACGAAATTGAAATGTTGCTTGATAAGGTTGCTTTTATTTGCTTTTAAAAAAAAAATAAATAATTATTTTCCTAATAACACAAGGATGGATGTTCTAGTAGTCTTCACTGGCTCCATTATAAAGTGGTCTTACAATATTAATACAATAGTTCATTAGAGGGTTTTTTTTTCTTTCTGTCTTTACTTTATGCAAGTGCAAATTCCTACACAGCATGCAGAGCAATGGAGACCACTTGCTTATTAAATTAAAGAATTTCAGGTCTAAATCTTCAGTGGTGAACTATTGTTACATCATCAGTTGTGGGACTGCCTCAAGAAATTATTTACTCCCTGAACATGTGTTTATAGTTTGGAACTAGCAACTCATTGATGCACATAGAAACTGTGTAAATCACCTATCTAGTTAATCTCTAAGGTTTGGATAGTTAGCTTGTTTTGTGGTTTGAGTTTTTTGTCTGTTTCAGAAAACCACAGGTAATGAACCTTATCTGGAAACAGCCTTGGGAAAGCTTGTATTGCGGTTGTTCATTGTGTATCTTCTGAACGCATAAGTAGAGAACTTTGGGTCCCCAACTTTTCAACTATATTAAACTCCATTTTAGAAGAAAATATCAAGTTATGTTAATCAGCATTGCCTTTTTTATTTGTATCTAAAATTTTCTCCTCCCAAATAAATTGCCAATAGTCTCCTGGTGTGTTGGATAAAAGAAGTAATCCTTATCTAGTGCTTTACAGCATTTCATAGCTAGGAAACAGAGCAAGGATTTTTTGTCTTGGTTGATCACTGCAGAAGAGTTTGCTGGCTTCTATGACATGCAAGAAGTTAAACTCCAAATCACAAACTCATCTCTCTACACGTTTTTGATTTTATTTTGGCTTTGTGTTACTGACTCCTGATACACCACTGCTATGACACGCTAATTGCTTTATTACAGGCTTGTATCTCATCCAATGGGCGGGCATAAAAAAGAAGCACTGCCACGGAATTTCTTTAAAAATTCATGTTAGTAACACATACTCAAGGTGTCCAGTCCTATGGAAAACTCTCCACCATAGAGATCACAGAGTGTCTTTCACTTGAGTGACTTTCAGTGTCTGTCCTTTCTGTGAGGAGGAAGAGTTTGTCCTCCGAGACATCTGGTTTTGCTACTCTTGAGCCCATCATGGTTGGCTCATTGGGAAGCTCTGCACAGGGCCAGAGCAGTGGCTGAACAAGCCTGTGTCTTAGAGGCACTGTGATATCTGAACTGTTGCTGTTGCCCATACTTGAAACCGGAAATTTATGTCCTCTCTCAGACATTGTGGAGCAATAACATAAAGCTGAGGGTCTTAAAATTGTAACTTGAGGGAGTATAAAACCACACATGCACTGTAAATGTAAAACAACTTTAAGAGGAAAATGGATTAACAGTACATACTGAATTACTAACTGAGCAAATTACTCTTGTTGGAAGCTTCAACTCTTTTAAGAAATTGGATGCTAGTTCGGGTGACTTGCACATATTTCTAATTATATTTGTTTCAGCTTTTATATGGTACATTTCTTACTCTTAAAGTCTAGTCCGAATGTGATAAAATGTTCCCTATTGTAAACAGCTGCAGACAAAGAGCACTGAGCACATCTAATAGGATTCATGCAAGGACATTTTCCTTCATTTGTATCACATAACTGCATGCTGTGCACTGAGACATGGTGGTCTTTTGAAAGAAAGACACAAACAGAAGATTTAAGTCATGAACTCCATCTTGATCTAAAAAGGAAATGTTATTTCAGTTCTGTATATAAGGAAACACAATTTTTGAGATTAAAAGAAAAATGTGGTTGTGTATTAATGTGTTAATTTGAAGGTAATTTTTTATCTAGACAAACATATGTGTCAATGATTGAATAGGTTGCTAATACATTTCCGTTATACTGAAGCTGATTGATAAGCCTTCTTCTAATAAAAAAATGGAAATAAAAAGGCACTATAGATTAAAAACAATGAGTTATATTCTTAAAAAACATTAGGGATCATGAAGCATAAAAAAATATTTCTTTCCTTCAGTCTGTAGCAAATGATGATAAATATGTAGTAGACATGCCAGTGATTCTCCTGTTACCTTTTAAAACGTTTTGATATCATCATAGGAAGAGGCTGCAAAATCTCTTTTCAGATATGGCTGTTACCAGGGCAGAGCCTGCTTGGACCCCTGGACTGAAGTCCATAGGACTTGTGCACCTTCTGTGAAAAGTAGAGACTCTTCTGAGAACAGCAGGGGAGTAAAGGAGTTGTTTTCATTTCCTGCTCCTAATAATCAAAAAGACAGAGGTTTGACTGCCTCAAAGGATCTAATGCAAATATTACTTCAAAGTTATTCAAGCTAGAGAGCTAAGGAAATATAAACCAAAGTGAAATATACCTGACATATGAGAAGAAAATCAGCTTTGGATTTTTTGAAAGCAGTGGATGCATTTAATCTGAGCTGCAGAGCATTGTCCAGCTGGCTTCAAGCACTTCTGTTTTAATGATTTCAATCATTAAAACAGGAAAACTGTTATAATAGCAAACAAATGTTGCAAATCAGTAGAAAGGGCTAACTGTGTAACTCTCCCCTCATGTGACATGTAAATGTATTACAAGGTAATTTGCTTGCAGGTAATATCAGACACCTGATGGTCTTTAATTGGTCCATTAGAAATTTCACCTCCACCAGTCATTTATTCAGTTCTCCATCTCTTTTCTCTCTATACAGTGTAAGCATGCTGTGATAGCTATATTACTGAGGAAATCTCCTGATGCATTATAAAAACAGATTGTTGTTTTTCCTCTTGAGGCATATAAAACAGTGTTAGTTTTTACTTTCTTGTTTGCACTTGGCTATAAGTCAACTTGGCTCACCACAAAAAAACCAAACAAAATCATGGAAATAATCCCACTCTTTCAACTCTCCCAAATAATTGCTTTTTTTCTGTATTTTAAGAAAACTGATGCCTATAATCCCTGTCCAAAGCAAGAAAAAGGAGCCTGCAGGATGTCTTTTACTATTTAGGTGCTGCTATAGCTCCCTATCAAGGTAACGGAGGTTCTGCTTCTGACTTGAGTGGAAGTGGGATTGGGCCTTTGCTTGCTGGCCTCATTCTGATTCAGTGGAGTTCCCCGCACCCGTACAATCAAAGGAAAAGTAAGGCTAACATTAATACAGATAGAGTGAAAAAAATGTCAGATCTCATGTCATAGTTTAAGTATTCCTGACTTGCATATCTTTTCATAGCTTACTCTAAAACAGATCTCTTGCACTGCTTAAGTGGCATCAGTGAAACAAGTCAGTAACAGTAGATTCGTGTTTTGTGCTTCATTTTGGAGGCAATTAGTATAGCACACTAGTATTTTGTACTAGTAGATGTAGATTGTGAACCCTATCATCTCAAATACATAGTCTGATAGTAAGACTTGTGTTTTATTAGTATCATGCTAGTAGATAATTGAAAATTGACCTGTTTTCAAGAACAATCTTAGCTTCGACAGTATGATTTATGTACATTAATGAAAGTTAGGCACTTCTAACTTCTGCTTGCTTTTTAGTAAACACAAGCTGCCGGTCTTTTTTTCCTTGCTTTATATTTCAAGAAGTTTCAGCAAAACTGTTCTAAATATCAGTTAAGTTGTATGAATATAAGCAAAGGAAATACTTGACATCTATGACTTTCAGAGAGCTGATTTTATAAAAATTCAATTAATATAATGGTACTGTTGACAGAAACCAGCTCCCTCATCTCCTTGATGATCATTATTTCTTTCTACTTCCACACCTTTTTCATTCTCTTCTTTTGACTTCACTCTGAGAGAGAAATAATCTGTAGGAAAGAGCAAAAATGAAAACTGGAAGTAAAGAAAGAAATAAAGGCACATTTTGCTTTCTGATCTTTTCAGATTTGTTCAAAAAGCACCGTAAGAATTTGTCTGTATAAATATTTTACAATTGGTAACGTTCAGGGGTTTTCGTAAACCTTTCAGAGATACTTCTTAGAATCAAATACTGAACCTCAATGAACAATCTGTAGAAAGATTAAAATGAGATAGGCTACTGATTGGGAAATCTAAGTTATCTGTAAGATTTTGAATTGTAATGGAAATTGAAAAAGTTTGCGGTCTCTGTGGTGACAAAGTCCTTTTTCTTCTTCCCCACAAAAATCTGTGGTTTGTTAGTTCTTTTCTAAAGAGGGCAAGACTTCATCATGGATGAAAATGCATTGCTTCATATTCAACAGGTCAATTCTTCTTCAGACTGAAGTGAAATTGTAGCTCGTGGACATTTGATGTGATAGGTAAGTTTATTTTGACATGTCTTATTACATTACTGTCACATGACAGATATTGATGTCAATTATGGTAGTGTAAGTGCAAAATAGAGACATATTATCTTACTTATTTTGCATTTACACTGGGGGAAGTGAAATGAAAATTTACCTTTCCTTCTCTCTCAAATGACATTTTGAAAACAAGGTTTAAATCACTATTAATGACATTTTTATTCAGAAGCAATATACAGCAGGAGATATTTTAGTATGAAGAAGGATATTTGGGCTTATGGGGAGACAGCTCAGAAAATCTGGTATAACTGATGCATAGCCCACATGCTCATAGAGTAATAAATAATTGTTTCGGTATAGTAACAGTCAATGGTGCTAAATAACTTAGTGGCATTATTTCTCTCTTTTGTTCAGCAATTATTCAGATGGATGGTGTTTAAAGAAGGCATTAAAGCACCTCAGTAGTACATAAAAGAGAAGCTAAAGCAGGGCTAGCATTTTATATTGTGCTGTTTACTGACTGTTATTATTCATGGCGATTGTTTAATAATTAAGGCATACATGGTGTGACCAAGCAGGAGTTATGCTTTCCATGATGTATGTGCAGCTGCTCCAGTTCCACAGAAACAGTGGAGAAAAATGTGAAAAGATTCGATCTAAGCTTACATGAGGCTCTAAAAAGCCTTTGTCACAGGGATATCTACTGTGCAAATGATTACTGAGAGGGTTTCAGCCGTTAGAAGCAGTTAGGCAGTTGGGGGTGTTCTACTTGTGCTACTCAAGAAGTTACAAATTTTAATTCAGCGTCTCTGAAATCCGTTTTAGGAGATTGCTTAATAACATAATTTTTCAAGACATTTTCTGAAGTAATCTAGATAAAATATATATTACTGGTAGGATTTTGATTTCTATTTACGATACCTGTTGTCTACATTCAAGATTTTGTGCTTAGGATTTAAAAATGAAGGTAGGAAAAAGTGTCAGTGCTTTCTCTACTAGTCTGAACAAGATGATTAATTTCTGTAACTTTGTTGGTACTTCAGAGATGTGTAGGAGAGAGTTTAACTCTATTCAGTCTCTTTTACTTCCTTCACTAGTTTGGAAGGTATCAAATATGTTTGGGGGTTTTTAGCTTGTATTTTCCATTAATTTTGGTACAGACCATAAAAGATAAACTGGTAGCACCAGTTCCAAACTGGGATGATGAAGTCACAGTAAATTTAATAATATAGGCAACAATAATTTTAGCACCACAACAGTTTGTCATCCAGACCTATGTATTGCACATTGATTGAGTAGCTTCTAAAATACCAGAATGTTGTGATTTACAATTCAGAAACTCATCCCTTCCAAGAAAAAACAGCTGTAGTTTAACCTTGTGTGTGCGTAATACCTTACAATAAATTATACAGGCAGGCACTTAATGTGGTCTAAACATGAATTCCTCAAATGAGAGTTGTATGAGATTAATTGGAGTTGTGTGTGTGTTGTGCAAGTGTGATTGGTAGCACTGGATCAAAAGGATATATTTTTCCATTGCGATGTTGCCTTTTATTAAGGATTGGATAAATCAAGTCTTGTTTGTTGGTGGGAAGTAGGGAAAAAAGGAAAAATGGTGCTGGAGAAATTTGAAGATCTTCCTTCGTTGCAGCAAGGGAAGGATTCATCTCATCAGACAACACTTTATGAGCTCACCTTTTAAGAAGATTTGTTCATGTGAGGGCATGTGAGTGTGTGAGTACCTCCCATCTATCATAGAAGACCTAGGCATTTTATAGATAGACCTTTCCCTAAAAGAAGCCATGTTTAAAAGGTCAATTTTAAATCACTGTGTCATGAGCTAGTGTCCAGTGTTTTGGAGGGTCTGAAACTGAGGAAATAGGATACATATTATGTCACAGGCTGGAACATGAGAGTGACAGCATAAGAACTCAGTGGCACACACACAATGCTGTCAAGCAGCAGAACACACAATTTTTCAGAGTGATATTATTAATGACCTAAAAAAAAAATCAGGAAAATAGATGTCAGCTGGTGGATTTGATGTGTATATAGCTCATTACGTGGGAAGAGGGATGGAGAGACTTTTATTCTTGCAAGAGGAGTAGCAGTTTGCTGAAGAAGGAAAGCAGGCAGTGGCAGCTGGTTCAGGGAAGGAAATTCCAGTAAGTTGGAAATACGGAGTTGAGAGGGAGATTAAAAGCCCAAAAGTAAGAGCTCAGTGGCCGAGGTTATAGTGGAAGAGCTGCAACGAGAAGCTGGTGAGGATGGGAAAGTGAAGAAGCGCAACTTGAAATATACTTTAATTAACACTGGCTCAGTGTATTAGGTTTCTGTTATTCCTGGTCCTTTATTACCTGTTGTGATGGTAGCTCCCCTTCTTGATTCATTCCACTTTAATTACCAGTCGCATGGCTTGGACAGTACAAAAGGACGAAGGGGATAAAATCAGAAACACAGAGGCCAGGTTCAGACAGGTCCTGTAATGATAGCAGAAGAGAATCTAATCTGCTGAAGAAAATCGTGAAAAGTTGCTCATCTGTTAGGGTATGAAGCTGATAACTTGTGTTTAGAAGATGAGGAAGCTCAATCCACGTGTAGTACAAAAGATGCAGGAGAGGTGTTGAATAAGGTAAGTTGTGCAGTGATCATACACTATATATGTAAGAAGCCAGAGCAAATTCACCTTGAAAACTCAGGCATCACGAGATCGTTTTCCTCTTCTTTACATATTTTCATTAAAAAAGGTTGCCATAAAATGTATCATGCTGAACTTTTTTCTTTCTTGGTCTACATTTTTAGCACAGTGTCTTTAACATACTTAGCATGTGATTACCGAAATAACAGAACACATGAAGGGATTTAGACATATCCAGGTTTTATTTTTAATGCTACTTTTTCAGGCTTATTTTTCCCCCTATATTGCTTTGATACTAAATTAATTATTAGATTTATTTATTACAATGTCGTCAGTATTTATGGTTTAATAGCCATATGTTGAGTTCTCCTCACAGAGAAGAACTGGGAGTTGAGAAAAACTAAAATAAAGTTTTAGATCTTGAAAATGAGGCTATTTCTGTTCTGTCAGTGTTGTTTGTATTCAAGTAGCACTGCAGTGTGCAGAGGTTCAGAAAGTTGTCAGTAAAATTAACAACCTGGCATTATATATGCAGTAAATACTGAAGATTGGAGTGGAGGCTGTTTTAATATTTTTTTTATGCATAGGTTGTTGTGTTTTGTGGGTTTGGGGTTTGGTTTTTGTTTTTTTTTTTATTAGTTAATGCTATTCTGCTTGATATTTCATTATTTTTCTCCTTTGGTTTCATGGCAGTCTAACAGTTTATGTTAATAGCTGTGTCTTTATCCAGAATTATCAGGTGTCATCATTTGATGACAGTAACTTAGTTCAGGTAAATGTTTCCAGAAGTTGATAGCTCTTCATTTAACATGGGAACACTGAAAAATTGGAGAGCTCTTACTTTCGTCAAATGATTCTGCTAATCCAGTGCAGTCCTGTGAGACTTACATGCAAAACTTTCAGTCTGTCAGATTGGATATCTAGTCAGAGTTCATGACAATAATACAACTATTTAGGTTTAAAACACCCACAAAAAAAGAGACAAAACTAAATTGAAAAGTCTTGGTCACTGAGGATTTTGCCAGGTTTAATAAAAGCAAATGTCCTTCTTCTCTATCTCAAAGACCCGCCAAAGCTAGAATTGGCACTAGTGTACTCATTGTTGCCAATATTGAGGTACATTGGTGTTAAAACACATTGTTGATGTAAACAGTAGAGTGTGTGCTTTAAAGAACAAATGGGTGGCAAGTGGAAACAGTTGCTGAATTACTCAGGTAACTTTAGAGTCCTTTAGGCAGCCACATCACAAAGTATTTGGTTTGTATGACAAATGTTGACCAGCTCTTGGATGTTACCAAGAAATCCTTGCCACATGAATGAGCCACACAGTGTTGGCTGGGCTGAAATGGCAGGAAACTCGTCATTTGGACCTCCAGCTAAAGTTAGGAGACCAAGTGTCAGCTGTCAGGTTTTTTTATTGAGTGAAGCTGAAAAACAGCATTTCTGCAGTAAAATCTCACCTGAAGGTGGACTGCTTTTGGGCTATAGCATTGGAAAGGAGGAAGGGTGGCCATGATTCTGGTGAGATCAAGTTCATGAATGAAATTTTTCCTTTATGTGCTTTCTCAGCCTTACCTATTTCTATGGCACAGCACATAGAGCTAATTGGTCATCAGCTTGGAGGGAGTCTCTCCTATTCTTCCTGTTTCGTGACATAAAACATGCAATTTGGAGCAAGGCCAGGGTTGGATTTTAATAAACAAGTGCAGTAATCCATATCTCCTATGATGAGGCCACCTACTGAAATTTAGTCTCTCTTCATGTTGGCTAGGAGGGCATATTTGGCTGAACCTTTGTTCTGATATGCTTTTCCACACGTCCCTACACTTGGATCCACACATCTATCAATGCTTGTACTTCGCTGAATTAGCAAGAGATCCCCTAAGAAACTTTTGTGTCTGCTGTGACAGTTCCCTTGGAGTGGACAGGCCTGAAGTGAGTGGCAAAACTTGTTACTTTAAAGGAAAAAAAAAATAAGAAATCTTTTCAATTACCGTATTTCCTAATATAGTAACAGAAATCCTCCTGAAGAGCAGAGATAATATACCTCACCTTTTCTCGGTCCCCACCCTGCTATCTTGCTGCTGTGCTTACTCTGAGCATCCTTTGAGTTTGGCTAGTTGAGTTGCTTGCTGATGCCACAGCTGAGCAAATCACCAGGCTCACATTCTTGAGATTTCAATGAGACTTAAGCATTTGCTGAAATACTTTTTGTTTAACAGTCATGTAAGCGTGTGAGAAAAAATTTTACCATGGCCTTAACTGTTGTCATAAAAATTAATTTTTTGTTAAATATCTTGTCTTTGACAATGAAATAAATTTTAAAATTCTAGCTTTCTCTTATGCACACGTCATATGTATACCTCACAGACTGGGTTCAGAAGTATTACTGCTAATACTCTAGGGAAATGTTATTTAACATATCATTCAAGTTTCAAGTTGCTACCAGCACTGAGCCATTATCCTTTTTGTGGTCTTTCATTAGTTCACGGTAGGAAAAAAACGTCATGTTTTGGTACAACCTGAGCAATCAGTATATTCAAAGAGATGTATTGTTCGTTTTGTGCAACTACATGGAAATTTCCTTTCCACAGCCAGACAAGAAGAGAGAGCATCTGTGAGAGCATGTATTTGAAAACACAGTCTCACAGTGAGGCAGAACTGGCATGTGACAGGAGGGTCTTTCCAGGGGTATTTTTTCTTGTTGATAAGGCTTTCTTTGACCCACTGCTTCTCTCTCATGCCAGCTCTCTCTTTCTAACCTCAGAGGAAGGGATGGGACAACTGGAAACTCAAGTCCTTCTGAGCTTGTGGCATTTATACTGTGAGACAGTTCAAATCGAGTTCATTTTGCTAAGCTGCTCACCCATAATGGATCTGTCACAGTGGTTTGACAACGTATTTGTATCCATTTTGGACAGCCTTTGCTGCTTAGCACTCTCCCTGTTAAAGTTCCCAGCAGACCGCTCCGATTTAATGTTGTCAAATAGTAGCACCTCCTTTCCTCCTCAGAATACATCTGTCCTTTTCATGGATGTAAGAGGCAGCTGATTGTTCCAGCCATGCTTTGCCTTTGAATTAGTATCAATTAGCTGAGAGCACCTCTTAATTTGACCCCAATTTTCTCTTGTTCACCTGGCATAAAGATGGTGCAGACAAGTAATAGAGGGTGTTTTGTGTCAGAAATACTATTCTGTTTTTTATGTGGAATTAAAAAATGTATTTGAATTTCTGGTATCTTGGTAACTTAAAAACAGTTCGTTTTTTTTTCTGGTGGTGGAAAGGAGAATAATGGTATTTCACAAACTGAAAATCCAGCATTCCTGCTAACTTTGTGTGGGAAACCGTTAGCTTTTAGAGACTGGAGCTGCCAATAAAACAGGAAATAGATGATTGCTTTTTTTTTCCCAACTATTGATGCTGAAATTATGTCAATGTGTTTAACTCCAAGTTCAGGTTCAAAATTTGGTGGTTTTTCTTCTGTTGCAAACTTAGTTGAACCTGACATACAATTTCAGTCTTATTGGAGGAGAAGGATATTCTTTCCTCTCCCTTTCTCTTCCCCCAACATGAGATTTTTTTTCCAATTCAAATCACCAAATAAACCTGTAGGAAGGCATCCATTGCTAAACATAGTAAGCTGAGCTACAGGCTTTAGTAAGGGCTGGGGAGCCCACTGAAAATGAAACCCCTGACTCTTCTCTACTAATTCATCTCCTAGGTCTCTCCTCTTCGGATTATTCTCCTCCCTTCCCTTCCTCCTCCTTTCCATCCCACTTTCAGCACTGCTTTTTCTGTGAATACGCTGTCTCTCTCTCAGGAGTCATCCTATATAGTGTACTTTGTATATGTATTAGCATATCCTTAGATTTTCAGTTCACTTTGGAGACTCGTTTCCAAGCTTGAGTTCAAAAGACCAGGGGCATCCTTGGAGATTGCTAGCTCCTACAGTGATGCCATGGTTCCAGGTCAGCGCTGCACTGTGCGTGGAGTTCAGGTTTAATAGGATGCCCTAGTATTTTGCTTGTCCATCCTACACAGCCCCATCTCTAATAACATAGCATCTGAACTGCTCTTTTTGTGTTTGCTGAGGCAGATAGAAATAATAATTCTGGTCAAAGGCTGAAGTTTTAAGGGGTATTTCTTTTAAAACCAGACAAAAGTTCAATGATTTCTGCTATTGAAGTGTAGCAGTTGAAAGTTAACTATGAAGACAGAGTGAAGCTTGCTTCATTCTCAACGAGGTGCATTTAGCAAAGCTGTACTCCAGGGAATTTCCTCCTCACTGGTGACGCTTACTGCAAGAAACAAAAAAAATCTGTACAAGGTGCTTCTTTGTGGCACGTATGTTTGTACCGTTCTCTCCCAGAGCTGTCTGTCTGTGGCTTTCTAATTTGCACAGTATCAGTATACTTGCTGTTTGTCTTCCATTACCTCCCCTTGCAAATTCATGTGGGAGAGAGGGAGATCACTTGACAAATCCACTGCTCTTCTGAGACATTCTGAGCACTTCCAGTGTGTGTATTAATGGTAGAAGCTGAAATAAAATATCTTGGGCTGCACTGACCTCATTATCTGTTTTACAGATAGTGTATCCATCCCATAAATCCTCTTAGAGATAAATTTAAAAGGTCTGTGTAAAAAAAATAGCTTGGTTGTAATAAGTAAGCAGATATTAAGCAGCAGCCCATTATTCATGTATTGGGGTTTTTTTATGGTAACTTTTTTTATCTTTTTGTTACTGCTTGAAGAGAGACTTAACTGAACACCCTTTCCAACAGCCGAAGGGCAAGGCTGAGTGATGGGAGACAAACCTTCTGAAAGAAAACCACTAACTGCAGAGCAGAAGTTTCCTCTATAGGAAATTAGTTTTAGGCATTACTTCCTTCTTGTCGGGCAGCGCCATTTAGGCAAAACTGGGAACTCTGGTTAAGCAGTGCTTTGTCAGAAACTTCAGTCTGCAGATCATTCAAACTAAAGATAACTGGGTGTCCTAGCCTTACAGACGAGTAAACGTGCAGAAATTCAGATTCCATTTTTAAAATGGAAGGCGACGACAAAACCAGGGCTTGTATTTAGTGTTGCAATAAATTTGGTATTCAGCAACTAACTTCTGAAGCAAGCTTACAATTTTCTACATAGAGAACGTAGCCAGCCTGTGGTTTTGGGGTGTTTTTCCCTTTCTAAACTGCCTCTCATGAAATTATGATCTCTTGCAATTTGGGAGTAGAAATACTGCACAGGGAGTGAAAAGCCTCAGCTGCTTTTGCTAAATGAAATAACTGTGTCTAAAAGGACTCTGCACAAATGGCTTCCAGAGGGCTGCGGAGCACGCTGGCTCTCTGTGTGCTACACTGGTGAAAGTGGAGCCCAGAGCCAGGGTAATATGTTCATTTCCTGTGCAGTCAAGTGGCTGAGGAGATTTCAAATGCTTAATTGTCTTCAGAACAAAACCTTTCTGCACAGGATTGATAAATAATAATTTAACCCTTCGTTATTAGCAACGTTAGCGGAGAAGGGCTTGTTTCACAGCTGCAATTGCACTATCACCATTCAGCTCTGTGCCATGGCCACTGGATTATAAGCAATGTGGGGCAGACAAATATCTGCCATTGTGCTTTGTATTGTGGCTCCACAATGAGGCCCTGCTGCTGCCCAGCTCTGCTGGGAGCTATCATTCTGGGAGAATTGTAACAGCTAGGAAATTTGTAAAATGCACAGATGAGACGCCCAGATAAAAAGGATACTGGATCAGCGTGAAACTGAGAAAGTTTTTGAGAGATTTTCCGGTTAAGCATTTCCTACTCTTCCGTATTGTTTCATCCCTAACAAAAATTGAATTTCTCATTACAAAAACATGCATTTATTTCTGTCTCTAGAGAATAATCTTGATTGCAAAGTCAGATGTTGTTCAAGATAGGTATTTTTGTTTCCTCCTACTTTTCACATTGTTGAAGACATTGTTTTAGTTCGTTACATAATGTGGAAAAATAATAAAAAATAAGAAACATTCTTGAGCATTTCTTGGTTTAAAAGATATACTATTTCAGAGTTGCTTCTTTCTGAAGCAACATATATTATTTCTTGTTTTATGAGGGGAGTCTCAAACACCCTAGAAGAGTTTGTTTTGTGAAGATGTTTTATTTTTTATGAAAGCAAGATTTTTCCAAGGTGGAAAATTATTTATTTGATTCCAAAATTTCTTTTGTATCTTGAAATATTTAGGATTGTTACCAGTACATTAATGATCTTCTTTGTTTCACAGATGCTTCCTGTACTTACAAAACAAGAACTCATAACCTCTATTTTAATTGCTGGGATTATCTTTTGTGAAAAACAATCAGATAAACAAAGAAAAAGACAAAAACACTGTAACTGTTCCTTCTATTATCAGGTGTTAACAGTTTATCATTCTCTTGAACTTGCAATATGGTAGTTCTCTTCACTGACCTCATACTGCAAAGCTGCAAGTCAGCAATTAGAAATAGTTTCACTATTGTCCTTGCAAAATGTTTAGGTACTTCCAGCAACCTTTCACTTGATGCGTCTCACCAATGGCTTATTCATTTAACTTATTCATGGTGGTTTAAATGTACTTGCCTAAAAATAAATGCAAGGCGAGGTTACACCTTTACTTAGATTAGCTGACAAAGTTGGAAAAAAAACCCAAACAAACTATAGGAAGCTTTCAGGGATATAGGCACCTCTCCAGATGACCAAGTGTTTGAAGAAGAGCTAGTTTTACTCTATCCCATAGTGTTATCTGTTGACCTATTTGGATGGGACCACTGCAGCAGTTTTGAAGAACCTTCTTTTTCCAGTGACTGGCTTCTTTTTCCAGTGCGGGGATTTGGAGAAGACTGATAAATTTGTTTATCAGGAGAAAAAAAAATGAGAGTAAACCTGGATAAAATGGAGTGATTGACAGCAGTTATGTGATTTCCTTAATAAAGTCTCTGACTTCTCTGGGCAAGGACTGTGCTGGAAGCACAAGCCAGAGCTAATTACTTGTAATAGTCCCCTAAGATTAGTACAGCTGGGGAGGGAGAGGACCTACATAACTTTTCTTTTTTTTCTTCTTCATTTCTTTTTTCTTCTTTCTTTTTCCTTAGTGAAATGAATTAAGTTGATCCAGATCTCTCACTTCTGGGACTGAAAGCCATCAGTACCAATGAAAAAACATGTTTTTATTCCGACTTGGATATCTGCAGGAAATCACTTGAAAAATCCCCATAGTTGGGAATTATCAGTGCTACAGAAAAGAACAATTGCCTATCTGAAGAAGAGATGTGTTGCAGCCTAACTCTAGTTAAATATACAGTCTTTACCAGGAACCTTTCTCTTAGCTGGAGTTGTCTCCTGCATGTACTTCAAAGGCTGCAGTTTGTGTCATTTCTCATTTCCTTTGAATGTTTTGAAATACCTAGAGAACTGTTCTAAGAAAGAAGAAAGTGACATTTAAATATACCCATGATTTCAGGATATTTCAAATATTTTTGAAGCCTGCATTTTTCAGTCAGTGTGGCTTTGTTTACTCCAAAATTTTAGCAGAGACAGAATCTGAGTATTTTGGCTCAAAATGATGGAAAGGTTTCATACCCTCCTTTCTTTGTCTTCCAAAATACTACATTGCTTTTAATTAGCTGTAGACTCCTTGCTAAGTACAATGAAATTGACCAGTTGTGTAGGTGCTGTGGGTCAGTAGGTGTTGGAAGCTGGAAGAACTGAGACCCTTTTTCCAACAAAACTGTTCATGAGCCAATTTCATGTTGAGAGTGTTAAATAACAGTGAAGTGCTTAGATATGTTTGCAGATCTAGACCATAACCACATGTCTTTATAGGGCCAAAATGTGCTGGTTTCTGGCTTTTAAAATTTATTGTACTAGGGCAATACTATTGAGAGTTTTCATGTTTTCCACTGTGATCACACACTGTGATCTGAGCAGCAGTGCCATTTTTGTCTTTACCAGGAATACCAGGTAGAGTTTTTAGCTGGATCTTTCCCTGATATTTGCTTGACGGATTAATTTGGAGCTTCTTCTAGAATTATTTATGGAAGATAAAATGGTAAAATCAATGGAGGCCCTTCTGCAAGCTGATTTACTGTGTGCATAAATTACTTTTTCTGCTCTGTTAGGTAGTACTCTTAGAGCTGCATGTAGAGTGAGACCATACAACCTTCTCATGCTTACAGTTGATTTTCCTGTTTGTTGTAACTTATGTATAAGTGGACTGCACATTTAACTTTTCCATTTCTTTATGCCATCTAGAATTTCTTTTGAAAACATGAGCTGGGATAATGAGTGGAGAATGATGTAACTTCTAAATTTAACTCCTGAATTAAGATTCAAGTGTTTAATTTTGTTTCTTTTCTATGTATAGGTGGTTCACTCCCTTAAAATAGCCATACATAGTACTTGTGACTAGAAAGAGGTCTGTCTTTAGAACTAAAATTAAGTCACTTCTAACAACCATCTTCTCTCAGATGTGGAACCCATCATGACAGGAACAAGATAAATTCCAGGTTTCAGGGTTTCTTGTAGGAAAAGAGCATCAAAGAGCGAGTTCTGTAATATTCTTCTTAATCAATAAAGCACATAAATTGCGCGTTCATTTTAAATATGCATGAATATATGATCCAACATTTCTGTTGATTTAATATAACTTCATAGGCATTACAAATAATAACATTTTTACTTCTGCATATTTACTGATGCAGGTTTAAATACTTATTAACTTTAAAACCAAACAAATTATTTTGAGAATGTTTTTATCGGGGGGTGTTTCTGTTTTACTTAGTTACAAAAGCACCATAGTCCTAGCAAAATGCTTAAAGAAGTTTTGTTATTTTGCAGTTTGATCAGCAGAAATCAGATACTCTCTATGTCAAAGACAAAACATTCTCCCATATATTTACTATCAAAGTGTTTAGTTCACTAGTTCTTTGTGGTTTTCAAGCTTTAATTCTCTCTTCACTAGGTTCAGCAAATTATTAAAATGAGTACATTAAATGTGAATAAACAGAGAAGTGACGGACTTGGCTGATGAAATGATATTTCTACAGGCAGTGAGAATTAACTCTTGTTGCAAAAAGTTGTACGAAAACTTTGTTATAGAATGATTTTTTCAGTAAAATAGCAGATGAACCCTCATATTCAAATAATATGAGTAGTTAATATTTGGAAACAGCTTACAGTACATATATATTGCATTTATGGTCCTGAAACTAGCTATTAGCATTTAGACAGTAGGTCTTGGAGCAATCCTTTATATAGCTTCTTGAGCACATCTCCTCAAACTTATCAACAGTCAAAATTGAATACTAATAAGCAAGAACAAAACAGAAAATGTCATCATGGGGTTGCATATATACCTGCATAAATCCATGGCATGTTCATGTATTGAAATTTTCATGCTGCTCTGGATTTCTTTCTCACAGACAAAAGGAGGTAATTTGAAAAGAATACAAAGGTCAGTAATTAAGTGTATGAGACTACTTCCATGTGTGAGGAGATGAAGTTCACTGACACTTTTCAATTTTACAATAAACATATCTGAGCAATAACCCAGACCTTTATGTAACCTTGAACAGTTTGGAGAAGAACAACACATTATTCAGTCTTTTTCTCATGATGCAAGAAATCAGGGTATTAAATAGAATTTTTGAACCTGAAAGCTTTCAAAAAAAAAATTTAAAACTGTTAGAAATTCTTTTACACACACACAGACTGCAAAATCAATTAATTAATTCCTAGTAAAAGACCCCTGAAGCTTTATCAGAGCAAAGGTATAGACAAAAAGTTTGGCTTGGGTTTGGCTTGGGAAGTCTCTTTGCCATTGATGAAATATTGCTGCTATTCTCTTGATCAGCTACTTTTTCCTTAGGTGTCACAGTACAGCTGATAGCAGTAGTCAAAGGCAGAGTAGTCAACACTGGACATTACATCTGTCTGATTTTTTTTTTAATGCTAATGCCAACACCATGCATGCGTAGGTATTTTAAATAAAAACTACATTTGAAGGGTTTTTTACAGTGCTTAAACACTTGACTTAGTAGATGAAGGGAACTGGTTTTCTTTATAGCATCTGTATGTATTTCATAAAAATATCCTAAAATCAGAAACAGACTGAAAGCATATGTCCAGATAGAAGTAATTTGTTATTGGCTAGGTACTGTTTGTTGTTGGCCTGTCACTCTAGGTCCTGATTTTCTTTATTATCAGCTTCTTCATCTTTGTTTTACCTTTTAACAACACATTTATCAGCAGTTCTGTTGAATAGGGCCAAATCATTTAGGACACAGTATGAGCTCATCCACATTCTGGTTGCATAAGACTGCAAGTGTGATTCACCTGTCTGTGAGAAACAATAAAGTTTTACAAGACTGATTTTTAATTGTATCTTTTACTGGAGTGCAGTGCAATCCCTGGAGGATGACTTTTTGCTTCTGAAAATGAAAACAGCAGTGCAAGAAAAATCATGTTCAAGGTAGTGGATGTTTGGAACTTGCTTGCTGGCTTATCTTTCTTGTTTATTTTGAACTGAAGGTATACTATATCTGAGACAAAGCAAATAATTATGATGATGATTTCCTATCTTCAGAGTGGAGCAGCTGAAGTTGTATTCTATTTTAGAAGCTCTTGGATAAAGAATTTGTATGTATAATATGATTATATTTTATTTCATTAGTAGTATAGTATGTTTAGTATTAAAAAAACAGAATGTGTGTGACAAGCCTTGAAAGAATTTACTGGTATTGTTTTTCATTTTGTGGGTTTGCACAACCCTGGAGATACACAAGATACTGCTAAAGCCTAATTGGAGAAAATCAGTTTATTGTCAATGATCTTGAATTTACAATATTTTCACTGAGAAATTTTGAAGGATCTGTTAATTTCAAACTGGTTGGAAAGAATAATTGAATTTGGGCATGTTCTGTATTCAGCTGTTCTTTGCCCATAACCAGTGAAGCATGTTATATTAGAAAAGAAGTCATAAAGGGGGTCTTTATTTTCACATGCATCTAGACCCACCTTGGACTCGATGGGGTAGAGTACCAGAAAACCACATGCAGCATCACTGATTAGCAGCAAGCTATTTGAAATCAAATAATGACAGCCATTCCCAGTGCATGACTGCCTGGAAATGGGAGCATCAAATACATGAAACGTTTATGTGGTATGGGTCAACATTATACCAGAGCATAGGTCTGGACTGACAGTTGCTAGCGAAAGGTGATGCTTCGTCTGAGAGGCAGCAAGCCATGGAACTCTGATGTAGTTGCTGGGATCTGGCAAATTTGCTGGAGAGCTATCCACAGATTTTTTGCTGGTAACTGGGGATTGCTTGCTTGCATTCCTGTCAGATACATATACTCTTCAGATACCCATGACCAGTCTTAACTTTCTTCCCCTTAATGACAATTTTCAGGGCACAGGATGGTGGTTTGGTTATATCTTTGGTTTCATCTGGTCAGATTTGGTCCACTTGGAGTTACATTCTTCTACATAGCACAGCAGAGAGAAAAGTAATTCCCTAAGTATCTCTATATGGCTTGTTGGCCTGTGGGTGTTTACTTACTTGGGAAGTCATCGGATGGTATTAAAGTTGGAAGTTGAGGTGTCTCCAGTATTTTTGTTCTTTTGCACTGGTAAAATCTCTAATATATTCTGGTTTTGAGAGAGAAAAAGCAAGGAAGAAACCACAAAATTTATGGTAGTGATTATTCTTCTCTGAGGTTTCACCTTATGGTTGGAGATTATTTAGTGGTTTATGCCAAGTGGAATTGCTGCAGCTGAAGACAGAAAGGCAAGTAGAATACTGATCAAATCAAAGCAGCCTGGAAGGTACTGTTTTGTAAAAATCTCCCTGCTGAAAAAATGTTTAAATATTTCCCCATGGAAGGTGTCAAGGGACAGAAAGAAAGGCTGTTGTTTGTTAATGGGATTTTTTTCCTTTGGAAAACATTTTTGACAGGAAGTTGAAATGCATTTTGAAGGAAAAAACAACACAGCAAAGTTTAATAAATTGAAGTGTGAGGACAGTAGTTCAAAGCTGTGCATCTCTCTATCCAGGCTTTTGACACTTTCAATTTGATGCATTTAAGTTTGTCAACTAAAGCTGAAGTACTGGAGGATACTGTACACAACGTCTCTATAAAACTATAGTTTCAAAAATCGAAACGCTTAAAACATTTTGAAGAATCACAACTTCTAGCTTTTACCTCCTAAAGAGTTTTGTCAGTGCTCACATATTTTTCTAGCTGTCGTATTTCAAATACAGTCGTAATTGTACATTTCATAATGCTACAGCTTATACGGTGACACGAATTTACCCATTCCATATTCTATATATTTATGCAACATAGGATAAGCATGCACATTTTACTGTGACTATGTTTTTCTGTCCAAGATAGTTCACCTTAGTTATGTGTACAAGGACTCATATTTGCAGGTTACCAACTAGCCATTTCTGTCTGTTGTGTGGTGTAAAGAGGGAATATTGCAATGCACATTATTTATGCAAAATAAGAGGCGAATGGGTAGCTGATATTTTTCCAGTTCTGCACTTTCATATGTTATATGGATGAGATCATCTCTTCCAGCTGAGGCAAGGCTCCTTGGAAAGCCAGTCAGAAAGGTTTTCCCTGAGTAAGGAAGAAAGAATGGAAGCAGAACTCATATTCCTGTTGTGCAGAGTACTACGAGGGAAAACATAATATGCCATCACAGGAAGACTTTGTGGTTGATATTCAGAAAATCAAAGTGGGATAAAAACTACATGGATATAGCCTGACAGTCTTGCTTTTTAAAAGCAAGGCTGTCCAAAAGTCTGATAAGCATACCAGCCTTAGAAACGGAAAAAAAACCCAAAAACAAAAAAAAACACATGGTCATTAGGATTCAAATAAAGATTACATTTGAGGTTTTGCTTGTAATGTTAAGGAGAGAATGTATAAGCAAATGGAAATTGCATTTATTTTGTAGTTCTAGTTCTCAGTCTACCAGGTTTCATGGCTGAATTTCATAATCCATTAGTAATTTAAAAGTTGTAAGAGACTATTAAAAATGTTAGAAGGTAGTATAATCTGCATTTCTTGCAAATACTATATTGTATTTTAAACCAAAGTCATTTATTAGATACTTGAGGTGCTAGAAAAAGTACAAGTTCCAAAATCTATTATTATTTAAAGAAAAAAATAGAGTAGCATCATTCTGTTGAAATTGTATCTATCAGAAACTGCAATATGATTTAATAGAATTTGTCTGATATTTGAAACTGGGGATTGAGTCCCTCTTAGGCCTGTAACTCCAGTATTTGACTGTGTTAAGTAGCATCTAGCAAAGGATTTTTGCAAGCTCATAACTAGTAGTAGTGGCCTTCTATAGTTTGGATCCTTCCAAGTGCTCTTATGAGAATACTTGTACATTTTCAGGAAGGATTTAGTATGACAGAAGCAACCTTCACCCTCCCCCAAAACTTAATTAATCAGTCCTTTAGGTGACTAATTAGATGTGCTGAATTTTTAGTGAAGTGAAATGTTTCATCCTAGTTTTTCACGCCTATGTTACCCAGCTGGTATCTGTAAACTGAAAGAGGATATTACTACAGTGCATGGTTCCTAATAAAATTCAAATTAAATAATCACCTCAATTATAGATTAAAAACTCAGGTTCAACAATTATCCAAAGAGCTCTACTTCACTGAAAACCTGCAGTTGTGTACCTACTCCTTCCCTTTCCTGCCTGAATTTATAGCTCTCTCACACAGACGTAATTTAGATTTAGCATAAATTGTGCCCTAAATTGTTTCCATTATCTCAGCCTGGAAGAACCTGTGCCTATTCCTGGAATATGATATCATTATACTTGAACTGCATTTCTTACAGTATATGATATCTTTTCTATATTGAACATTTTCAAGGAAAACCTTTTTCAGTTCCTGTTAGTGCTTAGACATTTGAGTCGGTTAAATGTGGAAGGAGGAGGACTGTGATATATTCATTCCAGTTGTGATAATGGTCTTTAAAGAACATTCTTATTTATTCATAGATTATAATAGTTTTTTATGTCCAATCTGATGTTTATAATACAGAATAATACTATATTTTGTAAATTAATGAGCAGTGGTGTTAGACGGAAGAAGTAATAGCTGTGAAAGCTTTTCTTACACCTGAGTCGCTAATCGCCACCAGAATCCGAGTCTACTGGATTGACATAGCTGGTGAAAGGGTTCAGAATTTCAGAGACTTCGTTAAAATCTGTAAGAATTCCTTTCTCACAAAGGCTTTTCTTTTTTTTTTTTTTTTTGTCACATAACCACATGTCTTATATGATCTTCCCTTTAGTGATTCAGTCTTGTTTTGATTTACTGCCATTCTCTGGGAAGACAGATTTCTGTAAAATAATGGAAATTCCTTTTCTATGCTTCTTCAAAAATACATCTTTCTAAAGGCTGCAACCCTGAAGAAAGTCTTGAATGAAGTTTTTGAGTCAAGGGTTAATTTGTGTACCAGAAGAAGACAGAGTAAATAGCCAATTTGGATCACATATGATTCATATAATAACAACTCGAAACCAGGGAGTTCTTCACTTGTACTAAAACTTCTGAACTGTGGATTTCCTTTGTACTCTGTGTGGTAAGGTTTTGAGAATGAATGTTTGTTGGCACTGAACTTGTGGGTCCTTCTGAGGTATCAGAGAAGGGCTATTGACAACATTCCTAAATTGCAAGGTGGGTAATGGCTTTTGTACCCTTTCAGAAGAAAATCTTGCTTTGGACTTCTGTGGAGGTACAACGCTAGCAGTGCTGTCAGATTGAAAAAATTAGTTTATTGATCCACAGTGTAAACATGATCTCAGCCTCTGAGGGACTGCTAAATCTCTGGCCTTACTGGTCAAAGGTGCTACTGGGGCTGAGACCAAGCTCAGGAGAAAACAAATGAAGAAAAAGCTGAAGCCCTAGGTTGATTTTCTGTCTGGTGCTGGTGCCTTGTGTCTCTGCATAGGCACTAGGAACAGAATAAAGGAGGAGGCTACTGTGAATTATCAAGGAGATAGTACAGTTAATTGGAATTTAATTTACAGGCAGTGCTATCAGTCCATCAGTGCTCCCCTCTGCATAAGTGACAGGCCAGATTATTCAAGGCAGAGAATATCTCTTGGCCTGGGGCCAGGAGAAGTACAAGCGTGACTCTGGTCCTCCCTTTTTCCTAAAGGGGCAATCCTAAAGAAGCTATAGAATCTTTCCAAGTTGCTCTGGAACTTTATGTCTGATCGCATCCATACCCAGTCATTCCTGCTTCCTGTTCCACTTCAGAGAGAGCTGGAGGGAGAGACATGTGACATCAGAAGGTACCAAGTAGCAGGGGCACAACCTGGCACTGTAGAGTTGCTGCTGTGGGCTTGTTCCACCCATACAGTTCCCAGAGGAAGGGGGTTTTGAACATGGAGACAGGCAGGAAGATTTAAGAGCTGGTGGAGTTTGCTGTGCTAACACAAATCCTGGCATTTCATTCTGTGATTTTTCAAATCCTGAAAGGATGTGAAACCTCCAGAGTTACCCAGCATAAGGTGCTGTTTGTAAGATTTTTTTTAACTTTCCAAAGTTTCCAAGCTTTCCCTTCCATGCTTCCTTAAGGATTTTGGAAAAGCAGAATTTGCCCTACAAATGATAAAATAAAAGTTATAATTGTGCCTAAAGCAATTGAATTTGGAATTCTGACATCTTCGAAACTTTTATTTGTAACTGTCCTTTATGTGGTTCACATATTTTTAATGAGAATGTAGACTTGCATTCACTACCTTGTCTTAAGCTCTTTACCCTTATATAATGCTCCATGAAGCTAACCAGTAAGAAATTCCCTGTTTCTAGGAATGCAGATAGAGCCCACGTACCTCATCACAGATACGACTTCACTGGTTGGTTTTAGCCACAATGCAATAGCAGAGATCCAATTTCACTACATTGCTCAGGTATGACCACAAAAGTGTTATTGAATTAATACTAAGCATACACTTATGTACTTTGCTAAATGATACTACTTTATCAAATGCTGTCTGGGATGATCAGATCTGTTGAAGTTCAATAACTTCTACTTCACTGACAAGAGGAAGGTTTTTTGCTGTTCACAGGAAATAATTACCTTGTTTTACCTTACCAAGACTTCTATTGATTACATAGCTTGAGGTGGTCATCAAATCATAAGGTCTTCCTGCACTCTTTTCTTCTCCAGGCTGAAAAACCCCAGCTCTCTCAGCCTGCCTTCATAGGAGAGGTGCTCAATCCCTCTGATCAGCTTTACAGCCCTCCTCTGAATTTGCTCCAATAGGTCCAAGTCTTTCCTATGCTGAGAATTCGAGAGCTGGACATGGTACTCCAAGTGGAGTCTCAGAAGAGCCGATTAGAGGGGAAGAATCACCTCCTTCGGCCTGCTGGTTGCACTTCTTTTGATGCAGCCCAGGATACAATTGGCTTTCTGGGCTGCAAGTGCACATTGTTGGCTCATGTACAGCTTTTCATCCACCAGTACCCCCAAGTTCTCTGCAGAGCTGCTCTCAATCCCTTCTTCCCCAAGGCTGTATTGATACCAGGGATTGCCCTGACCCGTGTGCAGGACCTTGCACTTGGCCTTGTTGCACTTCATGAGATTCACACAGGCCCACCTCTCAAGCCTGTCAGGGCCCCTCTGGATGGGATCCCTTCTCTGCAGCATGTCAGATGCACCACTCAGCTTGGTGTCATTTTAGACTTGCTGAGGGTTCCCTTGGTCCCACTGTGCATGTCACAGCCAAAGATGTTAAACAGCACTGGTCTCAATACAGACACCTTAGAAACAGAACACCACTTGTTACTGGTCTCCACTTGATAAACTGTTGATTGAAAGTCTTTTGAGTGTGACCATCCAGACAATTTCTTATCCAACAAGTTGTCCTTCCGTCAAATCCTTTACCAATTTGGAGACAAGGATATCATGTGGAAGAGTGTCAAATGCTTTGAACAAGTCCAGGTAGATGATGTCAGTTTCTCTTCCCTCATCCACCAACGTTGTAGCCCCATCATAAAAGACCACTTAATTTGGCAAGCACTATTTCCCCTGAGTGAAGCCATGCTGACTGTCATCTATCTCCTTTTCTTGAAAGGACCTTAGTGCTATTTTTTTTTTTTGCTTAGTTTACTAAGGAGTAGAAAGAGTTTCTTTGGATTTTATGCAGTTTGCAGAAAAGCAAAGTAATGACGTTTCTGTAAATGCAGGAAAATATTCTCTTTTCCTGATACATTTGAAATGTAATTTTCTCTGGTAATTAGAGCCTATGAGAGACTGATTGACTGTGTATATTGGGTTATGTCCATAATCAGAGTCCACTTTAATTAATCTGATTATTATACATTTTGTGGTACTGTAACACTGTTTAACTTCCCTGTCATTTATTAAGAATAAACTTCACTTTTGACCTAGGGATGATTGCATAATGCAGAACTATTAAGGGTTAGTCATAAGAAACTAATCAAGTTGGGGCAACATGGAGTGAAGAAATGATCACAGAACCAGGAGTTAAGTTCTTCCGTTAATTTGATACATGGTCTTGGAAGAAATCGCTTACTACCTACCACAGTCTCTCATTTTTCCTTCAGATAAAAAGGAATATTAATACTTATTTCCCTACTTTGCCAGAGTATTAGCTAATGCATATCTTTGTGATTAAAATATTAGTTTAAAAAATATAATTTTTTAAAAAAATCAAATGCTCGTATGTATATCTGTGTGTTTACCTATGAGTACAGATGTTTAACAATTAAGCTGAAGAACTGATTATGCTATTTATATCTTTAATTGCTAATCCATTTATTTGAAAGAACATTCTCTATTATCTACTTAAATTGCTCCTATCACTGATAATACCCAAGTGAATTTATCCTGTGAGGAGGAAGTGAAGTATAGATTAAGGCCAAAACAGACTATTATGATGATTTATTCTGACTCCTGTAACTTAGAAGACACAGAATTTTCTTCCAGCAATTTCTGTTCCAAGACCCTATCATATTTCCTGTTTATAACAGGAGAAATAAACCTCAAGGAGAAGGAACTTTGATTTTTCAGACTTTCAGATACACACATAATTTAAATTGCAATAAGTAAAATTTTACTTGCCCTTAACTGCTTGCTGTGGTGTAAAAATTTAATGTGTATTGAAGTATTGACAGATTTTTTTAGTAGTTTTTTTTAGTGACAAAGTGCAGAGTGAGGCTAGGAGCAGAACTTGGTTCTTTTGGAGTCCCCATTTAATCCATGTAAGTGTAAGGCTCTATGGTTGATAAATAACTTGGGATCACCTGTGTTGTAAGCTTTTTTAAATTAAAGGCTCAAGCTCTGAGATAAACCTTATGTATTTGCATAAAAACTCATTTACTTTCATTTCAGTGAAGCACTGTAATCTTTTGACCACCAGAATTCTTTCCTCCAGCATATGAAATACCATTTGAAGAAAACACTGACCCCTGAAACAGGAGGCCTCCTTGGCATTGTGTATTCCTTTTTGAGTACTTTTACATTTCTAGTAACAAATATCAAAAATTTTGGAGTCGTAGAAGGTACCTCTACTGGCTGTTTGGTCCAAGCCATTCTCCCCCTTAGCACAAACCCAAAACAGGGCTAACTTCAAAGTTGGAGTTAGTTTCAGAGTTAGATCATGTTACTTGGAGTCATTTATAAAATGTCAAATATTGCCATCTTTGTAACAGTTCACTGTGGTGGGATTTCCTACTTGTCATCATCTGGGGATTCTTAGAATTTGGTCCTCTCCTACTAAATTTAGTGTTGGTGTGATCCAGCTGAGTCATTTCCTGATCATCTTGTCTACATTTTCCTAGAAACCAAGATTTACTCAATATGCTTATGTTTTTGGAGATAAACTTTTTGCAAGTGAAAAATAATAAGGAAATATTTGCCTTGTACGGTGTCCAGGTCATTTGACTGAGTTACAAACAATAACCTGGAATATTGTTTTACCATAGTGCAATTAAAAGCAGAACTTAGTAACTTATGTTGAAATAATGTTCAATGCCTGTGTTCCATCCCTTAGGAAAAAAGATACACAGGAAAAAAAAAACATATTCCAGGAATATTTCAGACCATTTAATTTATGTGTTTTGGCTTTCTGAGGGGTGTTACTATCTATGCATAAGAAATACATGTTTATCATGTATGAACTCTGCGGGTTATACACATGCCCTTTCTCTGGTAAACCGTGTGTCCCCTTATACATTATATATTTTACACTTGTTTTGCATACACCCAAAATACAGACTTATTGAGAATTAGCACATTCGGCATCCATTTCTTACCTCATAGTTTATCACTCTATCAAATTTGAGCTTGAAGCTTCTTTCATAGTCTTAGTGCATTGCAACTTTATTTAGACCATAGTTCAATTATTAGGTGTAGGAAATGGCATAAGGCTGTCTCATTTTAGCAGACTCATCCCAACAGGAAGATGACAGGTCAGGAGAATCACAATTACATATCGAATAGCAATCACAGCCACTGTCTGTAATTTTACTCAGGTCTTGTTCCGGTGTCCATCTCCATTGCAGTGGAATGTTTTAGATGTACTCCTGGAGAATATCTTTTTTTTTTTTTTTTTTTTTTTGTGGAATCATAAAATCGTTTATGTTGGAAGAGATTCTTAAGATAGTCGAGTCCAACTGTAAACCTAACGCTATCAAGTCCAACACTAAACCTGTCCCTAAGCACCACATCTACACATCTTATAAATACCTCCAGGAATGGTAACTCAACCCCTTCCCTGGGCAACTGTTCCAGTTTGTAACAACCCTTTCAGTGAAGAATTTTTTTCTAATATCCAATCTAAACCTCCCTTGTTGCAACTTGAAGGCCACTTCCTCTCATCCTATCGCTTCTTACTTAGGAAAAGAAACCAACACCCGCCTCACTACCTCCTTTCACGTAGTTGTAGAGAGTAATAAGGCTTTCCCTGACCCTCCTTTTCTTCAAACTGAACAGTCCCAGTTTCCTCAGCCACTCCTCATAAGACTTTTTTTTCTCTAGATCCTTCACCAGCTTTGTTGCCCTTCTTTGGATGCAAAGTCTGAAGTTTATCTTCATTCAGGAGGAAACCAGTTCATTATCTCGGAGATTTCTTTGTGATGTAAACCAAACTCTAATGTGGAGACATCTGGGAGATGTCCTTGAAAAGCGCCTTCCTGATCCAGACAGAAACACTACTGTGGATGCACATTTAACTGTTTAACAGATATACTTGAAAGGTCCTAACTAGTGGCCTATGAGCTAGTCTTAGGATTGGTCATGAGGTAAACTAAGGCGATGCATCAAAGTAGTCATTCCCTTGAGTTACACTAGAATAAGTGACAACAGAAGTAAGCTGTTTGGGTTTACCCGATGTAACATGTTATGACAGGTCAGAACTACTGGAAACCTGAACTTTTGTAAGAAGTATAGCAGGTGAAGCAAATAGTTCTTCATAGTAACTGTGTCAAAGTTTTAGTTAGAATTAAAATGAAAGGAAGCTGTGCCAGAAAAGCTCAATGAAACTGTCATATAGGAACCCAGCTTTCAGACTTCTACCAGACAAAGCCCACTGCTACCACATGACACTTTTCCTAAGCTCACTTAGATAAGCTCACAAAACATTGACAGGAGCTTTGTTCCAGCAGGCTTCGTGTCTCATTGCACATCATCTGTTCTTCTGCAGCCAACATCAACACATCTACAGTGTACAGTGTGCCTTGGCGAATTTTATTACCATGCTGTGGTGTGTCTGTGCTTGGTTTGGAACATGATCCTACTGCTGAGTAAGCCAGCAGTACATAGAGCCAGCCCTTAGGATCATGGCATCATAACTGCAGGATGCTCATATAAACCTACTTCAGTTCTTCAGTAATGCTGTTTATTAAGCATACAGTCCTAATTCCTCATAATAAGGTTTGCTAAAGTAATTTTTAATGGCACAGGGATGGGCCTTCCTTTCCAGTTTTTCCTTCTGTGGCTTTTTCAAAATGTCTTTTTAATGACTTCTAAGACATGTAAGCTATAGTCTTCATGAGTATTTTGAACTCTCAGAAAACTCATTCTTTGCCTGAACAGCAGATATGCTGCTTTTTTCAGGTTTAAAAATGCAAATGAATACCCTGATTTCAAATCATGTCATGGTCTCCACTCTGAAACAGAAAGAAAGTAGCAGGAAATGGGTATAATAAGCAACGGAGCGTTGAACAGTTTATAAAGTGAATAAAATTAAAATTTAAATGCATACAGTATTTTTGACCTGGGTTGGTTGTGAGGGTATGACTTCCATCTGCATTGTTACTGTTAAAATACTAGCTACATATAGTAATTAGTTTGCGCAGATTTCTGTCCTTTCCGCACACATACACTAACAGACTTTACCTCCTTGCATAGTTCTATAAAAATACATTTTAGAATCACTTATTACTTATGTTGGAAATAAAAGATTTTATATTTTCTGAGGGCTCTATTAACACAATAATTTGGGTCCAGATAATAAAATGACATCTTTCAGTGATAATGTTTTGAAAAGTAACTTCCCTGAAATCAATGCAATAAGCTAGTTCTTCAAAAATATTAATTTATCTGATGCCTCCTTGGGCACTGATTTCTAAGCCCTCATGATAACACTATGTAATGACACTACTTACTTCCAAAGAATTCCATTAACTATGTGATGCATATTTACTCTTTTACTGAATTTGGTATCATATTCTCACAATGTGGTGTGAGAAAAGATGATGACTGTTTTCTCTGTAATGAAAGCATTGTATGACTATTTAAAAGAGTCTTCTAGTATGTATATTTTTTCTCAGTAAGCACTTAAAAATCAAGGAATTTTTTCTCTCTTCAGGAGAAGCAGGAAAAAAATACATCTGAGATTAAACTGTATTTCACCTCTGTTAAATGACACACATTGAAAGGAATGGAACATAAGCGAAAACCCCTTTTTTTTTAATCTCTGCTATATAAGTTTTATCTAGTATAATATTTCCTGAGGAGCTCTGTGTAAAAAACAAAGAAGCAAACGCAATACTGACAATTAGATGGTGAAGCAACAGCTGAAAATGGAGTCAGTGAGAATTGTTGTGCAGAATTAGGAAGAACAAGGGAAAGAGCACCCTTAAACTTCAAGCAAATTTGAAATTCCTTCAGCAATGAAGGAGTGCAACTTGTAAAACATGATTAGTGTGGATATGTGTTTCATTTGCATCTGATTTATAGCAATGTGTTCACTTTGTAACAGTCTGGTCATTGTGTAAGTTTTTATACCTGTAGTGTCTGAACAGTTTATGAGGCTTAATGGGAGTTTATCATCCCAATATCCCTTTGAGCGTGGAAGTGTACTTTTCACATTGAGAACCAAGGCACACATAAAATGGGGCCAGTCCCTGTAAATACAGGAAGAATATACGGTCAGGATTCAGAGTCAAAGACCCAGAAATCCTCTTTAGTGTTTCATTCTAAATATAACCCTTCTCCCTGCTCTTTTTTTTTTTTTACTTCCTTACTACTTTTTTTCTTTAAACCTGATTTCCTAAGGAAATAAGACTCTCAGGACCATTCTCTGGATGAATCTGAGAGTCCTCCTCTTAATAACATTTAAACCAACTTCAACCAGACTTAAAGGGGGCTGGATTTCAAAAGCTATCAAGTTATAGTGACTGTTGTAAGAATAGATGACCGGGCTGTTTGTGCCCTCACTGAGCGAAAAATAACTGAAAAAGATCAGTCTGTACTGAACACTAGACTATGCACATGAACAGTCACCTTGAGAAACCCATGCTTATTGGTTCCAATCCCCATTATATTATTATTCTATTTATCTATCTATTTATTTATTTTATTACGTTGCTTGCACTGGCCATTTCCTTCTTGTTGCAGACAAGCTATCAGTTGTTCATCAGTGTCATGTGTGTGTTTTATACATTCATTAATTTACGTATTCATACATAGAAATATATAATTTCACTCAACAAAGGATAGTCAGAGAACAAGAGAACCCATCTTATTTAATCCCTGTGACTTCAGACATACTTAATTTTTCTAGTTTTGAGACTGAAAGGAAGCTAATGAACTTTCCATGACCTCACTAAGTATTGCTATCTTAAGCCAACTTCTTTGTGCAGAAACTACCTATTTCATCCCACATGTTTAAGTATGATTCCATGTGAAGAACCGTGGTTTGAGTATGACAGATGTTATTAACATGAGTTGAACTAATATATTCTCGCTAAAAAAAAAATGGGACTCATAGCATAGAAATATTTACACCAAAAAACAATGGTTGTGATGGGGCAAATAGGAAAAAAACCCTAAAATTTGGAGAGATTGCTGTAACCTGCCTATTCAAATCCTGAAAGAAAGTTTAGCCTAAACTGATTTGCTTGGATGACAATATATGTTGCACTTTCTTTCATTTAAGACATTGAAAAGTTGTTCCTACTTAGTGAAGAATTTTCTGAACAGCAGAGCACTCTTTGTAAGCCTTGCAAGTCCTTTTGCCTGAATAACTGCTGTGTTTCAACCTATATTACAGTTCTGGTAGAATTAACTCCATACTGTGTGGGTGCTGAAGGCTGAAAGGTAATTAATAACCTCTAGTATGTCTGAGCTCTATTACAACAGTCAGCAGAAAATTCTTCTGTTGCAGTTTGTTGAAGAGTAACAAATGTTTTGGGATAGACTGTTGCTATCTATTATTTTTTTTATTCATAACAGTACACTGGACTGGTTCAGGAAGAGGACACTCTAGAACTGAAAGTGTTCCAAAGACCTTTGTTGTACGAGTCTCTCTTGATGTCAAAGAAAGGTATACACATGACAACGTGCCAAACCACATTCCTGTTTGTTAGATTTTGAACTCTGGATTGAATCCCTCTAAGCTGTGCTTGTTTTAAAAGCATCTGTTTCTGTTTTCTACTGTCTTGTTGCTGAACACAGTTCATCCTCCCCATGACATGTATATATTCAAACTGTTCGTGCTGCTCATGCATAGTACAGATAATCTCTGAAGCTGGCATGCTAATGGCATTCTTGAGAACAGTAGCTGCATGTCCAGCCATAGACTGAACAGAGTGAGAACTAGGCAAGCGATTCAATGGCTGGATATCTATCAACTGTTGTGGTATATATTGGGATGATGAGAATTAGACATGGTTGGATCCTTTTCTTAACATTCCTGGCTAGCGGAAGGCTATAGGTGCCAGGATGCATTTGCAGTTTAAAGGAGAGGCACTCGACATGAGATAGAAACAGGCAGCTAGGCCAAGTGGAATACCTCGAGCAAGACACGCAAATGTACAATGCGCTGTCTAGAAATGAAGAAGGGAAGAATCACATGCGCATCCTCTGAATCTAAGAGATCTCTCATTGGTAGACGAGCACCAAGGATGGGAAAGAAAGAGTTTTTGTAGAGGACAGGAGTTCAGATTTGCTCTTTTTAGTACTTGTTAATTGGTGACATGGATTGAATCAGGAAGTGGGTTTTCTGTGGATAAAAAATATGAGATGTGACAGACCATCAAATTATTTGGGTGACTGGTGGATGAAACAGTTGAAGAGTTACATTTTTTTAATTTATTGTATGTTTAACAAAACCTTCCATATGTACATGCACACAGATTTCTTTTTGTTTTCATAGTAATGTTCTTTTTCTGTGGAAAAACAGAAATGTTGCAACACAGCAAATGGCTTAGAAAACCTTTCCTTTGCCAGCATTATTGTATCCCTGATTTATAACTGATTCAGGGCAGATCTTTTCCAAACAAAGAAAGCAAGGATGGGATCATGCATGTATTAATCAATCTGTGGTTTGGATGTTGGTTGCGTTTTACAAGCAAATGTAAAACTCAGCAATCTGTGTGTTCCTGAAATATTTCATGATTTTGTCACTTTTTAAGAGCTTTGATTAAAGTAAATATAGTACAGGAGGTGGCATAAGAGGTAGGAATTTGACTTAGCTTAGACACTGAATTTAATTCTCCCAACCCATCTCACACTTCTCCCCTCTAAGTAACCGTTACAGTTGGACAATTGCTTAGTATGGGGCTTAAACCACTATGTAAAAGTATCCAAAAAGAAGATTGTGAGGCGAAATTTTACAAGAGAAAAGAAAAACATCAACCTTACTGGGGCAGGTCCCATTTCTGTCAAAACATGGAGCAGTTAGCTCATTAGCACATAACTGAGTTATGTGATTTTTTTTCATTGAAAGGCATCAAAACCCATGGCAACATCTCTTCCAATAAAAAAATAATTAGATCTAGGATGTGTCCCTCTAATTAGTAATTAATTAACAATAGAAGATTGGGTTGAGATTTTCTCAAACTGCTTCTCAAGTTTCAGGCTGAACAAGAAGATGACATTTATAATTAAGTCAGTGCTCTTGCATTAATGAGTGTGGAGTTGCTTTATAAGATTTCTGAATGTGGCTTCCATTGGCACTGCTCCCAGATAGAAACTAAAGGGTTTCGCTGTACCTATTATTATCTACTAAGTTCACAGGCATTGTTTCTCTGGGATCGTATCCTCACTCAGAACAAACCAGTGTGTGTGGAGGAGGTGAGGGTACTATTTCACATACTTGGGCTGAATCTCACTTGCAGAACCAGAAAATTCAAGGTCTTCATCTCCACCTATAGAACAGATTTCTTGGTTTGTTGCACCTGAATTAAGCTCATCCTAATCCTCTCTCTGGAACATTTCCTCTTTTTCTGCACACAGGAAGCAAAACAGTTGTGCTCATAACCAGGAGAGCAGGTGAACAGAGCCCTGCAAAACTGATGCAAATTCCACAGTAAAATCAGTTGATGAGGAAGTGTTGAGCAACATGAAGGCAATGGCTCTGTCCTCTTGATAGATCTGCTGCCTTCATTTACACAAGACCATCCTTAGGATGAAGTAATCTCCGGCAGACACTTCAGAAGCGGTCCCTCGTCTAACTGGCTTCCTTTTGTTATTCGCAGTCCTAGAAAATTTCTCAGCAAAACCATTTCCTGGAATAACTGGTTATTACTTCTCTTTCTTGTTGTGAGCCTCCTCACAGTGGATCTCTCATGGTAGGGATGTATTTTTGCAGAATTTTATTCCACTGTGAGAGCCCTCTCTTTCTCCTAGCTCTCTGCTACATGTTGCCACACTTCTGTTGAATCATATAGCACCCGCCAGAGACACATTGCTCTTTCTGATTCAGTATTTCACCTCACGTGACAGCGAACGTTCAAGTTGATTCTGTGAGAAAAGCAAATGCACTGTCTCCCCCCAGTTTTTTGTTAAAGGATGAGTTGTTGTCTCTTATCCGATCTTTAGGCTATTATACACAAAATCATCTATAGGCAGATGGCTTTCCTTCCAGTAGTACTTGGATATGTAATTCTTACTGCCAGTTTAGACATTCCAGTTTAAGTTTTTGCCTTTGAACATGTTATTGTCTCTGTCACCTGCCCTGGGTACCTCTAAGTTTGGCTAGAAAAACAGGGGCACTTTCAGTGAGCATGATGAAAAGAAATTAAATGTGCACCAAATAAGTGCTAGAGATTCTGTGATCCATCTCTGGAGTTTATGGTAGCATGTTGGCCTTAATTTAAGATGACTGCAGTAGTAGCACTTCTTAATAAGGCTTGTACTAATATGGAAAAAAGTTACTGTTGAGTTTCTAATTTTAATGAGTCAAACATCACTAAGACTGATTGACAGGAGGCTAAACATGAGCCAGCAGTGTGCCCAGGTGGCCAAGAAGGCCAATGGCATCCTGGCCTGTATCAAGAATAGTGTGGCCAGCAGGACGAGGGAAGTGATCCTTCCCCTGTACTCAGCATTGGTGAGGCCACACTTTGAGTATTGTGTTCAGTTTTGGGCCCCTCAGTTCAAGAAAGGTGTCGAGGTGCTGGAGCAGGTCCAGAGAAGAGCAACAAAACTGGTGAAGGGACTTGAGCACAAGTCCTGCGAAGAGAGGCTGAGGGAGCTGGGGTTATTTAGCCTGGAGAAGAGGAGGCTCAGGAGTGATCTCTTCACTCTCTACAGCTATCTGAAAGGAGGTTGTAGACAGGTGGGGGTCGGTCTCTTCTCCCAGGCAACCAGCAACAGAACAAGAGGGCACAAGCTTAGACTCTGCCAGGGAAGATTTAGGCTGGATATAAGGAAAAAATTCTTCACAGAGCGAGTAATCAGGCATTGGAATGGCCTGCCCAAAGAGGTGGTGGATTCACCATCCCTAGAGGTTTTTAAAATAAGACTGGATGTGGCACATAGTGCCATGATCTAGTAATCATGTTAGTGTTGGATTAAGGTTGGACTTGGTGATCTTGGAGGTCTCTTCCAACCCAAATAATTCTATGATTCTATGATTCTATGAAGACAAATGCAAATGACAGTCTCAGAAAAATGATGTGAGTGCTGTGCAGGAGTTGAGGGGTTTTGGTTTTGTTTTGGAAAATATTGCCACTGTTTTGATGGATTTTTTTTTTTTACTGTCTCCTTTGCTTCCTTTCCTGCTATGATTTTCTTTGAAAAGCAATATTGTGTTTACCTAGTGACAGCGAAGGATAAATTGTTCTCAGCTGTCAAACAGGAAACTTCAGTTTGGGTTTGACCTAGAAACATTCAACGGCGATCTCTTTTTCACTGTCAGGTTGGGGAAGTTGCAAGCAACCTATGAGATATTTAAAAGGTATCTGCTTCACAATGCATGAAAAAAATAAAATCATATGAGAGATAAAGTAAGTCTTTCATTACTTGTTAGAAAGCAATAGGAAAAAATAAAAGAAACTTTTTTATTATTGTTTGACTAGTAAAGCGATTGATAAATACAAAGTAAAATGAAGTATATTTTTAAAATCTAGTAACAGGAATTACTTTTTCTTCCAAGTGGACTACCTAGGAACTACTGTATAGAAAACAAAAATATTTGCTTTCTGCAGAACAAGATACAGGAGACAGCAAATTCTCTGCTAGCATTTCCAATGAGATGGCTGAGGTTACCCCACCCTCTGCCTTAGATCTGTGGGTTCAAAAATGCCAAAGTCTACCAGGAAGCTCTCTACTACATTGAACAACTCTTTCAAACCTTTGCACAGACAAACATTGGATGTTAACATCTTAGATAACTGCCTATTACTATTCAGTTCTTGGTTTTGAGTAAATGCAGGGAAAAAAATTACTGATGAGGCACTTTGTGCCATGTTACAAGGTGACAGATTTGTTATTGGCATAGTAATACATTCTGGACCTTTTTTTTAATTTTTTTCTCTTTCCGCCATGAAATGGCATGGCATGTATTTATTAAAGTTGTAACTGAACGTGAAGAACACTAAGTATTCTGCTTGTCTTGCTTTCATTGTGAATGGTATTGTGGCATGCTGCAGAGTGGAATCACTAGGAGCCTTGACAGTGGTAATGGCGTGTAACTTGTAGTCATGATAGACACACTACTTGTCTGCGTTGACTTCTGTATATAAATTTTACAGTCTGTTCAGTGGTTATTCCTCATTGAACAATAATGCTTAGTAGCTGTTACGTTTACTTTGTTGCAGTTAATAACCTATTTTTATACTGATATCTAATTACACATCATAAGGGGGTTTTTTTAAAAGATCTTTTTTAACTTCCTGGTCATATAAACATCAATGTCTAGGCTCGTGTGGATCCTGTACATTTCATTGTGAGAGTTCCAGGACTCATTATATCCTGATACCTTAAGGCATCGATATATTACTCTTCTTTCTCGAGGCTAGGAACTTTATACCCTTTTCATTATACATAATTGATGGTTTGCGCCTACAGACATGGACTTAGGCTGCATAGATATAGATATCATTACAGGTTTTCGTATTTTGTATTCATTGAAAGACTTTTGTCTTGAAGTGTGGTAGCTGTTCAACTGATATTCTCAGAAGAATAGTCAGACTCTCTCAGAAGAGGAATCTGATTTTTCACAATGCCATTGGCTGTCCATGAATAATTTATGTCAGTCTACATCTAGTGTTATATTCAGACTGCAGTGCTTATGAAATGCATTTGATGACATGTTTACCGAAGCAGCATTGAATGCCATTTTAGATGAAGTAATGCTTCTTGTTAGCATTTGGAAATTTACCGTTCTTAACTTATGTTTTTACAACTTCCAGCCAGCCAGTATGTTTAACCCAGCTTGATTACCTTACAGTGGGGACTTTTTGGCAAACTGCAGTAACTAGGACAAGCAGAACTGCTAGATCTAGTGCAGGTAGGCTCTGATCCTGCTGACACATATTTAAGTGGAATAAGTCTAGATTCCATTTCAGCTGTTGTCCACATGACTGAGATCTGACTTCACTTCCCCTGGCACCTTGGTCAAATAAACAGCAATAATTGTAATGCAATTCAAGCTAGAAATTTGCATGTGAATGGCAAAAAGTCTGAAGAAAGGTAGTGAGTAGAGGTAATGTTTGCTTTTGTGGATCATTTACAGAGTTTTAGAACTCAGTGAAAAATAAATGATACATCCATACCTTTAAAGAAGAGCTTACATTATGAAGGCAAAATTAATATTTTTAATTGGTTTTCAATCAAGCAAATATAAATAGGACAGCTTTAAAACATTAAAAATTAGAAAGGAATGCTGACATTCAAAGTGGTAGTTACTGACAAAGCTTGTATTAACAGTAAAATTAATGTCAGCAGAGGTTTGCATTGTCTATAGCAATGATAGGGACTATTATGTGAGGTTTTGAAAATAATTGAGACGTATGTGATTATTAATGAAAATAAACTGATTTTTCATTGCTGCTGAAGATTTAGAAGTCTTTATTAGGAATGGAACAAGTCATCAAAAATGATGCTGTACTCGCTGTTAACCAAAGATCTGTTCTGGAGCTTTGCAAAGCATGCATGGGAATAAGAAGTTCTTGAGCCGGTAGCAGCAGAGAGGACAGTTTGTTTAATAGAACTGAAGAAGCAGCAGGGGACTTGACAGTCTCCAGCGTCCTGAATAAAGAATCTTCATTATGCTCATCATAACCAAATCTTATCCCTTCACTCCAAAGAGCACTGCAGCCTGCACGCATCTAATCACACAAGGAGATAGGAGGTTTCATCCTGCTCATTTCCTTCTTCATTCAAGTGCAATTTGTCCTGAGATTATGATGATTCACAGTGCACTTTATTAGAAACATTAAACAGAAAAGCAACAAATTCATGTCCCGGTCTGCAAAAGCCATTAGAAACTTATTCTCCAGGAACCCATGAAAAGAAATAAACAGGAAAATAACAGAAAATTCAGAAAGGTCTCTGAAATGAGGGAAGACTGACACACAGAACAGTATGGTGCAGAAGCACTCACTTAATATATGCCACATGCACCGAAAGTGAAAAAATTGAATTCATTTGCCCTCACACTAAAGCAATGAGATCCAGATAAAGGTGACTTCCTTCTTGCGGAAGTTAATCTAATTCCGAGACCTAGAAGTACCCTATAAATGGGCGTAATTTTAATGGAGCACACAGGGGCCTGAGGAGAATGTGGATGTCCCTGAAGAAATGTATGTGATCAAGGAGGTATTTTGAGTTCACTATTAGTAAGGAGAAACACATAAGAAATTGTCTGGTTGCTATGACCTTAAACAAGGACCTTTCAGATGAAAGCACACTTTGATATCATCAGTCCACTTTGGGTTTAGCCTAGCTATAACCTAACAGAACTGGAATATGCAGCACTGGCTTTGTGAAGATCACTCAGCTTTTAGAAGTTCTAAAAGATCTAAGTAAGACTCCGTGCCTTACGATGTGATAAAATCAATGTTAAACCCTCAAGTCTTACAAAGTGTTCTTTATTACTAGCAGACAGCTATCTATGGTGATGGTCCAAACATGAAACCCTAAGACAAATATAAAATATGTAATCTTACATAGCATTGCTTGTGACCAACATGAAGTTATATATTCTTAAAATTACATTCCTATTAAAGATGACTTAAGGTGAAGAAGCAGAGATTTTTGGGCCTACATTTTGATGTTGAGCAGTTTAATTACCCTTCCCTCTTCAGTGACTCATGTGTGTATTTAGCTCTCACAAAAAAAAAAAAAAAAAAAAAAAAAAGCCAATAGATCCTAGTTTCAGCAGAATAATAAGCCTGGTAAGCTGTGGTGTGTTGAGTGAATGAGGGTATTTTTCCCTTGTCCTGTTAGAACAAATGATACATTAGGAGTATATTAACAAGGACTGCAGTTAAATCAAAGGAAATTGTCATTTCTCTTTATTTGGCCTTTCTAGTGCATTTCTTGAATGTTTTGACCAGTTTTGGGCTGCTATAAGAGTAAAATGAAGAACTGATGCACTTTCAGTGAAGGGTAACCAAGATGCTTGGGGAGCTGGCGGATTTCTCCTTTGAGGTGAGGCTGATGGAATGGGTCTTCTTCAGCTATGGGAAGAGTGTAAATCTAACAGTGGTCTGCCAACACCTGTGAGGAGGTTAGAAAAAGGCGGAGCCGTGCCCTTTACTAAGTTGCATGGCAGAAGAATGAAAGGCAACAGCTGTAAACTGAAAAGGGAATATTCAGACTGCCAGATATAGGGAGAAACTTTTTTACCTTGAGAACAACTAAGCATGGGAACAAAGATGTTAGGCAGTCTCCATCAAGAGAGTGTTTCAGGACCTGCCTGGATAAAGTCCTGAGCAACTTTGACCTTATGGCTGACCCTGCTTTGAGCAGGAGTTTGTACCAAAGTCTTCCTGAGGTCCCTTCCAACCTGAATAGTCCTATGATTCTGTGAAACAGAAGAGTTCTGTAGACAGTTTTAAAATCTCCTGTGAGCCATTTCTCAGCAATAAGTTCACCTATCAGTATTTTATTATGGCTATGCTTAAGATGGACTAAAACTGTAGACAGCTAAACTAGACTTTAAAAGGTATACCTGAAAAACAACTATCTCCAAGATGGTCTGTCAGACACTAGAACTGGATGTGCTGGGGGAACTAGGCCCTGTATTTTTTGACACCTTCCTAAAGGCAGTTCAGGTCTAATTCATCTTCCCTTCTTGCTGTCCAGTCCTTTTCCAGAAAGGGACTAGGTGCAGCAGTGTGTATCAGTGATACATCAGAGTGACACAATAATGCACCAGTCCTCACAGTGATCTGATTGCTTGAGATGTTACTAAGCCAAGGACTTTTGAACGTGGCCAGTTTTGAAATATGAAGAGTGTGATTAAACAGACTGTCTGTCAGCTTTGGGACCACACTTCTCCAGGTGGCTAGTAAGAGAGTACTATAAGATAAAATGAGAAGCTCAGTTATACAGTATAGTTAAATGTTTGTGAAGAAGCAATTAACTGACTTCCATCCCAACTCTACAGAAAGTGCAATGATATCTTGGAAGGCTGTTTTATTTCAGAGAAGCTTTATGCTAATTAAAAAAGACTCCATAGAGCAGCCACGCACTTTTGGTAGTTCTCTGCGGTCTTGGCATGTTGCTGTACCCACACTTACAACTCTGTCCACCTCTAACATTTGCTGTCTTGCTGTGTGCATCTTCATGCTCACATTTTTAAACTCTTCACTTTTTTAAGGCTGAAGTAATTTATCAGAAACAATTCACGACATTTGCATCCTATTAAGAAACACCCTTAACTCATTCTTTACGTCTGGTAACAAAGGTGACAATCATTTTCATTTGCATAGAAATTCATTCCAAAGCTTCTAGCAAATTGGTATGCAGTGACAGGTGAAGAACTATAATTCCATTACTAAATTGCGGTCATTTCAAAGGGTCAAAATAAGCAGCTGTTTAATAACCTTGCTCTTGCAGAAAGTGATATGAAAAGTTTGAATGTGAGAAATGATGTTTCCTTTTTAATGCATCTTAATAGAGAAAAAGTATCTTCAACTGTGTAATAGTTTTCAGTATCCTTAAGCAGTTATGATTTAGTCCTATCAGGATATAAAAATGCAAGTGATACAGAAAGATTCCCCATCACCATACTGCATAGGTATTTGCTGTAGGTTTTAACGTATCTGTCTTGCAGGAAACTTGGAAGAGAAGCCACTCATCAACCTCAAATAACATGTTTTTTGCCTGTAGTGCCTTCAGTCATGTGTGGGTGGATTCAGAGAATCTAAGTAGACTAATGGAGGAGACATGAAGATGACCTATTTATTCATATCCACACTCAGAAAGGAATTAAAAGCAGATGGTAAATCAGAAGTTTTCTTTGTCTACTCACTGGGAAATTATGCTCAGGAGTGATGTTTTAAAGATGCACTTGTAATCAGAACAATATTTCATTTCAACTGCTGAAAGATTGATTACAAAATAAATACAGGGATGGAAAGAAGACACAATCATCTCAGAACAGTGAGGAGTTCATCAGCTCTTCTTTCTGTGCTAGATCGAGGCTTTGTGACAGTGTAGACAGAGCTTTCTCCCTCTGATGCTGACAAACACAGTTGCTCAGGGGACCATCTCCTCTCTGCAGTAGCTTTTGTGTTCTCCAGTTTGGCCTTGCCCTCAGTGGTAGCAGCAGAACTGAAGAGCTGTTCAAGGGAGAGAAGCTGCTTGTGATACCAACATTGCTGGATCCCTTCTCCAGCAATGACCACCTCATTAGTCTGCTATCACAGGCATCTTACGTACAGTAAGGTCTATGTCTCCTGGCTGGCTGTTACAAAAAAGAGTGTGGACTGTGAATAGTGGAAAAATTAGAATAGATAATTTTTCCCCTTGAGTGTATCTGGTTTTGATGTCACTTCCTATAAAACATTAGGGGGAAATTATTTTTTTTTTTCTATTAGATTTCCCAGTTTTCGTGTACAGCTTTCTGGCACAGAGAAGTAGAGACTGCTAGTGAAGTCAGTGCTAAAAGAATATAAATATTTCAGTGCAGAGGATGATTTTCTTTTAAAATCTTGATTATGAATGTTTCAAAAACCTAAAAATAGTGCACAAAGTCTAAGTAATACCCCTATCAAGCAACAAGAAATCATTGTAATGCTTACAAGATAATTTGTCTCCAAATTAATTGTCATTTCAGAGCTTTATTAATGCAGTTTCCACATTTAAAATAATAGATGAACAGGCAGTTTTATTTCTCTCCCTATTGTATAGAATCCTGGATATTTTTTTTTGCTTCTTACATCAATAGACATTGTTCCAGCAAAATGATAGGTTGTTTACTTCAGCATGAGTTCAATTTCCAAGAGAACTAAAAAAATCCTTAGTTCTGGAGATTAACTGTCTCTAGTTAGTCAAGGTTAAATTTGTTTTGTCACAATGCTAATGGTATGCTAGCTAGCCAATTTAGCAAGCATACTCTGTGTCAGACAATTAAAGAAACCACCTGATAGAATTTCAGGATAAGTAACAGTTTCTGTACATGGATGTCTGTATGTGTGTGTGTTTATACCTATTTAAATACCCATACAAAATTTTTCTTTATATAGTTAAAGAAATCCTCAGGATAATACAGCTACTTCCCTATTCCCTCTCTTTCTCTGTTTTCTCCAAGGAAACATTACTACTCCTTTTTTCTCCTACACAAACTTGATATAAAGAGCCAGAATTTAGGTTCTCATGTGGCTCTGAAGCACTAGTTTAAGAGTAATTGCTCCTAGCATCTAGATTTTCTATATTTTTGAGCAATATCACTTTGAACTAGAGCAAACAATAAGCTGCATGTTAGGAGGAAGCAGCTGGGCAAATTCATCTGGTGCTTCTTACAGTTTTCAAAAGCAGAGCACTTCATCGCTGCACACAAATATATCAAGTTTCTATTTCAAGGCACATCGCCTGGCTAGTAAAAGAGCTGGAGAACATGGCCAACACAGTGTTCAGCTGCTTCGAACTTTGCTGGGTTAGAATTCTTTCAAAGAATGAGGAGAAATAAGCAAGGGCCATGTGCAAGAATAAGGTGCATCTCTCACATCCCAACTACTTTTGAAGTAGCTTTGTTGAAAGAGAGTAAAATAAGCAGTTTGGTGTTCTTCCTCTTTCATAAAAAACAGATGGTGGATTGTTTTTTAAAGTGTTCACTGAAGGTGTGGAGTTTATAGCCTAAGGTACATTAGACGGACATTCAGCTTAACAGAGGAGCTTTTGTTTCCGATGTTTTCTTTCAGGTGCATGCTGTACCTGACAGCACACTGAGGTTGCAGACAGAAACTGGGAAGAGACACTGTTAATTCTGTCACTCCCCTGAACTTCTTATGGGAAGGATGTGTCATAGTACTCTAGAAAGAATTTTATTTTATTCTTCCCAAATTTCAGCTGTAAGGAGTAGTCATAAGCATTAGAGCCATGTTTCACTTCAGCAGGGATGCAGCTCAATCTCATTCTATATTTAATAAGTTCAGAAGGAAGAAATATGACTCTCCTTGTCTTTTATATGTACCTGCTATCTGTAAATGCATCAGCACAAGGTTACTTCTACTACCTAGAGTATGAAGGAACAGCAATCAGACCAAGAATGAAAAATTGTGTGTCCTGTTTTCCATCTACAATTTTCTTAGTTCTTTATTTACGTAAACTCAGAATGGGATTGGAGAAATCAATGGAAAAAGAACATCAAGGTTTGCCAAAAGAAGATGTTTCAGGAAGTCCTTGAGTTGTTGGAGCCTGGTATGTGTTTGGCCTTCTGTTATGATTTTCTAGGTATCTACCATTGACAAAGGTAGCAGGTGCTTACATCTTTGACTTAGTAAGATTATTTGTAAAATTGCTAAAATACCAATCATAGAAGAAGTGAGCATCTTGCAGGTCATAAGTGTATACTATTCAGACATATATAACAGTGGATAACTCCAGCTTAGCATTTGGAAAAAACAGTATGCTGAGATGAAGAAATTATGCCTTCATTGAAATACTGTGCACACTTTTTAGTAAGACAAAACTAACAGGCGTTACCTGAGATTTCCTCCAAATGGTCCTTGGTCAGCTTGGGATGTCCAGAATAGCAGTTTGGGATAAGTCTTCTAAGGCAAGATAGGGAACATCCGTATCCTTAAGTGAATAATTGGTTATCTTCTTTCCTAAATATACAGGAAATTAAAAACAGATGGATTGTCATTTAAAAAGACTGACAGGAAGGGAAATGGGGCAGTGGTATGCATACTTCTAATGACATTGTGTAAATCTATGAATTAAGATGGCACTGGAAATGATAATGAAGACACACGTAATAGTGTGAGCCAACATCTTAATGGAAAAGAGACAAAGAGACAGTCAAAGAAACACTAATACCAAATATACAAAAAAGATAAAGTGGAATAATAATAGTACTCATTAAAGGAGGTAAGATTCAAATCATGTTAGTCAACTCACCACTGAAATTTGTAATATGAGAGTCAATATGGTTTGAAATTCCAGGTGTGAACAGGAAGAATACAATACTTAGGCCACATTACTGACTGCTTAACCAGAATGGCAGAACCAGTGTAATATTCTGAGAGGAGCAGAAAGCAGAGAAAATTAATATGGGGTAATTTTAAGTTTTTCGGTGTGAATTGGGCAAATGTTATAGCAGGACATGAAGCAGAGACATAATTCTTAAGTGCTATCAATGATTACCTCATGTAGAGCATCTGTTCAGAGGACTCACACAGAAAAATTCTGCCATTGAATCAGAATTCAGCATTTAAGGAATGGTCTGGTGTAAAATCTTACAGCTGAAGCATCATTGTATCAGTGTTGTGGCCAGTACTATATTGAGATGTGGCATTCCTTCAAGAGCAATAGGTAGCAAAAAATCCCCTGCTTCCATTCAAAAGATGAGCTATGTGAAAATGAGAAAGCATCATTAATAGAACATAAAGGAAGCAACTGAGAGAGTTATAGTTAAATGTAGCATGACAATTGGAAAGGAACATTGTCCTGGAAATAAAGCACTAGAAGAAGGACTGAAAAAAAGAATGAAAGTATCTCTAATCATCAAAGCAATGGAGGTTACTAGAAGAAAGCATCCTTCAGGGAACTGAAATTGAATGTAAATTAAGAAAAGAGAAAAGATCTTAAACTCTGGCCAGTTGGACAAAGGTGCAGACAAAAGAGTAGTTTGAAGAGAAAGTAGTTAAAGAAATTGGAACTACCTTTGATCCCTATCTGTACCCAAGGACAAGAAGCCCTTCAGGGAGGGTTTAAAAGGCCAAGCATAACGAAGAAACACTTGAGGAAGGAGTAGAAGTATAAAAGAATCAGAAGTACATTGCTGACAGGCCAAATCAGCTCTTTATGTCAGCATTCAAGGCTGAAGAGACCAAGGAGAGTCCCAGAGCAAAACATCTTTTCTGGAAAAGTGTGTAACAGTGGCTTTGTATGGAATTGAAATAAATGCAAAGAGGCTGTGGTAGAAATACAGGAAAAGAACACTATCAGAATAGAAGGATGCGACAGTTTCACGAAGGGTTCTGAAATAGCTCAGGGATAAAATAGCTTAATCGTAGCAGCATGTAATACCCTGTTCTAAAACTCTGCTAGTATTTGAATATGAGAGGAGAGTATAGTGCCCACCTTTGAAGAAAGTTTTAGGTGAAATCTGGAAATAGAAGTCCTGTAACTGAGATCTGTGCTGAAAAACTGGTAGAAATTGTAATAAAAGACAGGCTTAGTGGACACCCAGATAAACATGATCTTTGAAAGGATCAGTATGACCTCTGTAAAAGAATTTTTGTCTTCAAATCTTTTCTAGTTTAAGTAGTCAGCAGGTATGTGGAAATGAATCACCCAACTGATTTAGTCTGCTTTGACTCTTAAGTCCCTCAATAGAGGTCTTTGAGAGGATTAAACTGCCAAGTGAGAAGGATGTGGAATGACTACCATATATATGAAACAGCTGAGAAGGCTTGGACTTCTTTTCCTTAAAAAGAGATGATTAAGGTAAGATCTGATAGAAAACTAGGAAATTGCAAGTGTGATGAGAGCACGAGTAATACTGATTGATTGTTTGCCATCTCTTCCAGTACAAGAAGCTATGCTCAAAACAAGAAAAAATGGAAGGGTGATTTTCAGGCACACTGTTGTAGACAACTAGCTCCTCAGTAGAGTTGGCTGAATGGGAAATTGAAAAAATACATAAGACGAGAGACCCATTGGAGATTGCTTTTGTTGAAATTTTGGTCATTACACTGGCTCTGCTGTGTCTCAGCTTGGATCATCAGCATTTTGCCGAGTATGTCTTACGTTATTTATAGACTTCCTCACAAGTTTCTTAATTCACTTGTACTTCATAAAACTGGAAGATGAACTCCAACTAACAGGATGTTGCAAATATTGATAATCAGAGTGATGACTGATGTAAATGAAGACTGCCAGTAACAAGGCTTTCTCCTGTGGGAAACTGAACAAAAGCTCTGGGATTTATATCTGTTCATAATTTTTTTGTGTAATGAAGTGAAGCACTGTTTCATTTATAATATGGTAGATCTGGTTCTGATTGTTCAGGCTTTTTTGAAAGATTGATCTTAATTTCATTATAGTAGAAACTAGGTAAAATTCTAATTTCCACATTTGCATCATCTATACAACTGGAATATGATAAAAAGTGGTTATATAATGTGTGATCTTTAAAACAGTTGACATTTTGGGGTTTTAATGATATTTTTAATCAGAATAGAATTGTATATGGTGCAACTAGGAAAACGTTTATTTTCCAAGAATTTTAAGTACTATTATGATTCAGGATAGGCTGCTCTTTCTAAAAGAGGAGAACCAAATAGAGTCATTTAAAAGTAAGTAAAATCAGGAAAAGCAGAAATAGTTGATAAAAAAAGTGCAGAAACAAAAAGCAGATATAAAATGCAAGCATTTGGATTTCGTAATAGGGGGGTTATAACGTATCTTAGAAAATTTACATGTTGGCACCAAGTTGGGAAATTATAATGATTTTTTTATGGTTGTGAGAGTAGCTCAAATAATTCTAGTACCAGTAACTAGTTGAAATGAACCTTATGCTAGGCCAGCCATGGTCAGAGAGAACTGTGACTGCTGTGTTAATAAGAAATGGAGTCATTTATGAGTCACCATTTAGGGTTTAACTGGGGACAGAGGGAATGGGAGGGAAGCAGTGAAAGCAAAGCTTTGTCTTCAGAACACCTAGAAACTGTAGTATGCAAACGAATCCATTTAGAAAGAATATAACTTTTTACTCTGTAAGTTCATCACACAAAGTCTTTCTTGGGTTTTCAGCACTGCTTTATTTCTTGTAGTTTCGTTTTCATTCTCCTCAGATATTCTTGTGTTTTTCACAAGATCCTTTTCTTTTTTCACATATGAAAATTTCCATTTACTCATATCCGTACCTTAGGAAGCCTGTAGTTCCCATAAGGAGCTCTTTTCTGTAATATTTCTCTCCATGCCGTTTCGTTGTCATTTTTATGTCTAAGCAAGGTTTAATAATGGAAATTAGGGAAGCAGAGCAATGTAGTGTGGGAGGACAAGAAAGAAAGTCAGCGCTCTATTCTAGAAGGAAAAATTTTCTTTGTTCCTGTTAAAAGCAGGTAGAAGAAGGGGTTTTTTAAGTAGGTTCCTATCCTAAAGAAGGTATCTGTCTACAGCCCTACGATGTCATGTGCTATTGACAGTCAGTTGCTTCTTAACAGTGGCTTAGACTGTCATATGTAAGGATAAACTCTTTAGCCAAAATTTCTGTAAATGAATAAAATAAAGGGGGAGGAGAAGAAGGGAGTTTGAACAGTCTATCGGGATCCTTCTGGCAGAGAAGCAATGATGGCTTAAAGGAAAAATTTGGCTTCCCCTGGGGTTATTCTTGATGAGACCTTCTTTGCTGGTGGTTTTCAACAGTGTCTTACAGCTCTGCTTCCCAGATCCCTATAGTTATGTGATCTTGGCCTATAGCCTTGGTGGCTGCACACAGAAATTTTTGTCAATTATAGAAACTCAAAATCCAGATGCAGCTACAAAGAATTCTCAATGCATTATTTAAAAGGGAGTATAAGCTTAAATTATTAATTAGTTATTAGATATTAAAACACCTATTTAGAGCAAGACTCAAGTTTTGACTTCCCAACAATTCTAACACTGGAAACTAGTCTAGAATCCCTCTCTCATGGTAAACACTTCTGCAGAAAACATGAAACCAATGAAACAATCTTCCTGTGTAAAAGAGTTAAATTTATGTACGTATAATACACACAGAAGTAACTAAGGAGTTTGAAAAATTGGTTTGAAGCCTAATCTTTGCAAGGGAGTTCACAAAGGTGAAATTGGCTAATTAAGGATCCCAAGAAACCCAATGAATAGGTTAGGAAAATGTGCAGTTTCCCTAACTGCCCCAGCAAGGTACTGACAGAGATAGGAAAAATCCAGTTTCCTCAGACTTGCTGAAATAGGGACTACTATTCTAAGTCAAATGTTTGTTGAAGGCCCCCACTTTTTAGCAGTGCATTTTTATTCTTTTTTTTTAATAAGTACTTCTCAGCTAGGAGGTATCCTGAAATACACTGATTATATACCAGATGCTGGGTTAATGGAGAATGAAGATTGTGACTAATTTCCAAATTTTCATGAGGAAATAGATTCCTTAATGATTACTCATCCACTTTTCATTCGAACATGCAGGAGCAGTAATATTTCCTGGTTGTCAAAATTTACACAAACCCCATTTTTTCATACTGAAATACTGACTTTGAATATCCAGGCTAATTCTTTTTTTCAAAATCTGATGACAAAACTGCTCTTGTCATCTGTAGTGGAAAGATTAAGATTCATAATCTAGTTCTTCTATAACATAATGATGCAGAAGTTATTATTAGAGCCCTTCCATAACAAGAGAGAGAGGGGGAATTCATTCAGCCTATTCTGAGATACTGAAATGACAAATATATCACTTATTTCAAAGTACGACTACTAAGAATCACAACTGGTATTCTTTAGAAACGCACAGCATCTCTTTGTCTTTCACAGGGTTGTCAGTGTTTGTTATACTGCATTTCCTTTCTTGCAACATTACATGTTACCTTGAAGGTATTTTTGTTTTGTTTTTTAATAATATGTAATCAGTGGGAATTTGTTGCACTAAGTATTTCATTTACTTGATACAGATATTGTCTTCCAGTCCTTTCAGACTTCAAATCTCTGCACATTAGTCTGTTTCTATAGCATTGGAAAAAATAAATCAAAAATCAGATACTCTAATACTATAATATGCTGTTCTATCACCTCATCAGTTTTCAATTCTGTCACTTACTCTAAGCTCAAATTAAATTTTCTGCACCAGAATGGATGAACTAAAAAATGATCCTGGCACTCCAAATCTGAAAATATTGTATTAATAGATTGAGGTCAAGGATTAGCAACATGAAGCACATTAACAGAATGCTAATAAAAGCAAACCTTTTCTCGCTTCCTAAGACTTTAATATCTTGGTGAGTCTGCAGTCATTTACAGGTGGGTCATCCCAGTGTTATACAAAGAAAACACAAGAAGCACTGCTTTATAATCGATATGGAAAAGAAGCTTTGGACTTAAAAAGCTCGCAGGGCAGATGCGGTAACAATGTCTTGTATAGTCTAGAAATTTTTGTTTGTTAGCAGTAGCAACAAGAACAGTAATCAAAGGATACCTTTGTACTATGCGTCCTACACAATGAATGAGAAAGACCCTGCCATTTTCCAAGACCCTGAGGGCCTGTTGCTGGGTATACCTGCTCAGGCAGCAGCTGTTTAGGCTATGCTTCTGACTACTCTTCCAGTTGACACAGGGTTGCAGGAGTGGAGATCTGTATCTAGTGTACTGTGAACCGTGCAATTTCCATTCTCCATGATACATGGAAACATGGTTGGACCTTCAGCTCCTGAAATTCACACAGTTCTCAGAGAGAGCTATGCTGAAGGACAAACTTTAGGGTGTTCAGTGCTTCCTATTACCAGTGCTGTTGGAGTGGATGGAGGGGAGCTTGTAACCTGGATGCAGGCGAGTGTTTTGGTATACTTTTCTGGTCTGGGCCTGAGCTGGAGCTGGGTTTGTGGGTGCGGACATATAGAGAGAAAATGGGCATGTCTGGGCTAGACCACAGGCTTGAGGGCATAGTACAAACCCATAGTATATGGCTTCAAACCACAGTATGAAACCAACAGTATAAACTTTAAACAGGCTATATTCAGACAACAGTAGAAGAAGGAAAATGTTGCATTAGGCTTGATTCGATAATACAATATTCTTTTGAAAGAGTAACGTGGATTATTATTTTAAAATAATCATCATAATCATCATCCTGTTGTCTGTTTTCCCATAGAGATGGATCTCACCCTGCCCTTCATCATCTTCACCTTCACTTTGTGTTCCTAGGACAATCTTTTAATTCTGTTTACTACATCTCTGTTTTCACTTCACTTTCCAAATGTTCCCTCTGTTGCATTAACCATGAATATAAAAAGAATTTTAATATGGTAGAGTTGCATTTAAATCAAAGAAAAAGAGAGAGAGGGAGGAAAAAAGAGAAAATAAGAAGTCATTTGGAACACCAAGGCAAATAAGTACTTAGCTTAACATTCCTATAATTGTATTTCTTGAAGGCCTTGTTTCAGCTACTCTGTACATGAAAAAAAAAAATCACTTAATCACTTTTCTGTTTTTTAAAGTATTCAGCTTTGGGTGACAGAGAAGTGGTTTAAGCAGTGAGACCAAGTGAAGCGAGTTCAGTTCCAACAAGTAAGCACGCCTTGCTGATCACCTGTGTTCCCTGGGCTGGGAGTCATGCAAGGATGTGGGAAGGAAATGGCCTCTAAGTCCGTTCTCCAAAATACATCAAACACTGTTTCAGGTACAATGCATTAGCTGCAAGGATGCAGCAACAGCAGCTGATCTGCTCGTGCCTTTGGGAGTCATTGGGGAAATTTGTCCCTTAATTTCTTCCTGCTTCACCTCTTGCATGATACAACTGTAAATTGCCTCTCCTTCAGTCCTGTCCTTAGGTCTTTTGAAAGAAGTACTTGGTAGGCAACATTCTGCAAGTTGTTTGGGTTTCAGAGTAACTATTAGGAGGTCTTCATTGTATATGCTGGTTTTCAGAAAGAATTAAGGAATAATTACAAAACCTTTAAGAGATTCCAACACGTAAGCTTCCATCCCTCTCTGGCTATGTTTCACACATTGCTTGCAAACCACAACTTGTGTATCAGCCTAGAGGCTTGTGTCACTTCCTGCCTTTGTGCAGAAAATTAATTCACTAGGCTGAGATAATCTGGTCTTCAAAAATCAGTACGCAACTGTTGACATATGGTACGCTCTCAGATAAGGTAAGGGGTATTAATCTGTCAGGAAATGGAAATGAGGTGACTAGTATATTTGTGTAAGTATGGGGAAGATGAGCAGAGGAATGGGAAGCATCCTGAGTTTTAAACATTGGCTTTTTCTTATAAGTTCTGTTGTTCTGTTTATGAATTTCATCTCAGACAGTTGTCCTGAACAGCACCTTTTTGTTTCAAAGTGATTTGCTGAATACAGAAAAAAGTATTGAAAGTTTTATATAAACTAGGGAATTATTGAACTTGTATTTCAAGAAGGCTCTTTTTTGCCCTTTTACAAAAGATGAAGGATTTTTAAAGGAGGCTTTCAGACCCATTTCTAAATGAAGCCAATTCATAAACAAAGATCAAGCAAATCATCTAAATCTTTTGGCATTTTCCTGCTGCTAAGATGATGTACTCTTTTCAATCTTTCCATGAGTCAGACTTAATGAGAAAATTTGGTGTGTTCATTGGTATACATTCACCAGCAGAAATCCACAATGATAAAGGCTGGTTATTGTGCTCGTCAAACAATTCAGTAAAGACTAAAAAGTAGAGAAAAGGTTTTCCTCTCCAGGGCTGCTAAGGAGGTTAAAATGTTTCTCTCTTCGTCTTTGTTCAATTTTTCATTCAGTTAATGAAATAATTGAAAAACAGGCCTTAAAAGTATGATTGCTTTATTAATAATGGATGGGCAGTATCAGAAAGGGCTAATCAACCTGTTAGACTATTTTTTAATAATGTGTGCAGCATAATGTTAGCATCGTAAACCTCTAATTTGAAGCAATATTTTCCCCATTATTTTCATTACTACTGATTCATCTAATGCAAGTAGTAATTTAAATCCACTTTTCAAATTATCATCACTATCCACTGAAACACATTGGACTGGATTTTCAACAGGTGTAGGGTAATATAGCTTTATTTAAGTAAGTTTAATACACTGATTTATATTACCCTGAATCTTAAACTGTGGTTTAGGCCAGTTCTTAGTGGGACTCAGTATCACTCACCCACCATTGGCTGTCTCTGCTGTACTACTCACATCCACTGTGCCCACCTTCTCTCCTCTACTATCTGCTGTGCAGGGGTACTGCCTTTGTGTTACACAAGCCACTGGTATAGCTTTTCCGTTTTTATCTCTAGCTTTCATTTCAATTTGTGTAATTAAGTTATGCATGGCGCCATCTGAAATTCAGTTATAATAGCAGACTAAGAATAGCTTTTCAGACTCATTTTTCCGGTGTTTTTTTTTGTTTCAGCCTCTAGCATGCAGCAGTAGTTTCAAAATGTCATATATATTCAACATTTTGGATATGGAGCGTTAGTAAAATTGAGCGGGGCTTTATGATGTGTTTATTAACTCTAGTGAAAGCTGGATGGCATTTCTGATGTTTCCACACTCTTCCACTTAATGTCATTCTTTTCAATAAACAGTGTGTTAGTTACACCCTATGCAGCAACAGCATAAACTGGGGCATGTCTTTAAGTGGAGCTGTGTAAATTGGAAGAACGGGATGAAAGATAGTGTGAGCTGAAAGGTGCTTTGGTAATGGATGAGTGTTTTGTCGTCTGTGCTTTTATTTGCAACAGTAGTTGAAATAGACTTTGTCAAGCTATATACTGCAAATGTGCTGGTAATCTGCTGATCTCCTGTCATTTGGGCTCTAAAACAGACCCTACAGTTCTAACAATGTATCTCAATGATAACAAAACCTCACTTTTTATATAAATATGTATATAAGGTAGGTGTAATTAGACACACACACATACAGTAATGTGCAGTGCAGTACATTATGCACACATGTATACATTCACAGTGTGTATGTTTATATGTATATTTTTCCAACGAATAAAGTAATTATGAGAAACTTGGCTAATCAGATATGCTGCATTTTGGCAAGATTTTTAGAACAATTTTCTTGGTATTTTTTTTACGTTTATCTGTGGTATTCTTTGACCGCTTGGAAGAAGCTGTTCCCAGAGGTGCCTTTGCCAATGGACTGTTCTGTTTTCAGCTCCTTTGAGTGCCATGAGAACGAATTGCAGGATCTCATAGCACTGTCCAGGAAAGGGAAGAAAAGATGTCAAAAAGAAATGAATGTTTCTGCAGCTGGAGCTAAGTCAGCAATGATATTTGTATGTACACCCTTGTGTACACCCTTACAGAGCCTATGAGAATACCAAGTGTTGGACCCCAACTCAGTGTGCAGCATGAATAGCAATGCTAAAATGCCAAGTCCTTCCTGTCAGGATGCTTTTTGTGATGATATATTCAAGAAGGGATTCCTTGTGAGCTCCTAGGATTACACACTCAAATCATCCCTCCTTTCATCTCAGCCACATCGCTTCTGTGTTCTGTCCTCAGTGTCAGCCTGAAATTTTCCTTTCAGATCAGAGCTGAAGTGAGGACTGAATACTGGAAATGTCAGATTTCCAAGGTGTATTAAACAAAAATGTTGTTTAAGTAACAAAAGTTATAAATCAGTGAAATAATAGTCTGGGTGAGATTGCGATCTACCTACACATTCACTCTGATGCTAAATACTGGGAAAAACACTTGACAGGCTGCAGAGGAAATCATGAACTCACATGAATATGTGCTTTTTGAAAAGTTCTTTTAGAATAAAACAATGAAGCAAAGCTTTTCACTTCTTTCACAAAAGAATATATTTCTGCCTCTATTAACATTCCACTTTTGCCCTTGTCTTGTGGCTTAACCTTTTCTTAGCTGCATATAACAGTCTTTTGTTGAAGACCTTTTGTGGAAACCTTTACATCAAAAGGTAGTACCATAATAAGATATGGTGCTCTAGCTAGCCCTAATTTCTTTCCACTTACCCATTCTTTCCATCCTGTTTTTTCAGTTCTTTATTTTACCTCTATCGCTGCTGCTTCTCCGATTTTTTATCATGACGATGGCTGAATGTATAAATCATACAGACTAAAAAAATAGTTTTTTCACAATCTTTTTCACATCTCACCTTTATTCACCACCCCTCTAAAAAATAAAGAAGAGGAAAAATACAAACAAAATGACTTATTCACTGCATACATAATGCCATTAAATAAACCCAGTTGTGAATGCCTTATTCTGGCTGCAAACCCCATTCTTCCCTCCCCTTCTCTTCTGTTCTACAGAGATTCTGCAGTCGTGCCTACAAACAGTAGTAGTACCATGAAAAGATGTTCTCTCTTTTTTTAAGATATTGCTTGGGTAGGTTTTCCCTGTAAGGTAGTGCAGAACACAATTAACATTGCTAATAACATGTCATTTTAGAAAAACTGAAAAGACATAATCTGGGAGCATTCCTCTTCCATTGTGAATTACTACCACAGAACAGTGCAAGCAACAGCAAATATTTGCTGGTGCAGATCCTGCCTTGCCTTCCTGCAAAAGGCTGTAAATCCATATGCAGGAAGATTTTTACTTCTAGAGGTCTCTCTATATCGCTCAGGTGGGAGCAGTCTCACCCACTGTTGGATGAAATGCCTTACAGACTACTCTACTTCTCCATCTGTTCCTGTGATTTCCAGCCAGACTATAGCTACGAGGCTTCAGTGTGAGATAGAGAGAGATGGTGTAATGGCAAGTTCCCAAGGCCTGGAGAAAGATGTGTACCTTGGGCTGGAATCAGAGCACCAGACAGAACCACCCCTGCAACACCAACCGGGTGAGGGGGCCTGTCTCTTCCTGACTACATGATTAGGCCCCTTGGCAAACAAAGACTCTTTAATGCTGTAGAAGAGCTGAAGTAACGCCTATATTGTTAATGAAAATTAGTAGGTATAATGTGCACAAAGATACATTTGAATACTTTCCTGATTTTCTGTGTTCATACAGTTTGAAAACTGTCCTCCAAAAAGGCTCATATAATCTTATTCTGCTTAGGTGCACTTGTCTGCTGCCCTCCCTGAGTAGACACGTTTGCATCTTGGAAAATGAACATATGGTTGCATGTCCATTCATTCACCCTGCCATGGTCTTTCTGGCTTTATGCCTCTACAAAGAGTCAAGTACAAGTAGAGAAGAGCAGCAGCAAATATCACCTTCCTAGTTGTAGCCTAGTGGTACATTGTTCTCATCTTATTTCATACTTTTTCTTGTGTATCCATCCTGCACATGCACACACCTTGGTGTACACCAGCAGTCACCAGGATCTGATCCTCCAGTTGTCTCTGCAATGGTTTTTCCTCATTTGAAGCAAGAGTTGGTTTTCCTTTTCCAAATGTAGCTTATCATTGCTTACCTACTCTTCTTCAAATTAACTGGTCATTGCAGGCTTCTGTATGGCGTGTAATTTTACTCTCAACTTGCAGTAAAATATCTATTAGCTATAATGGCAAAATTGGAACCCTTCCAGATGTAGGTAGCTTATATAGCCTAGATGTGTTTTGCATGTGAATGGAGAACATTACACATCAAATGAATTGAAAAGTGACTCCTAAAACCCTGTTTACCTTTTATTAAGTTTCATAATGATTATACCCTATGCCTAAATTAAGCTTAGAAGCATATCATTTTCATTTTTGTTTATCTTGTTATGTGGTCTCATTTGACTAATTAATGTTTTTTGTCTTATTTGGCATTCCAACAATACTTTGTTATGCAGAAAATAATTGAAAAAAATAAAAAAGAAAATTTCAATTACAGATTATTAACTTTCTTTACCTATTATTTACTAAATTGAGTTACATTTGCATTTATTTTTTTTAACTTTAAGCACAGTAGGCAATTTGTGATTAGAATCAAAAACTTGTGATTTTTGTTGTATTGGTTTAAATCAAAATGATGCTATGTAAATTATTTTTTATCTTTCTGGCTTTTAAGTTGGAGTAGCTACATACAGAATTTGCAGAGCACTACATATCATCACTTAAGGGTGTGGAAATCTCCGATGATTAGTGCTATATCACAGCCTCTATGAGACTTCAAACAGGAATTAAAGCAGTGTAAGTACTGGCCATGTGTCTACATTGTAGTCAGTAATGTCATTAGCTGATCAGAGTAATAAGCATCTCTAACAGAGATTTGAGCTCAGTTTTGGTTGCAATATTGACAAGAACTGTGACTCAGAGTCAGTATTTCCTGAGCTTGGTATCTGGATTAGATTATGAAGGAAAAAAGGCAACCGTAGTAAAGTGTATTTTATTTTGTATCCAAACATTTCTTTTGCACTTTGAGGGTAAATAGGTTCTGCACTAATTACAGATCCAAACTTTTACATTTATGTCTGTTTCTTGCCATGCAGTCTGCAGAGATGCCACATAGGATGTTAGGGAAGCTAAGGGCCAGGGCTCAGAAAGGAGATGAAATTACTTCATGTTGTTGTTGTCATGGAAATTGCTTCCCACAGCTAAGATTTGTGATTATTTCTATATTTAGACTTCACCTTCTAATTAGGTTTCTGTGTTTTCCTCTCTTTGTCTTAATCTGGTGTTCTCTCTTTGTCTATAAGATTTTTTATAATTAGAAAATATGTTATTATGATTCATTATTTGTACTTTTCCTTATAAAAGTAAGTCACATGGTGTGAAGGATAGTTTGCATATGCATGTTTACATGCTCTTCCAATCAAAATGAGAAAGAAGGAAAGTACACTGAGATGAAGAAAGAAACCTAAATAATCTGAATCTGATATTTTAAGAGATCCGTTCTTCTGTCTAAATGAGTGTAAAGCTCTCAGTTGTTTTTTGTTTATTTTTTTTTTTAGAAAAAAAGGCAGTGTCTGAATATAGGCTGGCTCGATAGTAAAACAGGACCAAGTTTGCTCATTCTGAGAGTATGATATTTTAAAAGATGTCATGTGCTCATTTTGATATGTTCCTGCATTATTCTTGCTGTGACTTGATTCCTTTTCTTTGAAAATTTCAGTGTGCCTACCTGATAAAAAAAAAAAATGGGATGGGACTGGTTCCATTTAGACATTATGTCATTTGGTTTAGGATTTTAGATGAGCTGATGTGCTGATGAGCTGAAAGCAAGATCTCACTAGGGACATTCTTTTAAACCATATTGATTGAAACATTTAAATCAAGATTGAACAAAATTGTGGTAAATATCCAGTGCAGAAGATTTCTAAATTAGTTAGTTTCTCCTTCAAGAGGAAGCTGTCATTTCAACCAACTAAAAGTTATAAAAATTTTATGGCTTTATTTTCTTCCAAATTAAAATTAAGTGCTGCAAGAGAATTGACATTAGTCATCTTGAAGTTGGACTATATTTGCCAAAATGTAAAGCAGAGGGAGACACGCTTTTGGAATAGAAGAGGCATCCAATACTGTATCACACTGGTATTTTATTTGTTTCATAGAAACTGCAGCTGTTAACTGAACATACCTGACATCAAATAGGTTACATAATATCTTAGATGCCAAAAAGAAATCTCTGACATTTCTGTGCATGAAACTGCTGTAGTTAACCAAGGGGTGTAGACTGTATACATATATATATGTACACACACTCATATATTTATAATTTCTCCCATTTGAGGAGACTATAGTTGCAAATATTTCCATAAGTCTTCCTTCAGGATAATATCTGACCACTGAAATGATTCATCTGAAAATGGTGTAGCTGATGCAGTCACTGTACTTGACTCCAAGTGTCTGTTTACTTAAGATGTGATAGCAATATAGTGATATTTTCATCTCACATATTCAGGAAAGTTCTTTTCATCTTCCTAATGACTTTTAACGCTGTCCATACATTTTTTGTAGCCTTCACCATATCTTTAAATGTAAATATTTTCATTTTTCCCTTGATAGCTGATCTTCAAATCTAGTAAAAGTTCACTTTATGAATTTCCTTCTTTTTTCCAAAACTATTTTTAAACCGTATGTTTATACCATCCTTTTTATTCCCTTTTTCCATTTTTAAATTATGTTTAATTCCCTAAAATGTCAGCTCAGTTCACCTGCCTCCACCAGCTCTTATTTTAATTTAAATCTTGACTCTCCAAGTGACTAGTGTCTCTCTAGCATTTTTTTCCTTTTTCTTTCTTGGAGCTGGACAGCCAGTCATATTCTCAGTCGGCTGACTTTTGCACGATCACTATTTTCATTGGGCTTTCTACATGTTTTTCAGATTTCTAATGTTTGTGCTTATAAAACTGAAGCTACTTCACAAGAAACATCTTCCCTCCTGTAGTATGTTCTGAAGTCGAAATTCTTGTTATTCTATTACATTATTTGTTAGACTTCATATCAACACATGTAGTTTGAGGACCGTGCACATATAAGAGCAGCTGGAAAGCTGGGGAAAATAAAATCATAAATGAATGTTCTGCAGAACCTGACAGTCAGAAGAAAAGCATGTATATCTATGCCAGATCATGCATCTGGCAAGTTTATGGTCTCTGTGAATCCTTTATTTTGAGTTTGACAGAGTGTATGAACTGCTGTAGTAAAAGACATACTTTATAATCTCTAGAAATACTTAATTTCAGGGATCACAGATTTTAAAGGATCCACGACGAAAGCAGCTGAGCTAGTACTTTACATGAGTGTCTCTTGCATCCATTACTACTGGGTCTTGTAATTTCTTTTAAAAAGTAGCTGTAACTCTTGAGGTCGCTTGTTTATTGATGTTGGCAGACATTGGTAAATTAAGGTTCTAGCAGAAAAACAGTCTTCCTGGTACTTGAAATGTTTGACAGTTCCACCACTGTGCAGATAACTTATGAGTTCCAGATGATCAGAAGATGCCTGATGCAGCAGTCACAGGCTGCGTAATAATCACAGGCTGAGCTAAGAAATATGGACAGGAGTCTTTTAGAGCTCTTTCAAATTGTGCTGATCAGACTTTTTTAAATCAGTGGCACTGATGGCTAATGTTCAACTTTTACAAGTTCTGGCCATAAAACTGAGGCATAGAACCATAGAATTATTGAGGTTGGAAAACACCTCTAAGATCATCAAGTTCAACGGTCAGCTCAACACCACCGTGCCTACTAAACCATATCACAAAGTGCCACGTCTACACACTTTTTGAACACCTCCAGAGATGGAGACTACACCACTTCCTGGGCAGCCTATTCCAATGCTTCAGCTCTCTTTTGGTAAAGAATTTTTTTCTAGTATACAATCTAAACCTCTCTTGGAGCAACTTGAGGCCCTTACCTCTCGTCTTATCACTTGTTTCTTGGGAGAAGAGGTGACCACCCACCTCAATACAACCTCCTTTCAGGTAGTTTTAAAGAGTAATAAGGTCTCCCCTCAGCCTCCTCTTCTTCAGCCTAAACAATCCCAGTTCCCTCAGATGCTCCTTGTAAGACTTGTTCTCCAGACCCTTCACCAGCTTTGTTGCCCTCCTCTGGACACACACTAGTAGCTCAGTATCTTTCTTGTACTGAGGGGGTCAAAACTGAACACATTATTTAAGGTGTGATCTCACCCGTGCCGAGTACAGGGGAACAATCACTTCCCTACGTCTGCTAGCCATAGCATTTTTCATCCAAGCCAGGATGTTGTTGACCTTCTTGGCTACATGCATTTGAGATAGCCAGACACTTTGATATGACAATCTGTTGTTCAGTGTGAATATTTAGGGATGTTTCTGTGTGAGGCTTATCAGTGTAACATTTGAGTATACTTTTATTTTTAAAGTTTATGGTAGAATAGGTAAGTGCTACTACATTCATTTTTGAATGAAAAAGTGAACTGTGTAGATTAAATGAGATGCTCCAGGGCTCACAAGAAACTCTTTGGTGGAGCTGGGAATCAAACCTCACTTTTTTCCAAGTTCTGCTCCTCATGGGACCCTGTTAAAACTATGTGAGCAGCAACAGGCGTGTGCCCAAAGGCAGTCAACTGTAGAAACTGAGCCCGAGGAAGTAAGAAGAGGCTGTGACCACAGGCATGATTTCTCTTTCAATACAGCACAGAAATTCCTCTTTGAATTCCTGCTCAGAAGTGTCAGCAACAGGAATCTGCTGCGCCATTTCAGATATTATTTCTAAAGAACATAAAGGTTTGTCCAAACTCACAAGTCTGTCCATTCCCAGGTTTTAGGAGTTTAGTCAGTCATCTTGAAAGAGTTTTTTTTCTTCCTACTTGATAGATCTTGTTGCCTCTTGTTTCATTTAAAATGAAAAATAACATAAGCCAAGTGGTGCATTATGAAAGATACAGCAGTTCTACAGCCCTAGTTTTAGCTGTACAGCTCTTCGGAACAGGACGGTTCTCCCTCACCAGAGTTTTCCCTCTCTGGTCTGGACAGACTCAGAAGTGAGTGAAATGTTCCTCTTTTCTCTGGACACCGACTCCAGATTACCAGTGCTAGTATGGAAGCCCATCTCCTGCATACAACTACCTGTTTCAGTTTCATGAAATAAGCTTTATCAGTAAAGCTGATGCATCCTACAGCCCACCCAGAATCTGTTGCTTCACTGCTGACAAGATTTGGAAGGATCAACCTTACCAACCTTCCCAAAGAAATCAAGATTTTCCAGAAGAAAATAAAGGCCTAGAGCAAAATATGATTGTGAACTAACTTACTATTCCAAGAGAGACCCTGGGTTTTGCCTTTCCCTATGTAGTTGACCATCTAGTATGGGAAATTTTCCTTTTTTTAATAGTTGTGTGACCAATACAGCCATATTAGGAAATTATTTTTATTCACAGAATTGTAACATATGCTCCAAATGATGCATGAGAGCACGTGCTTCAGTAAAAAGATTATAATAAAAGTAAATTAGTCCTGTCTAGAGAAGAACTTTTTCTTTGTTCCATGGAGAAAAACACAGGCAGTTGTTCAGGGGTTTATGCTTCTTCTCTTGCACTCACAGAGGAAATCTGTTTGTGTTTATCACATCTGTCTTCTCCCTGTGTATCTCTTAGGAAACATTTTTTTGAAGACTAGGAGAAAATAAAACTAAATATGGCACAATAATATCCCGTTTTAAGCTCAACGCAGTAATTTTTATCCATTAATGAACATATATTATTTTAAATACCAGAAAAATTATACCCTAGAATGAACTGTACTGCACAATGAGTTTTAATCTTCTTCTCCCTAGCAACCATCAAAAGGAACAATAAGGACAATAAATAGCCAAATAGGGCATCAAAAATTAATAAAAATAGAGTCTCTGCTGGGGAAAATATGTCTTTAATCACTTTTCCTCTGATGTCCATAAAATTGAAGGTTATAAAAATAAACATTTTGAAAGAATAGTTTCAAAATAGTCTCAGAAATGGTCTTAGCCTCCAGAACAATAGGTCTTTTCTAAAATAAACAGGATAATACCCAGGGGATCCTGCTGACTTCAGGAAGTTCAAAAGACATCTACGCTCCAACACACAGAGAAAGGAGGAGCAGTTGCCTTCAACTGTATCTTCACTGAAAAAAAATGGATGTCTTTACACTGCATTAAATACTTCGAGATGGCAGCGGTGTTGCTTTATTATTACAGTGGAGGTAAGAGTATGATAGTTTTTGCTTTGTTATAGGCAATGTGAGGTCATCCTAAACCTGATGTACAAAAACAAAGCTCAGGGTTTAAAGACACTCAGTGGCCACCCTGAGTTATTTGTTTAAACCAAAATGGCAAGGTTTCCCCCATATGCATGGGAAGTCAAGCCTGAATATACTGTACACCAGCTAGCTTACTGCAACCCTACAGCCAGGAATTAAAACTGACTTTCTGTGTTTAGCAAGGTTATGTTAAAATAAAGTAAACTATGATCAAGTTCAGTGCAGGCTCAAAGGGTAGGTTTTGTATTTCCAAGGGTCAGTCTCCAATTGAAAGTGCTGCTTGAAGTTGAAGATGTCTGCAGTTGGGTAAATGAATGGTAGTGTAGATATTTCTCTGCTGCTCTTCGAGGAAGCTGAAGCATCATTTAGCAGGCATGGTGGTGTTGGGCTAACAGTGGTACTGGATAGTCTTAGAGGTCTTAATGATTCTGTGCCTCAGTGTTTTGGAGGTATACTTCAACACTACGGCTGTCTGTAGTTAGGGGAATTAGATCCCTTCCCCAGCAGTCTATTTAGCTGGAAGCAGAAAAGAACCAGGATTGTGCCTTAATATGTTGAAATTTAGACTTGGTTTTGCTAAATGTGAGAGCAATAGGAAGTAGCTAACTGCAACTGCCACATATAACACTTACTTGACTACGGAAGTTGCTTAGGGAAACTAGTTGTCTACGTTAACTGCCTAGCATCACATAGCCCAAATGTATGCTTCTCTCCAAGTGAACTGTAGATTCACAGATGCCATTTTACAACTCTGAGTAACTGACCATGGTGCTGTGTGTCATAACAGTGTAAATATTCAGTCCCTCAGACTGCTGACATTGAGTTTTTTTCAGAAGGGCTCGTAACATTTCACAAAAATCAGTGGCTGTTTTACCCCTTGACTCACAACAGAAGCTTTTCAAAACTGCACTCCCCAGAGCCCTGACTTATACCTGAAAGTGGTGCCTTACCTCGGAAAGTGAAATTCAAGGGTATGAGGGTGCATTTTACCGTCATTAATGGTCCAAGGCTGTTGTCTACCTAAATGCACTATTCATTGTGTGGGTTTTGTCCTAGTCTATGGGTGGAAGTTGAAGCTGCAGTTAACTGTGCAGGTTATCTGGGCCATCAGTCCAATATGAATCTACTGTCTCATTGTGCTTCAATTCATTCCAGAGAGGATGACATTTTCAAAAGCATGCAGTAGGAACTAGTTGCAGCTTGAATGAACTTTTTGCTTGTTTCAATATTTTTTATCTTCTGTTTGTTTTGTTTCTTTTTTATTTTTTAGATTTGAAACTAAGAGTCAGTGGATTAACGATAATATAATCAAAAATTAATGAGGAGTTCACATTTATTAAGAAATACAGTGATTACAAAATCACTGTGGTACCTTTTAAAACAAAAAATTCTCTTTTGAATGATTCTGAAATTTGTAAGAGAACGCTTACCCTTAAATATTGTTGGGCTCAAAATATTTTTCAAGGAGAAATGTTTCAACAAAGCAATTTTGTATTATTGTTTTATTGTTGTATTGTTGCGTGGGTTTTTTTAAGAGTTTTGAAATTTTCCACTGTGAGAAAAATATTAATAAAACCAAGAACTGTAATTTTAATGTGATGTTTTATATAATCTTCTCTCATTTATTGTTCTGAACTGAAGACAATTTTTTTTCTTAATTTTTAACTTAGTCTTGCAAGTTCAGAGGAGAAAGATGGCACAGAGAGCTATCTTGGACTGTTTTTTTTCTTGTGTGAGTAACTTGATGAGTTAGCATGTACATTTGTAATTAAGAGGGGTGAGCCTCAAAGTTTTCTGAGGAAAACCTGTGCATTGCAATAAAATGCACTGTTGGGAGATGTTTCCTTATCTATTATTAACCCAAATTTGATTTTATTATGATCATTTAATTATTACTAATTTTTGTCCATTAAGTGAAAATAATTTCTCTCGCATTTCATTGCTCATGACTTTCCAATACTTCAAGCTTATTTTCACATGTCCTTTCACCACAGCCTTAATTTAGCCAGACATTAATCTTTTGATCTTTACCCATAAATCACAATGTCCTGTTCTTTTATAATTTATTCTTCTTTTCTGTGAATTTCCTGTGTTTTTTTGTGATACAAGCTTTTCAGAAACAGGAACACAATATTTCAGATGTAGTCTTATTAGTATATTTAATGGGATCTTTCTTACATCTTGTGTTGGAGGTAAATAATACCATGTTCCCTGTTCTGCCATAAAATGTCCTGTAGAGTTAAATGTAAACGGAGTTTCTTGTTCTCCTTTTAGCATTGGATGATTGTGATATGAAGTAGGTCCTGCTGATATAATCTAGCATAATCTTGAGTTGGAAACCATTATGACTTCTTTTCCCGCCACCAGTGATTGAAGAAGATGCACCACACTTGCTCTTGGAGCACATACTGTAGCCCATGTGTCATTTTGTCTCAATTCTAGTTGTGCAATTGACTGCAAAATAGAAAGATGAGAGCTTATATGTTAACTGTATGTTTAGATAGTTGTAGAGAAAGTATCTTTAGACAACTGTAGATGGAAATCAATATCACCTATGTTTCAGTTGAACATCAGTGTTGACACAGAGGCAAAATTCAGTTGTCCTCCTCCAAAGAAATTAATTAGGAACATATGCAACATGTAAATGCATAATTGGTTTTGCAAGTTGAAGATTGTGGGTTTAGGTTTGCAATCAAACCTTCACGGCTCCCTTTACAAAGAGTAAGTTTGCTATAAGAGATAAGGGAAAAGAGTGCAATTTTTTACTCTAATTTAGCCTTTGTTTTCCTTTTTTAATCATTTGCAAGCAGAACTGAATTTATGTAAACTTGTCTGTTGGTAAAGATTTTGTGAGTAGCCACTTCTGTGTATGTACAATAGCTCTGTGGCAGCAATTCATGTTCAGAATAAGTGAAATTTTAAAGATTATAGTGTGACCACTTCACTACGAAATATATAAATATATATTTATATATAAAAAGTATAAAAAGGGAATCAAACTACCGGAGAGTGTCCAGAGGAGGCCACAAGGCTGGTGAAGGGTCTAGAGGGGAAGTCATATGAGGAAAGGCTGAAGTGACTTGGTCTGTTCAGCCTGGAGAAGAGGAGACTGAGAGGGGATCTCATAGCTGTTTGCTGCCTTCTCACAAGGGAGGGAGGTGAAGCAGGTGCTGATGTCTCTTTGCCACCTATAACAGGACTAGAGGTAATGGAGGATGTGCCAGGGAAGGTTTAGATTGGATATTAGGAAGAGGTTCTTCACCCAGCGGGTGGTGGAGCACTGGAACAATTCCTCAGGGAAGCAATCACGGCACTGAGTCTGCCAGCATTCAAGAAGCATTTAGACAATGCCCTCAGTCTCATGTTGTGAACGTTGGGAGTGTCCTGTGTAGGGATAGGAGTTGGACTCGATGATCCTTTTGAGTCGCTTCCAACTCAGGTAATTCCATGATTCTATCATTCTATAAATGTTTTTAAGTACATCAGTGACGAAGCTTTTTGATGCACATAAGGAACTTGTCACAAATGCCTTCTTTCTTGTTAGCCCTTCAGGCCATTCAGACCTCTATTTTTCTCACCTAGCACACATTTCTGGTAGAAGCTATGCTCTCTCTTGGACATTAACGTTCAGCAGTCACATTTTCTGTTCTTCACCTCTTCTTTTCCTGTCTTTTTCAAAAGCCAGCTCTACCTCTGAGGAAATTATGTCCATCTGTCTAGCTGACCTCACCTAAGGCATTCAGGCTGTATTCTTCTTTCCTCCTTCATAAGCATCACTAATTTGTAGCACAAGAATTCTTTGTGTAGGGATTTAGAGACATTTTAAAAGCTAGGAAGGAAGAGGATGATTACAGACAGATACTGCTGAAGAAAAATTGTTTATCTACATACATTGCAGGAGAGTAGCCTTGATAGAAAGCATCAAAGCAGGAGCTTTTGCGGAACCTGAGGAGCTTCCTTCCCACTAATGATTCCTCTAGCCCTATTGAAATGGTCAGTACGACAGAGCAATCAGGGCTGACAGATGCCCAGTGACTCCCAGAGCAGTGATTTTGTTTCATCTAAAGAGATAAAAAGCAGTACTGGCTGACACAGCAAGGTCTTTGGAGCCTTTCTTAGCAGGATATGTCTTTCTACACTTTGCTCTCAAGCGCACAGTATCCCATGGCAACCTCTTTTCTTCAGGGAGCTTTAGATTTTGACGTATCATTAATACATGAGTTCAGGAAGCAAAGCTGCAGTGCTGGAGATTGATTCATGGATTTAGCAAGGAAATTTAAAGGAAGGCCGAAATCAATTTTATGGTCCTCCTTTGGGATTAATGCCTAAATTTGTTTGCCTGGTAATGAAGAAAAGTTATCAGTTGCAGAAGGTAGCAGGTGCAGGTAGACATTGTAGAGAAGGCGTGTTTTTAAAGAAGAAAGCTGCAAGATAATGAGGCCACACATTTTTAAAAACTATTGTACTTTACAGCATCATCTGCTAATTGAAAAGGAGATCTAGTGAAATTCATTCAGTAGAGAAGTATTTCACACTGACTGCAGAATAGATATTAATAAGAGAGCAGCAAGACCACTGGAGAAAAAACAGGCTGAAGTATAAGCTTCATATTATCATGGATCCTTTGGTAGTTAGCAGGCTGAAGCACTGTGTGGAGATTACAAACAACTGCCTCATTTCAACCCTGTGGTGTATTGGGTCTTCAGCCAGTGGAGGGTAGTTGCTCCTTTTTTTGCCTCTCAGTCTTCTAGCAGAGGTATTCGCAGGGTATAAAACTCATCCACAAGCTGTGAAAGATGTCATGGAGGGGATTAGATGTAAACACTACATATGCCTGCTGTACTATTCAGGATCATATTGTCGCTCATTGAATAACCTCTGTCTTTAATTTCTGTCAAGCTCAAAGTATGATTGTGCAACAAAATCCAAGTCTCTTTTCTGTGGACTGCGCATGGCCTTGCTTAGCAAGAAAGATACAAATGTTTTAGCATTTCCAAGTGCTAACTACCTGTCCATGATTGCCTCATATTAATATTTGGGTCGTATAGGGCAGAAAGATGTATGGATGCAAGCATGGAACCTGATTCTTCCAGTTTTATTTATGAGGTGCAAAATTTTATTTCCTCAGCTCTTATTTCCCCCAAGGTGCTTGCTCGTTTAACTGATGACAATTTCTGAAGTAAGGGCCAGATCCACAAAGAAATTCAAGGAGGTAAAATACATTCATTAATGTTGTCCTCAGCACTCTCTTGATGCAAATTTGGGAGAATGTGGTTTATAATTTAAAAATAGTTGTTTATGGTTGTGGGTGGAAGGAACTCTGACATGAAGGAAGGTGGAGACTTCCAAAATTAATACCTTTTGAAGAAATTTCCCATTGAATTGATAGAAGCTTATTCATTCCAGAATAGACATGAAAAGCAACATGTATACTTTATCTGGAGAAAACAAATGATAGGTTTTGTAAATTCTCTACTCTTACATCGTATTTTACCAACACTTGCAGAGAGCAAGACATCTGAATATATTTTGGAAAGACGAGCTACTTCTGATCATACTTTATTTCAAATAGATATCTGATGCTGCTTGTCTAGTAATTCAAACAGAAGTTCCTGTTCCACTGTTTGTGATTAATAGTTAAAATCAAAATGATGATAATTTGTATCAACATGATAACTTCAGTTAAGAGATAGCATTAGCAAAGACTATTCTGTTTGAATGCAATTTAGCTACAGAACATCTGAGAAACACTAAAATAACATTTTAGATACTGAAATTTCTAAATTAGATCTGACATTTTGCACTACTTCTTCAGTCTGAGGTTTTCTAAATGCATCTAGAAGATTTGGGGAGAGAAATGTCATCATTTGTTCTGATCACTTGGCCAGAATAATTTACCATAGGAAAAAATAATGGTTTAGACAGTAACAGAGTTAATTTGTCCATGGCCAGCCTGAAATTTTAGCTTTAATATATTAGGCAAAGATGACAGAGTGCTACTTGCTGGAGTATTCAAGAAACCTATCATTAAAAAAAACCAAAACAACCAATGATAATAATAAAAAAAAAAAAACCTACTAAGGAAAATCTGTATGGAAAGCCTTACGTAAGCTGGCATATGGTTTTATTGAGCCTGAAAAAAATTACATGTCCAATCTTAGAGCAATTCCCTGAGCAGGTATGAGATCCTCTCTAGAGGCTGCAGAAATGATGCAAAAATGACCATAGTACACTGGCAAGTTCTGGGCACTTAAGTAGATGAAGTTTTTAATTGAATTCACCATATCTGCTTAATCATAACTCTGAGACACAATTTAGTACAGGGAACAAATTTTGTGTGCAGTGTCATCTACTTGTGTGGCCACAGTCAAACAGTGTGCTTTGTTCATCCCTCATACCCAAACTTTTAATGATTAAATTATATGATACAGCACTGTTTATTCTAGTATTTTTACTACAAGACATGTAATTAAACATTTTCCTTAAATCTACAATACTTGGAAGAAGCCAATAGAAGAAACTTGGTGGTCTTCATGAGTGCAGTGGAAAGTGTGCAAGCATAGTCTTGCTGCATTCTGGAGGTTCAAGGTCATGTTTAAAACTTCCCATTTTGTGATTGGCTAATAGTTATTATCCTGTTTGGAGCTGATAATATAAATGTGATCCTCAAATGCAGGTTGCTGTTTGTAAATGCAACTTTGAAGTAAGCAATAATAGCTATGGTAAGTTGTGATGTGGTATCCTCAGAACATTAAAAATTAATTACCTATGAGGGCTGTCATCATCCAGCATTTATCCTTCTTCCCATGTTTTTCAAGGGATGACATCACACAAAATAGATGCAAGTATATACTCAGGAACCCTTCCACTCTTTGGATATTGAAAGCTTTTCTGCCCAAAACTGAAAGCCTGAGCCTGACCTAACGAGGTGTGGGGCACAGAGACTATGAATTACCTAGAAGATGTGGGACTAAGTGGGAAAAGTTTGACTTATAATTTTACTTATAAAAATGTTGCTTGTATTTTAATATGCCTCTAATATATATTTCTCAGGTATATTATTCAGCAGGGCTTCCTGCTATTGAAAGATATTTAAATGAAAAAAAAAAGACCCAGAAAAATTGCAACAACTGAACAAAATGAGCCTAAGTATGCTAGTTTGGGCTGTCAACCCATCAATGTGAATTGCCTGTACATGAGATGCTTTTTATAACAGTAGTAACAAGCAACATCCTACAGACCTTGATCACATTAACATCAAACAATCATACAGCTTCTGGGGAAAAGAGGGGGCAGCTGTGAGTGAGGAGGGCATTTCATATCATGTCTTTTTAAGAGGCATATTCCATGTTAGAAACGGCAGAAACCACAACAACAAAAAGGAGCTTTCAGCTGTGACCAAGCTTAGCTGAACTGACTGGCTACAGATGACCTCATAAATAATAAAACAAATAAGTGATAAAAGCAGCTTCAAATATCTTTTCTGTACTAAAAAACATATACTTGAGTGGGTCTTGTTGTCTTTATGCATTTTAGTTTCCCAGCCACAAGGCATAGCCAAAATTCCCTTGTAATATGACTGAGAATTTTTAATTTTATATTATTTTAAAGGTACTGAAATACAGACACATAAGAGGGGTGAGAATGCTCATGTGAGGCACATCCTTTTCTTCATCCCTTACCACTTCCTATCCCTGGAGATTCTTAAATTTCATTAAATGGTATTCATAATTGATGTTAATTTTCCATTTGATTGAAAACTGCTTGCATGTTCTGCAGGCAGAATAACAGAACTGAAGCTTGTTGCTCACACAGAAGTTGCAGTTTGAAAATGCTATGTGTCTCTGTACATATAGAGAAAGAAGGAAAGGCTGCCAATTCAGGTAGCTGTCTTACTGTAGCCCTACTTCCCTGCCATGACCTTAGGCCTCAGAAGCTCATCCATTTGGACCAGTTAAGCAAGCATTTAACTGTTAACATCTCTTCTGTACTGCTTCTCCACACCCACAGTAACTCAAGTTGCCTTCCCGTGTCCTTTCTGATATCCCTACAAGGCAAAAGAGAAAATGTGCTGTGTGTGGTGTGGCACTTCATCAGCCGGGATGGAGTGTCCAGTCAATAGATTCATGGTTTTGCAGCAGCCTGAGGCTTGATGTCTCTCAGGTGTTTTTTCAGCAATGCACAACTAGATAAAAGCATGATAGCAAAAGACTGCTAGGTGTAAAATTTATTTCTGTTGGTTCTACGGGTCTTTCTGAGCTCTCCTCTGAACTGCTCAACTGCTACAGGGCTTCATAATACTCCTTGTCACCTGGTGCTCCTCTCCTTACACTGACTGTGCAGTCATTAGAGATGTTTTCTATCTTTGACCACAAGACGTTTGGGGGCTTTCTTCATAAATGAATATATTCCTGATGTCTATCTATTATTTTTTTAATCCTCAGATCTGAAATAAGCTCAGAAACTAAGCAACTAACCACTCAACATAGCTAAGCATTTAAATTTGTGTGGCTGAGACTTTGTGTCTTTTAGCATCTTGTGTTCTTTTCAGACAGATGAGGAGTGTACTTAAAATGCGGCACAGATGGGTGATGCAAGGTCTCCAAGCAGGGTTAATAACTTTTATTAGATCACTAATAAAGTCAGAAAGACGGACAGGCTTTTGGCAACATAGTCCTTTATCTGTGTCACATATACAAATGAGTGCGCAACAAGGAATGCATGTAGAAATATATGTTATGTTTTAGTTTTAACTTTGTTTCCATTGATTTCAGTAGTCTGACATTTATGTAAAGGCAGAATACAGTCCATTTTCTGTCTGACAGAACCTTATCATCTAAGACCTTCATTTTTTCACTATCTTCTTGCACTTACATGACCCCTACATACTTTTGCATGGAACAGCACCCCAGTGTGATTTTACAGGATTCTGATAGTTATGAAAACATGCATACATTTTACAACCTGTTGACAGGACAATGTTAGCTGTATCCTAGATGTGTAGAACCAGAAAATCAAACAGAGAAAAAAAAAAATCTATATTTTCTTAAACATGCACAGTTGAAAAACCAAACTACGACTCAAGTGTTGATTTGGATGGGATGTGTAGCATCTTCAGAAAGGGCCTGGCAGTTCAACCACTGTAATATTCTGATATTCTTCAGCACTCAGTGTCAATTCTGCGACCCGGAGCAATGCAAATAGGAAGTAAGAGGTAAATACAGAAGGGAAATAACAAATATCTTCATGTGTACAGTCATTCTTCTCTTTCAAATGCGTCATTGAGAAGGACCATCTTCATTTTTCATCTTTCATACATCTTTGTATGTATCTTAGAACATCTAATATCTGCTCTTCCATTTTATCTATGGTAACAACCTTTTTTTAAACAAACATTTTAAATTTTGAGACAAGTAATTGCATCCTCTTTGGAAATTAATATCTTCAGCACGCTTTACTTTTAACCTATTTCCAGTTTCTTTAGAAGTGCCCCCTGACACCCCACATCGTGTATTTTCCACATAGTTAGGAGATGGTGTTAGTAGACCCCTCAGTGTCCTCTTTCACATTCTGCATAGTGGTAGCTGACAATTTCATGGAAGCAAAAGGGACAATGCCAGACCAGAAGAAAATCAAGGAGCTTTAGAGGTTTCTCTGAGACTCACTGGACCTCTAGAATCAGCAAAAGTAATGCCCGTAACATTACCCAAGAGGTCAGTTCACATCCTTTCTGCCTTAAAGACTCAGCTGTTACAGATACTTTATAAAGCTGTGTATTTCTCTGTTGAGTTTAATAGCCCTTTGTTTTATGGCTGATTTTTAGAGAAAGCATAAAGTAAGCATCACCTGCTTTCTCTACTTTTCTTCCCACCAGTCAGTGTGTTACTCTCCAATGCTTTGTGCCACTGACTGCACAGCTTAATTTTGATGGACACATGTATAGTCCAAGAGGAGTTTCCCATCAGTTTTCACTAAAGCTGTTTCAATTCAGAGGAATGGGCTGACAGAAGTGTCCTCCTGGAGTTCCTTTGAGTTACGCGTCAGCTGCTGTGGTGAGATTACCATCACAGAGGAAATATTTGTAGACTGTTGTTGGTCTGGCTGGGGTGTCAGAGCCGCAGGCTGTACATGGGATTCCTCATGCTGGGAGCGTGGTGAGCTCCAGCAGTAGCGTGTTTGCTGCTGGGGTTTTTGCAAACTGCTTCCAGCCTTCCCCTTATGATTCGGTGCACAGAGGTTCTGAGGTGACGTGGAAATCCCCAAAGTTTTTGTTTTTCCTACGTGCAGGAGCAGACATTTCATGTTTCCTAGGTGAGTGGAAGGTGTCAGTCGGTGGGCTGATGGGGAATCCCCTCTCCTGGTAGAGTTTGGGGAAAGTCTAACAATTCGGTACTAAAAACTAACTAACTGGTTGCAACCTATTGAAGACTGAAAAATAGAAGGAGGAAAATGTAAGAGTTGTGTTTGAAGTTGTAAGATAAACCACAGCCCTGGTGACTTCCAACACTGTGTGGTAAATCAGAGGAGTGCAAGAAGCACAATACCTCAGGGAGAATCGCCCAGCGTATCTCTTAACCTATAACTTAGCTGGATGAAGAGGTTGAGGACTGAGCTCTGGGATGAGACCACCTCTGGCTGAGGCATTCAGCAGGGCTAAGTGCAGGTCTCACCTTAGCTCTGATCTGGAAGCACAGCTGAAGTGTGCAAATCCCAAACAGAAATCTGTACAAAAGACCATAACACTCTGAAGTTATTAAGCCGTAGCTGCTTGCAGAGGATGTTTTTGTCATCAATACCTACAGTAATTTTGCCTTTAGAAGTGAAAATCAGAGATATCTTTCACAGACCTGTACAAGCTATTCATGACCTGCAAGAAAGCTTGGCTTGTGGAATTCCTTTGGGAATCATTATTTTAAATCAGCGACGTGTATGAACAGTGCTGCTGAGGAACTGTTCACTTGACTCAAAAGCTTTGGCCTAAATGGGTACAGCACTTCATAAGTATTTAGTGGCATTTACATTTTTGAAGAGTTTGAATAAATTTCGGTATATCTAATTTAAAGTGCTTAGTACTTTAGAGATATCCCTGGTTTCCCCTATTCTTAGAAAAAACTGTATATATAATATCTCTGATAATTGCCTGTGTCTTAATAAACATATATATCTATTTTCTTCTAGAAATAGTCTTAACAGTAATACAGTATCAAATTCTGCTTTTAAGAGGATTTGTGTAAATACTTTTGTCAAAGTCCAGAACTTAAGTCTGACTCTAATCTCATGTTTAAAGAATTTAACACGGAACAACCTGTCTTCTTTCTAAAACTGTATTGTTTTTTCCTAATTATAACCTATGCACTCATGTTTGTGAGCTAAAATAGCTTGTAAATATATTACTGGGGAAGGACATAAGGTCAAACAATTTTTTTACTCAGTTTTGAAACTCAGATTCCAGTTAAGTTTATAGGGAAAATCAACTGCTTGTTCAGAGAGTACCGATCTACAGGTCTCAGTTTTCTATTAAGGAGAGGTCAGCTAAAATGGTTTAGGCTACCCTGTCATGCCTATATCTATGAAACTTGATACGTGTTTCAGATCAGAGAGTTTTGAAACTTGGAAGTGTTTTAATGATGTTACTTCCCTTGCTCATGGTGCTATTTGCATGTTTGCCTCCAGGTTTGGACATGTCTTGATGTTTCTGAAGCAAGCTGTTGCAGCTTTTCTATCCATTCCAATGGTATGGGCTTGGCTTTTATCTCAAAACTGTGGGTCAATGCTGACATTCTGCTTACTGGTTCAAATCAAAATACAGCCATTTGGGTATACCTTCAGAGTATGTGTCTTCTCACTCTAGACTTAAATATCTCAAGATGGTTAGACCAGAGTGCCAGTCACTTGAATTAATACAGACTGTGAAATGTAGTGAAACTGTACCACAAGTAACTTCATATGCGAAGAAATGCTTCTGATGCTGTTGTTTTATTATATTTTTCATGTAATAATAACATAGGCTCGCTCTGAGAAAATGTCATTTTGGATGAAATGGGATATTTCTAAACTGTCCTCTAAAGATATTTTACAAGTAATTAAGCAAAGTTAGATCTCAGGATGACAGATGCATTCATGGCGTAATCACTGTGTGCCTTCTTGCTGAGAGCATTGTCACTACTGACTTCCTTGGTGAATGTGTGTATTCAGAATGCAATGTTTTCTCCTATTTGTGTCTACGTATATAAATAAATACTCCATATCTTTAAATACCTTTCAAAGACATAAAAGTCATTCATTCAGCTTGTTGTATATTAATACTTCTTATGCTGGACAGAAGTCTTCATCTCACTTCATCTCGCAGAATTTTTCCACTTTCATAAAAATTGAATCCATTCTGTTTTCATTACTTGTGTACAATGGGAAAGTCAATGAGAGTACTTCAGAGAACAAGAAGTGTGGAATTGGGTCAGTTATGGTAGGCAGTGACATAGCCATATAGCCAATCATTGATTAACGCGCTGGCATCATGTAACCAATCACAAACTAACACGACTGCTAAAGTGCTATATAAGCAGCTCGTTGACGACAATAAAGTGGAACAGATTCGATAACCCCATGGGTGTGTGACTCTGATTCCCGCTCACCGCGACAGGTCAGTTCTGTTCAGGATGGTGATTTGTATTCCTTGATTGACCTAGAAGAGATCTTGGCTTAGAAAGGACGATGAACACTCATGTAATGCAACACCAACAGCCTAGTGGATATGACTGGATGAATATGTAACATGTTCAGCCAGTTACAGGAAATTCTCACCACTAGAAGGACCTAATAGGGACCTGCAACTTCTCTGTTCCACTGGCCAAACAGAGTTGTCCCTTTCTTCCCTTTCAGTTCAAGCCCTGATAGTAACTTCTTAATTTCTAAACAATCCCACTGCCACACCATTCATGGCAGGAGGCAATGTTCCTTAAAATGTACCTTTCTTATGGTTACTTTTCATCCTGCTGGTTTCAGGAAAACACCCTTTAACAAGAATCACAATAGGAGGCTATAGAAGAATAGACTGAACAATGAGAAGTTTGCTGGGGTCTTTTAATCAATAAAAGCTTGAGGATGTTACATCAGGTGGGTTGTGAATTGAGGGTGCTTAATTAGGTGCTGGGCAACCATAAGCTACACAAAAATTCATTCATACATGAAAGCATCAATTTTCATTTTTGCTATGCATATATATGTCACTTCAGCTTAGGAAAATGTATCTGCAGAATAAACCTAATTAAGAAAACTATTTAGGAGTTTTGTGTAATATGTTCTTTTCATTAAGCATACATAGCTAGCAACTGATCTGATTAGATTATATCCTCTTTCGGCTAGTTTGTAGCAATTCAATGTGTAATTCATTACTGCAATTCAGAATAACACAGAAATTTGAACTCTTGAAAATCAATAAATAGTATACTGCTTTAACATCATTCCTCAATGATGCAAGCTATGCCAAGTGCAAATTAATACTGTTTCTGCTTTCTACTAGACTTTATTACAGGCTTTATATTATTTATTATTTATTGATTTAATTCGTATCAAATATGGATTTGATTTACTGAAATTGAATTCAAAATTACAGTCCTTTTCTCTTGCCATGATCCCCTAGAGACATTTGGGATGCTCAGTTCTAGGGTGAGCAAGAAGTACTCTTCCTTGTGTGATGCAATTTCACACTCTTTTAAAATCAAAGTAGATAATCTTCTCTTTCACAAACAAATCCAAATGTTTTTGGAAACAAGAGGTGGAAAAGGTATTTTCTGCCATATTTCATTTACAACAAAAGAGAAAAAAAGTTTATTGAAGTTCCTTTCCTTCCTTCTGAGTCACGGATTGAGTAACATTGTTCTACAATAAGGGTAAAGTGTAGCTGAATGAGATAGAGTTTGGGCCAAAATGGTTTTCTACTGAGCTTCCTTAGGAATTAAGAATCATCACAGTCTTATCATACTTACCTCCAGGTAAGGGTACGTGTCTGTGACACTGCTTTTTCTGATGAATAGGCTGTGGATTCTATTCTTATGATATTATAATATAAAGAGAGAAAAGCTGTCTCTAAACTAGGCACCCCCTGCACTGGGAAGAAAATAAGTTAATGAAAAGCATGTTTCAGGTGTTGGTTGTGTTATTTAATGCACTGTGGAAAAGTGCTAGCAGCATACTTTGTGATTTTTTTATTATTTTTTTGACAGGTTATTTGTAACTCTAAATATTTACTTATTTTTTTAAAAAAAAACAAAGAATCTTATAATTGAAAATCACTAGTGAATCATACCTCAGTCATTTCTTATTGTGAACAGTCAAGAATCATAATCTAAAAGAAAGACTAAAGGTTTGTTCACATTTCTCTTTGTATCTGACTTTCTTCTTGTCCTGAAGTACCTACTACAGGAAACTGAGCTTCCAATCTTTTCTTTCTGTTCTGCATATAAGTGTAAGGAATAAAGTAGCAATTTAAATAAAATATGTGCCTGTGAACCCTATTCTGACTGTATGAAAAGCTGCTTTTTACAATCCACAGATTAAATCAGAAATGAATGTGTAGACTGAACCCTATTTAATATTTATGGTCACATACAAGAAAGCTTTTAACAGAGATGTGAATGAGAATAATAAAAAAGTAGTTTAAAATTGTATTTTAAATATTAACTTTTTGGAAGACTCCAGGAAAGGTATCCAATATCAACCAAACTGCCATGGTTAAATGCTTCGCCAAATTCAGCTGTGGCACAGGAAAGTGACTAATTGTTTGCTGTATGAAACAATGAGTATAGGAATCTGAGAATTATATTTGTTTGCCTGGTTGTATTAAAATCTGAATGTGTGCACTCACATGGCACTGCATACAAGACAAGCAACGCTAGATAATACCCAACACTGAATGAAAGGAATCGAGAATGGGTGTCAGACATGTCCCTGAGAATTGCCATAAAATCAAAATTCCCCTAAGAGACGGAGTGAATTTTTAGAAGCTTGTTAGTGCATGGAGCCAGTTTTCATCCTTCTTTAGGAAAAGGGGAATGATAGCATTGTAATAATGATGTATTATAGAATTAAACCACTGAGTAGACAGCCATGTGGACCAGATGCTGACTCCTATAGCTGTTCTCAAATTATATGTGATTGAATGGAAGTTCTGGCACTGGAGTTGCTCCCTGGCAGGTATCTGGAAATTTCCAGTAACATGACACTTTGTCTGGCAGGTATCGGAGCACAAGCCAGCACTTTTAGTTGTGCAAGATGCCTATGTGCAATGGTAGTATGCTAATACAGGGAACGCATCTCACTTTCAGCTGAAGAAAGGGTGACAAAAACTACATCTCTTTGACAGTCCTCACTATAGAGGAAATTGAAGAGCTCTGCTTTGCGCAGCTGGGACTGCTGTCAACATGCAAAAAGGCTAAAGATGTGACAGGGCAGGTAGAGACTTTGTCTAAAATCAGGTCCACAATTCCATATACATAAATCAACAAAACTGAATTTAGGATATATGTTTCTGACGTAGTGCTAGTGCTGGAAATAATGATAGAAATCAAACATTTTTTTCTAAATAAGCTGGATTTAATTCTCAGTCTGCACTGAGCAGAATATTTCAGGAGGTGTTTCTGTGATAGCTACAGTACCACAGAGGAAGTTGGCAGTAGTCTTTCAAATATCACAGACCATCAACTGCAAGAAATTTCAAAGGTGTTTTTGAATCACCTGTTGGTAAAATGGCCAAGGAATGGGTAAGGCTGGAAAAGACAAAGGTGAGCGGATGTCAAAAGTAAATGTTATCACCGCAAGCCTTAAAGTACTGAGGAAGTAAACACATGGGTATAAGTCAAAAACACCCAAATACAAGTAAAACACCTGTGAAAAGGAGTGCCTATGAACCGGAGTCTCAGCTCATTCCAGTGTTTTCATGAATGTGCATCTGCCACTGAAGTGAAACGGTTTTGATGAAGTTATAAAATAAGGATGGGAGTTGCAAATGAAGGCTGACACCAGTGTAAATTATTAATGCTTTCAATATTTATTGATTTCAGAGCTTAAGTAATTCATGCTTGTGAAGTTTTTTTTCAATAGTAAACTATTGAAAGTTCTCAAGTCTGGAGATTTTTCTTGTATTTTACGGTTTTCTTTAATACTAATTAACAGTGAAATGTGAACAAGTCTTTTTAGTGGATGGACTCTTGTTTAAGGAGGTGATGAAAACAAAGTTTTCTTTTGGTTTCTTCAAGGTTTTGAAGTTCTGCTCAATATAAATGTTACAGTGACTGTAGGAGGAAGCAGACTGGTAGGTCCAAAAAGAGTCTTTGTATATCTGCAGAAACTTGAGACACTTTCTCTAAGAACTTTCTTGCCTCAGAAGGACTGCTGCTATTCATGATGGAATTGAAATATGTGCTGGTTCAGCTGCATGATATTCTGCTTTGATGTCATTGTGTCTTGTGCCTGTTTGAGACTTGTCTATGGAAAATTATTTATCCAAAACTGGAACAAGTATAACATAGTCTGAAAAACAGAATACCTGCTAGGTACAAACACTTAGCGAACACTGATGTAAAAGCAATCCTTTCTGTATATAATATATAAGCTCAGTGATAGCAATAATACTAACATAATAGTGTTTGAAGGACTCAGAGAAAATAAATATGGATGAATATGCTTGTGAGTCATATTTTGCAGTTACCTATTATTTATTGGAGATATAAAAATTCAGATCTAAACTTGCCTAATTGCTTGTTTCAGTTCAATACAGGAATGCCTCAGGAGCAAATGCCTGTTTGGCTTGAGAAAAGGCAACTACATTTTACCATCTTTTAGACAAGAAGCAGAGGGGGAAAACATTACCTGTTTGGCCACTGTCTTTCAAATTCTCCATGATAAGGGCGACTGTAACTCTGTGGGGAGTGGGTGAAGTTATTTAATGAGAGATTGGGGAAAACTATCAGCTTGACTTCAAAGTTCTGATTTTTATCATGGCTTAAATTTGGTATAGGCTATCCTCATCTCTCTTTAGGTATGCAAGTTCACATGTGCTTGCTTTTATATAGTCAGTTTAAAAAGCAAAATAAAATCATGATAGTTCTTTTTATTATATAAATAAACTTTACTACACTGAAGTCATATTCACCCCAGAACTAACATGTCTATTAGAAGTTACTGGTTTACTTATTTTCATAGTTTCCATCTGGTCACTTCAAAGTCTTCACTGGATTTATCTTCACAATACTCCCTAAAAATAGTGAACACATATTTCCACTTTACAAGTGGGAATTAACTAGTGAAAACTATCAGAGATTTTAGTTCTAGTCTTTTACCAAGTCTCAATCACTGTCCTTCTACTCCAACCTCTCACCATGCTGGCAGAGAAGGAGAAAAATCAGAAATTCAGATTCAGTTTCTGCTCTGCAACACAGCTGACGTTTTGAGGGGTGCTGATTTAAATCTCTAATAGTCAGTGTTTTATTTGCAAGGAATAATCCTTCCTTGCCACTCAAAGAACATAAAAAACTACCTGACAGGGTGTGTTGAAGATCACAAGTAATTTATAAAATGGGCCCTAACTATGTTAAATGTGTTTCTGTCCCTGTATTTAATTCCAGTAGCTTCCTCCTCTGCACTAGGTGATGGTGAAGAGAAGATTGACTTGGTGTCTTCCATTACACTGTCCTGTACTATCACAGGTCAGAGGGACAAAGGAGATTTAATTCCCTCTCTCCCTGTTGGAGGAGTCCGAATCCTGTAAGACAGGTGATACACCAGGTGGTAAGTCCAGTCATAAAGAGGAACAGGAAAAGGATGGAGCTTCCTCAGTGAGAACAAAAGGTCCAAGTATTTTAGCCATCTCTGAGAAACCTGTAAGTATGTAAGTGTTTCTCATCACTGTAGTTCACATTTTCATAGTCTGGCCAACTTTGGGAAGAGTACAAGAGTAAGGAGCATATTTCTGACACAAAACCTTACCAACAATTTTCCAAATTTCAAGTTACTCTTACAGTGCATAAGATGCTACACTTTCTCAGGGAATGATCACCTGAATTGTCTAAAATTGCAGACCATTGGGCTTTTCTGTAACTTCATTCATGGAAACGCCTAAACAGTTGTGTCTGAAATTGGGTGGTGTGATTGTGTATGGAAAATTCAGCTGCAGACTCTCAGAAAATGTCAAGCCAGTTGTTTGTTTTCCCTTCTTTTCAGAGCTTCATAAGAAGAATTGGCAGGTAGCCCTGATAAGTGGCAAAGCTATGAGTTCTTCCATTGATAATGTTATTGATACACCTACCAATGATACTGGCTTTCTGACAATACACATTCACTAAAAATGACCAGCGCTCTTCTTTCTGTGTTGTCAGGATTCAGTGTACGGTTTTTTTACTTGCTAACCAAAGACCAATCTTAATGATGCCCAGCACCAGGCACACATATTTATCATTTACATGCGTAGCAATGCTGGAAGTTGAAGGTTTTGATGTGTTTCTCAACTATTTACTCTTTGTGGGTATTCTAACATTTAATATGGTCCCTGTCATAATTTGATTTGCTCCGTTATACTGAGAGGCACATAGGAGTTATTCTAGAAAAATACATGAAAGAGGAGTTTGGCAACGCTGTAAGTGGAGAATTTAAACATGATTCAGTTTTTAATTAAGAGAGTCATTCTCTTTCATCTCTCTGTTACATATGTAATTCTAGCTGGTCCTTCATTAGTACAGGTTTCATCAGTGTGAAAATAAATCTGTGCTTAAGAAATTGCTCAAGATTCAAGTTCAGTATGAATTTTGTTTGCTATCTAAAAATGCATTGCATGTTTCAAACTACAGAGTTTGATTGAATAGGTTGGTTACAAAAATATTGTTTCTTCACATCTGTTTTAATATTTTTTTCTTTTGGGGGATGTGATAGTGTTCTTGGCACCAGAGTCAATCTGAAATCCTCCAAAGAAACAAGATGTCTGTCACACACAGTTATGAATTAGTGAAGGAAAGACTGAGAGTTAATTGTGTTAGCAGAGGTGGATGTACTATTGCATATTTTATTGCAAGCAGTGTTTTGTAAAATTAATATAAAATCTAATGTAGTCTTTAAAGGCTTAAATGGAAAAGATGGATTGCGTCAGATCCATTTTGTTCTGTTTCCTGGTTAGTGAATTCCAGCTGACAGCCTAGGAAACCCACACCTCATTACCATATTTTGAAACATCTGTTAAGTAAAATAGATCTGGTTGCCAGAATTCATCTTCCTTTCAGAAGTAACAACTATATGAACAGAACTATTATTGCTTAGGCAAGGAAGACCAGGTTCAGCTTTGCTGTCATCAGCCACATTAACGATTATTTGATTCTGAATGTATGTAATTAATTGAGGGAAATTATTCGTACAATGTTATCATAATTAGTGAAACATGAATATTTCTCCCTTGTATTTAATCTGAGAAATAATCCTTCAGTATCAGCCATATTCATGTTAATTCCACATTTTAACAGCTTTCTACCTGTTAATTATAATTATGACATCAGAGATGCCACTCTGTAAATGAGCTTCCATCAGAAACCAGATACTGAAAGGTAGTGATGTCCTTTGGTCCATGGTTATGGGCTAGTGGTATGCACACTGTTTGTAACAGCATGCACCATAACCACCCGTCTCTCCCTTACAGGAACAATACCACCCTCAATTCTAGCCATCAAAGAACACAACAAGTCTTTTAAAAATGAATTATTTAAGACCTGTTTCACAAAACTAGTGAAATGTTAGCCCTTTATGTCTGGACACTCTTTTTCCTAACCTTGTTTATTCCAAGTCTCTGTGGCCTTAACAGGGATTCAGTTATTGACATATGAGTAAGTAGAAGATGATGAGGCTCTAGAGGACATTAGTTTTCTACTAATTTCCTAGGGTATATAGCTGTGTAAGCACGCTGCACCTATCTACCACTTTCCCTTTCCTAATTAGAGCACTGTGCTCACAAGGAAAATGAAAAGCAAAGCATTTAATGCAACTTTCTCCTTATCTGCTAATGAGACAGTAGGGACTAGGAACAAGGCAGAAAGCCACTACTGCGTTAAGTGGCCAGCTCTCCAGGGCGCGTACACCTGCCTTATGTAGTCCTGGGATGTGTGGCACAGGTTTGTGCTGTGAATGTGTGACAAAGTTGTGTTTGGTAGCAGGGTGAAGGCTGCTTTGAACTCATCTAACTACAGCATGCCACTCCATTAATACCATTGACGCTTGTGCAGCCATATGGTCAGATTCAGGGAGGGGTCCAGCTAAAAAGTAAGGTGGGTATGGGCTTTTTTTTCACATGGTTCGGTCACTCATCAGACTTATCACACTTACATGTTAGCTAGTGCTGGCATGAGCAGAAGGGGAAGGGAGGGTAAGGCATCAGTGCCTGAACCTTTGCTTTGGTGATAGGCTCTTCATGGTATAAGATCAGTTTTCAGATATTCTTTTCATTGTCCTCCTTTGTACATATGTATGCTTTGCTAATGCTTTTCTCTTTACCATCTCCCTTTATACTCTCACCTCTTCCCTATACTTCTTGATGAGCGAGCTGGGGATCTGAGTGTTAGTTTATCACATTATCTCTGCACAATTTCTAGCCTCTACTAGAGTTTGAGTACCTTACTTTGTATTCCATGCTAAATCCATGCCCCGTAGCATGGTTTACTAGCACCCTCTTGCCTTTTTTTCCACTTGCTTAAAATGTTGAGAACTGTGTATGGTCATCACCTCCTCTGGAGCTCTCAAGCATTTCCAGGGTCAGCACAGCAAGACAAGTCCCACAGCAAGACAAGTCATGCCTTTACATTGTAATGAGAGTGTATTTGAAGGGGTGAAAGGCAATACCCTTTGAACAGCTCCCTACAGCCAACAAAATGGGAAGTTATTGTGTTTCTTTCCACCATCTCCCTTGGTTCTGCTCACACAGTTCTGTTCAGCACATCAGGCGAACTCTGGTGTCTGTCCAGCCTCTCCTTGAAATGCTGCCCTGTTGAGAAACTCATCCAGCAAAAAGATAAATAGACACAGTACAAGGAAAGGAGAAGAGTCACAGGGCTGGATGTGGGATAACAGATGGGAGGAAGAGAAGAGAGAAGGGAAGTCGGACCTTGCACTTTTGACAGCAGTTTGGTTTGAGAATCCTTATTGCCAGTCTGACCTCAGTGCTGAGGCCCCATTTGACAAACTATCAACTTATACTGAAGCAGTCAAGTGTGTGACACCTCTATCGGTTGATACTTAGTGTTAGCAGATAGTATAGCCTAGCCTACTCTGTAACTGTGCAAATATCAGTGAGGTGCTCTGCTATTGCTGTTAGGAAAGCTGGTGACACAAAGAGTTAACAGTAGTCCTTGAAAAGGCCCAGAAAAGTTCCCTGCCCAAGCTCTTTGTGTCCCCAGTAGTGGCACTGTTCTTTCCTTGTCTTTCCACTTTTACTGCTGCCGGCTGAGTAATTGCTGTTCCTCTTAACTCAGCCAGTGCTCTGTCAGGTGAAGCAGCTAAAGCAGTAAGTGTAGCAGTCACAAAGTGGCTTTGTAACAGCACAAGTGGCACTCATCAGTCACTGGTAAATTACTGTCCAAACATCTACTCTGTGTGTGTGCTCTACCTTTGCTGTTTGGATTCAGAGCATGTGATACCACAACCTCTCTTTGAGAGAAGGTGCTTGTACCTGAAAACCAATTGGGCCTAAGTGAAGGGCTCTGGCCTGATTTTGGTGTGCCATGGCAGTACATCCCAACCTACTATTCAAATATCTGTCTGCATCTTTGATCTTTGTAATTAACCCAGGGAGAGGTGTCTAATCTCACAGTTGCTGCTTGTGTGCAAACCAAGTATTCTGAATGGTTTAGCAACGTATTGTTACGCCGTGTCCTTAGGTTCCAGTTCACAGCTGTTAAAAAAAAACAAAAAAACCTTCATTTGTGAACCTCTTCTGAAGGATTTCCCCCATGATGCATAAAAACTACTGCTTCAGCCACGTCCAGCACCACAGGGGAAGGATTCCAGTGCTTTGTCACAGATTTGGATTGGTTTACTTTTCTGGGTTTGAGGCTTGTTCTGAAATATTTTTATTATTTCTGTTGCACTGACATAGTTAAGTTGGATCACCTCTGGCAGCATATTTAGCATTCAAATATTGAAAGTAGTCAAGACAGGGCAACATTCATACATCATTCCTTCTTCTGTCCTAGTGACGGGCAATGGCACTTGTAACTCTATTCATGCTTGTAATGAAAATCTACTTTTTAGATGCACAAAATGTAGTTAGAAGTTGCTTAGAGAAATGTACCTTGACAATATAAGATAAATGAAATACAGGGATGCAAAGGGAGAACGTGGCATTTTTTCATACTCCTCACTGCTTAAGTATGGGATGAGGGAGCTGGCCAGGGGCATGGAATAAAGTGGTAACTTCTAGGTGACCATATACCTAGAAGAAAGTGTGATTAAAATGGGCTTGCATGCTTACTTGCTTAAAATAAAAGTTGGATGTGCTCTGTTGGTTATGGAGCTAGAAGAAGATAAGTGTGACTCACTAAGATCCATGTTTTTCCAAACCCTTATTTTTCAGTGGCAGTCAAGTCTTCAGCCCTCTGTGCCTGTGATAGCAATTATGCTTCACTTGTCTGCCTATTTGGGTTGAAAATTCTTCTTTTAGTGACAGCTATCTGTTACTGAACATTTTTGCAATTTTCACCAAAATGGGGCTCCTGATTCAATAACGACCTCTTAATGAGGCCGCTTTTTAAATAACAAATAAAGCTAGTAAAAATCAGTCTCTGAGAGGATGAGTGTGAAGGCTGGTAGAATTTCAATAGCTTGATCTCTGTTGTATCAATAAAATAGAAAATTTGCATGTTCAGGCATACATCTGAATAAATTAAGAGATAGTTCACCTCCCTAAACCAATGTAGCCCTGGGGGCTGGGACTATTGTTGTTGCTGTCTTTTGGACTTCTTCTGTTTTCATGGAAGAAAAATCCTTTCTTTCATAATCTCTGCTTTTAAGTCCCAGTTTTACCTTTGAGAACTTTCTGTGCCTTCCACTGTACAAGTCTCAGGAACATGTTGCACGGAGACCATACTTAGCTGGCACGCTTAGCATGCTCCCATTCACCAGGAGTCAGAAAAAAAACAGGGCTTATATGCAGTACCCCAACCTATCTTGGACATGTGCTTTGCATGTATAGGTAAGGTGGCAAATTTTCCCTAAGATGATATTTCGCTCCCTGTCTGATTTGTTGGAGGATAAACTTCCTGGGAAATACCCCCTGGTGCTTTCTTTCTTACTTGGGTGTCAGACAAAAGTTTGGAAGTAAAATAGTGTTGTTACTTTTTATTTGTCCCCCATTTCACATTCACATTACCTTTCCCTCCCCTCCCCTCTTTTTACTTCTCTTTCTAAAGGTTGAGAGTATCTAAAGTAATTTATGCTCCTGCGTTCTGGATTTTTGTGAAGGGTTTATAATGTGATTGCCAAATGCTTTTGTGGCTGAAAGAAACTACAGACAACCCAAGGGTGTAATATAAAACACTCCAAGTGACTTGAAACCAGTAAAAAAGTGGGGTTGAACTTACCATCAAGATTCGGCCTTTCTATAATGTTGTGGGACTATGAAGGTCTACTGGGATAGAAACATTTTTTAAAATTCTGTCTGTAATACAGTCAGCACACTAAGGTACAAGTCCATTCCTGAGTATACTGCAGCTCAAATAATAATAACCTGTATTTCTGTGTGTCTAACCTGCAGGTTACCTGCTTGAAAAATAGAATGTCATTCGGCAGCAGAGGGGGTTGGATATGTGTGTGAGTAATAAAAAGAAAAATTTCCCTGGGAGCCCCTCCATTGTCTGTTCCCTCTCCCTCTATAACCCCTCCTTCACCTTCCTTACCTTTTACTTTGCTTGAGCTATCCCAGAGTACAATATATATATCTAAGGAGTAGTGGGTTTAGAGGCACGTGAGGTTATCTGAAGGCTTTACATATGAAAATACAGTACTACTAATAAAATTGTCTGAGTTTGTGTTAATCAGCTGCAAAGAGCTATAAAATTCACTTTAAAAAAGAAAAATCTATTCATCCCTCTCTTTCTTGGACTGAGAACAGGAGGGGGTTGAATTCTTAGCAGTGGCAAAGAAGAATTGCTCTGAGTTAGTTTTTGTTACCTGCTTAATTACTAATACTTTGTGAAATCATATTTTAACAGCTAGTATTTATCTGTCCTGTGTAATAAAACTCACATGATTGCAATACTATAGGGCACGCTATGGTAAACTATGTCAATAAATGTACCATAGCTTCATCTGCACATTTTCTCCTGTAGAAGTAAAAGGTACTATTTTGCTGTCTCCCTAACTGATTGTGGAGCCAGAGAGAGTGGGCTTCTGCATGGTGGAGCAAAGCAGTGGGTCTGCTTACTTTCTTTTGGTATAAAATTTGGCTTTAAACCAAAATTTATACAGTTTCTGCTTCTGTTGAGAGTTGGATTAGAATGAGATCCCAGTAGCCTTCAGTAAAAGAAAATTTTGCCACTAGTTTCTTGTGAGCAAGATTTATTCCTTGGTAAAGAAAGCAGAACTGTACTAGTATTCCTTATCTAGTCTCTGCAAAATGTTACTGTCCAAAGGATGCTTCAGGGTATCTCACACTTTTTGTAAGTGACATAGACCCTCTAAATTTGGATGCTCAAGCTTTTAGTGCATCTGAGACCAGTAAAATTCAGCAGTACGTACAGTGCTAGAATACAGTATAATATAGGTGTGTTGTAAAGTGTTCTTTCTCTGGGAAAGTTAGGGTTCAGAGCTATGAGCTGTGCTGGATTAAGCTACAGCAGTAAGGATGCTACTGCTTCCAGATGTCCATACAGACTGAGAGACTAGCAAATATATATAATATATATAATAGGTGTTTAAAGGGAGACTGGATGAGGCACTGAGTGCCATGGTTTAGATGATGGTTGGTGTTAGTGTTGGTGTTAGTGTTAGGTTATAGGTTGGACTTGATGATCTCAGAGGTCCTTTCCAACCTTGTGATACTGTGATACTGTGATATGTGGGGGAGAGGCAGAGGAGAATGCTATTCTCCTCAGCATCCTGTTGAGGACCTGTTAAACCCTACAGCTAAATCCAAGAGACTGAGGGTAGTTTAAACTAATACACCGAACTTGTGAACTTCAGTGTCTGGAGAGCCATTGCTTTTTTGGCATGTTGTTTCTGCTGTCTTTGTTGTGGAGACAGTAATTGCTAAGCGGGTGGATGTCCGCGAATGTAATATCTTCAGTTTCAGCACTTTAATCCCACAGAATAAGTCTGTGGGAACACTGCAGGAGATCAGTTCCACAGTTCAGAAACACTGGTAGACTCGTTTCTTCTGCTCATAAGATCGTAACTAAGCGTTAATGTCCCTTTGGGGTATGTTTGTTGTTGTTTTAATTTTCACGCTGGATATTTAACTTAGTGTGCAACTTTTTGTGATTGCTTTCTTTTAAAACACATTCAGTGTATTTGCTATGAATACAAATGTACAATGCAGAAAGTAAGTGCCATAGTAGACAACAAAACCTGTCTATCATTATTTATCCACTCAGCAAAGCTATAAAAAACGTATCCTACATAATAGACCAAAGTTATTCCTTTTGTTCCACCATTTATCGTAACTGAGTTATACCAGGGGTAAATGTGAACCAATAAATCTGGGTAACAGCTCCTCACCTGCTAATATGTAACACAATTCTAAAATTATTCAGATGCATTTCATTTGATGACACCAAACTGCTATCTTTTACTGTGATTCTTTCATAACTATCAGATCATGCTTTGTTTAGGTTCATCGAGCCAAATGACAATGAGTTTTATGTTAGTGATTCCACTGTTGTTATATATCTTCTTATAGTTATTAGCTTACGCATTAATACAAGGTAAAATAAACCAGGAAACTATAGGAACAGCTACACTAAAGATTGGATCAGAAACGGAGAGGAGCTAGACCTTGAATTGAGATATGCTTCTCCAATCAAATGCATTTGGAGCTGTGATCAGACTCTGAGAGGGAGCTGTGTAGCTGTTAGCCAAAGAAACCTTTTTTCAGAACTGTATGCACTCCTGGAAAACCCCAGGTATCTGTCACTGCAATGAGGTTAGTACATAATGACAAGTGTTTAGGGAGAAGGATTGAAGGGTGTGTAAGCATTATTGTAACAGAGACTGTAGAAGAGCTTGTGGTGCCAATTTATATTGTCTCTAGTGGAAAAATCAGAAAGGGGATGTATGCCAATGCACTTGCAAATCCTGGCTGCAGTGCATTCAGCTAGACATCAGCTGTATGCATGGAAGATGCTCTGATTGTTCTTCCCTCACTACTTGCTGGGAAGTGGAGGATCTCTAATTTTATCTTCACCTCATGCAGGAAATCAAGATTGTCTTCCTTTTTCCTCATTAGAAAATTCTGTCAGTGTTCCTGATCCTTACAGACACTGTCCTTGCCATAAACATTTTGTCAGAATTCTTGCCTTTGGACACTCCACGAAGCTAGAGCTGCACGTGGCAATTAAAAAACCAAACAAACAAACAAAACCAAAAACCAACCAAGCAAACAAAAAAAGGCAAAGAGAACCACCAGTCAATAAGAAAGGAAGGCAGACATTTCCCGTGGAAAATTCTCCCTGTAACAGTTTTTTCAGCATTTTTAGAAGACAAGAACGGCTGGCAGCTTGTCAAGTACTGACTGAAATAGTTAACAGTTTTTAGTCAATAGTTAACAGGCACCCACTAGTTAGTTCACTGAGAGTTATCTTATTAAAATTTTGTTGCTATATATATGGCACTTAGTTTAATAAGTTGGGAGGGTGCATTATTTTTGATTATTTCATTCAGAGATGAAGCCTCATTCATTGACACGTCTCCCCACCCAACTTTTGAGAAAGCTGTATGTGAATGAACTTAACCTGAACTCCCTGATCTAATACAGAGCCTAGTGCTAACAATGTTATGTGAATACCACGCCAGATGTAGAGGTCTCTTTGACTTAATAGTCTCTGATGTTACTTTAAACTTTCCAAACCATTGGACCTCAGGACCTATTAGGCAGTCCTTCGGAGTACATGAAATTACAATGGGTTACCAAATCAAAAGCCAGATCGTCTGAATAGAAGAGATCAGCATAAATCTGACATGCCCAAGCCTACAAAATATACTTCCAGGTGTAAGCTTACTGTAGATAATAAAATCGGCCCATTACTTCTTTTTTCTGCATTGTCAATATGGAATTCTAATGATAGTCACTTTTTTGCTCTGCATGAAGTTGTATATATTATTTAACTACTATAAAAGATTTCCATATATTCAGCTACGTGGCCAGATTTAGAATGATAAAGTTTTGTTCAGGCAGAGGAGTATTGCCAAGCTTTACTTTGTTTAAGTACATTAAAAGAAAATCCATAACCTGTGTGAGTCTACATTGAAAAAATCTGGTTTGCTGCCTGGGTATTTATTTCCACTGAGGTCAAAGCAAGAAACTTTTTCAGTAATCTTTAGCACACTTTTGCTGTGTAAATCAAATTATAAGTAAAGGATAAACTCTTGCTAGGGCTTCTGAAAGTGTAGGTGTGAAATGGATTTGAAATCAATATTAAGACTAACTTATAGAGTTAAGAACTTTGCTGTCTTACAAAATCCCATACATACAGCTGTTAATCCCCAGTTCATAGCACGTTCTGGTTTGGTGTCCTTGCCACTAAGATAATTTCATCATGTACCAATATCAGTACTACTATAAATACTCCTTTGCCTTACTAACATACATTTTATGCTGATAAAACTAAAGTTAAGTATTAATGAAAGATTGAAGTGAGATCAGTTTTCTGACAGAAGCATACTGGAGAGAAGGGACTTGTTATGTGTCATCCTACTCTAGGTAGCTGTCACTGCATCTGTTACTTTGGACTTTTTGGTCGGTGAAGTGAACAGAAAAGATTTTCATCCCAGGCACTTACTTCAGATGTGTTCTTGTCTTTTGGGATAATCAGAAGCATACAATTTTCCAATCTTTGTTACAGTAAGGTAACACTCTAAGGCACTATCTCAGTGGAAACAATAAGCAGGAAATACAATTTCAGGAACTCCAACTACTTTTCCGTAAGTTTCTAGGAGGCAGAACTGTTTACCCTTTTAAAATCTTATACCGCGCTCTGGAAAGAAGACATTGATAAATGGGGCAGAATGTTTATTTTTATTTCTGTTGAGCCCAGGATTCAGATTTGCTTTGACCACAATGAGATACTTCTTGGTACAGTCCATCAGATAAATAACTTCTTTCCTAAAAGATAGAGGAGTTCAAAGACCTGTGTTCCAATCTTACATGCCACGGTAATTTCTTTAGAGGGCATAGTGGGACAGCTCAATGCTTCTCAAATCTGCTAGAGCTATGGACAATATATATTTGGTGTATCATGAGTCGTATTGCACTCTTGTTCTCTTTCAAAGTCACTGACAGTTCAGGAATCTGATACTTCTTTTCAGCATAGTCCCATTGTCCCTAGGATCCTTGCATACTTTGAGATGAACTATGCATATTTCCATTGGATTGCAGTCCTTTCAGCATTAACCATGCACCTGCTTTTCCATCATTCACTTTTCTTCTTCCTCAGATGAGTCACATAGCTTCACGGCTGCTTCTGCTCTGTGTTGTCTTCATCCCTGTTCTTGAATACCTCATTTCTTGTTTTCCTTCCCACCTTTGGCTTCTTCTCTTGGCCAAAAGTATTGTCTTCTGTTCCTGCAGCTATCCATCAGCCCTTGACTGTTTTTCCTTGGACTTCTCTTTATAGGCAGTTCTAGTAGTGCCTGCCACTTCTTTCTGCTGAGCCCTCACTGATTGTGTCTCTGCACTTCTGGTAATACAATATTCTTAAACACTCCAGTGTAGGTTTTTGTTTTCCCACATGCGATTAAGGGTCAAACTTTATTCTTTAAATGACTGCTGAGAATTAAAGGGAATAATGATGAGTCTGAAAATCTGTAAAACCAGCAGCACAGTAAAGTTTAACTCTACAATGAATTAGAATAATGGGAGCATTCATAAAGCCTTTTGTGCAGGAACGGTCTTTGTGTTTATAAACCTCCCACAGTGGGATTTCCCATTTCATGACTCTAGTGTGTTGGCCTTTTCTCATTAAAAAAATTAAGTTATGACAATAACACAGGCACTCAAGATGTAGACTGAAAGTACATGGAGAAATTGCATTCAGAGAAAGAATCTTAGCTGGGTAACACAGCCCCATCTCGCTTTTCTTCTTGTAAGACCTCCTCTTTTGGACTTTATGGGGATGAAATAAGAAAAGAAGGTAAAGTTCAGAAAGTTACTGCTGTATTTCTGAAATACATGATTATATGTTGCTGTAGGATCTGTTTAGACACCTGGATTATGGCATTCCACAGCACTGGCAGAGTCTCTGATTTTTCTGTATATGTTAGCCACATAGTGTAAAGTTAACTGCTATACATATCCCTCTATTTCATAAACCAGAATGAGTAATGGCAAAAAATACTTCAAGAACGAGATACACTACAGATCATGATGATGACTTAACCACTCTGAACAGTGGTGAGGCTAGACTGACTGAACTTCAGTTTCATTTTCTGGAATGGGAATTCAATTTCTTTTTAAAGAGCGTAGAAATCATGTCTAAAGGAAATTTCAGCATTTCCCGAAAACTCCTAATTTTATTGAGAAAGTGGAAAGAAGAAAGGGAAGAAGAAAACACTTCAAAATAATAAAGCACATTTTAAAATTTTAATTTCACATTAGAAGAAATATCACAGGTGGCTATAATCAAAAAGTGTTTAACTAAGACAGCATCAATCAATATGAAATGAGACAGAAGAAAACAGCCAAAGAGAGAAATAAACTTAAGATCAAATATATCATTAGTCTCCTCAGTTCTTGGAAGAGTCTCAAAGGCAATATTTTCTTCAAGAACTACTGGGAAAATGAAATGGAACACATAGTCTTATTAACGTCACTTCAGGCTTTTTCTTTTTTGATTTCAAAATCCGATAGCACTGTGTCAGAAGTATCTCTTACAAGCTTGTCCCTTTCAGTTCATGACTCCTAGGCATCAAATTTTGTGTAATTCTATATATTATCAGGACCATCAGCAGAGACGAAATTCAAAGACAACATACTGCTGCAAATATGCCTTCCAAAACTTCAGGTGTGCACTTTGTAAATCTTTCTGAAAACTACTAGTGATTTTTTTAGGATCCAAATGAAGGGAATATCAGAGACAGTAAAGAAGCGAGAAGTAAATATAGGTATACATACAAGTGTTGAAATTCCCTAGATGAATCTCTGAATTTTTCCTGTTGTACTTCTGTTGTAAGTTTCTGTTCAGTCTCTTATGGTTATCTTTTACTGGTATGTTTGTGGGTGCATTGCTGACAAGTAGCTCTAGATGGAAATCCATAGCCTTATGAATGCTCAAGAAGCTAAAGGCTGGAGCAGCTACAGATCTGAGAACTGGCCTTTGCAACAACCAGGGAGGCAAGATGAGCGAAGGGGAAAGTAATCATCTCTCATCTGAACAACAAAATTCAAACAGAAAAACTTGAAGAAAAACTCTTCTGTCTAGGCTTGAAACAGATGAAAAAGCATCTAATGCAGACTAGGAACAATTTCTATGTATTTAACTTAATTGTACTGTCTAATAAGATAATTTGAAAGACAAAAATAGCTGGTACCTGTGAAGCATAAGGGTGAAGTGGCAATGGTTATCCTTTCCACAAGGGATTAACAGACAAGCATGTACTTCTTACGCATCAGTATGGGTTATCAAGGTCTGGATATGGGAAAATTTGTACTGTGCTATCAAACAGAATATGTGCTCCTTATAGAGATATCCTCATTGCCACGTATTTTGCAGGCTCGTCTTTTGGAGCTGTATCCTAGGTCTTCCTGGAGGACCAGAAGTAAGTCAGAACTGGGGCTCTGTGATGGTGCTGTGTTGGTGTTGTCCTCTGCTGATTTGCCTTCCTTCTGATGTGTAGAGACAGTTTCCTTGAAGGCAACTTAGAGAGTAAATAATAAGCACATTATAATTGGGTACATTAATATTAGGCTAATGAGAGTAATGAGTCCTTTCTGTCCCCATACTCTATGAAGTATTTACAGCAGTCAGTTTATGTAACTTAAAGCATTTTAAATTTGCATAAAAACTCATTTAGAAGCTGTAGTCTATATAGCCTAATCCATGTAAAATTGGTGACAAACTGCTTTACTTCTTACAAGACAGTGTCCATATGCTAGTACGTGAAGGAACTTCACATTTTTCATTGATTTCTCATAGTCTTCCTTATACTTCCATAGAGATGACCTTCATTTTCTAACTGTGGACAGTTTTGTGAATCTTTCATTTTAAAAATAATTACTAGTTCTAAAAGACTATTAAATCATAGTAAAGCACACACACACAAAAACACAAAGGGCAAACAGCATTGCATGTTTTTCACATTGATTATAAACTAACTGCAACTAGGAAGAGTGTCTACTTGCTAGACAAAAACATCTGGTGTGATCTGCTGATTCTTCTAGTGGGCCATCCATATTTTGCTCTGGTGTAAATTTGATTGTCATTAGTGTAAGGAGAAAAAGCATATGCAGAGATCTGTTCTAAATTTGTTTGACCTTGACCTGCAAACTAGTCATGACTAATAGAGAAAATCCTCTTTACCGCTGAGCATGTATCACAAGAGAACAGTTAGGCAGACATACATTTTTAGAAACATTTCCTCATGTCATCTTGGATTAGTATAGGTTTTTATGTCTCCATAGAAAGCTAAATCTGGAAAGCCCACTCAGCAAAAGCATGTAACTTTCTGCTCAAAGATTTGTGGGAGAGGTAGCTTTACATTGAAGTGATATATTCTCATTTTGTAGGAGAAGTTTTGTGATTACATTTGAATTTTCCAGCCACTGTAACTCCTCAACTTTCCTGAAAGATTAGATGAAGGAAAGATAATTTCACCTTTTAGCATAAGCATGGTTTGGCCAAATGGTTTATGCCTACATTAGCTTTTAAGTTTGCACCAGGAGGGCATTTTAAATGAAAGTCTCCCAACAGTCCCTACCTATTGTGCTTTTGTTTGTAATGTGGAGCTGCCCAGAACACATGAGCTTCTTTCCTTTTGGCTGAAGCTAGGCTGGAAAATTTCCACCAGAGGTAGAGTGTGCATAATATGCTACAATTGTAAATTGTAAATTAAATTCAATCAATCAGTGGAGATCAGGGCTAATCTGAATTATGTAGCTGCAAAATGGAAATAATGCAGCCAACAGATCTGCAGTTACAAGTGTTTTGCTCCATGGTGCTGCTTTTGATGGTGTGCAGAAGTGGCTAAGGCAGAGATAGGCTTTGCAATCACAAGAGTGCGGGGCATTCATGTGGGCAGAGATTCCACTGATTTTCATCTAAGTAACAGAAAATAATTTATAGGTCATACAGTGGTATACACTGGGGCAAATATAGAGAACTAAAAGACATGTATACCCTAAGGGGCAGCAGGAAGATTTACAGTATGGATAGTTTGAGGTACAATTCTAAAACACAATTATGTGCTATAGGGAGCTGCCTGCCCTGGTTTAGACATAGATGAATCATTCCAAGCAGAGGAGGCATCTGCAGACACCTAACCCTGGATAGTCAGTTGAACAGAATTAAGAGCTAGTTATTAAGTTTAATCACTAATGTTTATAGATTAGTGCTCTTGGATACCACTGATGTAGATATCTGGTATACCACCTGTGACGTACCAAGTGAAAACTTGATTTCTCAAGGCTCATTATGTAATTAGTTCATGTTTTTTATTGGGTTTTTTTTACTGTAACGTCTTCATATCAGCTGCAAAATCTGTAACGTAATTTTCACAGATAAGTTATCAGAGAGCGCAGAAATTCTACTGTGCTAATTAAGTGTAAGAACTGTACTCGTTGCATTTGTGAATATTCATATCATTTCACATGAGGTTGCTTGTGAATGTATTAAAGGAGCTAGTATCAGTAAGTATGTAATCACATTTTGGAAAACGTATAGTTGTTTTACTCTCTTCTTGTGTTTCTTGTTCTGTAAATGTGTGTGGGCACATTATACATGTGTGGAATAAATTATTGATTCTTATGATGATAAATTCTTCTACTCCCTCAAGCTTCCAACTAGGAGTACATTGCAAAAGATAGTTCACCAGAATCAGACAAATAAGTCATGGATCTGATGCCCTGATTCTTCTTTGGTCTATTAGCTTGCTCAACCCTTCCTCCTGCCTGTTCTGCAGATGGGAATGGGGAGGGGTACTGAGTCGTCTCGTGGTGACCTGCACAGCCCACTATGCAGATGCCTCAGCAAAGGGGAATCTTTGTCGTCTTCTCTACCCTTTTGCTTTTGGCATAGACCAGATCAGCAAACAAAACAAAAGTTTCTCCCTGCAGCTTCTTACAGATAAAGAGGCTTCATTCCTCCTTCTGGGCAACTGTTGTTAAACAATCCAGTCCAGTTACCTGAAAGTGTCCAGAGTTACTGCTTCATTCCTTGTGCTGCAGTGCAGATATTCAGCACGGACGCCACATGGCCTGTGCTCATCTCTTTCTGTACTTTATTTGGAGAGGGGAAAGGGTGCTCAGGGCAGAAGGCTAACCTGTTATGAAGTGGTCTGTGACAAATCCCCTTGGGCTTGACCTCCAAGATGAATGTAATCATGTAGCTTATTTACTCTGAGTTAATAGAGTCAGTGTTTAACATTCATTGTATTTGATTAATGAAGGTTTTGCTGTTATTTTGCTGAAGGAAAGGACAGATGTGTTTGTGGTCCACTGCTTCCACTTAAACAAACATGAAATTGAGTTTCAAATCTTACTCAAGGGCATAGTGCATCAAGGGAACAATATATAGCCTTCAGTCTGAAATCAGCTGTCAGAAGCAGAAAGTACTATGCTTTTTTTTAATCATAGGTGAGAGAGTAGCTGTCCTTGAGCATCTAACTTTCTATACGATTGTACATTGTCCAGTGTCAGAGCCAGTGGGAAGAGACAACAGCCTTAGAAACCCACAGCTGGGTCAGCCTTTGTATTCTTCATGTTTGTGAACATAACATCCCACGTCTCTTGCATCAGTTATCTTTTAAGTGTTCAGTGCTCACAACAGACACTGTTTAATCTGAATGATAGCTACCATCTCATGTTTAGTTTGATGCACAGTACTGACACTCAGATATTGCATGTAATTTACTGCCATTTACAGAAGCTCAGGTCCTGTATACCAAACATGTAAATATATTAGCTTATTCTTCCCTTCATCTGCTTTATTTACTAATTGATTTTTACTGTTATTTTCCACTGACTGTTGAAAATTGTCAATATTAAGGACAGAGTAACCTTTTAAGTCTTTAAAACTATGGCTGCTTTGCGTTGTATTAGCCAACTTCAATTAAATGCCAGTACCCTGTACACCTGCCTTTCATTCTCTAACTATCCACTGCTGCTGTTAGTACATTGCTTGCTTTTGAAACGGAGACATGAGACAGCTCAGTCACTATCTGTAAATCTCTCCACTTGCCATAAACACAGAACCGGTCTTGTGAAGCTCAGGCTCATTTGTCCATTCAGAACAATATCAGAGCAATAATGGCAGAATTCACCAGCAGAAGAATCAGGAAAAACTGCAAAATATTATATGCAGCTTTATTTTCATCAAGAATTTGAATGTGGCAAGGATATTTATTGCTGCACCTTCTTATTGCCACCAGAATAGCTTTTGAGAAGACCAGATTTTCAGGTGGATTCAGACTACCAAGTTAACAGAAGTAGTTGCATTGAAATTATTTTTTCTGCTTTTAATGACTGAATTAAATGAAATAAATGCGTCATTAAAAATACCAGCAAAAGGAAGTGGACATACATATACACAAACATTTTGGAATCTTCCAGTGATCAGAATCCGAATTAAGTTGAAGATGTCTCAAAGCATGGGAAAAAAAACCAAAGAATTGACAAGAAGTATTCATGGCAAGGTGGAGGGAAAATCTTCTTGTCCAGTTTCTGAATAATGAAATTCTATATGTGAGCTCTCTGTGCTTGGTGCAATTATTTTGCATCCTACTTATTCAAGACATGCAATCGTGACTCTACATTATGCATAAAAATTCAGAAGAATACAAAGAAACTAGAAATACTTTCTAGACTTAATTTAGCAATATTTTTTTCACCAACTTTTCAGTCTCATGGAGGACAAACTATCCTAACAGATGTATCCACTGTGGCCTTAGTGCTAGAGCTAGTGAAATAGGCAATTAAAGTAAACTATAAAATATAGCACATGATACTGTTGTGATTTTCTGGCAGATTGATTGCTTCAGTCAGACTGAGGGGACTGGCTGCCAAAGATTTATATTGGCTAGCAAAAAGCACTTATAATAATAGGTCCTTCTGGTAAAAAATGACAAAATGTGGAGGTCAAAGCACGTAAAAAAACCCCAAGTAAAATAAAAATGAGACTGTTCTGACTCTATTCTACCCTAGGTGAGAGCAGCTAGCCCAGCATTATGAGTGGGGAAAAAACTCTTCTTTCAGAATGAATTCCCGATAAGGAACTGCTGGCAGAAAGGTTATAAGGTTGTGGTTGAAAGCTACTTCACAGAACTTGTCCTCACTAAAGAGTTACTTTAAATTGCATTACGCTTAAGCTAATGTGTCTCAAGTTAATGTGACTTGAATGAGGAAAGCCACCATGTGAATTAACACTGTAGCAATACAGAGTAGCTGTGCTGTGTTAGTAGCTGATACGGCATTTTTCCTGAGCTGATTTCCACCAATAGGCCAGCTAACTCCAGTTAAAAGTGTAGCTATTCTTGAATGAGGGTTGTTGATTATTTAGTGGATATTTTTTTCACGGATGGGACCTGAGTTACCAACAGCATATATCTTAACTGAAGTTAACTTTAGAGAAAAAGTCACACGTCTTAAAGATCTGGTGCCATATAAGTTAGTGAACACGACAGAGCTGCTAATTTATAGACTGGAGAATCTGGCTGAAGGTAAAAGGCAAGGAGCTGAAACAACTGAGTAACTTCCTTAATTTTGAAAAGCATTGAATATCCTGCCTCCATCAAGAATCCTGGCTCTTGACCTTGTTGGAGATCAGGCCCCTTCTTTTTCTACTAGAGTATAGCTTCTTTGAAGTCTTTGGCTAGGAGAACCGACAACATTGTGCTGTCTGGTTGAGATGTGTGAAGAGCTCTGAAGAAGTCTCAGGCTCCCACGTGGCTTTTCTCCATTGTTCTGTGAAGTCTCTGTGCTGTGCCCAGTCTCCATCACAGGCTGGGAGAGGTATCATCTCTGACTATGACTGTAGGCAGATCTTGGATGGGATGTTCCCACTGAAGTTGGCATGTTTCTTCCTTTTGCTGAGGGCTTTTACACTGGGACAGTTAGCAAACAGGGTTTAATCCTCTCACTGAAGCTCACAGGAGTTGTGCTCAAGTAAAAGCGAGCAGGCACAGCTTCAGTTTTGCAGATAGGCTTGTGGTTATATTAGGTTCAAGGGAAAAATATGCTTAAATAACAGAATGGCTGTTACAGAAGTGACAAAAATGTCAGACGTATGACACAAAGAAGGAACTAGCAAGCAAGCTATTAGCTACTGCTCTAAAAATATAAAACAAGGGCGCTGCTGAGACATTGGAGGACAGACTATTACTCTGCATTGCTTTTCCAGTATTTGCTTCAGTCTTGGTGGCTACTGAGGTGTAGTAGTTGAGAAGTATTTAAATTCTCTTTAAAAATCATTTATGAAGTGATACAAATTAAAAAATATTTGCCTGTGAAGATGGAATACCTTATTTGAACACAGTCATGTCTCTAGAGTAAATACCCAGTTAGGCAGTTGTTTGAAATATGTATTATTTTGCTTGATAGCTACTTAAGTCTGACAGTTAAAAACAAGTTTACAAGCAGATTAAGGGCACTGCTTTGTAAATTAGATTTAAAATGGATATCAAAAGGACAGAAGAGAACCTCCCTTGTTGAATTTCCATTTCCAATCTAGTCCAAGACAGGCCAAGTTTCTACCTCGGTTCAGATCAAAGAGAGATTCATAATCATCTTTTTGTAATGACCCAGAGTATTTCATGTGCAAGGTCAGAAGCTAATTTCCTTCTTTCTGAAGTACTGAGGAGCTGTGTCTGTGCTCAGGACAATATATGGACCACAGCTTGTTTTAATCCAGCTAGTGATTTAGCCTTTCATTTCCTTGTACTCTGTTTTGTTTTGTATACCTTCAAAAATAAAGTAACCACTTTTGTATTTTACATACTTTAAAAAAATTGGCACAGTTCTGTGTGAGGGTAGAAAATCTAGGAGGAAGAGAAATACAGCCAAAGCTAATCAGTAATGTCTGACAGTTCTTGTCACTATTTCAGTACAGTGTGAGGGCTTTTTGACTGTTTCGGTAGATTTATTGTGGTTTTGGATCAAAATATTTTCCTTGGAAAGCTCTAACACTATATTAGTGTAAAGGCCATTATACCATCACAGTGTGTTATATGTGTAAATGTGTTACATGCTGATCTTAGGTATCCATAGCTAATCTTTGGTCAGCCACACGTGTGGATCTGATGTAATGCCAGTAAATCCAAGAGAAATGTTTCCACTTGCATGTCGCTTTGCTGGGAGTAGAATCTGAGGTATGAAAGGTTGTTTACCTTTGGGTCATGATCCATGTATATCTTGACTTCCAGTTTATGAGGTTACTTTTCTACTCAGCATTACCTTTGATGTCATTAGTCACAAAAATGAAAATTGAAAAAAATAGTTTTCCTCCAGTTCAGCCTTACTATTTAGAGATAGCACACGGGCAAAGAGTTTGTTGTTGGCCGCTTTGTGATTTAATTCTTCTAGTTAGCACTTTGATAGGTAGTGCAATGGTTTTATCAGTGTCAGAACCTTGTTTTAGAGGCTAAAAACCCTACCTTGGTTGATGAGGTCTACAAAAACATCTGCTACCTTTTGGCCATGATATGGTAACCAATTTCACAGATTTTTATCCCCAGTGCAGAGCAAATATTGTGCAAATTGCAGCAGAATGCCCAGATTAGATTATAACACAACCTCAAAGTATTTTGAAGTTCTTCATACACAGTAAGTACAGCTGAAAAACCCCTCTGTTGATGATTGTGTACTAGAGCACACAGAATCAACACACTGTGTAGAAAGAAGCTAGTACTACAACCATTTCCCACAAGTGCACTTGTTACCTTTCTTACCTTGAAAATCCTTGTGCTGAGGGACCATAAATATAGGTGGAATCATCCTGGAGATGTCAGATCTCATCTCACTTGTACTCAATATCCTTCGGTATCAGTTATTGCTCTTCTGGAAGGCTCAAATTTCTCTCCATTCTTCAAAGAACATACTTTTCTTTCTTTCTTTCTGTATTTCAGAACATGTGAAACTAGGTGACTTTAATCTGGCAATTGTTGACAGTGCTTCCTTACCCTATTGTCTGTTGTCCCTTTAAAATCTTCCCTTTCTCATGAATTATTTTCTAGGAAGGAAGACAACTCCCATAATTTGGAGCGGTGGAAATTGAGAGCATGAAAGTCTAGAGCAAATCATTTTCCAGCATCATTTCTTGGTCTGGAAGAAGGGTGAGCTCCAGTGCTCTGCTCTAAGTGTCTGGGTTTTTTAAATATATTTACCATTTGAAATGGAAGATAGATTTCTGTGTTAGATCTTTTAGTCTGGTTTGTTCTTCTCTTTGTGAGACAAATATTTCTGTATCCCATTTCATATGTTCCATGAGAATTATCAGCGGTTGGTGGGGAATCTCATCATTTCAGAGTGCTTTCTCAAAGGTCCTTAAGTTACTTATTAATCTTCCACTGGTAATTGCTGTAATCTGGAAGCATGGCAAACTGGCAAAAGGCTCAGTTGCTTTATATCTGTTCTTAAACGGCTACACCTTGTGTTTCATTTTGGGGGCAGGAGCTTTCAATGTTCTTTTCAGTATTTTATGGAAATTTAACAAGCTCGTAGAGTAAAAATCAATTAACAAGGAATATTTTTTTTTTCTTTTAAAAAACTGAGTACAACAGACAGTGCAATCAACAAATCAAATTTGCAGCTGGAGTCACATTGATTTTGTTTAGTTGATTAAATTGATCTTTTAATGAATTAGTATCTGTGTGAAATTAAATCAACAGCATCCAGTTGTAGGTGAAAGGAAGATTTAAATTAAGAAGTTGTGCAGCACAGCCTCAACAGTGCAAGAGATTTAACCAACTCATCAGCCCTTCAAGGCACAGCTGTGTCAATCAGGTTTGATTAGTTAGTTAGTTTTTTCTTTTCTTTTTATTTCTTTTCCTACTTGTTATGCTGTACAGAAAGTGGGATTCTCAATGCCAAAAATACGTGTTTACAGTGTAAACTGGTGTTCCCAAGCTTCTCAGTTAGCACTTTTTCAGTTTAAAGAGAGTAATAAGCACTTGTAGGATGTAAATAAATCTATTCTAAATTATGTGTTTAAAAATGGTAACATAAATCATGCCTTGCAAGTTTTTATTTCTCTTCATTGACTGTAGAGAAAGTGCAGGAGAGCAGCTTGGCTGTAGACATTTGCACTGTAGATATCTAATATTAGGTGGGAATTTTCTTATAAAAGTGTCTCAATTTCATTTTTCCAGAAGATTAGCTTCACACAAACATCCTCTTGCTGTCTCCAATGAAGCATGCATGTTGAAGGTATCTTTTGCTAAAGTGTAGATATTGAAGTTTCAGCACTTCTTGTGTCCACAGATGTGCTTTCACACCTTGTGAAGTGTTACAGCAAGATCAGTAAAAAAGAGGCAGAAAACTCTAGTGCAATAAAACATAGAGGAAAAGTTATATTTAGAGAAAAAAGAAAAAAACACCTCTGCTTGCATGAAATTGAACTCTTCAGAAGTGTCTTCAGCTGAGGAACTTCCAAGTATATCTCTTGTTTGCAAGTCAAGCTTGTAGTTTTCTTACTGCATAGACCATAAAACTACCAAGGTACTGATTGTTTTTGGTCACAGAGGTCTAGAAGAAATTCACCATCTCTGAAGCACAGTTGGATATTTATAGCTGTAATTCCGTGTTTACTCCTCAAAGAGGATCTCAGAAAATCTAAGTGTAAATTTCATGATCTGGGAAAGTGGCCCTATCTGGAATAAGAGCTATGAATGTAACTTTTAGTTAAATAATTTATTTTGCTTTCTTTCCTCTGTAAATTAGATATCATATTCTGCTTTTTAAAAATTATATGCATTCCAACAACTGTACTAATCAAAAAAGTAGTAAAAGATAGGCTTACCAGTAGGAGTTTACAAATACTACTGCATCCCACATGGGGAGGGCTGTGCAAGTGTCAATGAGTTTTTTCTTTGATTTTGTTTCTGCTTTTAATACTTTTCCACCCATTTGGTCATGTACACAGTTACCTTCTTCATTTATATTTCTTTTGTAAATGGAAGACTTCATAGTTTGCCATTACCTTACTGAGCAGCAGAGACTTTCCGCCAAGGGGTGGCCTCGCCAATGCCCACACCCTGGGAGACAGTCCTGTGGGAACTCACACCTCCTTAGTGAGTCAGTCCAGGGCCTCAGATCCTCCAGAAAACAAACTGTCCTAGTTTCTTTACTTATGAGGATCTATGTTTAAGATGCTTCCCCTTGTTCTAAGGCCTCATCCATATGTCAGGGCTTTACTAGGGCCACCCAGCAGGAACATAGGTGTGGAGGGAGAGGCCTCTGGTTGATACTTTCCCCAGCGCAGCAGGAGCCCTGGTGTAACAGTAGTGGTTCTAACAGGAAAAGAAATGTTTTGGTTTTTTCTTTTTTATGTGACTTGATGTATTGATTGCCACTTGCATTGGAGAGGACTGCTTCACCAGTTCAGCTGTGCCTCCACGAGGGAAAGCTTACAAGCTGTATCAGTATTTTGTCAAATCTTGAATTATTGGAATAAATGTATGTAAATCTTCAGATAAATTTTAAAGCTCCAGAGTAAATATTCATCACTCCTAAGATTAAGGAATCTAATCATGTTTTATAAGAGATATACTCTTGAACTCCAGTTCTTTCTTATCTGGTACCATAGCTTTGTAAATGATTCTGAATAGGAGGTTCTTATTCATTTTGTTAACACACTCTTTCTGATACAACCATCCTTTATGGAGGATACTTACATTTTCTTGACTGTCATTCAGCTGGTCAGCAGATAACCTTCTTATCCTAGCATTCTCCACAATTTTCCAAATAGAACTTATCCTTATCTAAATTGGATGCTCCGAGCGCTGCTCTGACAGCTTTTCTTCATGCAGCTGAGAGCTGGTGGCAACATCTTCTTGCTGAAGCTTTTTTTTCTTAGGAGAATAAGTAATCTGGAGGAAAAAGTATGAAAAAATAATACAGCATCTGAATCCTTCAGAACTCAAGTATAATTTAATTCATCCAGACAAGCTTCATTAAAAAAATATTAATATTGTAACCTAAGGCAGTGAAAGCAGGGAAACAGAAAAGGATTAAATACCAAACGAGTATGCACAACAGGTAATGCTAAGCAGGTTTTCCATCATTTCTGGCCATTGGAGGTTTATCCATTAATAGTTTTAGGCTTAATGTTAAATTGTAAGATTTATTGTTTGTATAGAAATGCTTCAGTTTTAATTTGTTTTACAAGTTTCACCTTAAACAGATGACAATTGAGACCAAAACTGACATCCAACAAAAAAAAAAAAAAATGGATTTGCCTGTTTTGCTAGCACTGTAGCACTGTTCTGAGGTTGCAGAGCATTCCTGTGTCATGTTTCCGCTCCTCTTGTGAAGCAGAGATCCCATTATACTTCTGTTGAATCACCTCACTGGGAACAGCTTCTACTGTGAATTAAAGTCTCAAGCATAGCAAGATTTCTAAGAATGACAAAAGGTCTCCTTCTGAATTAAAGGAAAACATCCTGTTGTGTTTCATATTTTTAAATCGAACTTCTTTTCATGCCAACACATAGGGTAAACAAACAATGATATATTGAAATCTAATATATGCGCCATCTGACCTCCCCTCCATGGTAGTATGCAGCATACTCTTCTCCCACTCATACCTACACCCAGGCAGAGCTCTGTGCAACATTCATGTCAGCAGGTGTACACAGCCACACTATCACCGCGATCTGAAGATGAAGTGTTCTTTTAATTTTTATTATTTTTATTTTATGACTTTTTTAACTTTCATTCTTTTTTTTTGTTGTTGATTTAAACTTTGCACATCAGAGGTTTCTTTCTGACTAAAAACTTTTATATTATTTTTCTATTCATAAAATAAAATATCATTGCTTTAAAAGACTGAGAACTATAAGACCAACACCAATGTAAAAAAGTAGCACCAGATTAAAATCACGAACTGTGATTAAATTGTAGCAATCCAGGATAACCACTAGCATTGCATTGGAAGTATAAGAATTTTCACCTTGAAAGTTCATGAGGAACTGAACTGTTGAAATGAACATGTGTTAGATTGTATATATCTAAACTTTGTATGCATTACTGTGTGCTCTCCCTTTACAATCTTTTCTACTTTGTATTCCTGTGTAGGGTTGAATGGAAACCCTACAGAGAAAACCTCCTGATGAATTGTTTATTTCTTTCTACCAGTGTATCATTCTATTCCCTTACATAACAGATCTACAATGCAGTATCTCCAAGTGTTTGTTTTTCATATTATTGTAGTTTTAGAAAAATTGAAGCAGGTCTTTGTAGAATCCAAGAAAAACAAACAAACTAATTGATGTTCTTTTTTTCTGCCTTTCTAATAGCGACAAAAAAACATATTTAAGGTTATTTTGAGTTGGTCAGGAAGATTGCAAATTTTATTCACAGAACAAACAGCTTTAGCAGAGGATGGCTATAAGGTACTCTTCAGTGTTTACATACCAGTCTGCAAAGCAGGCTGTCACTTGGGAAATTTCTACCTATTTTTCCATTAACAAGCAAGGAAATAATAGATCATTGCAAGAAGAGGAAATATTCAGAAAATGTTACAGATAAGACTTCCAAATAACTTGACAAGCACAGGTATTATTGAAATTTGGAACATTTTTATGGTCTTTCCCTTTATTAGATTTACATGTAGTGTATCAATATTCAGGCTTCTTCACAGTGTATTGTCCTATATTTTTTTTTGCTAGGTAGTAGCTAATTTACTCTCTATAATGAGGTCTCCTGTTATCATACTGTTTCCGAGATCTTGGCTTTAACAAGTTTGTTGTGTGGGAGTCTGGTATACATACATAGAGCTTGCCCCTCATGGCACAAGAATTTGTATGTAGGCTTTTTATTGGCTATTAACTAATAATTATAAGGTACAAAGCATTAGTTTGAGTGTACCAGTTGCAAAATCTCCACTATAAATAATTAAAATCTACAACTTGCTATTGAATTTGTATATTTGTGTAACTTGGTGGGCAAAGACAGGTTCATGTTGCTTGTTAAGCAACTAAGATGTATATGTCTATTCTCTGTGTGCTTTAACCAATATATGCAACATCACTGAATAACATATTTTCATCCCTACATCCAAATTCATACTTATCTCACATTTTTCCTTATAAGGAGTCTCGCCTCTGCATGCATTACTCATGCTGTTCCTTAACAGACTTTTCTAGTTTCTGTTCCTGGGCAGGGCTGAACAGAAACCTCTCAAAAAAATCTCTTAATGAAATGTTTATTTCTCTTTACCTGTCTATCCATCTGTATTCTCATGTTATGGCTATGACACATAATATCTCTGAGCTAAGTGCATTCACTTGCTGTGGCTCTAATGTTCCTTCAACCTTTCCGGGATGAATACTCTGTGACTCAATTCACTTAAACAGCAGAAATAAACTCTTCCTGGCATAGTTTCAAGTATGGCTTGATCCAAAGGGACCAGTTTGTTACTGCTCAGATGCAGAGCTTCAATTCCTGCCCATCAAAGACTACTTCCTAAAACCTTCCTCACAACGACCCTCTTTTTTTGCCAACTTGAATGCCATCCACAGTAAGCCAGTCAGTTCACTGAAATGGCACAAAACTGACTGGGTAAAATCTGCTTAAATTGATTTTGCAACTTCACATCTTGCAGAGTTCCCTGCAAGCATCCCTCTCAATTTGAATAATACATCAGAAAAGGGCTTCTGACTCTTGGTGAATGGCCTTTTTCACTTCTGCCATGATGCTGTGAGGCTATGTGGTGCACACAATAAATGACGAAAAGAGTAGTAAAATATGGCAAAATACAAATATATAACAGTTAAACCATCTAATGCAATAACAATCTGAATACACTTTCACAAAAGTAGCTCAGAATAATACAGAGAACCTTTCTTAGCATTTGTTGTTGTTGTCCCCTGAACTTTTAAAAATAAGCCTGATCCTCAAGACTTAAAATATTGCATCCCACTGATTTAAGCACTTTAGAAATATACAGACATACACCTCCACAGCTCTAAAACATTAAACCTCTAAAGCTCTTAGTGCTACTGCCTAGAATCACTGTTTCATTTCCTAAGCTCTGCAGTAATAGATACTTTTTCTGAGTAACCTGGAGTGATGCAGATTGCTCATAAAGTTCCAACTGCTTTAATTTCTCTCTTGATAAGGCTATACTATTAGTATGTAGGAAAACATAGTGATTTAGTAGTCAACTTTTTAAAAAGGTCAAATTAATAAACAGCAATAGCAAAAAAAGAGACACAGTATGTTGAAAATAAAAAAGGATTGTCCTTCAGAGCATGTACATGTTTTAGATCTTCAGCTGTCTAACTGATTTGAACAACATACATTGCACAGGCTAGTGTTGTGCTTGTTTACATTGTGTGCACTTATACCCATCTGGGTGAGCTTACCTGGGGCACAGACCTGCACTAAGAACCCCTTCTGAGTCCTGTAGCAACATGAAATTCCCTCTCCTTTTGGAAAAACTTCAGAGACTCAAATGGGGCATGAGACTTAAGCAGTGCTGGGTTGTGATACTAGTGTCCTGCTACTCATGCTTTCTGCTTGTTAATACAGTCATCACAGCAAACAAGAGAAAAGAATTTTGCTCTCACCATTAACTTTAAGGGGATATGGAAACATATGGTAAGCACTCAAGAACCTATGAATACCTAGGTGAGAATTAATGTATTTCTAACATACTTCTAGATTCTTTTCCCAGGACCACAAATTGTGAAACTTAGTCAAAAAGTAAATTAATGAAGTGCTAGACTGTCTCTAATAAAGTGCACTTTGTATATGTTAAGGCAACAATATCAGTCTGACTCTTGGCTGACAACTGTTTTTCCAAGTTTGACACACAAAAGTAATGGACATTTCTCCAATCAGCAAATCAATGCTTTCAGAAGCTGATAAGCAGATAACAATATTTAATAAGGATATAATAATAGTTAATTTGAATAAGAAATAGGCAGATTTGGGCATATATTTGGGTTAATGTAAGGAACATGAGGTTGCTGTAATGTTTTGTTTAGTCTATATTTCTATTTTTTAATGAAAATCACCCAAAAAGCTCAATTTTATATACTCTAATATTCTTAAGTCAGAGGTTACGCATCTTTCAGAATTCATGCTACCACTGTAGACTCTTTCTATGAATAACTGAAAAAGTTGTTCACCAATAGGCCTGTCTTACCACAGCAAAGAAAAATGTAAAAGTAATTCCTGTCATGCCAAAATTGGTTCCTGACACAGCTGATTCATTTGTACCTAGAAAAAAAAACACTGACATTGCAAGTACCTTCTACCATTACACCACTACCAAAAGCGAGGGCAGGGAGGTAATTCCTATTCAATTATTATACTGTGTTTTCCCTGTAATGCCAGACATGTTCAGAAGCTTTTCTGTCAGACAGCTATGGAGAATCATTCAACTTTGAAGCGTTCATCCTTATCAGAGACACATTCATCTGCCTGGACATTGCAAATCAATAAGTGAGAATGATTTGGGGGACATAGTGACAAAACAGTCTCTCAGAGCATAGCCCTTAATCAAGTAGCTATTGTGTACAATTTCTAAGTTGGCTAAATTCAGATGTTTCATTCTAGCTACAGTTTGCTGCTAGGCATCGCTCTTTTAGAAATTCAGATTTCTGTGGGCATCTTTTTAAATTCAGGTTGAGACAGAATTAGTTTTGAACTAAAGGACTTTGCTATATTTAGAAATTATGACATTCTCAGTAGAATACGTTGATGACTTTTTGTTTATGTAAGTTTATTCTGTTTTATTTATGTCTTTCAGTAAAGACCACAGCCTATATCCAATAGTTGTGCTTGAACTGCAACATAGTTTTTTAGAAAAGCATCAATCTTGATTTGACATCACTGGCAAAATATAGCACTTTTTTCAATAGTTAATTACTCTTCTTATTTAAAATTAAATACATCAGGAAACAAATCTGCCTTCTGTACTTTCCGAATTTATTTATACTCAGCTTTCAGCCACTGGACCTGTGGTAATTAGGCAGGAGACAAACTCTTACTGTCAAACTTCCACTTCTCATATTAAATGTGAGTCTATGATTAAGTCCCAACCCCCTAACCTTCTCTTTGATGAGCTAAGTAGATTAACCTTCTGGAGTCTTTCACTAGAAGGCATGTCTTTTAATTCTGTAATCTTTCCCTACGCTCGTTACCAACCTTGTCTAAAATTTCAGCATCCTTCTTGAAATATGGATGCTTGAAATAGACATGGTGTTCCAGCCACAGTTACACTGGTGTCAAACAAAGAGGTAATATATTGTAATTCTGCCCCTCTCAATCAAGTCTTAGGAGTAAATCAGCAGTTGGCCTGCCACATTTTATACAGATGAAACACAGAGACACCATCTACTGTCACCCTTTTTGCCATGCTACATCTATAGTAGCATCCTGATTCTTATTCACAGTGCTGCTCTTCTGCAGGCTGTCTAGGAAGGGGCTTAGTGGGTATGGCAGGCTTCAATTTAGCTTTCATGTAGAGCCCTTCACTCTGTACAACACAGAAGATTTTTTTCTTTGATGACGTTCTATTCTACAGCAGACGTGTAATCAGCTTTGGCAGTGAGTTGATGTTTTAAATAGCCATGTTGATCTTCCCTCTAGTCGCAGGATGTGTGAGAACTAAGAAAAGGCATCACCCTGTGCTGTTTGCAGCTATGTTTGTTCATCCTGATGTGTTCCTGGATCAGAAGAGTAGGAAAAGAGAACCTCAGATTGTTGAATCTCTGTCAGTCTCACATCTCAAGGTGAAGGAGTGGTTAAGTCGAAATCTGAGATGGCACACAGGAACAGACAAAAGTTAATATTTTAGTCTTTATTTTCTTTCTAAGTTCCTAAAGAACTGCAGGTACTTCGTGGTGGTCTTTTCCAATATGGTCTCATACTTTTTAGTCTTTTTTGTTCCCTTAGTGTTCTTATCACCCATAGATCTGTTAGTGTGGAGGATTATTTAAGAGGTATGGTTCAATTCCTGTTCTTGCCACTTGAACCCATTATATTTGGACCAAATTCCAAGGTCAGTTAAAAAGTCTAAGGGTGAAATCAAGGCTTTGACGAAGTCAGAAGTGCACTCTGCGGTTCAGTATGGGCAGGGCTACCCTCTTCAGTCAGGCTTTTCCTGCAAGCTCTTAAGAGAAAAGTATTTAAGTAACTAGCTGCCCATGATGCTCTAATTTTTTCTCCTGTGAATTTTTAAATTGAAGGTTCAAGTGTAGACTAGATGTTTTGACCCTTACACTGCCCCCAGCTCTCAGGGGAGATGTCACTCACTTCAGCAAGTGTCCTATAGAGGTCTTATTTGTTGACAAATAAGAATGTGTGGTTTCATAGAGAGAACTCAAGAAACGTCAGTCCTTGGCTTCGTTCACTAACATAGAATTGTCCCTATTGGAAGAGAGGAGAGATTAACTTCCATTGGGCTTACATAAATCTGATGTATAGAACAATTTCTCTGTAGCCAATATATATATATGTAGGATGCGATTAAAAATAGCAGGATAAATTGAATAAATTATGAATAGCTGAGGGATATTACAAATACTTTGGTTGGAAGATATATTGTGGTAGGATTTACTTTAATGCAGGAAATTGCTCATTGAGCTTCTAACATGTGACTCATTTTTTTTCAGTATACACAGTTGTACAAATGACATTTCAAAGTTTTGGGAAAACACACTCTTATTTTAAGGTTGAAAGTATCCGTGATAGAAAACTTTAAAAAAATCAAACAAATACCAGAATCAGAAAGTTGAAAAATACAGAGTTATAGACACAGGTACTCAAGAGTATTCATTTTGTCAAGCCTGCAAGGACTTTGTGGGTGAATGAATGAATCTATGACTGATAACACACACAAAGAGGACAGACACCAGTTCTTAACGTGCATTTTTGCAGGATAACAGGAAATGCCACTGAAGTTGCAGAGGTAAGAGATATTGTGAAGTGTGCTATTTTTTTTCTTTTTCTCATTTCTGTATATGGATCGTGTTCATATTTACTGTACATCTTAGAGACCTTATGTGTTTAGGAAGGCATCTGCTTGCCTTGGATTCATTGCCACTTTTCATTAGTAGTAAAGTAGCAATATTTCTAGGTGTTTCATTTTACATTTTTTTTCTTTCAATAATAATCTTTTATGAGATAGCAATCAGAAAAAGCTAACTATTCATCAACACTTCATGGATAAAAATTAGTCTTTGCAAATGGGAATGGTCAACATTTTTTTAGAAAACAAGTCCATGTGTGTGATAATGAACTGTTGATTAACTGACTGATTATAAAATTGTGCAGTGCTTATATTTTATGATCATTCTGTAGTTCAGAAAGTGATACACATTTTAATTAGTGCTGCTATTAGAATTTACAGTCACATTTGTTAGATGCTCCAGCAAGGGGCAGTGCAGGACACAGAAAGCGGTCTTCACAGTAAATCAGCTGCTCCCTAGAGAGGTTTGAATCATATTTATTTTAGTTGTTCTTTTTGCTTGTTTATCATAGAATTTCAAGCAATTAAATTAATTTTAAGTTGAGCACTCTCTTTTTATTGGTATATATACAATATCTGCAAAGTTATGATTAATGATTAATGATTGTATATCACCCTTAGTATTTGTGTATATTAAGTCTGTCTAAGACAATGGCACACAAGATCAGAGCTGCAGAATGAGAGCTGTAGTTTACATTTTCCTTAAAAAACAACTTCATGATTTTTTAAAACATTCGTGTAGATAGATGAAATTAATGACACATTCTGTGTATACATTTTCCTACAAGCAGAAGATGGACAGCAATTTGTAGCTTTATGCAGCTCAAGAGAAAATCATCAAAACAATTGAATCAAGATTTCATTCAGAAACATTTATGGAACTAAACAAGACCTGCAAAGAAATTTTCGTTGTACAAAAGTATTTTCTAAAATGGAAAGAATTTCAATCTCATTTTTTGCCTCTTGCAATCTGATTATGTCAGTTGGGCAAAACAGGGCATAAAAGAGTGTAAAATTTATTCCAAGGTGTTTAGCACTTTCAGTTGCATTTAATTCCTGATTTTATTAAAGCAATTATTAGCCTAATAATTGATAGTGACTTTTTAAACATAGCTGTCACAAAATCTGAACTGTAGTTCTGTTAAATTCTGAGCTTTGCAAAACCATTTTTAAAAGGTAGCAACCTGTTTGATAATGGTGCAACATTCTATGAAACGTGATCAGATTGAAAAAAATTGGAAAAATAGCTTATTCTGAGGTAAATTGGACAACCTGTTTGTAAAAGCCTGGATAAACTCAACCTGTCAGAACCAGTAACGTCACTGACCTGGGAATCTAATTCTAGTTGTCTCCTATGTATCTATTCATACTTTTTTTACTGTGTTTTACTATATGAATTAGATTTTGCAAGGATTCTGCATTCCTTCTGTTTGAGTGAGCCTTATTTTTTTCAATCCAGGACCCCCTTGCATATTCTATTTGAGAAAGGCAAGTAAATGGGCTGATGTGAGTGTAGTGTAGTTCTAGGAATGACAATTCCAGGTGCCTTTTTTTTTGAAGATGTGCAAGCTACTTTAAAGCATTTCAGTTTTATACACCAATTGTTTGGATTTTTAAAATAAGAATAAATAGTCTGTCATGATTAATTGTGTGTTAACCCTATCCAACCTACTCTTCCTCATTGAACTTCACCTGATTCATTTAAATGCTTTGCAAGGTTTAAGTTTTAATAAGAAGTGTGAATGTCCCCAGTGGGCTGAGTTTTAGTCCTGAGTGTTGGTATGGCAGGTTTGTACCCTCTTCTGCAGTCAGCAGTGAGTAAAGGACCCTTTGGACCCTTCCTCGTAGCAGATTATTAACGTCACTCAGTGCTTCTGACCCCAAAAAAAGGAAAAATAACAATAGTCAATTATACTTAATCTCAGTGTTGTGTTCGGTCACTAATATTCCTTATTTAAATAGATCTTGAAGATCATTTAATAATAAAGCCTTAATGGATTCAGTTAGGCAAGCTCAAGGCCTTTGCTGTGCTTGTACAAAGAAACTGTATCACTCCCACAGTTTTTATTAAAATGAAACGTGACCTGCAGCAAAGCTGACAGCTGAGCAGTTAGGTTACAAATCAGTCTGTAATGTTAGGACATGTCGAATTAATATTGCCATTCAGCATGTCAAAGGCAGAGTGAAAAACAAGGCTTGATGAATAGAGGAGTTTGGCTTATGTAGAACAAGGCTGCAAGAGCTGTATGAGGGGTCCTGGGCTGGCAGTACCTACAAGAAGTGTCATGACACATTAATTTTTATGTTACGTGGGCATGAAGCTTTCATTAACAAAAATATTCTCAAAGTTGTATTATGGATATTCAAAATGAGAGCTGTTTAATTGCTATCTGTAACAGCAATAACCAAGACTATCAGCTTTTTCTCCTGGCATGTGTGTTTATGGGATAATGACAGCCCGTCTGGATGACATTAGTGTGTGGAGTTAAAACAGAAGGATGATTTTAACCAACAGTCTTTTGCTGTGATCAGTTAATGCAGATTAATTGAGTTGTCAGCAGATATTTGGATCAAGTTATAGGTGATCCCTTTGAGTGATTTTTAGCATGTAATTCTGGCTCTCCAGGGAACAAACTTCTCTGCAGCCTTGAGTGGAAAACGTAATTGGTATGGTAGTAGTGGTGTTTTCTGATTTTGTTTTCTCATCCTGATACATGCCCACAGAAGCTCTTCAGGAATAACATTTTTGGGCTCTCATTGTCTGAGAAATAATAAATATTTTTGAGAACATAGAGATATTTTTAATGTATTATCAAGGATAGTCACAATTATTTTCCACATTAAGATGGTTCATATACAGGACTACACCTCTTCACAACAGTAGTAATTTTGTCAGTGAAAATAAGAGTAGATTGAGGTTAAAATGAAGTTATCAGCACTATGAAGTATGCTTTAGTTTTTTTCTTTTTTAATTAAGGTTGTGGTAAAGCTATAAAAATATTACTTGCACATAGAAGAAAGAAGGTCAATGTGTACTATAGGACTTCAAGAAAATAATCTGTCTTAAGAATCTATAAAGGTATACTAATTGAAAAAAAAAATCAGTAGTGAAGACCAGTAGATGAATTATGAGAAGCAACACTGAGAGTCGCTGTAGAAGACTGCAATAGTTGTGTGTTGGTAGCATTGGTTTCCCTAAATTTTAGCACTCACAGTGGCCCTGAGCAAATTAAAATACAAATGTATGGTTCTCCCTGACTAGAGGATGGCAAGAGCTAGTCTTGGCTATGGGTTAGCGCTGCAATGTGGTGATCCAAGGCATGCACCAGCAGACCGAAGGCACCAAGGCAGCACCTTCATCTCAGCCCATTCTGTAGTGATGTAGATGCCACCAAATCTCTTAGGCTTAAATTAGATCAGCCAGCTTTGTCTTGGTTTGCAGCCAAAGCATGTACTCTCTCACCACTGTTTTCATGTTTTCCAGTGCCCTTGTAAATTGGCAAACATACTAGAAATGTCTAAAATCCTGTGTTCCTCAGAAAAATCCTTTCAATGTCAACATTTTATGAAGAAAAAAGACCTCGGTCTCCAAGGTGGTTTTGTCTCACTCCATCCAGACTTCCGTCTTAGTAGAGAGATGTTTTAATAATATTTTAACGGCAGGAATATTTTACAGGTATTTTAAAGGTAGGTTAATATATAGAAACATTGAGTGAGCGCAGTCCCTTTGACTAGTACACTGCTGCAACCTTTTTATCATGTTCATATTAAAAATCATAGTACTAAGAAGAAGCTAATTGAATACATTAGAGCTGTTATTAGGTTGTCTTGCACATATGCATGTATATATATCTGTCTATCCTCTAGACAGAGTAACTGTTCTGTAATAATAATGTATTTGTGTCTAAGATAATGTAATGTAAGATGAACGGAATTTCATTCTGGATGAGATTTCACTATTTTTTAATACACTTCAACAACTCAGATGGTACAATAATATTTTATCATAATGCTGATCAGAAATAATGTATTTCTGTTCTTTTCGATCCATGGAATTCCCTTGGGCCTATAAAATGCTAAATATGAGTAACTTCATCCCCTTCAACAAGGTTTACTTACAGGATGAAAATTACACATGCATGGGTCTTTTTAGGAATAGTGTAAGAGTGAAAAAAAGGGGACATGTTGCAGTTGCTAGGTGACTTTCAGCTCAAACATATAACATATTGTAAATAAACACAGAAAGCCATGGCTCCGCCTAACTGCAGAGACAATTAAATAAATCTTCTTTATTTGGGAGGAGATTTTTGGAAAAAAATTAGTTTGAATGCTAAAATGAATTGAAAGTAGGAAACAAGGCATTTGGGCTATAGAGTTTGATACTTCATGACACATTGGTCAGTCAGATTACACCATACAGTCTCAGCTGCTGTGTTTTGTCATCTGACTGTAATAAGAAGAACCAACGCAGGTAGCCATTATAATACAGAGAAACATGTTTTTTTCCTAGGAAGAGTAATAGGAATGTGTCTGGGCTGAATTGGAGTCTGATGTTGATACAGGACTCTGAAAAAGAGTGAGACCAGTCATTGAGGGAATGGACAGGATAGCACAGCACAGATCTTTTTTTTTTCTGAAAAAATCCTGGCTTCAGAGAACTGATTTCCTTTGACTCAGAGAAAAATACACAAGGAAGTAAAAAAACTAAACTCACAAAACCCAACAAAAACAAGGAAACAACTCTTCCTCCCCCAATTAGAATCGCTGCTTCTGAATGTTCAGTCTTTCATGTGCCGTTAGATTATCTTAGTCCTCTGATTCCATAGGGCTCTGTGTCAATACCCACACACAGTATGTCCCTCCTCTCAGAGGTTCATCCGTAATTTTCCTCAATAACTCTGTGGACACCACCACAGATAATGCAGAAGCTGATAGTGGCTATTTTATTTTGTGCCATCTTAGGTGTAAAGTTTCTCATCATCAAAAGCATTTAAGTAATAGATTAATCAAAATGGCTATCATTAAAATGTTTCTAAAGTTTTATCAGAGCTAATTAATTAGTGATTACAGTTGCTGAATATATATTTCTCTTTCTTTAATGAATCCTGTATTTTTTCCCAAAATATGACGGTCATATACATTAAAACTGAATACATGGTTTCTTTATCACTCTTCATGGATTTTTTTTATACCTTTTAGTGATAATTATTCAATAAGAATTCAGTAGTTGAATCTGTGTTTTAGAAGGTAAGCTGCTTGGTATAGTCCTCCAAACAGCGTGGGAAAGGCCAATGCTTATCTCTGGAAAGGAATCTAAATGGTGTTCACAGGGGTTCACATGAGAGAAGTCTGAAGGAGGGAGACATTGGACATAATGAATTATGTGTTGCAGGTGGAAGACAACACGTTGCCAGAGATGGTGCTGAACCTTTTTACAGTAAATTGATGGGCAAGGAAGAACTCAAGAGGGAATGATTTTCAAGGGGAAAGAACTCAAGGGGAAAGAAAGTGGAATGAGATGGCTTATAAGACTCAGACTGTGCAGCCAGTGCTTTCAGGGCCATAGGATTTATCAGGCATTAAGAGCAGTAAGACTGTGGTCCCATGGGCACCAGCATTTACCGCACAGACCTTCTCTGGACCATCACCTTCCCAGAGGGTCTCATGCAGAGGATTGTGTTCCTCTGTCTTCATTAATAACAGCAGCTGCTGTGTCATTAGTAAGCAGGCTGAGTTGATTAAAGGGTATGTTTAAAGGTATTTCACCGTCAGCTTTATACCTTTTTTTTACTATAATGGGGCAAATGAAACTTTCTCTCATCTTCTCTGATGATGAATTATTCTCCCCTCAGCAGCTTTTTTCCCCATTCCACTCTCCCCTTTGTGAATGGAGCTAAGGGAGTTAGCTTTGGCCCATGTCTCTTTGCTGTTACAATGCACCTCCTTGTTGGCAGCCCACACGAGCTGGAGGCAAGAGGACAGACTAGAAAACAGTTCCTGCTGTAAGACCCAGGACCACACTGTAAGATACTTCTCACAGCTCCCTCTGTGTAGTCAGGCTGCAGGAGTCACCGTCATCGCTGCCATTTGTCTGAGTGTTGTATGAAAGGCATGGTATTTGGAAGCTCTCTCTTCTTGAACAAAAGGGGTTTTCCTGCTACAATAGACGCATGTAAAGTTAAGCACATTGTGATAGTACTGATTCACAACACAGGAAATTCATACGCTGCTTCTTCAGAAAATTATAGTATATAGTCTTTGTGTTACTCTGCAGGGACTCAAGCAAGTTTCATTCACTATGCATTTATGACCTTCGTTATTCATCTGCTAGTGTGTCTAGGAGTAAAAATGCTCATTTACTTAGATGATGTCTCAAAGTATTAAAGCTCCTGTAAGAGCATATTTTAGTCACTGTGAAAGTTAATGGTCTTCTAGGATCTACTAGTAACACAGAAACATCTGTTTTAATTCCTCATTTTGCATATCATGGGATTCATTTGGGGTAAAATTGCACAGAGATTTTCACTGGTTGTAAGGGTAAGAGTAAAGGTACTCAAATGATCAAGAAGCACGTGGCTGTTGAAGATTGTTTGGTGACATATCTAATACACTACTCCACCATTCTTTATTTAGCCCCTTCAGACACTTCAGAACTAATTGTATCAAATAAACACAGTTTTTTCCTTCACTTTCTAGGTTATATTAGAGTCATAGACCTGAAAAAAGACTACAAAAAGTCACCTAGAAAATTCACTTGTTCTTAGACGGACTCGTCTTTAAAGAGTTTTGAGTACTTAATGGCAGCAATGGAAATGCTGTCACCACAACCCAGTCTGTCTAAGAGCTTCAGAATCTTTTCTTTAAAGGAAGCTTTTCCTTGTTTCTAACCTGAACCTTCCTTGCTGTGGTCTGTGCTCATTGCTTCCTGTACTACCTGTTGGAACTGATTCAGTTTCAGGCCCTCACCTGGGTCTTTTTGTATTGGGAGTAGCAGAAAGACAATTTTACTTCCTCAAAACATGGAGCAAATTAAGGAAATTACTGTGTTGGTAAACAAGCCAAAAAAAAAAGACCTAAGTTCAGTCTCAAAAGAAAGAAGAAGCTCTTGTTGCTGATGTTTTTTTTTAAAAAAATAATTATTATATAACAACTTTTGATTTTAAACCCACCTTCAGCTGACAAGCAAATGTCAAGGTTCCGTGGAGTAGAGCATTTCTGCACTTTTCTTCCACTAAAATAAAGGACCTCAGAAAATGTATACAACACAAGTTACAGAGTATGTAGGGCTATGGATAAAGGATATAGGTTTTAATCCCTGATTTACCATAGTTTTTAACACGCATATTCAGCTTTGACTTGACCTTAGAGGGCAAGACATATACCGAAGTACCTGGTAGAATAGAAGCTGTGCAGAAATAGTTCACTGCTTCACAGAAGCTGTATCATCTTTTCAATTTACTAAAGTATTTTTTTAAGGAACGGGAGCATAGGAACATTGATATGCTTATATGATGAAAATAAAGCATGGCTTTTGTATGACAATACCTTTGAAACAAGGTACAGCAGAGAAAAATTAAATGTTTCAAATATTCTATGGATAGAAGAGTGAATTCTGAATTTCTGGTTCGGTTTATCTTCCTGAAGGATTTACCTTGATAGCTGGAGTTTTATTGATTGAATCTGCATCATTCAAAGAAGCAAATTAGTGCTTTGCTGTCAGAATCTGTAATAAAGTTCCATGCTGTGATTTGGTTGGTTTCAGCAAGAAAGTATCTCTTTTTACTGTCTCGTCTTATTTGTTTTATTCCTGATGCACAGCAGTAGTATTCCTACCCTGTTTACAGCAGTGCTTCAACACATTCATTACTTGAATAATAGAAAAAGATCAATGATAAGGGATGTGTTTGTTTCATTTGTGCTGTAGACGAACTGCAAGTGTACAGAAAAGAACGTCTGTGTTCCGATTTCTTGTCAGCCAAATTTGATCAGTAGTTGATATCCCTGGAAATGTCGCTTAGTGATGACTAGGAGTTGTGTGGACGAGTGGAAGAACATGACTCTAGTGGTCAAAATACATGCAGGTCCTGATTCTGTACTCAACTAGACTGATACAACACCACATAATTACAGGCTTCAGCAGAGAATCTTCAGTGGAAAACCTGTTCCTCGGTGGAGAAGTAAGCCCAGAATTTATAGCTCTCTTGAAATAAATGGAGTTATGTAGTAGCAAATCCCTATATTAGGCAACCAAAACAATCTCTATCAAAAACTTGTAGTGCCTTTCCGGTTTCTGTTTATCTTAAAAGACCAGAGAAGAATTAGCTTTCTTTTCAAACAGATAGAGAACACCTTAAAATAGGCCATGAACATTGCACATGGAATGCCTTCATATATCTTTAGATGGCTAACAATGTTATTTATTACCTGATTACTGGAAAACCAAAGCTTATGCTTCATAGATGTGGCTTCTTCCATGTACTTAAAATTAAATGTTTTCTTCTCTTCCAAGCAGCATCTTTCTGTTTGTTCCCCACTTTCCCAATCAACAACATGACAGCCACAGAAAAATCTGTAGAAGAAGGTATTTGCAATTTGTGTTCTTTTAAGGGATACTCTTGCATATGAACATGAACATGCAAATGAAGAGGTTGGTTCATACTTAGCATTTTATTCAAATTAATATCTTATAATTTTTTGCAATATTTGATCAAGTCTTCTCTAAGCAGACACATATAGACGTGTCTGATTATTATCTATGACCTTCAGATTTCTCCTTTTATATCTCCATTAAGCACCAATATGTTACTAAAGCATATTTTGCAAATAAAAATTTATTGCTTAAAAAGAAAAGGAAGCTTCCTGCCTAGTTCTTAATTAATCGTTATTTAAGACACTTAAATATTTAGTGACTTCTCTTTTCATTTTACATACTGTAGTGACTCAAAGAAATTCTGTTTCTGAAGAATTTTCTCATTTATTGCAGTGAGTACGCGTACAAAAAAAAAACAGCTTCTGTCTCAATCCATAGACTGATGCTACTCCAGCTGTAAATATCAAGATGTCAGGTTTAATGGTGGCAGATTGGTGCAGAAATGGTCAGATTTCCCTTAGGCCTCATTTTCACTCCTTGAAAAGTGGAACAAAGTGCAGGTGAAACATTACTTTGCCTGCTAGACATAAGCAAGGTCCTGCTAATTTCAGTTTATGCAAACTGCACAGCTAAAGCTACAAAGAAATATTTAGATCTGTGGGCCTAATCATACAGCACAGTGAGCAGCAGTGGATTTGTGCAGCACCAAGGTATGGTGTTTCCTGACTCTTGTGCCTTATGCAAGCTACTGTCCAGTATCTGCACTGAGGGTTGGACTGTCCTTCAACCCCTGACCTGCCAATTGCCTATATTGCAAAACACTTGGCTCAGCCCTCAAGACAATTTTTAGACTTTCTCAACTCTGCTGAACTCCTGCTTATCTTGCAGATTTTCCTGGAAGTGCCTGGACTTGAAATCATCAACTGAGCCCTTTCCAGTATGCAGCTTTTAATTCCCTCAAACTTTCAGTATTTTTAGTAATGATCTGGCTGATGGAATAAATTGTCCTTCATTGTCTACCCTACCCTGGAGGTGGACATTAGGAATTGGCCAGCAACAAATTCACAGTTTGTTGTCCCTGAACTTCTTTCCTTCTCTAGAGCTGTTTGTTTTTCTCTTTATCATCTCTTTTTCATCTTTTATCTTTAGAGGAGGTAGAGACAACCATGAAAGGTGAAGGAAGCAGAACTTCTAAGAGGAATCCCATTTTCATACACTAACACCAAACATCTTCTGTTGAAAGGCAGGATACAAGTTGGAAGGGAGTAGTTTAGCCTTGCAGTCAGGGCCTTATTAACCAATTGGGCATCTGAATCATATTCTGTGGGAGGTCACATTTAGTGATCAAAGAGGACCCACTGATATTTGCATAAGAAGGTCATGATCTGTAAGCAATGGAAAAAAAATGTGGTGTTCCTTTCGTCATAAGGAAGGGCAAGGTGGACTTTTGTTTGCTTCTGCACAGCCAAATTAGCTATGAATATAGAATATGCTACAGTGTTCTGGGAAACATAGGTAAAATTGCTGAGCTGATATGAGAAAACTGAAATCTAAATTGCAGTACAAGCAAATAACCTGCTGTTATAAACTATACCTTTATAGATTTGCTTACTGATTGCAATACGCTATTTATTTTGTGTATAAGCTATGGATTGATCAAAATTATTTGTTTCCATTTGTATCTTGCTGACAAACTGTGGGACATCACTGTTTGAATGAAGTAGATTGAATTAGATCCCTTGTATGTAGAATGAGGAAATTAAATAAGAACTATTCTTGTAGTTTTCAGCTGAGTTATTTAGTTAAAAACATAGCTGAAAAGGTGGGAATTTTCACACTGGTTAACTGAAAATACTTTTTGTAGCCAGAGATCAATATTGATGCTTGAATGGATAAAACAACATTTTCAGTTTTTCAGCACTGTGTAAGGATAACATATAACTTGTAATGTGTGGGATGTCAGTTGACCATATTAAATGAAAACTTGTTCATCTTAATAATGTGAATAGTCTCAAGGATGTCCCTGAATTTGATTCTTTTCTAACGTTAGGCCATTGATTTCACATAGAAGCGAAATGGATTTGTGCTCACAGATTCTTATTGCACATATCCATTCACCGTAGGTCTGGAATAAAAATAGTTGATAAAACCAATACTACGTTAACAATTTTTCTTCCTGGTTAAGTTATACCTCCTGTACATCCAGTGCTCTGTGAAAATTGTTATCTTTGTCTTGAGATTGTTCAGTTTCTCTTTGCTGGAGAGTGGTACCTTAATGGGTGTCATTTGTGTGATGGAAGTAGAAACTTTGAGCAACTTACAGTGAGATTTCCCTTCTCAGTTGGCTTCCAATAGCATCATCATGTCATTAGCCTTAGCTAGTTCTAGACACAGAGCAATTTTGCAGATAATGCAATACCATGAAGGTGAAGTGAACCTCACCTACGTGACATGGGGCAAGTTATGTCATTTGTCTGCTCTTATCCGGGAGAGATGTGTCATTTGTCTAAGTGTGTCTGCAGTGAGGGAACTTGCATAGCATCTATGATAGCTGACATGAATTTTATTTCTAGTTCTACAACTTACAGCACAAGACCTGAGGCAGCTGGCTCAGCTTCTTTCTACAGTTCGCATAATACCACTTCTCAACTAGTAAAGAATTTTGATACCTACTGCAGAAGAGAATAACAGCTCTGGAAGTGCTTAATATTTCTACTAAGCAATATGGCACAATAAGCATGCTACTGTTTTCTAAGTTGAGATGGTGTGTTAATTAAACATCTCTCAGAGACTCTCGTTCCTAACCATTACTCATCAGTGTCTACTGTATAGAGAAGCTGTTAACCCCTGAAGACTACGTTAGTGAAACAATCCTTATTCTCTGTTATCTGTGTAGTTTTCCACAGCTGTCAGTCCAGACTTCCCAAGCAAGCCTTCTATGCTGACCACCCTCTTTTTTTTTGTCCATCCTCCCCAAAGCAAAAGCAACGTTTACTGAACTGTGTAATGCTCTTCACACATATCTTTGTGTTACACATGCCCTTATGAAACTAAGCTGAGGCAATTAGGAAAGCCCAAGTATGAGTGTTGCTTCCTGAAACACCAAGATAATCTTCAGCTAAAAAAAATAGCTTGCTTCTGGATAGAGTAGTACAGTGTCTGCTGCCTATGATTACCTTTGTGCTAATCCTATCCTCCTGATTTTAGAGTGTTGCTCAAAGTAGAACAGCACATCACAAGCAGTCAGAATATTTCTCTAGCACAGCAGCCATGAAAAATCTCAGTTGGGACCAACTGAACAATCAGTATCAAATTAAGGAGGAGACAGCTGGGGGGACTTGAAATCTTTTCTTCTCTTGTCATAGATACTGTGGTATTGCTTGACTCTCTAAATGAAATAACAATAGAGAAGCCTCAGGGCAGATTGTCTGCTTCCCCTCTCTTGGGGAATCTGCCTTTCTTCCTTCTCAGCATATTAGAGGTGGCTGATCCATTGTAATGCAATGTCAAAGGCTTTTGGGAGATAAAAAATGTTGTGTATGTGGTATTGGAAGGGAAAAAAAAAAAGGATTGACCACCAGATAAGATCTTTTCAGTAGAGGTTTTAAATAAAATCAGAAAAAAAAAGAGCACACTTGGGTTGACCAAGCTTAAAGCAAACAATTATTCCAGGTGGTTCTCCAGACTTACAGAAACTAAGTTCTAATTGGTTATCTGCATAGCTCTTTCACAAAAAACTCCTTCAGTAAAATGGCAACCTTTGCATCACAGATTACACATTGGTCACAGCAATCTTTTTTTCTTATAGATTAAACTGATTCGCTACCACTATAACGCTTGACAAAACATCTGTTAGATCCAAACAACTATTTGGTTTGACGACATTTCAATTCCTTTCATGAAAAACTGAGTAATATTTAATTATATGTGTGAGGAAGAACTTTGCTTTGTAGGATATTTTGTACTCACATGCGAACTAATATGGTAGCTGTTTGCTGTTTGTTATTCAGTCATCCCTTATTCATCTGTGTCTTTCTGGAAAGTTGTTTTCATCTGTGTAGTAATCAGAAACATTATTATTACTATGAGGTGGCCATTCATGAGCAATATCATTCTTCTTGCTCCATAAGGCACATAAGGCAGAAGTCAAAACAGTTATCAACAATGCATAGCCAATAGCAAACAGCTGACAAAAAACCCTCACGCTAAAAATATTTTGTCCAAATAATTCAATGGATAATTAACAAATTGTTATTGGCAGAAATCTGTTCATTAACAATTTGCAAGCAGGAAACTAGTTACAATGGATTTAGTAGGAAAGCAGTGTTGCATCCTCCTGCTCCCTGAGAACAGAATCATTCCTTTGGTATGTAAGGATTGCTCAGAGCAGTTTAGATTAAGTTAACTAAATGTATCGAATTCATGTATATAATTGAGGTGTAATAAACCTGGCATGGACATTTTCACTGAAAGCCAAGTAGTTTAAACTTTTTGCCTGCTTCAAGGATGTGGTGGGTTAACCTTGGCCAGTGGCTAGGTACCCACTCAGCTACTCTTTCAGTCCTCCTCATCAGAAGGTCTAGTTTCCCTTTTTTTGGACAATGCTCTTTGCTGTGTTGTATTTCCAGCAGATGTCTCTTAAGTTGGTGACTCCCACAAGAACAAGGGCTAACGATCGTGAGACTTCTCACAGCTGCTTGTTAGAACATTCATCTGCCTCTTTATCCTGGTTGGGTGCTCTGCAACAGACTCCCAGATGATTGCTGCCTTCTTGGCCTTCCCCCTTATTCTTACATATAAACACTCAACCCTATTGTCATCATCATCAAGCTCTAGCCCAGGGGTGTCAGACTCACGGCTCTGGCCGCTCTCTGCCCCTGCAGCGTAACGTACATCACACGCTGCACACGTGACCAGCGCTGGCAGGAGCGCAGGGGCAAGGAGCTCAGCGCTGCCGCCGGGTAGGAACAAGGTGCTGGGACGGACAAAACAAGGGGGAGGGACTGATTTGGCCCACAGGCCATGAGTTTGACAGCCCTGTAGACAGTCAAAAACCTCCCTAACATATAGGGCTACCCCATCGCTTCCCCTTTCTTGTCTACCCTTTCTGAAGAGTTTATAGCCATCTACAGTTGTGTGAGTCATCCAACCATGTTTCCATGATGGCAACTATATCATAGTTTTCCTGCTACACAAGGGCTTCAAGATTCTCCTGGGTTTTTTTTTGCCCATGCTGCGTTTATTGGTGTAGATGCACTTCACTTGGCCTATTGATGCCACCATCTTTTTGGAGGGAGAAGCTCTAATTCCTATGTGACCATTCTCAGGTGCTTCTGCCCATGTTATTTTTTAGATAAATTAAAAGGAATGAGGCATATCTTGATGTGATTTTAACAATTGGGATGTGAACCAGGACTTGGACCTGAGAAGGATTTTCCTCCACAACTTTTTCTTTCGTAGTGCTAGCTTAGTGTCTGTTTAGGACGGAAAAGTTTTGCATGTCTTTCTTAAGTGTATAATGTCCAGAAAGCTGATTGTGTCATGGTAGCCAAAGCTAACGGTGTATTTTGGCCACTGTTGTAGATGAGATACAAGCTTAGACAGATGTTTCTACTGTTTGACCTAGTATAGCCATTCTTTTTTATTCATTTATGTAAGGAGCCAAAACAATAGAAGATTATCATGTGGCTATATGGAGAATTATTGTAAGTATCATTATATCAAATTTTTATTTTCAAAATTATGGATAGACTGGTATAGTCCCTAAAACTGAAGTCTTTGCTTATCCTAATTACACTAGGTTATGAAGTTGCGCAGGGGAATGAGGGAAACTAGGAATTTTCTGCCCTCAAAACCTTCCTTGTGCATTAGCTGGAGGCACAGTATGCTTTCAAACATCTGAGTATTGCAAGAGATTACCAGGAATGCAATCAAAGAGCAAAATGATTGAGGACATTGTGACAGCTGTGTTTAAATCAGACCAAAGGATAACTTCCCTTGGTGTTATCAAACAGCATTCTGTAGTGCTTCTTAAGCTTGTGTAAAATATAGACTGGTGGATATTTCTTTTATCACTGCAGTGAATTGTTTTTCGAAGTCCACACATGTATGTGGCATCCACTCTATCCTATGGCAATGAGTTCCACAGGAATTATGATCTTTGTGGAACACATCCTTTCTTGGGTTTCATGTGCAAACTTACTAAGTACTTGTTTTATTGGGACTGCTTCCTGTGCTATGAAAAGCGGAGAAAAAGCATTCTTTATTCATTTTCTCAGTTCATGATTTTCTAAGTTCATGATTTTCTGGTGCTGTCATAGTACTTTCCCTCAGTTTTCCCTCTTCCAATATGAAAATCCTGAAACTATTTTTTCTTCGACATATCTTTGATCATCTCGTCACACTTTTCTTTATCCTTCTATTACTACCCTGTCATTCTTGAGATAGGATGGCTGGAACTGTATTCAATATTCAAAATGTTAGCTGGGCAATAGACTTTTATGGCAGTATTATTATATTTTCTTCTGCTGTTTTCTGCTTTTTTTCCTAATATTTCCTAATATACCATTTTCTTTTTTGACAGATGATGAGGATTTAGGTGACATTTTCATAAAGCTGTTTCCAAGCTGTCTTTCCCCACCAACAGTTAATATCGCTATGTGTTTATATATTTCCCAGGGTAAAGGCACTAGATATTAGCTATTTAGCCATGAAAACACAGCTAAATTACAAGAATGGTTTAGGCTGTAAACAGAATGATTGTTGGTAGAATTTAATGTTTGCTTAGTCCTACTACAGTTTTATACTCTTCTAGGTTTTGTTATACCAGAGATTTCTCACAAATACCTGAGGCAGTGCCAATGTTCCTCATGGACCCCATCTTTTTAGTGAGTTGTTGATTGTTTGAATAGAGCATTAATTATAATAAGAAAGAGGTTCAGGAAAGAGTTTATTCAATGAGTTTTTTATAAGACGATTTTGCTAATTTTGCAAGGCATATCCTGACTGAAACCAAAGGAAGCCAAACATGCATAATTCTTCTCTGTACTATCTCAATGAAGATTTCATCCTGTAGTCTTCAATATGAGATAGAAATGTGAAAAGAAAGCTGAAATGTGTTATTATTATCATAATGGATGCTTAGATGGTGCTCTGGAGCTTAATGAAATATAGAACTAAATAAATCACCTCAGAATTTTTAAAACTCAACTGTGAAAGAACTTAAAATAGTTGTTTCTAAAAGAAGTGCTGACAGAATAAATATATTACAGCAAGTCAATCAGTCTCATCTCTGACTTTAAAACTCTTGCTATGTTATATTTCAATGATCATTATCAAAAATTCCTTAGTGGGCCAAAAAGACCTCTGTATCATATCACAAGAAGAGACCTTTTTAAAATCACATTTTCAGCACTCTCCCTTCATGGATGATGACTCATTTGACTTTTTGCTTATTAAAAAAAGATCTTGCTTTCAAATTTGTGTCTGCACTACTGTTCAGAATCTAAAGCTTTTTGAAGATTTCCTGTTAACACAGTTTTCTCTGAGAAGGAGTTCTGTTCCTGTTTATTCCCATGCATTAAAAGCAGTGTTCCCTTTGTATGCCTTTTTTTTCCCATTCCGGTCTCAGTCCTGCTGGTCTGGGGAGAGATCAGGGATGGAAATATTATCTTATGGCTTTGGTGGTTTGACCCTGGCCAGCAGCCATTCTTTCTCATTTCCCCTTCTCATCAAAACAGGAGGAGAAAATAAAATAGAAAATCTCATGGGGTGAAATTAAGACAAGGAGATAAGTCACCAGTTACCATCATGAGGGAAAAAAAAATTCACTGGGGAAAATTATTTTATTGCTAATTAAAAATAGATAACATTAAAAACACCTTCCTTCCACCCCTTCTTTTTCCCAGATTCAATTTTAATCCTTCATTTCTAAATCCTCTGCCTCCACTTCCCACAGTCTGCATAGATGGAAGTGCTGGTCATTGCCCCATTCTCTGTTTCATTTTAATTGAAAAGCTGAGATGGCTCCTTGACTCAGTCAGCTGTCCTGTCCGTTAAGGACAATTGGAAATCACAAAGCTAGACTTGGAATGCAGAATAACGTTGCGAGTACAAAGGGGCATCCTCAGCTGTTAGATCATAAATAAGGAGGCCAAATACATGAACCAGTCCAAAAGATAGCCAATGAACTCTAGTTAATTCTTTGAAAGACATTTAGGGACATGGTTTTATGTGCCTATTTTATGTGCTATTTACTTCAACATATTGGTTTATTAAAGTAGAAAGGAGCTGGACCTTTTTCATTTTCACTGTTCTCTCACAGCTGAAACAGCTTAGAAAAACAGGTATGCAAGAGAATAAATTAAACAATTGCTCTTCTTGTTGTTTTGATTCCCTGTGCACTCCAGGAAGCCTGATCTGAACAGTTCAACTGCTGGAAGCCCGTAAACTCTCTACAGAGATTCAGTAGTGGAATAAAAAGGAAAAAGTTACTCTATTAATGAATAACCCATAAAATAAGAAAGTGAGTTATTTATGACAAGTTTTGTTTTAGTATTTGATAGGGGATATAATTACTGAGTCCTTGATTATTCTTCTTTTCAGAGCATACTCAACACCTTTAGATTTATTCCTTGAGACCACTGAGTGACTGCAAAAACTGATCACCGACGGCAGTTTTTTAAATATCACTGGTCTTCTGACAAGTAAGTTCTTCATTCTCAGTTTTGTTTTCTCCCCTGTATTCCTGATTTGTATTTTATCCTTGTATTTATTATAAGGACTACCATATTCATTTTGGGGGCCACGTGAATAGTAGGAAAATGATCTTAATTTTTCCCAGCTAGAATAAATCCTATCAGTATTACAGATATAACTAAGGTGAAGTACTGTATCACCTGATTATTCCAACTGGTAAGGCCAGTGGGACGGTAGTCATATATATGGGTGATTTGGGGCTTTTTCCTGGTAACACATCAAATGGTTAAGATCATTATTGTCTGTCATTATAATTGCGAGGCAGCTGGGTGTGGAAATTCTTATCCATTTGTAGTTGGGCTCCTCTTCTTCTTGGGAGCCTTCAGAGGTTATTCATTGTAGTAAGTGGAACCCTAAAACTTTCCAGAATTCACATGGATACGAAAACTGTAGTCGTATGCCTCCTTTGTCCATTTCATCTCCTGTGCTCTCTCTGCATATCTTATTCTCTGGAAGTTGAGTTGTTTAGTCTCAGTCTTGTACTACAGCAGGAGTTTGCTGACACTGTATCTAAATCAGTACATTATATAGCGCAGTCCACCAGTGCAACAGGTACTAGTATAACCTTTTGATATAACTTGTTTCCATAACTATGTTTACTATCTAAATGGCAACAATACCTGGCTCCCTTTCTCCTACTGACTCTGCATTGTGTTTCTCAAATTCCTCTGCATTACCCAAAATGTAGACCTTTGTCTTCAAACGTTCTCATGCCTGTACAGTCTTGATACATCACACCACACCACACCAAAAGCAAACTGATGCAAAATGGGGACCTCGAACTTTTAAAAAGATCTTTGGACTTCATTCTTCTGCCATTATTTTTAGATTTCCTGGACTTTGTTTTGGCTATAATGGGAAATGGGAAGAGGAGCTTCTCTGTTCCTTGGCTTCAATTCTAGAACAAGAGAAAACCCCTTTTCAAAGTTTTCAAAGCCTTGCAAAGTAACCGACTAGCTGTTGCTTCTTCCAATCTGAGTGAAGACCAAGGTGAAAACTGTGAGACAAATACAATGATGACATCTCTCAAAAACAGCAGAGATTTTATAGAAAGGGAAAAATAAAAGTATTAACAATTTGGAAGTCCTTAGTGGACTTAGGAAAAGAAGCTGGAAGAATTTAGAAACTGCTGGACATAACAGTGTCTGACGATAACCTCTACAGGTAGAGGAAAAAGTATTAGAAAGGTGGATAGGATCAGGAAAAGCAGAGAGAAGAAAGAAAAACTTGCATAGGAAGGGGGAGAAAGAGGATCCTTACCGCTTACTAAGATTAACAGAAAAGCAAGCTCCTTTCTCTTCAGGACTTGTTGAAGGACAACCTCGGAACTTCTTAGTTTTCCTGTTCACAAAGAATAAGGTTTATAAGAAACTACAGTTTTAAACACAAAATTCTTTCTAAGCAAGGAAGTCCACTCATCCTAGCTTATTAGGTGAGAGATCTTTTATATATATATATATATATTTATAAGTATATTTATAAGACTATTCCACCAAAATAGCAATGAAGATTCTCATATCACTACCACACTTCTTCATCTTTCTTTGTGATTTTATATAGCTACTGTAAATATTATGTTATTTGCTTCTTGTTGGAATATACTCCACTTCAGTGTATCTGAGATTTTATGAAATTCAGTGCCTCATTACAGACCGGTTTAGCTTTAGCAATTATCCTGTGTATGATAGCTAAAGAAATTTTAGGATATTATCACTTTTGCCACTGCATATTTCCAAGATAAAGATGAAAATAATGCATTGGACTTAAGTGAAAATACAGGTTTAAAAATCTTTAGGTTTATTTGCATTATTTAAATGTAATTTTATTAGAAGCTATAGATTGAACATCTGAAATTTCACTTCTACACAAGTAAATGAAATTACAAGATTTTTTTCTCAGTTTCCCTTGTTTTCACAAGTACAAAATCATCTTCCTTCTTTCAAATTGCTTGCTTGATTGTTTTTCAGATGTTTTGGCTATAAGCAACTTTTAAACTTTTAGAACTTTATTTAGGGTTCTTAAAGGAACACAGGGTCATGGTTTAGATTTCACTTTTCGCAGAAAGTAGATTTACTGTATACATCACTTGTTACTAAGTGATTTCTCTTCTAATTATTCTCTTTTGTGTGATTTGCTTTCAAACCTAGACCATAATGTGTCAGAGATGTCTATAACAATATGAACTTCCATATCTACTTAAGTGAGCATTCACCTGGATTTTACTCAAAGGAAAGGTAGGCTAGAACTAAAGGAAAGGTAGGCTAGAACTAGTGGTTCCAGTTCTTCTTGGATTTGTCTTTAAGATGCAGTTTTGATGGCCTTTTTACCATGAAAAGCAGACCATAAGGAAGCTGAAGGTGTTCTACACAATGAATCCAAGCCTAAGAAGTGAACTACTGAATCTCTATGGAATTAAACATATTAGGACACAAGACTGTTTTGTCACTTCATCAAGCCAGGAAATAAATCATAAATTGTGAAACAATCTGACTGAAGAAATGGTAGGATTTCAGTCTGACATGGGGCTCCATTTAGGTTTAGGCAGGTTAATTGATTTTAACTAACATTGTGTTTTGAGGTATATGTTATGGAAGCAAAGCGGATAGGTAGATTCACAGCATAGGTAGATGTCATGATGGTCAAATCTTCTTATATTTTGTAGTACAGAACTGTAATAACAACAGAGTCAGTTCCCTGTTCTGCTAAGTAGTATTCAAACCCAAATCTCCCACCTCTGATTACAGTACCTTTCAGCTGCCTTGTCTTTATAATATTCCCAGGCAAAGTATTTATTAGAGTTTAATTTAGTCTATTCAGTATCATTAAAGTAGTTTAGTTTTCTACCACGATATAGTAGTAAATAGTAAGGCAGGTGACCTCACTTGTTTGATAATCTAGACTGGGAAGTATATTATTACCCTGATAAAAGTAGTTAATTTCCTTTACATCATAGTTTTCTTGCTTACAGTATTGTTGACTGGCAGTCTAATTCCCATTGACAAAACGGCGATGGGAGAAAAGTCCTTCATCACTGTAGTCAGACCTGTTCCACTCAGATTATTTTGACTACTACTTTGTTTACATTAGGTAGTTCTAATGTGAAGGTGGAGCTATATTAAGTTGCATTTAGGAAATTGCATAAAAACTTGTGATATATTTATTCAGGTTACTGATTTCTACTTTTTGTTATCTTGCAAATGAATTTAATTTCTCATTTATTACGTGTTTATTTCTTTTATTTATAACTTACATTCGGCAGATTTATTAGTTAAATAACCTTTCTTTGTACTGAGTAAAGAGAACTGTGTGGTTTTTTCTGTTTACTGTATCTTGCAAGGTTTTAGAATTAGCAGATTTCAGCCTCTGCCACAGAGCTTTTACCTACTGTAGAAAGCAAGATTTTTCTGCTTTTATCGGCTCTCAAGAGATAGCTTTAGATGAACTAGATATTGAACAGAGCTAACCTGAATAAAGCAAAGAAAATACTTTCTATGCACCTACAGAGGAACTAACAGCTATCAAACTTGGACTGAACACTTCATCAGAGACCCTTTTCTCCAGTCAGTCAAACTCTCCTAGCTCAGTGGTTTGATAGTCAGCAAATCTTTATCAAGACATATGTAATACTTGAACTCTACGTGTTATTTAAGGTAAATCAACATGGAATTTAAGAAGTTTGGCAGTACACTGTTAAAATTTCATATTTAATTTTAAATGACCCTACTTTTATATAAAAACATATATCTAATCCAAAAAATGCATCTAGTTAAAAAACATCTGCAAAGTCCACTCTTGTATTAAAAAATGATGCATGAGTTTCTATCCAGGCTGCCTGCAAGACAGTGGAAAATGAAGCAAGCAGCTCCGGTTTACATGGTTATTTGGATACACTTGATGTATTAAAAAAGTGAAATAGTGGCTTGCCTAAGGCAACAAGCATGTTACATTTAGATGTTGATTTGCTTATTTAATAAGCATAACAATAAAACTAAAGTATTATACATTCTCTTTATGAAAACAAACAGAATTCTCATTATAAAGAAGACTTTTTTATTTATTCATGGAATTTCAGAATGAGATTATATGGACACTGAGATATAAGGGAGGCATATTTTTTTTGTTTGTTTCAGTTTTTAAAAACAAAGTAGTATCTAGGCAAGTTTATCTGAATTCTGTTTGGCAGTGTTGTTAATAAAGGGCTACCCAAATGCTAACCTTGAAAATGTACAGACCTTCATCTTCCAGACATATATAATTCCATGTATACCATTAGCAGAATTTGATATATTTTCCGAGAAATAGAAGTTATACAATAAGAAGGGAAAAACAAACTATATATGTGTGCAGTCTGTCTTTTTTTCTAGAAAGGCACCTTGAATCTGAGACACCTCTCCAGCTCCTTAATGTGAAATTCTGTTCACTCGAATGTAATGAATTTACTTTCAGATATTTCTTCTCAGACTTCTAGCGTGTTTCCCACAGTAGGAAGCCAAATGGCATCGCAATCTTTGTTATGGGAAAAGGCACAGGAAAATTCAGATAGTTGTGGAAAGAATGTAAATAAAAAACATTAGCCTCTTACCCAACAATTGTCCAGTAACAAGAGCAATTATGTAGACAAATGGTGCTGATTGCAATCTTCTTTCCCCTCAGCATGGCAGTTGCTCAGTGCAGAGCACTGCTGACTAGATATGCTTTTGACATTGGCATGAAAGATTATGCTTGCCCTCAGTGTGATAGAACACTGGGCTGGCAGATATAACAAATAGAGATCTGGGCCATGGGAGATGCTGAGCACCTGTGACACCTCTCTTTGCTAATTCAGAAATTTTTCAGTGAATGCATAAGTGAAAATGAAGGATCACAGTCGCCTAGTTGGGGGGATGGAGGAGGGGACACCTGAATGAAAAATGCAGTTTCAGGGAGCTTCTCATAAGGCAAGAAATGCCAGTGGTGCTGGCCACAAAAGGGCAGAAATTCACCCCAGTTCAGGTGTGTTAAAATTGTGTTTAGGGTTACCTTTCCCCTTGGAGACTTTGTGCTAGAGCAGTTATTGCTCGTCTTTGTTCCTCATGCATGATGCTGAACCCATGGGCAGCAATGTCCCCGCTGTGCTGGTGGAAAGCTCTTTGTAGTTCTGCCTTCCTCCCCAGAAATGCGTCTGTGGCCCCAAGCCTCATCTAGGCCAGCAGTTCTGCTGTGGCCAGGGAGTACCTTGGTGCAGGGCATCAAGTTCTCTCCATACCTGCTTGTCAGAGTGACTGTAACAGCCTGAGCTGCCATATGGGGGACTCTTTGCAGGGGCGCTCAGGGGGGTGGGAGAAGATGAGCAGGTAGGGTCCTGCTGGGCTGTTGGGAACTCAGATCATTGCTCTTGTCCTCACAGCCTCTCTTGTTCCTCAGAGATCCCATGGACATACATCCGTCTAACTTCTGGCATGTAACTGAGACTGCTACAATTAGATACCATCACCTCAGGCTTTCTTTCAGTTAACACAGAGAAGTCCTGGGAGATCAAGACCCTGAGGGACCCTGGTCTGCTTTCAGAGGAGTCTCGCTTCAGTGCTGGCTCAAGGCTGCTGTTCTCCTAAATTAGCAGCTTGGGTTAAGTGCCTAAGGGCAGGCAGGATCACTGTGAACTTCTGTCCTCATTTGTGTCAGTGAAGCAAGTAGTCTCTGCACCCTACAGTGCACAGTCAGGCTGTTGCTCCTGCGCTCCAACAGGCATAGGGAGCTGAGCCTTCCAATTTGGGTCCCTCCAGCCTCCTCTCACAGGCACAAATCATGGATGCCCAGTAGCAGCCCTCTAAAGCGACCACAGGCGCCTGACCTGAGTGGCCTGCAGGGTCAGTGTGCCTGTCTCAGCCCTTTGGCTGCAGAACAGACTAGCACCTCATTACCCACAGAATTAAAAATAGAAGAAATCTCTCAGGCTATGGTGTATGTCTGTGACACCCTGCCTCCAGCAGCTCCTTCTGGAGTTCTGGCAAAGGGCTGCAAATTCCTGACAGACCAAAGAATTTTGGGCAGAGAGTGAATGTTTAGTGTCTTCTTAAGGAGGAGTGTCACCTCCAAACTACGATTCCCTCATTCTGATATGACAGGGCTGACTCAGTCCAGCTTAAGAGCAGGTTTTGGCAAAATGTAGTCCTTTGTAGCTCAACATGAATATTATTTTTGTATTGTAGTACTAATAACCAGTTAAAAGATAACAACACTTATTACGCAGATACAGACACATTCTTTGTCTGTCTTGTCAGGGTAGAAATGAGCAAAGAGCCAGAAGTACAGTTCATTAGGAAGGAAAAAAGCCATTTAATTATCCTAAGAAAACTGTCTTCCTAATTTTTTTCTTTTTTTTTTTTTTTGCTAGTAGTTATCCTTTTCATGCTATTTGCTGAGATTTATATATAAAATTTTTATGTAAAATTGCAGAGCATCTGTCTCTTGGCCTATCAGCTTGATCAGGCTTGGGGAACTGAGGGTAGAAAAGGAAAAGAAAATATGTAAATACAATGACTATTGAATTATTTTATTCCGCCATATGGAGTTAAACTGTTTAAGAAAACAGAAGATTTCCATTTCAATGCTATTTGTTTTATAATAGATACTTCCCTTTTCTTAGTCCTTCTACTTCCAGAAGGATCTTATTCTGCCTATTCAGTCCTAGTCAAAAGGTCACTGTTGTCCTACAAGAGTCCTCTTGCCCCTTCCTGGCACCTTTGAATGGTGTGAATAGAGCTCTTTTTCTCTGAGGCTGAGACCCATCTGTGCAAAAGCACACCAGGAACAGCTGAGTAGCAGCTGAGTACATCCCTTCCCTCCTGGAGGGCGCACCCCAGCATGCAGCACGAATGGTGTGAGGAGAAGGATGGGCAATCCCACCAGTCTGGCTTGGCTGACACTACAGCACTTGGCTTCCTGATCACTGTGCCACTGTATTGTCCCATTAATTTAAATAAATTCAGGCTTTTTGACAGATAGATCCCTAGGCAGGTGATTTTTTTAGCTTTCTACTTAATTGCACAACCTAATTATTTAATATTTCCTAAACTAAATTGTGCCTACAAGTCTTTACAAGCATCCCTCTCTCTTCTTGCTTGTAAGAACTCAAACCAGCTCCAAGATCTTGCTATGCATAGGAAACAGTAAAGATATTTGAAGAAAAGAAACAAAAAAGATCCATTTACTTGCAGGCAAAAGGTCAGAGGGAAGAGATTATAAAAAGTGCAGAAGAAACTGTTAAGAGAGTTTAGCTGCCAGTGCTTGGCATGCTTTTGCTCAGTGTATGTAAAGGGAGATTTGGTGCAAAGCTGGAAACACTCAAGAGGTAGAGCAGAGGGTGCACACAAGCACAACCCTGCCAAAACTCAGGTCTGTATTCTGAGTGACTAGTAGAGTTCCTGAGGAAAAATGAATAAAAATACCTAAATATCATTTTGCAAAACAGCTACATCAGTTTAATTACAGCTTTTCAAAACATCTAACCTCAAAAAGACAAGCAGCCTTAGAGGTTTCAGACAGAGGATTTCAAAGTATGATAAGGCTGAAAATTATCTGTAAACATTGGCTTAACTCTAATGTTTGCTATCCTTAGTTATTGGTGATATTTTCTGTGTACTGCGATATAAAAGGACTTCAGAGACTCCCTGAAGATGCCTCTATTAAGGCAGTGAGTATGCACATATCAAAATGACCAGAAAGGGACTAGATCAGTCCCAAACAAATTAAGAATGTGTAATTGTTATGCTTGTAATAATGATAGTATGTTTTATATCATTGCACTCAAGCAATTGTAATTTCAGTTTTATGGAGCAAAAAGTGCAGTCTCTGAGATTTAACTTTTAAGTAGGGGATTTAATTGACACTGCTTGAAAAATATTAATGGACCTTCATTAGTAGGTATTGTCTCTCCCCTTATCCTACATGATTGTTTCAATTTAAACCAGCTCTCTTCCTTGTGTATGGAAATATTGACAAAAATAGGTCTTTCTTCAGCAACTGATTAGCTAAATCATCCTTTTATTTACAAGCAGCACTGTGTTCCTGAGCCCTAAATCTTGCTAGTTGGAAGAGTGGGAGGGAAAGTAATTTAATTAAGTTAACTTTATTGACCCACTGGAGCTGTTGTTTAATAGCATGGCTCCCTGGAGTGTAGTGCAGGTAAATTGAATGAATGCCACAGAATATCACTTCCTGCATTGCATACTTCAAACCTCTGCCAGGCAGTTTCGAATGAGCAGCCAATCAGGATAAAGTTTTTTTCCAGCCTTGCTGGCATGGATGGCATTTCCCATTATGCATAGAACAACATGCAGAGTGTTACCCAAGCGTTCCTCTGAGCGCATCGGGAGGCATAACTCTGGGACCGTGTGTGTGGCACTCAACTTCTGCATTCCAAAGGCAACTTTGTGGATTGGTTCTTCAGCCATGTATCCAAAAATACATTTTTACAAAGGAGGAAAATTAGCATGTGAGTCTGAATGAAAGTGCTGTGAGTAAATTATTTTAATGTTAAAACCTCAGTGGACTCATTCTGCATAAGAAATCAGAGTCCAGAAGGATAACAGATATCGTCTGGAGCTGTGCTTGTCTTTAAATACTTGGGAACAAAATGAAAAATTACGAAACTTGTTTAACTGTTATTTGATAAAACAAAAGCTACAAAGGCTTCCACAATGTATGCTCATAGATAATAGTGCCTGCTACTCCTTCAGGTATTGCTGCTGTTTTTAAAACCTTTGTCCAGATGTCTTATTAGTCTATAAAATGGTTCCAACAGCTCCTCCACAATGAACTGGAACACGCCTCCTTTTCCTTTTCTTCAATATTGTCCATTGAGTACCAGATGACAGTACCTCAGTCTGTTCCACCTTTACTTCCAATCACTTATTTTTAAATGCAAGCCAGATCAGTAGTTGTGCAACAACAGGCCACAGAAAGTAGAATTCTGCATTTTCAGATTTTTTTTTTTGCTTTCTGTAGAGTTATTCTTATAATACTTTAAAATCATCCAGAAGTATTATTGTGTACTTAAATAGAATAAGAGGAAAGTACACATCCATGATGCTATCCCTCAGTTCTTTCCAAACGTAACAGGCAAATCAAAAGTGACTGTTTTCCTGCATAAGAATTCATACAATATTTTCGGTGAAGTTCTTTAAAGGTGTTAAAATACAAATGTGTTAAAAATGCATAAATTTTAGCTTTATCTAATTACAGTTTTAAAGGACTATTGAATCAAGGTTTATAATATTATTTATTTGTTTAATATTTAACTTACCATTATTTAATTTATGTTTATATTAGTATTAATATGAAATATTAAATGCTAACAGATAGTTCTGAGTGGGGCATAGACTTTTTACCAAACACCAATTTAGACTTCCATTGGTAGTTTTCCTGGTGGGCAGAGTTGACCTTAAGCAGCTCCCACCCCTGTCCACAACCTTCCATCTGTCTCTGCCTTTTTGCTTCCTGTCGTGCTGGTATAGTTTTTTGTAGGACTGTAGTGAATTGAGTTAGCAACCTTGAAAACTTACCTATCTCTTTTTTTATTTTTCTCAAGATACTTTATAAAGCAGAGCAGTGTGCTTATCTGGTTTGTAGTGTAGCTCCCAAATCATTGTACCAGCACAACTGAACATGCATCACGGGGAAAGGCACAGCTTCAGTTCAGTCAGACCAGAAAAATTGCGCATCGAACCACCACCGGATTTTAAGACATGCTGCTTGCCTAATACTTTAGCCTATAAACTCTACCTAGACATGCTTATGATTGATGCTGTTTTCTCTGAACCAAAACTTTGCGGAAAACTTTTGCCGGTATCCGATCAACGCTTAGGGATAGATATTTGATAGCTTTTGATATTTGAAGGTTTTATGAGTTTGGAGGTTTTTTTAATGTCAAAATCTAGGGAAAAGTCCAAGTTGGTACATTTACACCACAGAAAACTCTCGTTTATTTGAGGATTGGGTCTAAGAATTTTTTGCTTTCTATACTTACAGAGTTTGCTGATTTAGTAGCTTTTTTTTTTTTCCAAGTATATCTTACATCAAGTGGATAGAAGTAATTTATTGTAACTAATTTTTTTCCAGACAGTAACAGATACCTTCTGCGTCACCTCTGTTTTCTTTTAGTGTTGGTCTTTCCCACGCTGAAGGGACACTGAGGTAGAAGTTTCACAGCTGCAGAGTAATGGCACCTTCTAGGCTCTAGTTGTATTTACAGACATTCCTCCTTTCCACTGTCATTGTCACCCACTAACTGGCATTGCTGCCCCTGCAGTTTTGTTAGCAGAGTGGCTCGCGTGATTGCTCCTTAGCCTGAAACTTGCAAACTCAGCCAAGCCAGTTCAGACTCATAGTTCTCTCCAGTTACAATAAACTAGCTGGCTTTGCCTTGAGCATTTCAGTGTTCACATGCCCCCCTCTGCTGGCGTGGCTGTGGGGCAGAGTGTGGAAAACTCAGAGGGGTTATGTTATCAAAACAGCATGATAATGTGTAGAGAGAGTGTTTGCTGTTATCTGAGCCTTAAGCTCTTTAAACACAAGAGAAGGCAGCAAAAGTGCCTGTAGCACGGTTGTGTCCAGCAGAATTGCGTTCAGGTGTGATATTAAGCATGCAGTAATATGGAAACTCATATGCATTTTTTTTCTTTTTTGCGCTGATATTTAAACATTCACTCATTTTTTCCCATCTTGTAAAGACAAAAGCTGGCCCATGATTTTGATGGGTTTCATTTTTTTATTTGACATTAATTGCTTGTTCATTTATTTACGTAAATAGAGATCAATGAATATGTGTCAAACCTTTGCTACAGACGAGCCAAAAGTTTAGCAAAGTGTCTGAGTCAACCACTCAGAAACTTAAGAGTTCATTAGGAGGTGCTTTCAGCACCTCACAAAGCTTAACCTGGCAATAGATAACTAATGATCCGTAATCCCAGTTATGGAAAAGCCTGAGGAGTTTGGAGAGCTCCATTTGATAATTTACTAGGAAATCCCTGATAATTTCTCCAGAAGAAAATTTAAATATATGGAGAAGATAACATAGCCTGGACACCGGAGGAGGAACCAGATGCTGAATAGGGTGGATTCATCTCTTTTTTTTTTTTTCAGAAATCTGTTGCTGCACTTTTTAAGTGGATTGTCTGCTTTACCATGTACGTACCACGAAGGAACATTGGCAGCACTGTTGCAATGAGAAAGATCTATTTATTTTCTGCTGCAAAGTGTATCAACAAATTACTGTTTAAATTCTCTGTCAGAAGACGACAATAACATTTATCAGTAGAATTATCAAAATACGTAGGGGAAGGAATATAGGTTCTCAGCCTGGAAATCACTTATGAGAATTAATTAATCCCAGCATTTGTTTTCTTTAACAAAGGGCCCTTGAATAAAATTGCTGAGAGGAAATGCACATGGAAACTTGTGCCCTTGCACATGTGCATAGAGTAGCATTTCCAAACATTAACAACAAGAGAGAAGAAAACACTGAGTGAGAAAACTTGTTAATACAAAATCCAGGAACTCTGAAAGGAACTCTGTAGTACAGTGGTAGTGGAGGTATTCCTGATTTAAGAAACTCTTTCAAAACCATATCGGTCAAGTCAAGTGATATTTTAAAGACTTTTGTGGAAGCATGAAATGCCAGTAATAATGAACATCACAATCTCTGCCAGAGAATAGAAGCTGAATAATCATATCAGTATTTTATTTCATGATCATCATTAACAGTCTTCTGCGTCCAGGATATTAGATATTCCTTAACTGTCTTCTGCGTCCATAATATTAGACATGAGGAGAGTTGTTATGTATCTCGACTTTATGTTTTCTTCCCTTCATGGTCACTCTACCTATAGCAAAACCACTAATTTCTGTATGTTATTGTTGTTACTCTTTTAGAAAGGAGGTCAGGCATACTACGATAAACCCACCATATGCATTAATGTTATGAGTGCACCTCCATGTAATGGTTGCTCAAATATATGTTGAACTGGGATATTTAGTGGATGTATCTGGAGCAAAGGATTCCAACACAGCTGCTAATATGGCCCATGGCAGGAGATGATGCTGGCTTTACCCTGCTGTGCCCACATATGGCTCCATGTAGATGCACTAGCTGCTCCGTGGGGTTTTACCATTCACTGAGATAAATCACTGTAGAGATTTATGGACTCATGCTCTATTTAGAGGAATCCAGTTAGCTAAGCCAGAGAATGAGTCCATACTGTTCAGCCCTCCCTGCACACTAGTGCATATGACACTAGTGACACGTGACATATCACAGCAATCCCGTTCAGGAATCACAGTGCCCAGGGCAGGATTCCATAAATTGTAACCCTAAACCTACAGTAAGATGTTTCACCCTATGAAGTGCTTGACATGGTATTGTACAATAATAAAGGTGTCTGGCCCAATCTTCATGTGATATGAACCCATGAATACAGTGAAACAGCATGTTTGTTTCTCCATGCTCCCTGCGTGCTCACAAAATCAGGTAGTAAAAGTTCCTTCTGAATTGTCCAGAAAGTATGGTGAATTGCATAAATACTGAACATGAGACACCAAAACAGACATGGGTGTTCTCAGAGGCTGAGACACCGCATTAGGGTGCAGTGTAAGGTAGTCCACCAGCACCCTCACTAAGCTTTCAAAATCAGTCTCTTGCTCTTCTTCTATTCCACACCATTTCTCATGAGATCTGTTGTTGGGACAGAACTTTCATTGTGGGTGCTGAACTCCTTCAAAAATCTGCTTCAGCTTTTACTGCATTGGTTTGGATGGGTTTATTTTACTCTCCATTTCTTTCCTCTTTCTCTAGAGGTGGTTGTTTTCTCTTGGCTGTGGGTAGAAAGGTGTATGTGCATATGTGCATTCAGCACCCTTGCTTCTGTCCTGTGCCAGGCAACAAGAATGTGTTTTTATGCATCTTCTCAGCAAGTAGTTTTCCTTCTTCATTTTATAGATCACACCCTTGCTTTCATCTCCATTCAGAGCCAGCAGGGGATAATGTATGCAGCTTTGCATTCATAAAGGAAGACTATAATTTTCACCATCCAGACAATAGGTATTGCCTGCTGCAGGCAGCATGGACCTTGCATACCTTTCTTAAAGTCAGACACATCACTGTGCACTGGCTTTATATGTCAGTTTTGCCTTCCCAGTTTGAGATCTTATCAGCCTGAATTGACTCTGAAACTTAGAGCAAACCACTCTTCATTCTCATAATTACTATATGAAGTGTAGGTAGAAGCCTTGAGGAGTCACTTTTTCAGTCCAAGTGAGCAATTCCAAGTGAAATAAGGATTCTAAATTATCTACCCTTCTTTCTGAGAGAAGGAAATGTTACATCTCACTATCAAGTATTAAGAAACTGGAAACATCTCAGAATCAAATAAAAAAGGAAAGTGCAATCAAATTAGTTGATCATTAAGTTAATCATATTAAAATGTTTAAATATATGCATATAGAGGACACATGTATGCATAGTGAATGTGCGTGTATGCATACACACGCATACCTGTAGTAAGCAGTACAAATATGTCATCTTTATTATTTAACTGCACTTTCCTCTGGATGGGTAAAGTAGTAGCTACCCAGAACTTGGGTAGCTCAGGTTCAGACAAACCCTAAGCACTTTCACAATCAGTTCTGTGATGATTCAAAGCATCAGGATATATTTTAAAAGACTTATGTTTAACACTGAGAAGGATATAAGTGCTTACTGGACCTGTGTTGTAAACCAAAACAGAGATGTTTTTAAACTGAACCCTATCTAGAAAATGTGGGTGACATGGCAAGAAGTAAAACAAATAAATAAATAAAATAATAACTGAAAATGTGTCTGGCAGACAGGAAAAAATAAAATTTCAGGTTATACCATGGTGATAGTGGATAATTCTAGAGAGCCCTGCCTTTTGCTAAGTCCAAAACATGGCTAAAATATTACTTGTATTAGTCTTATGTCTAAAGCACAATTTTATTATAGGCTGTGCTGGGGAAAGTTACTTGTATTATAATTGTTCAACATTTCTTGATTTTTCAGTTGAAAGAAAAGTCCCATGGGTCAAATTCTACTCACAGAGACTTTGGTGTATATTGCTGTATTTTGCAGTTTCCTCACATTCCTGCTGTGAAAGGGGAGACCACAACTGTGTTACATTCCTATCCTAGTACTATAAGATCTATAGAAAAGCATTTCACTGTTTCTCTAGCCCATGAACTCTAATTCCTGAAAATTGCACTGATTGCCAGAAGAAGAAAAATAAGAAAGAAAAAAATGAAAAAAAAAATCATTACCTCTAGGTTTTCATGGAGTTAACAAAGCCTCACTGTTGCCCAGATGACTTTAGGTATTGAGAAGGCTGTCAGTATAGAGGCAGCAAGGGCAGACATACATCCAGGTGTGCTAGGACCACATTTTATGTACATGACCAGTTCTCACTTGAAGCCAGTGGAAAGTATGGTTTTGTGATCCTTATGAACTTGTATAGAGGCAACATTGCACTGAGAAACTAGTGCTTTTCATTTATTGCCAGAGGATTAAATGTATTTTGTCACATTGTTAACAATTACCCTTCTATTGCCCTAGTTTTACACAGTGAACAGAAATTGCTTCAGATTTACTAAAACCCAGAATCTAGCAAGACAGATTTGTTCCAAAAGTGTGGAGTGAAAGTCCTTCTCTGTACCTTTTTCAAGGATGGGATTTTAGAATCATCTTCGACTGCTGTCAGCAACATCCATACAGAAAAGTGAGAGAAAGCATTTTAAAGCAATTTCAGCAAGTTATGTACCTGAAGATATGGTGCTGCCCTGCATAAAGAACTGGTGTGACTATATTGAAAACGGGAGATGAATTTGGAGGAAGCCCTTCTCACAGTTCTTTATGCGCTGGACACACTTTTGCACATGCTTGGCTGCTGTGTTATCCTTACAACCTAACCCATTGCTTGGTGGTGGGGAGAAGGTAATCTTCAGATGGCATAAGTTCTTGTGTCAGATGTTACCTAAAGTTTTAGAGCCAGCTAAGCAGAAAAAATTAGATATGGGTATTAGTGTCCTCATATAGGTCCTATGACAATAGCTTATAGTTTGTGCATAAATGATAATAGCTAAATGTAAGTAAGCATCATCCAACACCTTCCTCTTGGACTAGTTCATTTACGCTGAACAGAAAATGTAGGAACATCACTGCGGTACTTTAGTATAGCAGATTCACAGCTTTATTTCTGCTCTGGATTACCAGCCACAGACTATTGTGGTGCCCTAACTGAAAATACAAAGTAGCTTGTTATTTTGTGTACTAATAGACTTCCTGTGCCACAGAATGCATGTAATTTTGAATAATTCCTCTCTCCTAATGTGTATGTTTTCCATTATGAGTAACTAATGAGTCTTTTAGCAATAATTGTTGAAATTCCTAAATATATAGACTCTAATCAATATATTGCAGTTGTAAGTATTGATTCGGGAAAACGTCCATTGAAATAATTAGCCATTACTACTCGTGTTTCTGTGTGGAGTGGATGCAATTGTAATTCTACTTAAAGAAGAGATTGCCTACATACTGGCCTATTTAATGGGTTTTATATCTAAGGGAGAAAAATCAAAAAGAAAAATCTAATATTCTGTCTTCAGATTTTCTACTTTTTATTTTAGGTTCCATTCTATGGTTCTATTGTGCCAGAAAAGAAATGCTTTCATGCCTGTGATATCATTGTATTCAGGGGCCCCAGGCCTTGCCTGGTAGAACTAGCTCTGATGAGTCGCTTTAGTAATTTAAAAGGCAAATCTAGCACTTTTTCTGAAGTTTGACCCAATGTAACTTGTTTTATACCCCCAGCAGTCTTTCAGAGTTTCAGGGAAGAGCAAGACCTATTGTTTACCATGGAGCCACTGTCATATATGCCAGTTATAGGCTCTTGGCTAGAATAGCTCTGTAGCCTGCAGGGCATTAAAAAGAAATAGTGGTCTTTTTTCTTCTGGAGCACCTGGTGAACGGGACATTGCTGTAAACTGGGTTTACATCCTACGCAACATCATGATTTTCCCCTACAGAAGTAGTAGAAAATGAGAAAACTGCTGTTTTCCTGCCATGTATATGTGCTCCATGAAAAGTAAGAGCACGAAGAGAAGGAGGCTGAATGTGAATGAAAGAAGCAGCTGGTAGTGTTATGTAGAAGTAGGATAGAACAGAGAAAGGGTGAAGAGGAACAGGAAGAAGAGCAGGTACAGGAGCAGCAAAGAGGGGAAAAGAGATCAGCAGATTGAGAGAAGGGAAACATGCAGTGATAGAAGAACTGGGAAACTGGGAATGGATAAATAAGGACAGAGAAAAGAGAGACGGCAAGTTTTGTTATTTAATGAGTCGCATAAGGTACTGGATACTCCAAAGAATTTTTCATTAAATAAGACAACTAAGTCATCTTAACCTGACTTCTCTAGGTGTTCTCTTACAGCCAAATAAATGTATCATCTCATAATGTGATTATGACAAAAGATGCAAGCAAAGCAGGTTTGAACCCCATACCTTAGCATATTGGGACAGCGCTTAGCTAAGCTGAAAACTGATGGAAAATCAGTGCACCAACAAAACTTTTAAAGCATAATGCTAGAGAATGCTGGTTTTTTTTTTGTTCGAAATACTGCTTAAGGATCAGGACAACCCCCACCTTCTTTCTGTCTGCTCAAAGAGGAAGAATCTGAAGCTTAGTCTTCTAGTTTCAGCCACATTTCAGCTCAAGGAACTAGGCATATCTTGATCCCCCAATAATTTTTAAGCCATAAAAGATACTTTGCCTACATGCCTTATTGGCAGCTGTGTGCAGTACAGACATTATTCAGTCAAGTTTTTGCAGACAATCAATCATAAATTCTTGACAATGATGAAAAAGAACTCAAGGTAACATCCAATTACCTCTGTGTTCACTCAACATGATTTTATAAGGCACTGTACAATATTGTGCCTTGCTGTTCCTCAGTAACACTGAATATCTCATGTATGCTGTAGGGGCAAATTTTGTTTCACCATCTGCTATCTCCCTGCTCCCATGTGTGACATTGAACTGCTGCATTGTTTTGGCCAAATGTGACCAAAGCAACGTCTGAAATACAGTCCACAATGGCAGTCTTGGATTTAAGGTAAGATTGTTTACAGATATATTTTAGATCACTTCAACGAAAAATGCAATAGAAAATGAAATTCTGACTATATGTTGCATTACACCATTCTTTAAACCATACATGTTGCACTGTTTGCTTTTCATGCAAGAAATACCGTGTGAAGTACAGTATAAGCACGGATTAGTTCAAATAATTTCATTCTTCAACTATGTATGGAAACACAGGATACTGAGTGAGATATCAGTAGGCTGAGAGACTATTTAATGTGATACTGCTAAATTCTCACTAAAGCGCCACTTTAATATACTAGTGGATTAGTCTTTAGTCAGTACTTTAGAACGTGTTGCAGACTCCAAAGTGGTCTGCATTACAAGGGGAACATTTTGAAAAACTGAAAACGTGAAGCCTGGATAAGAACACAGTAAATGCTATGCAGGTGATAGGACAATTCAGAGTCTGAAATCAAACTTGGCTCTCTTGTTTCTATGGCCAATATAGTTTCTGTGCCTGTATGATATGACACTGTTTAGTGAACAACTGCAAAGTTGGGGAGGAAAAAATAACAGATCAATGGCTATTGCGGTTTTGAAGCACATCAGTCTTTCTCCCTGTCAAACACAGATACTGCTGTGTGTGTCAGGAAAAGCTTTTATCTATGTAACGTTTACTGTAAAATAGTAATGTTAGGAGAAGTTAAAATTTCCTGTAAAATAGTAATGTTAGGAGAAGTTAAAATTTGAGCAAAGTCTTAAGTTTTTATTAAAACATGAATTACAGTCAATGTAGATAAAGCACTTACCTTCATAGTGCTGATTGCAAGAGGAGATTCTACAAATGCACCTCATTCAAATATCCTGTTGGGTCCTCATATACTATCTGACAGGCAGTAATCAAGGCAAAGCACTGCTGAAATTAATTTGTATAATACTGTGGCTTTTAATGAAAATCCTGATGACAAATTATCCTTGTTGTTCTCTTCACCATTTTATCCCTTGCATCCTAAGTTAATTACATGGCATTTTAATGGAGGCTTTTGGAGCATACTATACATGTCAAAGAAAAAGCAAAGTGCTGTCAGTTTCTGGAACTTGCTCAAACTCTCACAAACGTATGTGAGTTTAATTCAAATAGTGTTTTAATTTGAGGGTTCATAATTTATATTTTTACCTGTCAAGCACTCTTTCAGCATCTCTTAGCATAACAGGAGTGAAAAAACAGTATTCTCCCTCTTGTTTGGCTTTTGTGAATAACATGAAAGAATCAGTAATTGGATATCTCACAGGCTCATGATTTAGAACTAAAAAAAGATTATGGAATGTTTAAACTAGGCAGTACCATGAGTTGCAATGGAGGTGAGACTAAGTCTGCAGAAAAGTGAAACATGTTGACAGATAGTAAGCAAAACTTGTGAAGTGCTGAGTTGCGATGTGTTTTTTGTAATCTCTCTTGATTTTATTTTCCAGCCATAATGTCAGATTTAGCCATGGATCATTATTTACAAATCAATATTTTTAATTACAAATAATTTACATTGTTGACAGGCAATAATCATTAAGTATTGCTACTCCATTACTTCTTACTTCAGCTTAGTCAATGAACACAACTGAATGGTTATGATTGCTTGTAAAATTTCAGATGCAGCTAAATTGACTTTGATAGAGAAAAAGGTTTCATTTTAATCTTTTTTTTTTACACTTAAACATTCTTTTTTTCAGATTATTTGTTTGACATGAACAAACACTTTGAGCAAACTTGGGAAGTTTTCAGAATGAAAAGAGCATATGAAAATACAGGTTACAACGGCTCATTCTGTGAACTGTTTGGCAGATTTGTATGGGAGAATGTCCTGCTCTCTGAGCAGCAACCTCCCCAGAGCTGGACGCAACCCAGCCCACAGCCCAGGCAGTCAAACAGGAACGCTAGAAGGGCAGCATAAGTCAGCAGTGGGTCCTGGAGTCAGCTTCACCTGGGCTATACTAGAAATACTGTAGCCAGCATATTGAGGGCCTCTGATTGGTGCTTGTGAGACCCTGCCTGGAGGATTGTGTCCTGTTTTGGATTCCCCTGTACAAGATGGACATTGACATACTGCAATCAGTTTCTTTAAGCATCAGTTGGCTGAAGCATAGGACATAGAAGAAGAAGATGACAGAACTGAGTTTGTTCAGTCTGATGCTGAAAAGAATAAGGGGGGGATCTAATAACTGTTTTAAACAACCTACTGGCAATATACAAGATAAAGCAAGACTGTTCCAGGCCGTGCACTGTAATAGGACAAGGGGCAACCAGCACAAGTTGCAACAAGGAAAATTCCGTCCAGGTATCAGACAAAGCTTTCCAACCTTGAGAGGGTACAAATACTGGTACAAGTACCTCAGAGTCTGTGGCATCTTCATGCTTGGAGCTAAGAAATATTTGACCAGGCAAATCCCTGACTAAGCTTTGAACTGGGATGTAACTTCAAAGCTGATCTTGCATTGAGTGGGCCCAGATGAGCTCCAAAGCTCCCTTCCAACCTGATAATTCCAACAGAATTTGTTTCATTTACTTAAATGGCTGCTTTAAGGATTTAAATAATATTTCTGAGACACTTTGTATTTTGAAGGAAAAGAAAAATGAAAATGCAGATCATTATTAATATCAAGATGTAATTCATTGCTGCTAGGAAATATTGCAGAATGGTCATTTATACTAGGCTGCCAGAATGGATTATGTTTTTTTATTAAATTGGATAAAAACATTGGTGAAGCATATTTAATCCACACATGTGGAGAGTTCTGCACACTTCGTAAAATTACGAGGTAAAAATAGATAAGCTTGGGTGATTTACTAGGCTGTGCAAATCCAACTTAACTATAGTTCAATATTTTCCTATCTTGTTTATTTCTTCTGCCTAAAATGTAAGCAACTTTCTGCAATAGTTTTCTCAGTCCTTGATAATATTCTTTTGCTCAGAGTATAAATCTGAAAGGCTTTGGGGTTGAGGAAATGAAGAGAAGAGAGTGTTGTGGGCTTTTTCATTCTAGAATATGGGCACTGATTTCTCTTTCAAAATCTTTCACTAGGTCTGTATCTAGACCTGCCTAAAAATAAGGGATTCTACTATCCAAAGAATCTGTGAGCAGAAGGGGATTTTCTCAAGAGGTCAAGGCTTTATCCTTAGGCTTGGGTACAGATGCTGCAGGACTCCCAGCTTTTGCTGTCCTGACACATGATGTTAGTGGTTGGTTAGCCAGATCAGTGCCTCCACTTGGAACTATGTGGGTCTTCTGCTCAGAGCACAGCTCTCCCAAGAGTAAGAAAATGAATATGTCTCAGCTGGGCCTAACCGGTCTATTTTTCTAAATGTAGATGATAACACATATTTGAAGAGGAAGGAAGATGGCAGATTTAGGGGGATATAATTTTCAGTACTTTTCTCAGCCTTTCCCCATCTGAAATTTAGGAACTTGATTAGAAATTATTCCTTTGTTTCTCATAAATGTTGAGGAGGGATGGCCCATGATTTTTTTTTCAGCTTTGATTTTGTTTTCCACTTGGGTCCAAGAAAGAAGATTTAACTGGTAAAACCTCCTGAGATTTGAGCTGTAGCAACTCTAAGGCAAGGTTAGCAGCTTGATTGCACTAAGGATTGGAGAAATGCCTACTTCAGGCAGATACTACCCCTGCCCTGAAGCGATCGTTATCTCTTTGATTGAGGCATTTAACACATAGCTAAAGGCCTACGTGTATTCTGAATAAAAGCCCTCTGATCAGTCACTCTCTCATAAGTACCATGCCTCCTCATCAATGAATATTTGCTGGTGCAGCGCTCTCTCTCACCCTTATAAAGAGAGAAAATTGTTTTAGGTGGGGAAGCAGGATGGAACACAGGCAGGAAAGTCTCAAAAGAATAGGAGAGGAGACGCAAAGATGTGGAGAAGTTTGAGAATAGTTATCTATTCTCAATCTAGAGACACTGGTAATAGAGGAGAAATAAGAATGTAATGGTGGAGTAAATATGGAGAGAAGCCTCATCACAGTTACATGACACAGAAAAGTCACTGCATGTGGAAGAAGACTATACCAGGAGACACAGCAGAGTATAAAGTGAAACAAAGTGCTAAGTGTTAGAAAAGAAAATGAAAAAACAAACGTTCAAGAGACAAATTTGGATTTTTTTTAAACTGAGTAAAAAATGTACACATTTTACATGTACCGTTTTACATAGATAAAATAGTTTTCTCCAATAATGCTGTAGTGTTCCAGAATCTAAATGGGCTGTGCTCACAGCAGCTATGTGGGGTGTAGGACAAGGTTATTATTTTATGTCAGTAGAGCTAAGGCACTGAAAGATAAAGCAAGTCTCAAGAGGGTGCTGCGGAAATCTGCAGCTGGAGAAGGGGGTTAGCATCACTGAAGTATCTTCTCCCTCAGTAAAGTTTAGATATTAAAAAAAATAATAATATGATTAAGTAGGACTTAAAAATTGAATATAAAAGTCATCATGGAATGGCAAGGTATCATTTTATGTTGAACAAAATCATTGTTCTGCATATTTTTCCTGTTGTTGCTATGCTAGCAGACTTGGCCAACAGACGTATAATCTGTCAGAAAAGCTGACAAATATACCTGCATAAGGCTTTAATAACTCTAGTTCAAAAAACTAATATTTACTGAAATTTCTGTATTATCTGCCAATATTAATGGAATGTGTGTTCTGATGGTACTGTACAATGAGTGACTGCCAATACACACTTCAAAGCTGTTCCTGTTTTTAAATCTATTATTTACTCTATGGATCATCAGTAGTTTCCTGATCAAACTAATGAAGTTCTACCCTGGCACACGGATAACTCTCTTATGTTGTACCAGCATATTGAAATATCTCACAGCAGCCTTTTACATCAAGAATTTCACTGCACTCAAACTTTTTCATCAGGAACTTGAAAAACACAATATGGACAGCACATTTAAAGATTCTTGATCATTATGTGTGAACTGTTTGCTTTTTGAGAATGATACTATAATAACGCCCCTGCAAAAGAATTAAAACTGACATAAGGTGGACTTCTTACATTTAGAGTAAAGGTCCCTGACTCTCCAAAGAATTATAAGATGACACTGGTGAATGTAGTCTTTGCTGAATGTTTTGAAAATGCAGAAGAAACAAAGTTAAATTGATTCCTCAGCTTCCAGCAGCAAACTGGATTGGTTGTGAGCATAGGCAAAGCAGAAACTGCCTAAGGTAGCAGGCAGCTGGGAAGATAAAGTGCATGTCCCTTAATATTCCCCCCACCCTAATTTTGTCTATATTAGGACTGGGAAAAACAGGTTGTCTGAAACTGCTGCTGCCCCTAAAGTAGGAGTGGAAACTATTGGTAGAATGCCCAGTGCCAGCAGCTGTGAGAGCTGACTGGTATCAGTCCCGGGAGGCAGTCAGATTAGCAGCATGGATCCTCTAGATCTCTCCATTGCAACTCCTTACTTTTCTGCAGCAGGCTGTGGTGGCCTTGTCCCATCTGTTATTTTATGGGGGCTGACTGTCAATTTTGTCTGACCCATTGAAAAGTCTTGTGCTGGCTCTAGAATAAAAGGCATGCAAAATGTTTGTAGTCTTAAATGAGGAATAATCATAACATTACTTATACATGCACCATGCTACTCACTCTAAAATGCAGGTGATATTACCAGCCTCTCATTCTCCACTCCTGGATATCTATTTCTCCTTTTTCTGCCCCAGGTTCTTTGTTGTGAATTCAACAGACTAATGTTAATACCAATTTTCATTCAGTATTGATGGATGGATGTTCTGCCATCCTTGCCTGCACTTGAGATTTGAACCACAAATGTGGTTCAGTTTCAACTTTTCTTTGTTTTCAGGATTTTTGTCTTGTTTATTTCTACACCTTCTGCCATGAGATTTTGCAGAGATTACAAATTCAGTAGGCAAATTCGGAGTCTAGAAGTGAAAATTCCAAAGTCTGTTCGAGAACTCTGTTGCTGGTTTTTGTGCCCCAGAGCTTCAAGCTTGCAGACCTCAGACCTTAAGTGAAGGAACTGAACTATTCCTATAAATCTGTGAATTCTTCTCATGGTCCATCCTGTACTTGGGATATTTCCTCATGTTGCAGCCAGTGTTTTTCCAAGTGGCAGAATTTTACAACGTGCTTCTTTGGTTTTACAAATCAAGACAGCTTTTTTTTTTTATTCCAATCGTTCAAAAGCGGCAGAGCGAGCCATATGATGATGCCTCTTTTTATCCTTTGTATTTTAGGTTGAGTTGTATTTGTGAGGATCAGATAACTTACTCCTTATTTCATACTCCTTATGGCTCCTTCATCTTTGGTATGCCACTGCACTAGAAAAAGCTCAGTCTTTAAGGGCTGCCCTTAAAGAACGGCCCTCTAGCCAGTTCACATGCTTCCTTCCTCCTGCTGTATCTCGCATATTTTTTTTCTAAGATACAACTTATTCCAACAGTAAGCAAGCTCTGACGTTTGTACGCGGGCATCCTTGCCCTTCTCAGTCAAAACCCTTCAGGCATCATGGCTGGATGCCTTCTTCAGCATTTGGTTTGGGCAGTGGCTCCCATTATTTCAGTTGTCATTACTGTCAAGGAGCTTGACTGTTTTTTTACATCAGTCCTTAGCAAAGACTGAATGTTTGCTTCCAGTCTTTGAAATTCTGTTAGGAAATTTCAATAGGGCACACGAAAAAAAATGCTTCTTTGAGTTTTAAAATAAGAAAATGGTGAGCGATATTAAATTATTTTTAGCTCTGTGATTATCAGTGTATAAATGTTAGTTCAACTTTATATAAAAAATACAGTAATTTCTTCTTTGTAGCAGTCAACTAGCAACTCCTCTTACACCCACTGGCATACTTAGTCACCTCTTTTGTAAATCTTCACAAGCAGATTTCACCACGGGTAGCTTTGATAAACTGGCATGCTCCCCACAACAGTGAAAAATGATGTTCTGCCTTCCCTGTAACAACCAAACATGGAGTCCGAGACAATTTGAAAAGCCAGGCCTCACCTAGAACTGGGGAGTATTGCTTTGTCACCCTGCTTCTTGCAGGAGAGGAATTAGTTCATGCCTATTAAGACTAATCCTTTCCTTGCTAGTAAAGTCCTCCCTTTCTGTCCATCCCCCAGCGATGCTTTAAAAATACGAAGGAAATATTTGCCAGCTTTGGGCTTCTATGACTCTTCTGTATCTCAAGACACTCATGCACTTTATTTTCTACTGAGAACCTGCTAGTTTCATTGTGTTTCATCTTGTCTCTCCACTGCACCAGACTGAATGGGTGCTAAAACATTACAAAATTGTGTTAAGCAAGGCTTAAAGGCAAAAATTCAAGTGCAAGATTGAGAGCAAAAGAGTATAAATAAAACAATGACAAATTTAATTCTGGTCGATATTTAACCATGACTCCTGTTTCAAGTATCCCATGAGCGATTTCTTTTGCTTTGCCCTGCAGTGAGAGCAGAAGATGGTGGATTCATAGAGTCAGCCTTTCTACTGGCTGGTGATCTCACTTCTGCATGACTTCCACTTCCAAACCCCTTGCAGCCCTTTGGGGATACAATGAAAATGTCAATCATGTCCTATCTTGAAAAGGGCACCTCAGATACTTAGATGGTTGTTTCCATGTCAGCTTGGCAGGGATTGTCAGATAAATACAGCTGGATTTGCCTCCTGAGATCAGTAGCATTGTGCACCAAGAGTATATTCTTCCTTTGTCCTTTGGCAGTCAGCTGACTATTTGACCCTGCCCATGGGATCCTTTTGAACTCCTCACGCTCTACTGAGGTTATTTATACAATCATAATATCTCTGTTATGAAATATCAGTTGTGCATGCATTATGCAAGGTTCATGATCACTGGTAGCTTAGTGACTTTCCATAGACATCACTCTTTATTAACACAGATAACAGATGCTGTAAAATTCATGTGGTATGAGTGCTAATGCAACCGGTACGTAATGTTTCAGATGTAGTGTCTTTCCAAGATCAGGTCCTCTCTGCTATGCTGTGTTTCTAGGTACAAAGTGCATTTTCTTCTCATCTAACTGCTGTAAAATTCTAAGCAGGGGGTGTCACCTATATACAGCTATACCATAATTCCATTAAAAAAAAAATTAAAATATGGGGTTTACCTTATCTTGTACAGTGCTCCTGGTTTCCTGCAGATACAGTCTCCCTTGATACAGAAGCCAACACACTGATTTTCAAGATAGGATTCATTTTGTACTTTCTTGATGAAATAGACCTTAGTTTTGGCTGTCCTCAGAAAACAGAATTTCAGTCAAGCAGATCTGATGATGTGATCTTGAATGATGATGCCATTTGTGATTGTCCAGTGAGCCTTCCCAGGAATCAGCTCGCATCCCTGTGTATGGACATAATTACTTTCATTCTGACAAAATTACTGGTGATGTGGAAGGAGAACGTGGCTGTAGCTGGGGTGGATTTAGACCCTTCCCAGTAATGAAATGTTTTATTGTTTGCATCGTGTTCTGTTTTTTAAAAAAACTCTGTCAGTGGAGAAGAAGTTCTGATTGTTTCTCAGAACGATGCACCAGGTCAGCTGTGCAGACTTACATACCTCTTTCTTTGCAGTATTTTTAGGAAAAAGGCAAAGATGTTGATTTTTGAAAATTAGGCTAAAACAGATATCATAACATAGCAGGCTTTTTATTTTAGAAAACTGCTGATTATGAATGAAAGACTTCCCCTCTCCTGCCCCCCACTAATTCATTTTTTTAAAAAAATACAGCTTGATGGGGTTTTTTCCTTTCATTTCTTTTCTGAAATGATACCTGCCTCTTTTCATCTGCATGTTAGCCACAAATTCACCAAAATGATGAAATTCATTGAATGATGTGATTCAAATGAAGTACATGTGGAATTTCTTCTCTCTCTCTCCCTCCTACTAATGAGGGGAAGAGTTCTGTCTTTGTGGGATTGTACTGCAAGGCTCATGATTTTAATCAAAGAGTTGGCATTTACAGTCTCATCAAATAAAAATAAAATTAGGATGCTAAAGTAAATGCAAACTAAAGAAATGGGACAGAAGACAGAAACTAAGGAACTGTTTTTTCCACCGCTGGTGTCTTTGCAGTTGGTGGCCACAAAGGCATCTTTTTAAGCTGTATTGCTTGCTGTTGTAGACAGACCAAAGCAGATGAGAGCCGGGATCAACAGCTTTCTCAGGCTTCCCAGCTACAGATTCTTTCTGATGAATAGGTCTCCTAATCATCTAATATAGGTATACGTTTTATGCCTCACTTACCAAAGGTTTCTGTTGCAATCTTTGTTTTATTCACATCAAGTGAAGTTCATTGTGCTTTCATTTTTTTGAGAATTACATTTTTAGTACTTGCCTATTTAAAAGAAAGTTCCTTTAACTTATAGTAATCTAGGGAATTTTACATGGGCTTTTAAAATAGAGTATCGACTCTTCTTTCTTCAAATATTGGACTTTATTTCCAAATTTTTGATAGCTTTTTTTTGTTTTATTTTCTTCCTTTTTTTATAACAATCTAGTGCATGGTCCTACTTTACAGAACTTGATCCAGGAGAATTGAAGCACATGCTTAAGGAGAAGAAAGGCATGTGGTTCATGAACCCCATAATTAGTTCCCCTTCCTAGCTCTAAGCAGTAATTAAATCTGTCACTTCTGCTCTGCTGATTCATTTATTTAGCTATTTAATTGCTCAGCTGAATATGTCTTTATCTCCGGAACCGCAACATTTTATTCAGACAAAGAAATAGCATAATCCATTATTATTCTTTTTCCAAGAGCAGGGACATGTAAAAGAAAAGAACACTACTAGTAGATGATTTAGTGGTGTGGTCAGTTTTCACTTATCAAACAAAACAGTGTTTAAGGGAAAATATCAATCAGTGCTTGAGGACAGTTTTCTATATATAGGCTTGCTTCTCTGGGAAATTATGTCTAGCACAAAGATCTGATGTATCTAATCCAGGTTTCCATTTCTACGATGAGTTAATTTAAAGCATTTCCATGTAATAGTCATGATTTTCTATAAAACAAGAAGTCTTACCCTGACCTACGGTGGAATACTTTGTAAACAGTTTAAAAATTGTAAATATATACTAAATTGTTTACAGACTGAACAGTATATTTACTTTATATATTTTATTTTTGGAGCATTGCTCATGGAGATTTCTGTCATCTGTCTCTTAGATTTATCATCAAATACAGCATTTTGATCTGCAAAGCAAATGGCGTTTTGAACATTTTCAAGCTTACAAAGGAGAACCCTTCTGAATACCTCTCTGTGTATTATGTTTCCATACATGCATTTTCCCCCATGGTAAATTTTCACCATCCTTAAGGGAGGTTGCAAGGTTCCCCCACATTTCTATCCATAGGTTGGAAAAGCTAGTGTAGGAAAGTAGCATGCAAAACAATGAGAACCAGGTCAAGATAGATCAACTCAAATAGGGCTTTTGGCAAAATGAAAAAATATTGTTCAATTTTAAAACTGTTTTTTCTCTTTGAACTCTTTGATGATAGGTGATCCAGGAAGTGAATGATGAAAAACCTACCCACAATTCAGAATGAAGAATATTTTTCCTTCACTTCTGGTGTCAGCGCCTCAGTTTTGCCAATTTATCATCTGCCCAGCTGGCTAGATTTGTATACCATGCACACTACTTTGCATCTCACTCCATTAGTGACTTATTTTTTCTATCTTGTTACTCAGTTACAACTATAGAGCTATTTAAGTCATAGGTCATGTTTTTCCCAGGTAAGCTCATTATTCTAAAAATCTTTTACTGCTTACCTAGAGGGGGTTTTGTTGTTGAGGATTATTTTAGTTTTTCTTCAGCAGAGGTCCTGTCTACTCCTTTGCAATGCAAAGCATGTCTGTACTGCTGCTGCTGACACTCAGCTTGGTTCTGCTTGAAGTAAAAGCAGGACCCTACGTAACGATCAGCCGGTGGAAACAGCAGAGTTTATTAGCTGTATTGCAAAGGACGTCCTGCTGTACCTCCGGCTGCCCGTGCCAGAATGAGGGTCTCTACTTTGCGCTCCCCCAACTTCAGGGAGGGTTTTGTCAGCCCTGACAATACTTAGACTGTATTGTTTGTGTTGGTGTTATTGTTCTGCATCTGTGCACTCTGGGTTACTAAAAGCTCTTTGTTGAAATAAAGAATATTTCTGTCCCTGCTAGAACTAGGAAATATGGAAATCTTGCAGCAGTTTTGCAAGAAATCTTGCAAGCCTATGCACATGATTTTCAGACTTGGGTTTTGCATGAACTTCACTTAAATTGTCTCTCTTTTAAATGAGTTTCTTCAAACGATCTTCTAGAAGTACACTCTTTGTTTTGTAGGGCACATACCTAAATTCAGGGAATTAATAAACCAGCAAAAAACACATCTGGACATCCTTTGAGGATAAGAGTGCTTTGAGGATAAGCCTGAATGTGAATGGGTTTAATATGAGAAAGCGGTGTTCACTGCAGCAGGACAAACAACTATGATCAGAGGAGGGCATGGGAATGAATTGGAAAATATATCATTTATTTGTAGTAGAAGAGAAGATTATTGTTGAGCTGCTGGAAACTAAACAGAGGAAACGCAGGGATAATTTCAGATGGCTTTTATCTGAGTTCTAAAAGAGCATGAGGTTAGTCAATAGGATTAACTACTTTTACATAGATTTGTACATAAACATTGAGATGCAAGAGTTGAAGGAACATTAGCTGAGTGCCCTCCCTTTGCAATGATTACATTTGGGAACGTCTGGGGGAGGAATTAGGTGACAATGACTATCGGCTTCCCCTCGGATGAACCTAGCTGTTGTCATCCTGCCATCAACAGGCTGGAAATTACTATCGCAAAATCATTGCAGAGTTTATAAGCAGTCAAATGGGACCAAACCCACTCACTTCTCTCGCCGTGCTCTGCCCTCTCCATGCTGGAGCAGGCAGTGTCCAGCTAATTACATTGTGAACTGGAGGTTTGCAACGTGGTGCAGAGGTGCTAGGTCTGGGCACTGCTGGTGAAGGCACTCTGCTTTTTGGGATTTTGTTTTGATTTGCTTTTAATATGGAGGGTTTGGGTGAGTTTTCAGCTCTAACTGACTGTGTAGCTAGAAATGTCAGGCTGGAGTTTTTCGTCCCTCATGGTGCTGGAATATGCTGGTGTAAAATGTGTCTACATCAAATTAGATTAAATCTCCCAGTTTTGATACAAATGCGCCTGAGTCTGTACTTTATTAATGTATTTATTTACCTACTGGTATACCGGGAGCTTCTGGTTACTGCTTTAATTTAGAGAAGTCATGGCTTATACTGTTTGTGTGATGTATCGGTGGGTTTGGTGTCTGCCCCTGACCAGCCCTGGTTGTGGCACTTTGTTATATAAGATGCATAGACCTGAGTACCTATAAATGTTAGTGTGCAGCTGTCACAGAGGGATTGTGAGTGAGCTACTTGGAACCCTGAGAATATAATAGCTTGGCACCCAGAAATATGCAACTTTGATAATATATTACAAGGTTACCTATTGGAGGAAAAGGTAGAAAGGTAGTAATTGCTTTTAATCTCTGTCTCTTCTTAGAAAGAAAAAATTACTTTTCTTTCTTTGTACTTCTGGTGTACATCAGATCTTTACAATTTTTATCACATTAGGATGTGACATTCTTGGCCTTGACAGTGCTTTTTGTTTGGGTATTTATAGCAGCTTCTGGCTATTGTTGAGCAAAGGAGATTGCCCTGCCCTCTGGCCCCTTTCTTAAGCAGATTTTGGGCAGAAGCTCCTCTCATGTGGCACTAATTGAAATGATTGGTGGAGGGGGTGTTGTGAGCGCGCTCTGGCTGACTCGGGCTTATCCGCCAGGGGCTAAGCCAGGGGAGGAAGAGAGGAAAAACGGGAAGAAGGGAGGGAAAGGGGGTAAGAAAAAAAGAGTGGAAGAAGAAGAGGGGAAAAAAAAAAAAAGAAAGAGAGAAAAGGTGTCCAGCTTTGCTTCGTTGTGGGCGGCACGGAGGGAGCCGCTGCCCTCACAGCCCCGCGGGAGGAGGGGCGCGGCGTAGGGGCTTCGGCCGGGCTGTGGGACCCTCTCCGCAGGTGGGTACCTCTGCCCCACGCTAGGACGCGACTGGGGGGGCAGCAGGCAGGGAGGAGGGGGAACCCTGTCTCCTGCTTTCTGGAGTTGTAGTGGCGGGCGAGGAGAGGGTGCTGCGTGCGGAGGGGAGGGGGGGATTGGTGGTGGGTGACGGGGGCTGCTTTGTGTGAGGTTGCGGGAGCCGAGCATGCTGCTTTTGTGGGTTCTTTGGGGGGGCTGAGTTTCACCCCTGTGCCTGCCCGGGACAGGCTGCGGTGGGCAAAGGCGTTTAAAAGATTGAAACCAACAAGTTGTTGTGGAAGTGTTTTGTGCGGAGACGGGGCTGGTTTTATCAATCGCATAAGTGAGCTGCGCTGAAATATGCGTTGGGGACTGTCAGCTGGGAAGTGTGGGTTTCCCTTGGGTGGGTAACCCCGCCTGAGCCGGCAGCTCCAGGGTTTAAATCCGGTAATATCATCTGGAGGCTGGTTTGTGTGTGTCCCGCTTTCCTGTAGTCGCTGCTGTTTAATAATTTCCTGCAAGTTTGATGTGAAATGGGGAGAGGAGAGAGCTGGCCCTTGCCAAGGAAAACCACAGGGGCTTCGCAGGGCTTAGAAAGGCAGAGGCTAGGAAGTTTCTGACTTGCTGTAAACCAGCATCACTGCCAAAAGCAACCGATCTGGAATATTGTTCCCTATTTCGGGAGGCTTAGCATTGGAAGTTGCATCCTTTTTATTTAGCTGGTAACGCTTCTGGAGGCTTTTTTTCCGTTTTAAGTTGCTAATGTAAACAACCTGAGTAAACAATCGTATCCTCGTTCTGTGTGTTGTGCTGTGGGGGAGAAGTTAACTTCAAAGTGTGTGTTAAAGAAAAGTGGGAAAGTATATGGTAGCTTTCTGGTAATAGTAATAAGAGAGGACTCTGGACTTTATGCCTCTTTTTATTTGTAGTAGTAGTATTTTTAAAGATGCAAGAAGTTTTGTCACTATGCGCCAAAAACTATGCTAAATCACTTTGATAAATCTGCTAGAATGTACTCTTACTGTGGTTGTGGTTATGTTTAGTGTACAACTTCTATTTGTGTTTCTGATAGCCCTACTAATGCTACTGGAAAAATAAGTGCTCATTTAAGACATATTGGCTAATCATGTTTTAACAGCTCTTGTGTAGATTATAGTCAGCAAAATACAGTTATATCTGGAAATGGCTGTGCATGTCTATATTCAAATATTAAAACAAAAAAAATTGCTATTACAAGTGTGCGTACTATCCAGTCTAGCTGTAGGTCTGGTTTGTTTCTTTTATATATGGTTTAAAAAGTAGAACAGTAGTGAAAAATGGAATTGAGCAGCTGGTAATCCATTTGTCCATCCCTTATCCCTATGAAGATTCCTGGTACGAAGTTCGTGAACTGTCACTGAGGATGATTCAAAATGGAATCCAGGAATTGGCCATAGTAATATCAAGCAAGGGTTTGTAAAAGTAAAATAAACTGAGAAACTGAGGCTTGCCTACTGATAAACCTCTTGATAAATATGCCCTATATCTAGTATTCTACCTACTGAATTCAAGAAAAAGAAAAACTTGATTGATCATGTGGTTATTTTGACGTACCTTTTTAATCTATAATCAGATGAACAAAAAATATTTTTACTTTCCTTAGAATACAAAATAGCTGGTTTCTTACAAAAGACCTTGCCCCTTTCTTTCTTTCATCTGTGTCCACACTGCAAAAATAAGTCCTCAAGAGTGTAGCAGCTTGTTTTACTGGTTCCATTCCTTATCACTCTTGGTCTCCAATTTATGCTGGTTTGTATATTTCTGTAGTAATGAATTCAGTTGCTACTTCTTCCTTCAAGGATCATATTTAAACACATCTTTAGAGTGCATGTAGTATGATAACACGTAGTGACATGGATATATATTCATTTTATTCTTACATGGCTCAATATATTTTTCTTGTTACTTCAGAGAAGCTAGAAACATCATAAATGTCCCATTAGTGCTATTGGTAATAAATACATTAATGCAAGTGCACAATCAATAATAAAGCATTTTTATTTGAAAGCCTTCTCATAACAGACATGGTACTGATAACCTTAATGTGCAACCTGTGCCACGTATATTCAGTGTTAGATTAGATTTGCTTTTAGGTACTTTGTAAATATAGTTTTTATTCAGGATAACTGAATTTCTACCAGATGTCAAGACCACTTGGTTCTTTTTAGCCTTTGCCGCCTCTGAATGCTGCAGGAATTTGCCAGGCGAAGGACTGGCTGTGCATGCAGTAGGTGTTTCAGGATGCAGCCTTTTGCAGAAAATAGCCTTGGTATTGCATGTCGTTGAGTTCTGATATTAACGTAAAGTGAAATTTGTTATTAAAAATATAAGTCAAATCCAAAGACTGCTGTATTGGCTGGATACTCAAGAACAAACTGGAATAGCCTTCTCCAACAGATTACTGAAAATGTGGTGAGCGGCTTTTGCAAACCATGAGGGTAATGTTCTGTTGTCAGTGTGTGAAGCTGCTTGCCACGGAGCCATCGAAAAGAAAGAGGCTGTCCTACCCAAAATGCAGTGGTTTACACCCCTCACAGTTCTCTGCACTGGAGGAAGCAGGAGAGGACGTGACATACAGGAGCAGGGGCTGAGCTGTCCCTCTTGCGTGGGAGGCCAGGGCCAAGTATGCTGGGCAGGGACTACAGCAAGGGATTGTTCAGTAGGGTAAGGGTGTATCGCCGTGGCAGAAAGCTGTGAAGAAGCTTGCAAAGCTGATGGGTGATGTGGCTGCAACCATGACTGTGTGTGGTGGAAGTGTGAAAGAGGTATTCGCAGAAGTGAAGGGTTTTGGAGTGGCAGATGTTGTGGCAAAACGCATGGTGATCATGACAGTGGTATTTTGAGGGGGGCAGAAAGGTCTGATGGAGCAAGGAGTAAAGGCAGGCCTGTGACCCCAGGAGCAGTCAGGAGCCAAAGCTCTTAATGCTGCAATAGAGAGACTTTGCAGCTGGATGGGTAACCCAGTTTAGGTGCTTTGGGAGAAAGAGTCAGGAGCTGGGAAGTGACCCTCAGGATTCTGGCTCATTGTCATGGACTGGGGAGGAAGGGTTAGGCAGCTGAGGAGGGATAAGATTAGATACACCAGTTATAACTGGGGTGCAGCAGGAGGGCTGGCAAACAGGAGGCAGGGGAGTGGTAAATAATCTTTAGATTTTTAGTTACATATGTGAAATCAAGAAGACAGACTATTACACTTTAAAGCAAAATGTAAGGATAGGGACTCAGAATGAGTCTGTAGCACTGAAACTGTTCGCTCTCATTGTTAGTCTTTCCCAAAGATTTTCAGTTAGTGAGGTCTCTATCTTCTGACATTTATAATAACGTCAAGATTGGAGATTGTAGAATGCACAGAAAATCACTTTCATAGATTTTACAAGATCATTTTTCTTTAAAAGAGACCTTGTTGAACTTTTAATAACAGATGCATTTTGTTGCATTCATTGGCTAAGCAACTGACTTGCTGTGTTGCCTTGTGTAGCACAAAAGCAAGGGAGGCTTTGACACACGAAGAAGAGCTTACATAAACTTTATGAGCAGCAGCAGAAAAAGCGAGGGATGATTTCTCAGGGTTATGTTCCCTACCTTAAAATATTTTAAGGTTGGGTATTTTTCTCTGCTGGCTGCCATCAGCAATAGAAGTATCAACAGGAGAAAAATGGGTCGCTTGGGTTTTAGCATTAAGCAGCAAATCCAGGGCCAATAGGATTTAGCTGGGATGTTAAGGTTTATTCAGTGCATTTAGTTAATGAAGTTGGAAGGAGGAAGGGAGAGAAAAAAGTGAATGTCTGAGTTGGGGGAAGGGATGAAATAGCCTCCTGTCACCGGGTGCATCCTGTGGTGACTCCTCCTGATTGATAAATGCTGCACAAGACAAAAAAGAGCTGAGGGAAGGAGGTTTTAATTAAAAGTACCAGCTCAATGCCAGCTCTTTTGGATTAAAATTAAGCAGAAAAATTTTGTAATAGACATCCACCTAGTCTTAAGGGTATATATGTGTTTTTATGGAGTGTAGTGTCCATCGGTCGGGGGAAGGAGGAGAGGGATGATAATGTGTTCAAGCATCTATAAAGCCATGAAAATATTCAGCAAGTGCAATCGTATGTTATCATTCACCAGTCGGGCACAAAAATCAACTTCAGGTCAACAAGCTCCCACTTGAGCGGTATTGCAAGATTTCTAGCAGACTGCCCCACCATTCCTGACACACACAGGTGGCCCTTCACTGTGCTCACCCATATTCTGAAGCTTTTGTGTCCCCTGCCAAAGGCTGTAATCTTGTGTACACACAACATGCCATTCAGCATCTTGACTTGCTTTCCAAGCCCTGAAAGCCTTTAGCTCAGACACAAAGAAAAGACTTAGTGTAGAAAGTCATTGTTATTTAAAAAAAAAAAAAAAGGTTATTATCTATGAAAAAAAAAAAAGCAAACCAACACGAATGGATCTTTCTTCCAAGAGGGTTTTTTTATCACTTTAATTTCTATTCCTCTACAGAGTAGACTTCCACTTGGATCAAACCTTTTGTTTCCTAAAGCTGTAATGGTCATTTAGAGTCTGAACTTTCTTATTCCGCCTGCCCCCCTCAGAAGTCCATGCTTGATGTCCTATCAAGATGCTGCTGGGAGTCATTGAGCAGCAGTTCAGGCTGTCAAGGTTCAGTCCAGTGACCTCGACAGACTTTCCTTCTGACAAGGGCATGGGCATTGGTGGCAGGTTTGAGTGTAACTGTATGGAATAAATAAACAACAGACATATACAATGAACAAAAGGTCAATGTACCTGTTGTTTTCAGGTTGTTCTAAGCATAATCTTGTTGCTCAGACAGCCAGTGACTTGGTACAAGTGCAAGAGGAGAACTCTGCAGCATTTCTTGGTAGGATTTATTGCAGTGGCACCTGAAAATTTCTACAGAATGGTTGTTTGAATGCGTGATGTTTGGGGAGCGTTTGACTGCATAAACAGTTTAAGATAAACATTATTAAGTAATTTAAAAAATGGCAATGAGTATGTTTAGAAAAACATTGTTTGCCCTTCTCTACCTTGTTCTGTATTGCTTTATTTTTGTTAGATTTGCAGTACATTAACTGAAAAACCTTTGGCTATATTTATAGGCTAGTTTAGGGACAAGTTTGTAAAAAGAAACAAAGAATAATTTCACTAAAGTGAAAAAGAATCCTCTAAAACCAAACAACAAAACCAAAAAAATAAAGCATTCGACTGTGATGTTTAAAGCATGGATTTATGAATGTTCAGCCAAGTTCTAGAAAATGGGGAGTGCCCTCGTCAGAACCACAGTCCCAGGCATGCAGCAAGAGTGTGGGCAGCTGTGTAGAGAACAAGTGGAGCTCTACAAAAAGACTTCTGTTCTCTTTTTATATACAAATAGGTATGCATTTGATGGTAAGCAAATACAGATAAGATATTAGTGCTAATCTGAGGATTTAAAGAAATGAAATCTGAACATTCTAGTTGCCCTCATGGCGACAAGGGAAACAGAATACCATCTTAGATGCAGAACACTTTACCGAAAGGCAAAAAGGGATACGTATTCCCCAGAAAAGAATACTTTTGAATGTAGCTACATGGCAATGAAATGCTTGGTGCAATGTTAAGACCAGCTGGTCTTGTATTTATGGTGGTCTATTACCTTTACTCTAGTTGGTTTATATTTTTCTCATCAGTGGGCAGTAAAGCATATATTCAGCATTTGAGCCTGACTTAAACTAATAGGAAGGTAGAATCTGAGCTATGTAGACTGTAAAATGTTTTTTATAAGATTTCATTCAATTAACAAAACTGTAGGCATACCTGGAGGATCTCATTAGCATGGTTGTGGCTGTGTGCCAGCATCTAGCCAGAGGAGCAAATGGAAATTTTGCTGTCTGCTTTGTAACATTAAACATTCTATAGAACAACAGCAGAGATTTTAAGTGAAGAGGCTATGAAAACATTGGGGGCAGATGCAACCTTTGTAAACGCTGTAAATCCACTTGATAACTACAGTATAGTACTGGATTAACTGCTGAAAGACCCTGAGCTGCCTGGATCTCATGGAGATTTGCTTACATATGATCAAAGTGTTTAAAAAGACTGTTTGTCTTTTCTATTAATGTTTGTTATACCTATGAGAGTGAATAAAAAGAAAATATTTTACTCCCACAAATAGGAAAATACACAAGATGTTCTGATCTACTGTTATTCTGATATGCGAGTTCAGAGTTTTCATTCACAATGATGAGAATCAGGTTTGGAGTCTCAAACTCCTTTTGGTTCAGAGATGTAAATTGCTGGGGTTTGGTTGCATAGTAGGGAACATCATAAGTCAGGGAAGATCCAGAGCACTGGGGAGACATCAAGAGAAAGAAACTTCATTTCTTTCTCCCTCCTTCGCCCATCAGCATTCGCACTGTGCAACTACAGTTGCCCAGCAGGTAACAGAAAGACCATCACTGTTAATTAAGTACTGTGAGTATTCCACGACGTTTACTGTGGACTTGAATGGGGTAGGGGAGGGTAAATAAAAATCATAAGGACTCTTAAACTTGGCTTGTTAACAAAGTCTGATGTCCCTTCAATGTTTGTAGTATCAGAGAAAATACTCTGACTATGACTCTGTTTTAGAATATTGCTGAAACTTTGAAGGCTCCAGCAAGAGCTGGAGATCTGCTGACAAGTCTCCAACACGAGCTGGAGTGATGGAGCCTCCTGAAGCTGTGCTTTCTCATGACTACCTAGAGCAGCTCCCCAGACAGCCTCTAATATTGACAGAATTGCGTCTGCACTTTGGGGTGTCTATTGTAACTGTCACATGCTGGGTATAACTCTTCCCACACTTCTAACCAATGTTGCTATTGGCCCCTAATTGCTTACAGGAACCATAATTGACTATATAACTGTGGGAGCTTGAATACCAATTAATCTCTCTGCATGTCCTATCATATCTTAATATGTGACATCATAGTATTCAACTTCTCATTGGTAACTAATTTGTGTTTGTGAGTAATTTCACCCATGTCTTAAAAAGTGTGCTTAAGAAGACACTGATTTTCAGCTGTGACACGGTAACTTTAGGCATCTCTGTTCCTAGTCTTGACTATGGAGAAGAATATATTAGCTTAAACACTAGAAATGCAAGTAGTTTCCTTCCATGGCTGTTCAGACTGTCCTGACCAAATGTAATGGTAGTTCACCTGTTTTACTTCATGTTACCCCCACATAGGATCACATCCACAAGTAGTTACTGAGTGTCAGCAGATGAGTGATAGAGGAGTGATACTTTATAGGCAACAAGTGATACGATCTCCTTGCAGTTGTGTAAACGTGCTATAGTGTGGTTAGATAATGCTTTTTGATTTCTCAGGAACACTATTCCTGCTCTGTTGGTTTTCTATTTCAATGAAAAGAAGATAAAAGTCAGAATTACAATCATTTAGGAAACCTATCTCGCTATTCCCATCTTTTCTGATAATAGTTTTATTATGACAAAGGTAGCCTTAATTTTTAGATTTGGTAAACTTTTAGAGGGTTTTGGTTGGTTGATTGGGCAAATATGTAATTCACAAGTAGTATGAATATATGTATATGTAGGCCAGTTTTGTTGGTAGCCATTTCTTGACCACAGACTTGATAGGAGGAGATTGCTGACGCATGATTTGGACCCTGGGTTTTGCCTTGTATCGCTGGGTTTCATTTTAGAGTAATTTGCTCACTGGGACCTATTCACTTCTAATCCTGTTCATTGTCTAAAAGGAAGTCTCCCAGGCTGTGACCTTTGCTTGCCTGTTGTACCTCCCATTAAGAAACAACCCTGATCGTCCTTTTGAGTGGGTGTGTGAAGTTACCGTGGAGTTGGCAATAAAATGCAAGTGAAGCTTTACAAAAAAGAAGTGTACAGAAACTATCCTTTTTACTGTTCTTTCAGTACATTGCATTGTGCACAGATAGATGGGCTTTTAGTTGGCTCAGGAGTAAAGAGCCCGCCAATATGTATCTAAACCTTTCTAAAGCAACTTGAATTCCCTTAGGAGCAATGCATTAAAATGCCCATGAAAATGGAGTTTTCTTTTACCTGGTGACCTTTCTGCTTTCCCATCACTAGACAGGAAAGACCCAGTCTCCAGCGAATATTATTATTAGTCAATAAAGTTAAAAGCAGCAGATAATATATATAGGGAAATAAATAATAATGAAACTGGCCAGAACTAGGGTAGCCTACAGCTACTAATCAAATGTCACCTTCATTTTAGCTCTATGTGCCTCCGAGATTGTACTTAAAAAAGCATCAAAATCTGATGCTTTCAATGAGAATAGGGTTGAATTGACAGGTAAAGAAATATATTTCTAAATAATATCCTTAAAATATACTGGGCAAAGATTGCAGATTGCACCTAAAATGTAGGAACTAGAAATGAAATACACTGCTAATGCGATTCTGGTTTTGAATCTGAAACTTGAAAACTCAAAACACTTAAAGGGGAACTTAACTACAGTTTTAAACCATGTCTGGCAACCTTCTAAAGAAAATTATCATGTTTATACTACATTGAATATGTTGTATGCCTTTTTTTTTATAGAATCTAGGCAAATCAAGTAAAACTTGTTCATGTATTTGCCCAAATTTAAAAGGAGTTGAATTTGCATTGTTCTCTCTGCTTTCTGAGAAACAAGTCTGTTGCTGGGAATAGTCACAGAAACATCTCGGTTGAAGTAGTTCTGGATTGGTAATTTTATTTTCTTGATAGGAATGGCAGTGTTTTGGGGGGCTGGGGCTAGGTGTAGAGTATAACTGCTTTAGGCCTACAAGTAGGTCTAAAGCTGAGGGGAAAGTCATCTTCAAAAAACATATCCTCACAGATTCAGACTAGTGATGCCTTTGGCTCTGCTGCAAGCCTTATTTCAAGAGATTGTTAGTCAAAATTTTAAAACTGTGCAGACATCTCTTGCAGAAATCTAATGATCTGTCTAATGATCCTTAATACTCTGGAGAAAGCCACAGAAAATGGTTCATACTTGCATGCTTTTCATTGAGATGAGGTAGACGTCAAACAAGTAGGCTGTAGTAATAAACAAAAATGGTTTTATGGCTTATGTTCTGGCTAGTTTTCATGTCTGTGGCTTTGAATAACTACTGTGTGTGATGATCTCTCTTGCTTTCACACTTCTCATTCACCAGAAAGACTTACTGAACTGTGTTTGTTCTGATAAATCTCTTTACTTTATGATATGGAGTCAACAAAGTATGGAGTTAATCAATACTATTTTTAACCTAATAAAGTTGTTCAATTAATATTTAGTCAAAGTTTATAGTTTGTGCAAGCCCTGAGCACCTAATTTATGTGCCTATCTGTACCTTGTAAATACACATAGTGACTTAATGACAAAAATGGTATTAGAGGGGATTCTGACCCCTAAACGTTTTTTTCTGTCTCTCTTTTTTTTTTTTTTTGGCAATCTGAAGTGTCATTGACCTGCATTCTTAGCCAATGATGATCTTAGATTTGTAACTGTAGCCATATTTTAATACAGTTGAAGCTGCTGTTTCTAGCTGTTCCACTCACCTGCTGCCTGACTTCTTTGGGACAGACCATGAAGATTGTCCTGAAGTTTAACGTGTCTGCAGAAGACCAAATGTGATAAAAGACTGAGCTGGAGGTAGACAAGGAAGGCTTTGAGGAGGAGGAGCTTTCCACCGAGTCCTTCACAGAATTTCTCCTTGATTACTCTTATGGAGCAGTAGAATGATAATGTTTCTCTGTAATTCCTGAGGGCTTCTAGGAGCCTCTGTGCTCCTATGTAAAAGGAAGATCCATCTTTTAACAAACACAAAGATGTTATGAGCAACTTCTCTTGACTTTGGCTCCAAGAAGGCATCTCACTGTGAAAGTGATGTGTGATACTGCTACAGCTCGTATCTGAATAAGATCTATGGAAGCTGTGTATTCACAGGCTCTGTCACTTTCCCCCATCCATTTCTGCTGACTTTCCTTCCTTCTTCAGAAGGTCCTCTGAGTCTTATGGCTGAATGGCACCTTCTGTTGGGGTAAAAGAAGAAAGAAATGGGTTGTGAAAGATAACCTTGTCTCAGTTATTGGACCAGTGGAAAGGGAGAGCAAGATTGGTGTGTCCGTGAAACGAGAAAGGAAGAGTGAAAGTCTTTGCAATGTGTTTGGGGTAGAAAGTGCTTACCTTGGTATGTGAATTTTTTACACATCCCTAAGAGGAGATGTTATTTTTAATGACATGGAAAAGATCTAGCGGTTAATATAGGAACACTACACCATAACACCTGTTGTATTGTGTCTACCACCATTTCAGTAGGAATATGAACTTTCCAAATTTTATGCAGTTTCATTTCAACCATTCTGAACATTCAGCCATGAAAGATTCATATTTTAGGCAGGCGTGTTTTCTGTGCTCAGAACCATGTCAGCCCTACTACTTCTGATGCCAGCTGAAATGGGAATAAATGCTCAAGAAGGTGCTGCAGTGGCACATGAACAGACAGTCTTGGATGGCAGCCAGCGCATTAGAAACTTCTGTGTGAAGTTGTACATGTTTGTGTTAGCAAGGGACTCTTAGTAGGATGGAACAAGAAGGCTTTGGTTGGTTGTTGACCAGTCCTCCTTAGTAAACACTGATGTGTTATCTAGTGTACTATAGTAGTACTGTAGGCGCAAGTGTGTGATGTAAAAATAAAAATAAAACAACAACAAAACTCTGTTGCAATGGGGGAGCAATCTGTAGCTCTATTTATGCTTTTAACTACTGCGTTGTTTCTCTTCTGAGCTGATTATAATTGTGTGTCTTCACTGTTTGTAGAGAAATACCATTGTACAAAAGCTTTGTCAGCAAATGGGCTACAGTAGATTACCTTTATCGAACCTGTGACATTTCCATTGCAGGTGAAATGTCTGAAATGGCCATGTTTGTGGGGCAAAGGGGTGCATTCTTGTTCTGCTGCTCATGTGAGCTTTCATGACAATTGGCAATCAGATAACAAAATCCTCCCAAAATGTGTGCAGCAATGCTACCAAGTATGGAAAATGCTTGCTTGCGTGCTTCTTCCTAAGGCCATTGTAAATCAGTTGGACTATTAGAAACACACTTACCTCAAATCAGACACTTGTACCACTGTTAAAATGCTACTGTGTCAAGAATTTAGGGGGCAGAGTTATATCTGATTATGTGTAAGGTATACTGATGGAAGCCGGGAGAGGGGGAGGGCTGTAGGGGTGGGGAGCATTCCCCAAAGCTGCCGAACAAGGCTTCCCCTGACCCTTGGCTCAGTCTACAGTTGGTGGAGAGAGAAGCATCTATAAAGCAAGGCAGCTCTGAATTGCCCATCTAAGAAGCCAGTCATTCTCCCCTGACTGTTGGGAAGCCTTGCTAGGCTGACGTTAACCATTTGGATGCATCAGTATTTGGCTGCCTGTAGTGCAGACAAGTGCATCACCACAGTCCTTCTGCAGATCTTTTAAAACTATCATCAAGTGGGCTACTTGTGTAGTGACAGCAGCACAAAACTAGGTAGAACTTTTATTGTCATCCAGATGTAGTCTTCCAGATTGCACTTTTGTCTGCGTGGTTACAGCTACGCTGCCTGCGCAGTGCCCAAGGAAATAATTACTGTCAAGCTAGCTCTGTTCACACTGCTGTACAGCAGCGTGAGGGGTACAGCATCAGCCTTCTGGATCTCATATCAATCTGATGGCCAGCTTCTTGTCTTCTTTTGTACTCCTGCTGTTCTGTGAATGCATTTGCAAACTCAGACTTCACTTCTTTTTGAGTTTTTGAGGTAAATCTCTACTTATTCGAGTTTATTTGCTGTGAGTAATTATTGCTTATGTTGATGTTATTTGAAAATTTTCAAGTTGGATTAATTGAGAGCAAGTATTCTCCTGCAGTCTGAGACGTATCCTGCACTCACTGTATGTGCAGCTGTTATGGGTTATTTTCCATGTTAATGCCTTTTTTTTCTGTCTATGGTTAGTATTAGAAATCTGTCTCTTGTAATTTGCAAGGGAAAATAGAAATATTTCTTTTGGACAACCTGTCTTCTAATTTTAAAGCCATACTCAACTTTAATGTATCTTTGAACTCATCTCTGTGATTGGGTGCTCAGACAGCAAAGCAAAACTCCACGCATTATGTTGGCAGATGACCATAGGATTGGTTTGTGTCCTGCTTAGGCACAGGAGTCATCTGTTTTGCTGAAATTGCCACATGTGTGAAATTGTTCCGTCCTGATTAAAATGTAGTCTCATGGACACTGCTACACAGTGTCAGGTTTTGCAAATGTTTGGCCTACATTCTTCTGTTCAGTTTTTACTACTTTAGCTGAAGGAAATTGCTTCTTATCTTATCCTCTACCAAGACTTTAAATAATTCTCTTCTTTCATCTATATTGTTACCTGTAAGATATTTATAGACTATGATCATATTCTGCTCAATCCTCTTTTCTGGATTATATAACTTGAGCTTCCTTAGTCTGCCTTCACATTCAGTATCTTATCCTCCAATTCCTATATCATTTAAGTTAGCTTTCTTTGCGTATGCCTAGTTATGTTATATCTCTTTTTGCAATCCATTGAGGGTAAGAGCTGTATGTGATATTCCGTTTGCAAACACATTATGGCTTTGTACTGTGGAATTATTTCCTCTTTGGATTTATAGGAGATGCATTCACATCGAAGACCAGCAGTTCCTTCTCCTGCAAACAGATCAAACTTGCAAAACAATCTTCGATCTCTAAACAAATATTGACCTTACTTTCAGATGGCATCACGCTCGATGCTTTTAGACGACTACAGGTTTTATCAGTGCTGCTTATATTCCAACCTAAAGCAGCAACAGCTTTATTTAGTATAAGTAAATATGACCTTGCTTTCTGTGTCAGCACATTTCAAATGTTTGTGGATTGCTATCCTCTTTGGCTTTGTAAACAAGGGCAAATCAAATGGAAAGATGCAAAATATTTCCTCCAAAGTACATGAATTTATGCTTATGAATGTAAAAAAAAATATTTAAAAATCCTATATCTTTACTTGATATATGTTTAGGTTTTGGTATTTTTTTATGCATATTTCTCATTTCTGATTTCAAGACAGCAACAAAATAATAGTTCTAAAATAGAGATAAATCAGCTGCATGTAAGACCAGCTGCTGGACATACCAAAAGTCTCATAAAATTAACTTATTTTTCTGTGTTTAGGAGATCTCTAAATTATTACAGCTTTCATTGTTTTTGTTCTCCACCTCTACCCTCCCAAGTACATCAGACCTCTGAACTGTGTCTGATTTATCTACCTTGTATTAAAGATGTCTTCAGTTTCACATCCAACAATGAATTACATTTATAAATCAAATTCCATAGAAATAACTTGAGGTTCTATTAATGACATCCGCGGTAACTTTCATAATAAAAAATATTTCTGTAATTTTCTTGTAATGAGTATTTTCAAGGTCCATAGTCTTTTTCTGCTAAATTTATCTTAAGTGTCTAACTCTTTTTTTTTTATTGCTGTTGCTCCTCCCTTGAGTAATATTTCGCACCTTTTGCTTTCTTCCAGAGTTGCTTATCTGTATGAAATAGTCCACGCTGCTGGCATCTTGCATTGTTCTTGCCTGAGTGAATGTTACAATTTCAGAATTAGTAAGAAAGCAGTTTGCTCCTTCATTATCCAATTCTTCTACTCATCCAGATGTAAACACTAGGAAAAGGCTTTGTGCTGATTGTATCTCCATTGGTGGTATCTTACTTTTCCCTTCCAGTTTTACCCCTGGCATCAGTGACCACATTTCTTATTTCCACACAAGTCTATGCCAGAGAAATTTTTTCCAACTGAAGATAATGAAACAAATAAAGGGGTGGCTGTAATATTGTACGAAATATTTCGATACATGGTTCTGTATGGTGCTTTAGCATAATTCAGGTGAGAGCTAAATAAGGCAAGCTGTCTTGTCGTTTGTTAGCAAATTCATTCTGGCTGCTGAGTTATGTTGATTATTTAAAAAAAAAAGTTTTAAATACATTAAATGCTTTAAGATTAGTGCCAAAATGAATGTCATTAAGTAGTCTAATAAACTCAGCATGTTCCCTTTTGAAGTTAGCAGTCACTGAGATCTGAGAGAGCTGTGTTAGTCCTGAAAATTTGAAATGCAGTCCTGCTGTTCCAAGGGAAACTCAAGGAAGGGGGACTCATTGCAGAATTTGAACTGGAATTAGAAAATAACAGGATTTGGGGGCAGGTGGGGGAAAGACATTTGAAGGCAACTTTGTAGCCCTGAAGCTTGAATCTTGTCTTATACCTCATTGCCACTGAATCTTCAGAAACATGGCTTTGATTACCATCTCCTTGGTAAATGACAAGTTCCTTCCTAATGTCCGTTTTGGGCTATTAGATGTAGAGTTCATCTTGCTGTACTGTGCTGGGAGCAGAGGAGTTCAGGATGGTTATTCCTGATTTGCCTCCTCCATCCTCAGAACAGGTATCTTGAATGCCCTTGACATTACTGTTAACTGCAGAGTGGTGAGGGATGCTGGGATGTATCTGTGAAAATCTGATTGCAGGGATCATTTGTTTAAGTATTTCATTATTTATTTTATTTGGTTTTGTTTAAAATTAATAGCTTGTTCAGAGGGTTTCTGTTGTAGCGCGTAAATGGCAAAGAAAAATGTGCGTTGGGAGAAAGGTATGTACAGATATCAGGTTCATAGGATTAAAAGAAACAAATTATGTTGGCATGTTATTCTGCTATGCTACAAAACCCTAGGAGCTCCCTTGCAGCCCTGTAGAATTGTCTGGTGTCTGGTGACAGGAATGGGAGGACAGCATGCATGGGCTCCGCGCTACAAATGTGTGTCCTCACAGTATTTATAGGCACTCCCAGCGCTATTGGTAGGCCCGGCAGAGGCAGGGAGCATGCGGTCGGGCTGCTCACGATTACATTGTCAGCAAGAGAGAATAGGTGTGTTTGGAGGCTTTTTGTTTGTTTTATTTTGTTTTGGTTTTGTTTTTAAATCTAAGCTGCCAAGTTTGATTGGTCTGTCAGGTGCAGGCTGTCTTGGTGTCCGTGTACCTTCTGGGATGAGCAGAAATGGCTGTTAAACAACTTCACAGGAAATTCAACTACAACTTCTTCTGAGCCAGCAGTCGTGTGTGTGTGTGTGTGTGTGTGTGTGTGTGTGTGTGTGGCTGCGGGGGGTGGGGGCATCCCTTTACAAATTAACCAGATTTTCAAGGTCTGACCACTAACTTGGTAGAAATTAGCTTGTAATGGGCTGTCCTTTCAAGGGTGACTAGGAAAATTTGCTCCTACTTATACATTTTTCTAGTGTATGGGGTGGTGGGGGAGTAAGCTTATAGCCATCAGAAGAGCCAGAGGTAAGCTAGCTGTAAGACGTGGGTGATTGCTGGGTATAATGCTATGCTTCCTGTTCCCTCCAGTGCAAATTTCAACAACATGGTTCTTAACTTTAGCTTCTTTAAGCAGTTTATTAGTACTTTCAGTTTTCTCTAATTAAGCAGCACAATTACGTGAAGTAACAAAGATACTCAATAAGCTGTCATGGCTATGTAAAGCAAAGTCTTATGTTTTATTTCATCCAAACATCTGTAGGAATTTTCTGAAGCAGTCTATTATTCTTTGAAACCATTCTGGACCACTGGTTCCTAGCTCATCAAAATCGAGTTTTCATTGAAGTGGTTTGTTTTGCAGATTTATGGTAATACAGGTATGAACATTATATCTGTTGGGATGTTACAGGTATCGCTTGTTGGGCAGAAGTATACGGGTCCCTGTTCTAGGTCTTTTATTCCACAATGAAGATTTCTGGTGCTAACTGATCTTTGTTTATATTTCATTACTTGATCTAGATCTCTCTGAAAGCATGATTACTCCCAGTTGCAAATCAGAGGTGTTGACTCAGCATTAATGTTGATCAGTCATACAGAGACTAAAAGAAAACAATGTTTTTTCCTTTTTTTTTTTTTTGGGATCAAGGGCAAGAGTAGATGCATGCAAATTTTCTAGTTGATGTGTTCATGACTCCCCCTCCCCCTTTTTTGATCCATCTTTGATCCTACTACAGAATCTTGAATTTGAGCCAAATTTCTCTGGGAAATTGTCCCCTCAATGACAATGTTTGCCAGGAAAGGGAGTTCTACAGTGTATTAGCAGGGGAAAAGATTGCTAACACACTTTGATGTTACTTATTCCCACATCTAAACCACTGTGAAAGAAAAGTTTATTGTTGTCTACTCCATCTGAATTTGTAAGAATCTTTTTCTGGTGATTCCATCAAGGTTTTGCCATGTTTTCTATCAAATTGCGCAATCCCTATGTACAAATTAGTCTGAGGATTTTTAAAAAAAACTTATTTTCTCTATAAATTATGGAGGGATACCATTATTGGGAAAAGCCTGCATAATCATTTATATTTGACTTTAGCCACTGCATGCTGACTGCGTTGTTCTTTCCTCTCTGTAATACAGTGTACCACCAGAAGCCATGATGTCGCCTTACCAAAAAACTGAATCAAACCTTTGGTCAGAAATTGGAAAGGGACTGGAGAAGAGAAAGTACATATTCAAAACAATATTTCTTTTAAATGCCTGCACAGTGAACACTATAAAGAGCAGAAGGTCTGTGTGTCTGCAAAACCACATGTGTACAAAACATGGATTGGTAGAAGTGTTCCTGGGGCTTCAATGATCTGTGAGCACAAAGATGCTTTTGTTTCCAAGTTTGTGCCTGAGGGCTTATCTGTCACACAGAGGACTCTTCATATTGACCACATCATGCTGGGTTGAGTCCTTTGGTTGAATATTGTCTTTGCTGAATGGATGCATTAGATGCTCCTGAAGGAAACGTGGAGAGGACTGTACATAGTGTAAACATCTATCGGAACATCAGACCTTGCCCTCACTCCAGTGGAACTGAGGGACATAAAGAATTATGCAGGCAACTAGAAGAAAGACATTTTAAAACAAAACAAAGATTATTATGTTTGTCTGCCTCTGGTGATTCTTGGACAAATGAAGGTGGCACACAGGACTTTTCCAGGGTAGCAGGTTTGCACATCCCTGGGCCTCAGATAGTGTGTTAGCATTTCATTTTGTGCTGTAAATTGTGTCCGTGGTTGTGGCCAAAGACATTCTAACTCTGAACCAAGGCCAGGTGTGGCTCTTGCATGCTGAATATCAGTCTCAGGTAGTTAGACACGGGTGCTTTCCTGTATAATTGAAGGCTAGTAATCTACAGAAAGGAGACTTGCAATGTAATTTGTGCTTAAACATATCTAGAATGAGGGGACCTGGAAACATAAGCATATGAGATTTCAGTTCAAAGAAATCTTGTCCACAGAGTGTGAGGTAGTACGTCTTTTCTCTCTTCCTTTTGGAAAAAGCTAGGATAGCATTATTCTAAGTGAAATAGCTAAATTGCAATAAAAAGATACCCCTTAATGTTTTCCATCCTATGGTCTATGAACTGTATCATGGAAACCCACGGCAGGTAAAGATGAAAAGCAAGCACTTTGCCTTGGGCTTAATTTTGCAATTCAAAGGTCTACATCTCTACCGGAAAATATTTAGGGATCTATGAATAGGAAGCAGTTGAAAAATCACTGACCTGAAAATATATTCCCTTGTTTTCAGAAAATCCGCAAGACTGAGTTAGCAGTACATCTCTCTATGTAGATGCCTTTCTTCCCTACCCCCATTCTACTAATGGATCACATGGTTTGTAGCTAGAATACAACCTTCCCTTTCTTATGGTCAAAATCTTTTCAAATGAGATCTTTTTGTGTTAAAACATCAGCATGGAGCTTTCTTAGATTGCTTATGCAATTCTCTGATGTAGTGTAAATTTAAATGCAAATGAGAAGTTAGATTAATTTGAAAAAAAGTCATGTTTTTTTGCTTAAATTTAAATGGTCAGTCTTGCCAAAGAGGTCTCCCATTATAATGAAGATGTGTTATAGTTCTGGATCAAGGCTTATTTCTGTTTATGGTGGAAAAAAATTATCTACTGCAAATGAAACTGAGATGTCTCTACACTAGATACCATAATTATCCACGACAGTGCAACCTGCCTTTGGAGTGCATGTTCTGCAGGCATAGCATTCATATATTACAGACCTCTGACCTTAAGCAGATGTCATTATTTTAGTCATATGGGAAAGCCAGAAGGAAAGGTCAGAGCTCATTCGTGTATGCTTACGTTATAGTTCTTTGTTCTACGTATATGTGTGGATTTGTTGTTTGGAAGTTTGTAGGAAGAGGTTACCCCTAAAATGCGTTTAGGTTGCAGTTGTGTTTTGCTCTGACAGAAAGTGATGTTTTGAGGGATGCAGCATTTTTTTTTTTGTGTGTTTGGGATGCTTCTCTGCCCCTTTGGTTTATATTTTTCAGCACGGAAAGTGTCGCTGTTACCTAAATTATGCACTGAAATCACTCGAGTTGCCTGGGATGGACATCAACCCAGACTTTGTTCCCCTCAAACTGTCATCTTCATGAAATATGCTCAGGTCTGATCATAGCCTTTGGCAGCAAACTTGAGCAGGAAGTCGTTCTTCCAATTCAGGCGATTTGGGCTTGTATTTGTTGCAGACCACTTTTAATGCAGGCAGGGAAGCTGCAGCTCATCCGAGGTAGTTGTACCGTGTTTTACTGGAACACTGCTATGATATTTATGACCTTCTTCCTTTTCTTCATCTGAGACCATATAATTTTATTTTGTGATGTTGCCTGAAGCCAGGTAACTTGCCAGCCTCAAAGCAAAACATCAGACCGTCCCCACTTTCCTAAAGATCCTTTCACCCTTCACCACCACCCTGAAGCTATCTTTTTTTATTTGGGGAGGAGGGAGGAGAGGGAAGGCCAGCCCCGAATCATCTTGCAATTGCCAGCATAGCAAATAGGTCTTATTAAAATAAAAGGACAAGTGGGTAACAAATTAAAGTCTACCCCAATAGGAAATGGATAGATGAGTTCCTGTATAAAAATGCACCTTTATCTTACATTATGTCGTGTAAGGCAATGGTGGTATTTTGGCTGAGTAATTGAACTCGGGAGTACATGCTTATGATGCTGGGAGAGCAGCGTGAGCTATGCCAAGAGTTTCTCACGGTTAGGTCACAAACCTGTTAAAGCTTAAGCCACGGCTCAGTAACATTGTGATGCCACCTTAATAATAAAAATAGCCACAGGTATTCTCAGCAATTTACAGTCACGAATTATTGAAACAAATGCTGCTTTAATGAAAGCACTTGCCTTTAAGTAGTGGCTAAAAGATACCCATAGATTGTGAGAAGGACTTTTCCAACTACGTACTTTCCTGTACATTATTTGTATAGTGTCGATATGACCCACAAAACACACATGGAAGTTTTCTGTATCTATGACCTCAGTGTTGAATATGTTCATGGAAGAGAATAATTGCAGAAATCACTGTGTTGAAGCTAGTTCTGTCCATCGCCCTGTACAAAGTCTGGACCACTTGGTCCTCTGCTGTATGGCCCTCCTGGGCACAGTGCTCACGTGGAAGCTCAGGCAGGAAGTGCTGAGCTGCTGCTGAACTGGAGCTGCCCTTTGGTTTTCCTCCAGTCTGTGCTTTTTGATGCTCTTCATAAAGACATGGAAGAGAAACTTGGCTCATTTGCAAAGGGTTCATTGCTTTGTTATAAATATTATAGGGAGAAAATAATCCTTTAAACTCTGAAAACTGTAGGAGTGGGCAGCTCAATTCCTCCTTTTACCAAAACTCTCCTCTTTCTTGCTTTACCCATCCTCCTGTTGCACAGTGGGGCTGGAAAGTACCAGAGCAAGTTAAGGGGAAACACTTGTACTGTCTGGACCTGTCCCAGGCCTTAAAGTAGCCAACCACACTGTGTTGGGTTAATATTGTACTTTTTAGCATAGTCCTGCAGGCCTGGATTCTGTAACATGCACAGCTGAGCATTTAGTCCCTGATTTTCATTCTCATTTAAAACAAAAAAAAAAAACAACAGTGAAGGGGAAATCATGTAAAGCATAACAGTAAGTTGACAGGTATTAAAAGAAGATTACCGTGCTGAGGAAACATCACTGCAGGCACAAGAACAGCCCTGAGGGAACCCAAGTTTGGCAGCAGCAGAGGTTAAAGTTTAAAGAAAGAGATGAACTGTTTAAAAGAGATACAAGCGGTCACTAAACAGTTGATAGTGTTTGGCATCTGTTTCCATCCACAGGTGGAGCACTGCAGATGCACAGAAATAACCCCAGGCACTGTTTCTGTGTGGCACTAGACTACATCAAAATTACATGGAGTATGACAATATGTAGGTCAAAGCTTTAAAGCTGAGAGGACATCAAAACCTTACCAAAACTTTACCAAGTTCAGTTATCTGTGCTGCCAGGAAGGGAGATTTTTCAGTGACTGAAGACAAATGCTATAAAAGCATTTATGAATAGCATACACTGATCTGGTGGTAAACCCATCACAGGATTGAACCAAAAACGTCTTCATACAAACTTTAGCACAGATACTCTTCCTGGTGAAGAGCATGAGGGATCTCCTGGCATGTGAATTTTGCGGATGTTATACCTCTTAAGATTTTTTTCATTTCCATAATGCTCACAGGACAGGTTTTTTTTCTGGAAGGGATTTGTCACTGCTATCTATTAACTGCCTGTAAATACTGTGTACATTAAATATTTTATAGCTAGTTACATGAAGGAATTGACGCTTAGGGCACTGTGGTTTTATGTACCATATCTGTCAAATAACTATTATATTATGCTTCCAGTTTCATAATATGTTTCATCTAGAAATGTGATTATCTGGACACACTTCTTATAAGTGCTTTACACTAGGTGGGAAAAGTGAATTTGTAAATTAATTCCTAGTGTATCTTTACATGTTGGTTCCCTGTTTGTTGTTTGGTTCATTAAAATCTTTAGCAGTGCACGAGAATAATCTGACTAAATGACAAGAACAAAGACCCAGCTCTCTGTTTTCCAAAGTTGCAGCAGATGCAAAGAATAAATTAAAAACAATTTCCAAATGTAATGTATAAATTTATAGCAGTGACATGTTGATCTTGCATGAGAAATACAGCATATACATACTAAACCAGAACAGTTCATGCTAATCAGATGCCAGGTCATCCATTAGGAATACTTTGTTATTAGTATTGTTAATGGAAGAGCTTATCCAGTCATTTCGTAAAAGCGGTTCTGCTGTAGATCATGATTTCTGGTCAATATAGTCATCAAGGCTATCATTGTTAAGATAGCCCAGCTATTAACCTACTAGAGAGAATGGGACAGAAAAATATACTGAGCAGTCAGTGAAATGGAGATGCTTCCATTTATTTTTCTTCCATGCATAACATTGCCCCATGCACTAATACTGTTTCCATCATTCCACTCAGCAAGTCAAATTTTTCAACATCTTTCTTAACTTCTAATACACTTAGTGGCTAGACTATGGTAATTTATGATACTTTTGATTTTATATTTATCATGGAAATGATGAATGAAAAGGTGTTTCTGGAACTGACAGAAGTACCTTAGTTACACCATAGATTATTTTAAAATGTGTAGAGTGGGAAGCAAACAAAAACCCATCTTCCTTGGAAAAGAGTGATGTTGAGAAGGGAATACCCTTCTCAACTTTGAAGGTAACCTATCTAATATTTTGTGTACAATAAATTTCTGGTTTTAGTATTTCTGACAATCATTGTATTATCAGTCGTCATTATAAATAGTATGCTTAGAAGGGCGTAGTTCAGCATAGTTTTAATCAATTATAATTTGTGTAGAAATCATTAGAGACAGGTAATATTTTGATTAGAGTAATCTATAGTAGTTTTGAGTTTCTTTTTGAAGCTGCTGTTCAGTTGAAATATAGTGGGTTTCTTGTTTATTGAATAATCAGGAAAAATATGTTCCATTTAGAAGCAAGATACATGTTTTTAAACAAAAATAGGTTTTCCTAAGCTATTTTTCTAGCTCTGGGGCAAAAACTTTTTAATTTAAGATGATGATATGTTTAAAAAGCTGCTATGTGTTTAAATTCACTAGGAAATAATCCTAAAACAAGCAACGCCTACTATGACTTGCATGCATGGTAACAAATGCATGAAGTATCTGTGCTATTGCAGAGCAGTGAAACCACAGTGCTTCTGTTGGTATTGATCATGATCCCAGCACTCTACTGTGTTTGTGGCTCCCATGTCAGACCCCAGCAGCAGGAAGTCAGCTCTTTGTTGCCATGGTTGTGGAGCTGGACCATTAACTTGGCATATCTTCTCAAAACAAACACATTCCTTCCCTGTTTTCAAGAATAGGTTAAAGATTAATGAAAACTCTAGAAATGTCTTAGATTGTATATACTTCCTGCTAAGACAAGGTGAGTTTGGATGATGTCTGATTATAACTGAGCTATTACTGAGCTAGTTGAATAAGGGAATTGTAAGGAAGCTGTGGCTGCTTATGGTAATTTTAAATACAGAGTTTCAGAGAAAATAAAAGCAGAGACAGAGGGAAGTAAAAGGATGAGAGATGAGTTGTGCAGCTAGGAATAATGGTACTAAAAGACCTGAAGGCAGTGGCAAAACTGGGGTGGGAAGCGAAAGTTTGCTGTGGCAGGAAGGTCACTTCTGGGGGAGAATGTCACCGGAGGTAGGACGGTGAGAGTGTGGGATCATCAGGGGTAAATAAAGAGAGAATAAATGAACAAAGGTGGTCATACATAGCAGAGAGAACCAAAAAAAAATTAAAATAACAGAAGAAAGGAAAAGAGCAGCTAGAGTCAGTGTAAGGGAAGGATAAAGGAGACAGATGCTATAAGGCAGTGAGGGATGTGGTGAAAGCCCTAGGAGATTAGCAGATGGACAGGGTTTTTCTAAAAAACAAACAGACAACAACAGAAACAAAATAATGCAAAACACTAACAAAATAGCCACAAAACCCATGAATGATTCATGGATTTAATCCACCTTCAAGGAGAATCTCATAAACTGCTAGGAAATCATAGCCAAATGGCTAAAATTTTGTAAATAGTTGTAAACTGTGTGTCTGGACCCTCAGATGCTGTAAACTAAGATGTAGCTCTCCCCTGAATTTTTTTTTTTGGTTTGGTTTTGTTTTGGGTTTTTTTTTAACTCAGCACTGCTCTTCCTATGTCACCAGAGCTAGAATCTTAAAACTGAAGAGTGTCAAACTGAAGAGCAGCAAATCCAAGTTTCTGCTGTGGAAAATATGCTCAGTAATGAACTTACAAAAGGCGTTCGTGCAGGAGTCTATCTAGTACTTCTTACATGTAGTATTTTTTATGTGTTTTCTGCATTTGGTTTCATACCTGAACATCTGCCACCACAGTTCCCAAGCTACTTCTCTGAAAACTACTGACATTTAAGGTGTGTAAAATCCTTAATAATTATCTCCTTGCATTTGGAGTTACCTAAGGTCTAATCAAGGGCACAGATTCTACTTTGAAGTCATCTAGTTATAAGTAAATCAGTACATATCAACTCAGTCAGAACAGTGTAGAATTGCAGCAACTGGTGTGCTTTCCATGACTATACTCTGAATTTGTACTGGTGTCCTTCAGAACAGAATCTAGCCACTTGGTCTGCATGAATAAGTATAGGAGGAGAGTTTTCTTAGTGAATGAATTACTCTTTCCTTGCTAGGAGCACTCAAATACTAAGTTTCTTCATGTCTCTGTTGTAAGCATAAGGGACTGAAAGTGACACAGCAGTCATCCGTGCCGAATTATTTACAAAGTACAGCACAGTAGCGGTGACAGTGCATTCTCTAATGTCTGCTTAAACGCCATATTTGACTTAAAAGTGATTGTTGTTTTGTTACAGGGAACGACAACTGTGCAGTTCTCCTCCCTACATAGCATCTTGTCTGAAAAAACTATTGAATGGAATATGCTCTAAGTGGCCATATTTTATATTAAAATTTGATTAAATTCTGTAGGCCACTTCAATGTGAATCATAATTATATTATTCTGCCAGTAACTGAGGTAATATGATAAGAAGAATGTCACATTCTCTGGCTGCTTTTAATAGAGTATATATATTGCAGGTCAGTGATTGCCATATTCAGCAGTCCTCATATGTAGAACTAAATGGCTGCTTAGAGTTGTAAAATTTGGTGGGTCACAGTTGTCCGTCTCGTACATAGACTTTATTGGGTGTAATGGAGATCATTGTAAAATGAAAGTACAATGCAAGATTTGAAAAGAACTAAGAGTCGTGAGAAAACTTCGTCATATAATTAAACATTTTCGTACACGTTCTTCATTATTGCAAGGCAAGTGAGGCACTGTACTATCTTGGTTGACCTCCTCTGTGACTTACTTTCAGCTCATCTCCTTCAGTAGATGAGAATGGATGTGGCTCTCTCTGGCAATTTGTTTTACTGCAGCAGAGCTAACAATAACATTTCATAGCCTTCCCTTAGAGAATTCAGCTCCTCATATACTGGCATTGCTGTGTGGCTTTGTATTTTCAGCCATCTAATGCAGTTTTGCTTTTAATGAGTGCTGTTAAAAGAACAAAAGAGGAAAAATCTTGTTCAGGCAACTAAACTACTAAGAATAAGGTAAGTAGTCAGCGCCTGTGTGTCAAGTTAAGGAATATAGTTTCTGAGTAGGTATTGTGTGTTGTAAGAAATTAGAGCCTTAAAAATCAACGCTATGGGAAAATTAATTGAAGTGAATCAGCTGCTTCAGATGAGCAGCAAGACCGTTGCTGATGCTAGTTTTAGAGTTTCCCTTACTATACTACTGTTTCTAGGAGGTCATTTTGTGGTAGACCTCTCCACACCAAAGTTCTCTTGTCTTTAATCATTTCTGACAAGATACCTATCGTACGAGTGTTTGTGGACAAACTTCTGAGAACAAAGGTTTTGTGCTTGGTGTCTGGAGAAGAGATCAAGTCCATTGTGGTTAAGCTGCGATGGCTGAAGCACTGAAAGTAAATAGAGAGGTTTATTTTATGCTTCTGAACTGAAGATATTAATTTTCTATATATTACCAGTCACTGTGACTGGCTTCTCTTTGGGCTGGGAACTGCACGTGCAAGAATGGACAGCTATGCTTTGAGCTTTGATGCAAAATGTAGAATGAGTCTTTTTTGTGTCATCTCTACAAACTATGCTAAAAATATCAGAAGAAAAAAAATTGACAGTGTCCTCCTAAGCCTTGAAATGGCATTGGATCAGCAGCTGACTTTGGCCAAGTTCTCTTGTAAAAACACCCCTCAGCAGCATTGCAACATGTGAATAAACAATAAGTGTCATTCTAATAACAACGCAAAGGTCTGATATAAAAATAAATAAAAGCAAGGATAAAAATTGCTGACCTGAGGCACAGTCCTCAATCACAGACGTCAAGAGACTTTACAGCACATATCAAAACAAACAGTATGTCAGGGTGACTGGGATTAGTATTTTTCCTGATCCAGCTCATATTTACTCTCAATGCTGCATTACATTGATCAGTGTTTGCAGTGTGGTCAGAAGTTAGTTGCTGTACTAGATGTGGATTTTCTTTCACTGATATCAAAAGTGCAACTTTTTAGATTTAGTGAGTTTTATTTTCACCTCAGCAGCAGATTCAACTTTTGCAATAATGAAATTGTCTCATCACGTTAGCCGGTGCCTCACGTGGCTCTGTCTCTTCTCTTTGGGCTAGGCTCTAAATTTGGGATGTCACTGAATTCATTAATACATGGAAATGATTCATTTAAGGGAGGTTTCTTTCCCCTCTGTACATGCTGGCTAATTAGCAGATGAATTTTGATGTTCTAAATGATCTGCTGCAGAGAGACAGCTGTGCGCCCCAGCTGTCCTCCGCTCCGGTGGGTCTCCTCTGCAGAAGGGAGGGAGCAGCCCTGCTTCTGACAAATTGATTTAACTAGAGTGCCCTGCCCTGGGGGAGTCGTATACCATGCTGTCGCTGCAGATGATTGCAGCCTTTGCAGACTGCAAACACTGGAGCTGTAATTGCCCAACAATGTCCTTTCCATTGCCTCGCTGAAATTCAATTTTTCATGCCTCACCAAGCTTTCCAGTCCCCCTCCTGCCCCTGGTGTGGTAGTACTGTATTCTGTCTGACTGCCATTTCAGGAAAAAATTCAGGTGCTTGAGAATGGGGTTTAAACTGTATTTAATATGCTAATAGGAACTAAATGTGCTCACTCAGTCACATTTCAAAGTATTTGCATTTAATTCATGGGAAGTATCCTCTAATTATATAGTATTTAGCAGGTAGTCATTACTACAAACCTTTTAACGGTAATGTTAGTGCATCACCATTCTTTCATGTGGTGAATTTCATGTGGTGAATTGCATGTGTAGATGGTGTCCTTTAAACATTTACTCTTCCAGTTGCAAAGAATTCTTAAAGCTTCATGTCCAGTTATGCCCCGTTTTGTCAAACCTAGTAAATGCATACATGTAACAGGTGCCTTTCCACAGCAGTGATAACTGTGGTCCCGAAAGTACAAATACCTAATTAATCTTTCACATCAACCTCCCTCATGAATGGATTTTCAGGCTGTGCACTGCATCATTGCCACTTTCTGAAGGCCGTTGATTTGGCCTGGATATACCTCTGGGGGAAAAAAAAAAGCTTACAAAAAGTGCATTCATGAATTCTAATGCACGCCACACCATTACCTTTCTGCATATCTGATAGATAACCAAGCACTTCCAAAATGTTTATGGGTATGCAGATTTATAGGCTACTAGTAAGTAGCAGCTGTTCTATAGGTCTGCAAGTTTTGCCTGCAGAGGACATACAGGATTTTTGAGAAATGGCTACACATCACATTCGCAGAAATGTAATGTCACTTATTATTAGTTCCCTGTATGCCTCTCTTTGCGTAAATATGTGCTAGTGATGGGCAGTCAGCAGAAAGGAAAAAAAAACAGGTTTATACCATTGCTTGTTGAGGCAAAACCAAGGTGGATACATATGCGGGTATTGAGCCTTAAGGCTGCTAGAGATTTTTGTCAAACTGACCATATGTTCAACAGTAAGTGACAGCCACTGTAATTTTTCAGAAAACTACCCTTTCTGTATTACACTGAGTTCTGCTTCTCTTTGAGACTATAAATGGTACTATAGTGGGGGAAAAACAAAGTCAGAATCTTATCAGTCTTGTATGCCCATGTTCTCCACCCCTGCACACTGGAACAGAACAATATGGGTTAAGTTTAAGCATATAGTATTCAAGTAGATGTGACTCTGTTGGTGTAAATCAGGCAATTTCCTTTATTGGCGGCTCTTCTCAAAACTCTTGTTATAATTACATGTCTTCTGAATAAAAACCTCTCTCTTGGGGTCAACCCCTGTACCACAAGTTGGCATGATGGTTATTTTCATCCTTCAGTGACCTCACTTATTTTCTTTGTTATATTTCCAGTGAGATATAATGTAAGCAATTAGGTGTTTTTCCATCAGAGAATAGCAGAAGCATATATTGCATAATGAGTAGCATGTTTTGTGGTTAAAAATAGTGCTTATTGGTAATTCTCTTTCATTTTATAGCAGCAGCTGATGATTTACTGAGTACTACTTGGTGAAATCATGAGATTCATGGGCAGAGGAAGCAACCTGAACTCTTCTAGTCTTTGGCAGGATGTAACAAAGTGATGCCTGGTACACCATCCCAAGTAGGACTGGATTATGCCAAGCTCATTTTTAAGACCCTGTAATGGGGAGAAATGTACTCCTGTGGGCTGGGTGTGAATCCTACCACTGTGTGTTGCAGCCCCAAGGGACGTAAAAGGAGGTGTGCTCCCCTGACGTGCCTGGGATCTTTTTTAAACAAGGTTACTTCTTGGGGGCTTCTGTGCCAATGGCTGTGCCTGCAAGTTGCTACAAGTCATGGTTGCTGTTCCACTGGAGTAAGAATGGGATGGATGCTGTACTAGCTCATCTTTCATCAGTTGTCTTCTTCAGGGCAACACCTTACCAACCTGCTTGTAGTATCCTACCAGCTAGGCAGTTATGGCTGGTAATAGAAAGCAACAGGCCACAATAGATTGAGAAATCAAAAGGTCATGTCTATTCTTGGAATGCACAACTGCATTGTGAGGCAAGTTCTTTTTATCCCAGCAAAGCGTGAGTGAATAAGGCGGAGGCACCCTTTGGCACATTGTTCTCACATTCTGATAATGTCTGGCTGTATGGATACTATGTCCTAGAGGTACCCATCAGTCACATTCACTGACTCAAGGTCATTGCATTACTAGGTATTATTTATTGTAGAAAGTACTGCAGGTCTTGGGGCCTCTGTGAAGTGTCAGACATTTTTCTTGCTTAATGTGCAACTCTGTCTTTTTCATTGCATTACCTCAAAGGAGAAAACAACGTAGAATCGTAGTATTGCAGAATGGTTTTGGTTGGAAGGGACTTTAAAGATCATCCAGTTCCAGCCCCCTTGCCATGAGCACAGACACCTTCCACTGGATCAGGTTGCCTCATCCAGCCTTCCCTTGAACACCTCCAGGGATGGGGTGTGTAAAATTTCTCTGGGCAAACTCTTCAGTGCCTCACCACCCTTGCAGTAAAAACATTCTTTCCAATAGCTAATCTAAATTTACTCTCTTTCAGGTTAAAACCATTAAACTTCATCCTATCACTGCACTCCCTGATAAAGAGCCCTCACCATCTTTCCTGTAGGCCCCCTTTAAGTCCTGGAAGGGTGCAGCAAAGATGATTACTCTACAAAACCATCCTGGTAATCCCTCTTTGTCATTAACACTGCAAGCAGATGCCCTCTAGACTTTTCGGCCTGTGTTTTAGATTCTATCACTGAGAAATGTTGGGCCTCCCTCTCTCTCCTTCCCCACCCCTCCGTCCTCCCATTGGGGTAAAAAAACTGCAGCTACCTCTGGCTGTCTCCAAACCGCCTTTTGCTCAAAAGCATTAGTACTAACAAGGCAGGCTGTTTCAGAGGAGCACCATTGGATTATTGTGGGGGTTTGACCACTTTAAAGATTCATTTACTAATATGAGATTTTACCCCCCTCCCAGCCAAGATGGTTTATATTGAACATTTCAAGCTGTCACCTCACCTATGCGGTACTTAATTTACTAGCAGCTGCTAATGCAAAGTGCCAGACACTACCCATCTTCTCACACATCTACACCATCTTTAGCTGTTGTGTATCAGGAAAGTGTTTGTTCCAATATATTGCTAATTACTCTTTTGTGCTGCGTTTATTCAGTTTTGTTTCATAAGTGAATAGAATGCTAAAGGTAGACCTGTGATACAGCCTCCATAGTATATTATCATGGCTAAGACATTAAGGAATTACTACTTCAAACTTGTAAATGAGGGCAGACACTGAAAAGAATGCAGTGCTTAGCTCTTTTATTTTGACCGTTGTAACGTAATTGCTTATACTAATCTTTCATTACATTTCCATGACTAGCAAAGACAGAAACCTAGTTGTGTCTCTAGCTGTTGCTATTCCAGAGTACCTTTTAAATTATATGAACATCCATACTTGGTCTTCCAGCTGGTTTTGACATACAGATCACAAGATACTGTTAAATTACCAGTTACTCAGGTTGTATCCAAACCACAGCAGAGAAATGTATCAAGTGTGTGTTCTTGGAGAGAGCTCGAAGAGGCAGTGACCCCTTTTCTCTGGGAAGGCACTTGACTTTCATTTTTCAAAGCATTATGAGTTCTGTGCAGAATTCTAATCTACCTGGTATTTCAATATGAAGATGCTGGAAATATTCAGAAATTGATTATTCTACTTCTGGCTGTCCAAGAAGCCGTGCCTCCTTTTCTTTGCCACAGATCTGGCAGTAGTGATGAACAAGTTCTGCACAACCAGGCTGGTTTATTGTAACTCACTGAAGCGGAAGATAAAAGCTCCATAGAAACTTCAGCTACTGCAGAGCGCAGCAACCTACCTCATTAATAAGGACAGTGCTGCAAACACACAGTGCCTAGGCTGTGCATCATCAGCTGGCATCCCGTTTTCTTCAGCAGCCAACTGTCAACTCACTCAATGTATAAGGTCATCACGGTACCAATATGGATGCTGTTCTCTCTACAGATTGCCTTGCTAACTTTGTCTATACAGTGCTGCTGATCATATGCAAAGTCAAACTCCCTGGATCTGGGTATTGGCAATTTTGGCCAAAGACCTCTTCCTGAATTTCAGAGGCAGATAACCAAAGAAAAGTCTTGTCTCAGACATTTTATAAGCTTCATGTTCTTTTGAAGGACTGCTTCTACATTTTAAGATGTGTATATCAGAAAGGAAGGATAGTGAAACTTGGGAACTGAGAAGAGTTTACCCTGGAGAAGTGTGTGAACTTCCAATACTGAAATCTCCATTTCAATAATGTAGCAGAAGTGTTTTAGCCAGTGCTTTACTGATAAATACATTGTAGTATACTGTGCGAAGATCTCGGCCTCGCTGTCAAGATAGGCATCAAGAGGTCACTCACCTTTTTTACGTAGCCAATTTCCTACAGGAGCAGCAGACTGTTCCCCACATTCCACAGGGAGCTGATGTCCGTGCAAAGGTTTGAGAAGGCTTGGAAGGCCAGGCAGAGGGCAGTGGGGAAGGGCAACAGGGAGAGCCAGAGGTAGCCATAGAAACACCAGGAAGATGATGCTACAAGAGAGCAGAGTACTTTTGGATGATTTGCTGACAAAGAAAGTGAAGAAAGTAAGTTGTTTGACTCCTCCTACATGCAGGAGTATGGATTTTTTTGTCATTCAGCTCTCTTATTCAGCCCTGTTTTCTCAGAATTAAAAAAAAAACTAGAGGACTGAGAAGCTGTGAAGGTGAGAGTGCTGGGCCCTTCCAGCCCCTCTTGTTCAGGTAAGGCAGGAAGCTATGTTAGAGAGGAAATGGGCTCATCTTTTCCCCTTTGCTGTGTGGACAGTCACAATTATTACACTGCCTACTAGAAGGCATCTCCAGAGGTCACCTAGTTCCACTAAGATGGAGAATTATTTATAGTTACGTTATCTCTTACAGTATTTTTTCTTAAAAATTTGCAGCAAAGTAGATTGCATGTAGTGGTCTGCTTCCACACTTAGTAGTCCTTTTAGTTAGAAGGTTTTTCCTCTTTTAATTAGAATCACAGAATATTTTTTTATTATTTTCATTACATGTTAAACCTGTAATTGTTTGTCCAGTCATGAAGAAAAACAGCACTGTCTTCATTTACAAGAACATTTTTATCCCAAAGAACTTTCATCCTATCAAGAATAGGAAACCCTATCTTTCAGTCTCTCCTTTTTGATCAGAACTTTAGGTGCTTTTTAAAATTTGTTTCTTTCTTCTACATCCTCTCCAATTTCCGAACATTTCCCCTAAGCACAATGCCCCAAACGCAAGCTGGGTCCTCTTCAGCGTTGAGCAGAGAATATTTGCCTCCTGTCTTTGGCATCTAACACTTCTGCTAATATGTCAAACAACCTTACAGTATTGTATTGCTACTTATGCAATGTTGTGGGTCATAGATCGCTGAGGGATGGGTTGTAGGTTTGGTGTTTTTTGGAATTTCTTTTTGTTTTGTAGTTATACTCCATTGTGTATGTCTTGTATTTTGTACCTAGAACGAAGGTGGTTGCTTTCATCGTGAACATTTTTTTCCTAATGAAAATTGTCCTCTGAATTTTGGTGTGTTGTTTAGGTTAGAAAGGCATATAAATATTTCTTCGTAAGGCATAATGATCTTAGTGTGATGAATAACATGGTCATTACAGCATCTGGCATTAAAGTTGGTGAGAAGAAGGATTGATTCTACTGTTTTCTAGAGACATCTTTGGTGCATATTGATGGAGTAGAAATAAATGAGGGTCGGCTGTTGGTTTCCATATGAAACCAACTGTGGCAAAGAGTCAGAAAGGCTCCCAGAGACCAAAGCAAATTCTGTCTTTCCCACTGAAATAAATGGCATGCCCTGCAATGAATAACACGTCTTTCTCTGACCTAGGACACCTTGCTTTTAGTAGCAGCCAGCTCTGCAATTTATACAGGCATTCATATTTCACTTTCTTCAGTTAATCCTAATAACCAGCTTTTAGAAGAACATGACAGCATAACATATGGGTGGTAAAGCTGCTCATAAACCATAATAACACGGCCAAAAAAAGATTAGATAGATAGATGCACTATGCTTATTGTGACATTCACTGATTAGGAGGTATAGCTACTTATTACAGCCATTACCTTGGTGACTTGGAAGCAGACTGAAGCTGTTATTTGAAAACAGGTTATAAGTCCAAATTTAAAACAACTGTGTACTTACAACATGTAAGAGATATAATTATGTTTGCAATTCTGTTCTTCAGTGTGCAGATGGTAATTTTGCTCATTTATGGTTGCACACTGATAATGTTTTCTGTAGAACTGGTGTTGGCAGGATTAAGTGTGTGTTAACAGTAAGTAGGCAGTCTGTAATACATGGTTATCGTTTTGTTGATAGGGTTCTGGTCGGATGAAAACCAACCAGAATCATAAGTTTAAATGATTCCTTACTGTAGAACCAAGACAAGCTTCCTTTTTGTGTGTGTGTTGTTCTTGCATCTTATTACTTACTTTTATTGTGTGAAGAATTTTTTTGTTTTTTTCCTACTTATTTGGAAACCTTAATGTTGGCTTCATTTTCATTGTAGGCAGTAAAGTTGGACATCTGCAGGTTTGTGCCATTAGGAATAAAATTCAGTTTCCACTCAAAGTAATTTGACAATTTCTCTTGTTTTTTAGGGGTTGCTATATTAATACATGCTTACGAACGTGTAGATAAAAGATATAAAGAAAAAGCATGTATTAAACATGCCCTTTTGATTTCATATTTCCTTAGAGTTATTCAACAGATGTTTGAGGGCAATTAACAGAAAATTTTCTAAAGTGACTCCTCTTTTCCAGATTGGAAGGGAAACATAAATATGCAGATCACGTCTGTAAGGTATTGGGGTTAGATGTTAGAGTCATGGTACAGTACAGCCATTGGTACAGTTCACTGTTTGGGTTTTCCAGTTCCAGAATTGTGTGGCACTCTCATTTCGATTTAATTAAGGAGGTGTAACAGGAGAAAAACATAGTTATGTATCAAGCACAAGATGTGTAGTAAAGATCCTCTGTTGTTACTTGTTGATTGTGCAGCACAATGACCTTTGCAATGTATTAAGGGAAAGGGGCAGAGTACAGTATAATACATATACTAATATATAGTATGCAATACGTTTTAAATATGTTACGCAAGTATATATACAGAAAAGCAGACTCCATATTGTATGTATCCATTTATGCTTATATGTTCAAAATTCTGTATAATATACACAGAATTTGTGACAAAGTACAGATACTATTGAATGTCTTAGAAAGGCCCAAATTGTTTAAAATCTAAGAATAAATGAAAAAGCTCAGTGTGAGCTGTGGGATTACATTTTAGGAACTCAAACAAGATCTTTGCCAAAAGCATTTTAGCTCCCAGAGCCATATAAAACAAACATGATTAAAAAGAGCGTTCATTTAACGTCAAAAAAAGGCCTGTCTTTCTCTTCTTTTATTGTCTTGGGTTTGGGTTTTTTTTTTGCCTCTTCTACATCAGTAATTTTATGGGAGCAAAATTATGGCTAAAAGTGTGTTTTATCTCATTTTTCCATGGTTATGGGAGGACGTAACTACTCACAGAGCCCTTTGTATCCTGTTAGGACCATTCCTAAAGAATCTTCCCTTCTTCCTGTAACTCATGGGATCATAGAATGGTTTTGTTTGGAAGGGAACATAAAAATCATCCAGTTCCAAGCTTCCAACCATGGGCAGGGATGCCTTCCGCTGGATCAGGTTGCTCAAAGCCCCGTCCAACCTGTCCCTGAACACCCGCAGGGATGGGGCACATACAGCATCTCTGGGCAACCTATTCCAATGTCTCACCACCATCATAGTACAGAATTTCTTCCTCATATCTAATCTAAATCTACCCTCTTTCAGCGTAAAGCTGTTACTCCTCATACTATTAGTACAATCCCTGATAAAGAGTTCCTCCCCAGCTTTCCTGTAATCTTCCTTTAACTACTGGAAGGCTGCTGCATGGTCTCACTGGAGTCTTCTCTTCTCTAGGCTAAAGAAGCTCAACTCTCTCAGCCTGTCCTCACATGGGAGGGGCTCCAGCCCTCTGATCATCTTCATGGTCCTCCTCTGGACTCACTCTAGCAGATCCATGTCCTTCTTATCTTGGAGATCCCAGAACTGAACGCAGTACTCCCAGTGAGTTATCACTAGAGTAGAGGGGAAGAATTGCTTCCCTTGACCTGCTGGTCACACTTCTTTTGATGCAGCTCAGGACATAGTTGGCTTTCTGGTCTCTGATTGCACATTGCAAGTTCACATTGAGCTTCTCATCCACCAGCACCCCAAAGTCCTTCTCCACAGGGCTGTTCTCAATCCATTCTTTACCCAGCCTGTAATTGTGCTTAGGATTGCGTCAATCTGGTGTAGGGCCTTGCACTTGGCCTTGTTAAACTTCGAGGTTTGCACAGTCCCGCCTCTGACGCTTGTCAGAGTCTCTCTGGATGGTGTTCCTTCCCTCCAGCATGTTGACCACACAACACAGCTTGGCATCATCAGCAAACTTGCTGAGGGTACACTCAATCCCATAGTCCATGTCTGTGACAAAGATGTTAAACAGCACCGGTCCCAATAGTGATCCCTGAAGAATACCACTCATCACCAGTCTCCACTAGGACATTGAGCCGTTGACTACAAGGCTTACGTCTTCTGTTCTGTAAAGGACCTAGTTGTCAAGGAATATTCCTATTTGATAAGAAATACTATTCAGTACATAACCAAAACTAATTATTTCCAAGGTTGAAATGGTTGCTGTGATTTCAAAAATCTGTGTGCTGTTTTAAGGGGCATCAGACCCTTTCGCTCCTCCATTTCAGATGTGTTAATAAGTCCTTTATTAGGACTTATATTATTAACACCCATTTATTACTTTCTTCATAGAAGTGGCTATTCCACTTAGAACACATTAGGAAGCTTTACAGACAGGTTTAATTAATTCAGGAGCTAGAGACTTGAATGGAGATCATCATGGCTGTCATGAATTCTCTCACAAGGCAGTGGCATTTTAACATCTAGAAAATAATTTGGGCTCTGGTTTTTTGGTTGAGTTTTATGTTTGTTTTTTATAAGCCAGCATAAAGTGAACTATTTGTGAGTAAAAAAAAAAAAAAGCATGAAGAAACCTGAAATAACATCATGAGAAAAATACAAATATATTTTTAAGGAAAGGATCACTATTTTAAGGCAAGGATTCCCCATATAATTTCTTCCATCCTAGAGTATCCTGGAAGCCACTTACCTGGCTTGCAGGCCACCCTGCAAAGTAGCATCATTTGAAGGCATAAGCCACAGTCCTACTCGTTGATCTTCATGTGGTTTTGCTCCTCTCAGTTGCCCGTCTTCCCAACGTAGAACCATGAATAGTTCTTTCTTCCTACCCTTTTGCTCCTCCCTCCTTGTTGCCTCTTTCTGAAAGAGCAAAGTCTTTTTTTTTTTTTTTTTCAGACTAGATGTTCAAGCACCTGGCTGACTGGGGCTTTGATTGCAGAAAAAAGAATGTGGCCTGAGAAAAATACAGGATTTGATAATCTTTTTTTCAGGCTGTCAAAGAGATATGGCTGACTTTGAAACAGTCAGCAAAAGTGGTTTGACAACCTCTAGGGCCTGAAAATGTTCCCTGAGGAATACTGATGAGTGATTATTAAAAGAAAGATTAATTTCACGAGACAGCTCCTACTGCCTGTCTGAGTATCAGGAGCAGATCTACTGTGAACACATTTCCTCTGAATTTTTATGCAAGAAAAAAAAATGTAAATCTAGATTTTTTTCTCATGTAATTGTTAGCAACCATCTTTTGCGCAGTAGTTTGCTTTGTATAGCAGTAAAAAGGAAATGCTGTAAAGTAATTTCTCAGACATTTCACAGAATCATAGACTCATAAAGTAATTTCTGTTGGAAGGGACTTTAAATATCATTCAGTTCCAACACCCTACCGTGGGCAGGGACACCTCCCACTAGATCAGGTTGCTCAGAGCCTCTTCCAGCCTGGCCTTGAACACCTTCAGGGATGGTACATCCACAGTTTCTGTGGGCAACCTGTTCCTGTGCTTCACCACCCTCACAGTAAAATAAAATTCTTCCTACTATCCAATCTAAACCCACTGTCTTTCAGCTTAAAACCATTACACCTCATAATGTGCTCCAGCCCTCTGATCATCTTTGTGGCCCTCCTTTAAATTCACTCTAACAGTGCTGAGGACTCCAGACTAAACATGGTACTCCAGGTGAGGTCTCACAGAAGTAGTGTAGAGGGGCAGAATCACCTCTCTCAACCTGCTGGTCGCACTTCTTCTGATGTAGCCCAGGATACAGTTGGCTCATGGGTTATCAGTGCTGACCCTGTGGAAAAAAAAAAAGTTAAATGCTGTTGGCAATTAATCTGAATTGAGTATCAGTGAGCAGATAACATAGATAACCTTACACAGAGAACAAAAGAAGTTAGCAGGCCAATTTATTGTGTGTATCACGTAAAAATGCAAACTCTGCCTTTGCCACAAATGCTGCCTGATAAATGGGGCTTTACAAGCAGAGTCATAGGACAGTGTACTGGAAGGCACCACAAAAGGTCATTTAGTGCAGTCGCGCTGCCATATGGATCAGCTTTCCTTAATCATACCCTGAAAGTCATCGCGTTCCAGTTCGTTTGAAGAACTTGCTCCATGCTGTTGCCATTATGAAGAGTATTGGAGTTGCAATCCTGTGGGGGTTTTGTGCAACAGTGAGAATCCACTCTGCAGCTGTGGCAAGAAGGTGCAGGGAGAGGGACAGTTCCTTGAATACATCAGACCTGGCTTGGATTTACTGAGGAAGGGAGTGGGGTAGATGATTTGGGGCTGCACAGGTTTGGATTTGCTGTGTCTTGTGACAGGAAAATGCTTTTCCTCCCTATTTGCCGGAGCTGGGCTGAGAGGTTGTATGGTGCCTGTTTATGGCTTCACATAACCAAACACTGCAGACTCTGCAGGAGTTACAAGAGGTAATAAAGCCATGGAGGGTGAGGACCAAGGCTGGTGTCATCTCCTGCTCAGGTGCACGTAGTGTGAAGTTGTCTGTCCATGAGGAAGGAGGAAGAGCAATTGATCTGGTACACGGTGGGTGGAGTGTAACCTGCTTTCCCTCAGTTGGGGAAACTGAAGGGGGCTCTTATAGCAGGGGGCTGTTGTATGGTAGAGAGGAGGGCAAAGCACTGACTATCATGTTGTGTGTGTACAGTTCTCCAGGCTTTGTGGCTCTGTTTTCAAGAAGTAGCGACCCTTCTCCCTCTTAATGCACTTTAGCCATGAAAGCTCATAGCTAAACTTCTCTGTGTTGTGGTAATGCCTGCAGATGCTCTGTGCATTAGAAGTGTGTAGTGCTTTGACACTTATAGAAACTCTCTCAGCAGCTGCAGTTGCTTGCAGAGGATGCGTTGCCTTCAGGGAACATGCCTTTTCAGTTTGCAGTACCTTGGGAGAGTGCCTAGTCTCACTTATGGCCTTTTGCTACTGGTTGTTCCTTATCACAAGGCTCAGCTGAGTTTATGTCAGGTGAAAAGACAAAGTTAATTAATGATCTCTGCAAATTCACTCCTTGGTGAAGGTGGACATAGAGTGCACATTCCCAATGGGGTTACTAAGGATTGTGAGACCATGAGAATGACTGGGATTTAGAGTCAGTCCTCAATTCCTCTCTGAGTCAGACTACTCAAGGCAAGTGCAGTGAACTGCTTCAATCAGCTACACTCTGTACCACAGGCTGATTTCTCTTTGAATGCACAATGTATGAGTAACTAACCACCAGCTTTCGTAAAGAGCTTGTGCGTTCCCATGGAAAAAGGAGGAATCTGGAGCCTCCAACTCAAGAGGCAGTCACTGCCATCCTCCTTGATAAGTGTTAAGCAACTCTCAGCAGTGAGATAGTGCATCGTTCTCATCCACCAGGTCTTCAGCTTCATACACTAACAGATGCTCTAAGTAGCGTCATAGGTTTCTGTCTGCCTTTCAGGTGAGCAATGCCTGTCTTAATTGAAAAAGTAATACTGGAAGGAAATGATGAAAATAAAAGTATAGTAATTTAATAAGAGTGCAGCTGTTTAGTTATTCATTTTCCTCTTCTGATGGGCATGTAAATTGTTTCTTTCTCCTAGAAATAGAATTTTGCACAAGTAATTTCCAGCTTTTAGTTTCCTGTAAAAGTCTTTGCTCTTTGTTCTGCCTTCTCCGATGATTCCTTTTGTCCTTTCAGCCTTGGTGTTTACCATACACTTGTTTGTGAATTAGTATGCATTAAAATAATAATATGGACAGGGTGACTTTGGTCTTTATTCCCCGCAGAATCCAAGTAACCTGCAATAGTTAACGCATTTCTTTCAAAGACTCCAGGGAGGAGCAATCAATCAGCTTACAAAATAGATAAATGAATTCACTTGCCCAAGATCAAGCAAAAACCTTTTGGGAGAGGGGACCGGAAGCAAGATCTCTTATAACCCAGTTTGCTAACATGTCCTAGACCAGCCTCTGCCTCTGATGGTAAAGGAAATCAAAAGCATTCAAACAGATTTTTAATTTTGGCAACCGCAAAGATCACTTCTTGTAAGCTGGTATTGCCTGTGTGGATTATTTCTTTTGTATTTTTTTTCCCAATGCTTGCTTTTTAATGCAACTGGGTTTTTTTCTTTGTTCTTTATATAAAATGTTAGCATTTCATCCAAAGAAGGGCTAAATTCTGGTAGAAAGGTCCCTAGTAGTTTTCGTAACTATAACAAAAGTAGCATCAGCTCTCCGGTTGATGTAAATAACAGGGGAGCTTGAGAATTTATTTTGAGTTTGAGTGCATCCTCACCCTAAACCTTCTTGCATTTTCTCTTTGTAACGAGCTGGCATTGCAAAATAATTTGTCTGTTTTTCAATACAAATGTGGTAAGCTTGTAGCTGTGCAGACCTGGTGGTTGTCCCAAAGGCATCATCCAAGAACCTCCCAGCCCAGCAAGTACACACTTGTAGGTTTTGCAGTGCTTATGCTTGGCTCAGTGAATCTGAGGTAAATGGATAGTCTTGAGGTTTCAGTGTGTTGCCTACATATTGGCTTCACGACATCATGGTGAAGGAATGGTAAAAAGAAAAAAGGCCTTAGCAAAGGTTAACGTATTGTAATGACAGAACCAAGCAGTGTTTGGTAAAATATTTTATGCCATTTGTAAAACAAATAAGTGGAAGTTGGGGTGGGATGCAACTGCTTTGGGGCAGGGAGGGATTGAGGGGGTGTTAAAGCTGTTTTACGCTGCACTGAGCCTCTGGTAGTCTCTTAGGAAATTTTTGATTTGCAATAGTTTTTCAAAATACTTGCTCTAGTCCTTTTTCTATGCTTATTCAAGGTGCTCCCAATATTTTAATTCCCACCCCAGCAAAACATAAAGTGAATAAACAAAGAAATACATGGAGATGTGTAAAATGATGATCTTAAGTTTAACAAGCCTGTTGTTTTTTTCAAGCTGCTGAATAAATCCTTTGTGGTTTATGCTGCAGAGGTCAATGTTCTGTAGTAGGAAATGACTGGTTACATGTCAGTATTCTCCAAGAGTTCATCTCAATTAGTGGATTTGTCAAACATGACAAGCTTGAATGACTGTGTGGTGAAAATAGCGCACAGTTTGACTATTAAAGTAATTGGAGCATTGACATTTAACCAAACTGCAAGAGAATTGCAGTAATAAGCCTGAAGAGCACAACCGCAAGCAAAAGAGAGAATAGTATTTCTATAAAATCTCTAGTGAAACTAGTACTTTCTTGTGTTTTGATTTATGTAAATTTCAGTATCTTTTTACTTTAAATTAGAAGATTAAAAGGAAGAGAGAATTCCTTTTTGATGCTTTTTTTGAAGAAGTACCAGTATGTGTATAATTAGAAATTCCATTAATCTAGTATTTGATAGTGCAATTTTAATATTGTTGCACATAATCTATGTATGTATTTTTAATTCCCTTATGAATTACATATGCTCTATAGTTAATTTATGTATGAATATACAGGTATGTGGAGATCATCATGTGATGATCATCACAGAATTGTTATAAATGTGTCAGTTTTTTATTGACTTTACACTTGCTACTCCACCTTGCTAAACAGCTACTTCTGGGCTTTCAAGCCTGAGATGTGAGACTTAAAAAATTGTTTTGATAAATGCAAAAGACCTTTTCTAAAATCATTTAAAACTCATTTACTTGTATTTTTAAGTAAGTTTCTTTTTCCTGATGGTTCTACATACATCAACTTTTTCTGAGACACATTAAAACTTTGGAGAACAGTGTAATTGCCGGTCACTTTGGATAGTTTGGTTTTGTACTTATGGCCACAGCGTCTTCTGGTGTCTCTGGAGTAGGGACTGAAATAATAACAATTTATGATGTTAGTCTGATGTTGCTCGTCCTCAGGTGAGTTACCTGCATTTTCACACATTAATTTTACCTTATCTGAACTTTAAAATATGTTATCTCCCAATGACGGAAGCAAGTCTTCATATGGAAACCAGGAATCTCCTATTCCTGGTGAAGTAAGCCACACAGCTCTTAAAATAATACTGAAAGTTAAGAACAAGAGCATGGTACAGCCAATGATACATCTGAAGTACCTTAATTGCATTCATTTGTAAGTATATTCTTTGCAAAGAAGGTTAGGGTTAAGTGTGACTTGATATGTCTGCAGTCAGATCTTAATTATTGTGTTACTACAGGAGTGCGGAGCAGTACTTTTAAATTTAATATTACTTTCCTTGACTTGCTTAAGTCCTAGCTCCAGAAAGCAGTTGAACATTATCCTTAAATCCGTCTCCCTTGTGAAAAGGTAAGTATAAGTCTTAAATACTTCTGATTTCAGTGAGACTTATGCACATAGGTAAGCCTTTTGCTCATTAGAAATAAACCTCAGCATAGATTTAACTATTTCACTGAATTTTAGACTTGAGCAAACCACAGCAATGCTTAGTCACAGCCTAAGCACAGATTTTGAGCAGCCCTCCCTAAGGACGCTTTCCAGTATATCCCGATGGAGAAAATTAAGGAAATTTCAAGGAAATACAGAAGGTACTTGGCTAACTGTTTGCTGACATTACTGTGAAAGTGGAATATATGTTGGGATGAGAGCAATATCTTGGGGAAAATAAAAGATGTAGGTGAGAGTTTAGTTTCTTTTCTGGATTTACATCCTGTGAGTCTGCATAGATTTGGGATTGAGGGGCGGGATGACAGACCTACAGGCTGTTTATGTTCAACTTTTTGAAGTATGATCTTTAAAACCAGTTATCTCTTTCTCCTCTGTCACTGATGTAAATCCAGTCAATGTCCTGATATTGCTCCTGCTTTACCTCTAGTGTAGTAGAGGTCACATACACCTCCCTGCAGAATGAGCTCCTGTTTCAGAGCTCATGCGGCAGTATCCTTACCTAATACAAATCCCTTTATTTTGCATGTCATGACACATAGGAGTTATCTGTGTCCTGCTGTTCTTAGTTACTTCTCCTAGAATTGAAGTCATAAGTTCCAAACTCACTGGAGTGCTCCTTCCATTAAGGACCTCAAGTAAAATGAAGTACATAAATAAAGAGGAACAGCAAACCATTCCCTTTACTGGAGTTTGAGATGCTGAAAGTGGAAATCTCAGATTCATGCATGCAAAAAGAAACTGCCTTATTAATCATTACACAGTTTAGACAATTTTATCTGCCAAGATTAATGTAAATCACCAATTTGGAACATCAGGCAGGCAGGAAGTATTGTTTGGCTGTGTGCTATTCAATGAAAATGGTGTCTTCCGAAGAAGAAACAACCATCCAGTTACAGGGGTAAAAAATATCATGATTCTTATTGAACAAGATAATAGAAAAATAGTTTGGAACATTTTTTTCATAGCTTCTCAGATAGGAAGGTTCTTGGGTAGAGGGATGAAAGCAGCACACACTCTGACAGTAGGAGATTAGCATGGCCTGTGTTAGTCATTCTGCAACAATGTTTTGAACTTTTGAGATGATGGAAGCTGATGCAGAAACACTAGATACCAAACCCATTAAATCAACATCCGGCAAAAGATTGCTGCCAGAATCTTAGAAACAGATAAATACAGGTAACTTTTTGACATGTAAAGATGAGACACTGGTGAGACACTGGAACAAGTTACCCAGAAAGGTTGTGGGTGTCCTATCAGTGGAAACATACAAGCTTAGGTTGAACAGGGCTCTGAGAAAGCTGATCTAGTTAAATGTGTCCCTGCTTCTGCTGGGAGGTTGGACTAGATTACATGTAAAGTTTCCTTCAAGCCCAAAGCGTTTTATTATTCTGTGATCTTTGAAGCAGCAGGAGGACCTTGTAGCAGTTCAGTATTTTACAAAAGCCTAAATGCTGAGTACAGTGAAGTAATGTATTCTTCTTCATGATTAAAAAAGAAAATGCTAGGGATGTCTCACAGATGACTACCAAGCAGGCACTGTTACTAGAGACGGTTGGACAGGCTTCTTCCCTAACAGTTATGTTAGGACTTTCGAGGCCATCTGCAAAAATCCCAGATAGAAAAACACTGACTTTAAGATACCAAGTTTAACTTGCGATTACTGGCCCTGCAAGGAGAAGATTTCAGCCTGTGAGGCCTAAAAATAATAACTCTAAAATGCAAGAGTACAATCAATTAAAACATACGAGGCTGTTTTGCTCAGATTTCGTTCCAATAAGTCTGCAATTTTGCCCCAGATCCAAACGCACGCAGGTAGCTACCTTACTAGGCAGAACTGCCTGTGTAAGACATGGTAAAGTCTTTACTTGAAGTGAGTTATTTTTCCAGAGTTTAGTTGGTGATTGGACCAACAAAAGAAACCCAAACTCAATATACTTGAGCAAATCCTTTTTTGAGTGATTTATGTAGAGCGAATGGGGTGCATGCCTGGGTTTTCCTCCATGGGCTGTGACTGAAGAGCTCCATTGATTCAGGCTAAGCCAGTTTAAGAAGTTACTTCTGATAACTTTGCTCTGCTTCTGCTGGAGTTCCTTACCCATGAGGTAAAAATAGCAAAAGTAGTGTGCCTGTTGCCCAGCCACTGCAGCTCCTAGCCCGAGGGCAGTGTAATCCACTTTCAAGTTTTATTTGGTGTTGAGGCAGCATGTTAACTGAGGCTGCCGGGGACTTGGAGTCATTATCTCGTTTGATTGAACTGTGGCAGTGGGGTGGTGTCAGAAAATGATGGGAGGACCAAGAGCCTCTTCAGCCACTGCTGTTAAATCCATTAGGGATTTCTTTACTTACTGTCCAGGCTGCAAGAAGGTGCAGCGAACCGAACCTTTTCATTCCTGCAATGTGATTGACCAGCACTGTGCTGTCTTCAGGGGATAAATGGGCCCTATATTAGCTAGTAAGTGCAGTCATCTTCTAATTGATCTTTAATGGGCTTTGATAGATAGGAAGTGAATATCATAAATATGAGTAGTGAGTAAATAATGACCAGAATGGAGCATATTCATCTACTTATTTTAGTGTTTTATAAAAGACGAGATCTTAGTTTGGCTCCTGTAATTGTTTCAGGGGCAAAAATAAATGCTCCCATTTGACAAATGGCAGTAGGTATAAAGCAATTGTACAGTTCAAGGCTGCTTTCGGAGTAACTTTTAAGAAAAAGTCAAACTCTTTGAACACGGTAAGCATGAAGGGGTATTTATCTTGATTGCAGTTCTGAGATTCCTTTCTTTTAGCAAATTTTAAACCAGAGATTAGATTATGCTTTTTGTTGGGTGGGGAGAGTGTGTTTTGCAGACATGGAGATGTCCAGAGGGCCTTCTGCAGGCATCTAAAGTTTTGAATTTATACTAGAAAATATTTTGAGATGCGTTAAGTTATTTTTACTAGAAAAGATGGATAAGTCCATGAATCTTAGCCCTTTATTCATTGTTACACAACAGTAAAGCTCTTAAAGTAAGCCATATACACTTGCAAGATGAATACAGTCTTGATGTAGAAAGGTTCTTTGGCATTAGTACGGTGCTTCAGCACATACTTCAAGTATAGAAGCACGAGTAGCTTCTTAAAATGAAGAGGTAACTTGGGGCTATAGTCAGCACAAATCGCAAGATTTCTAAAAGAGGGGGAAGAGTTTGGTTCTCCTTCTTCCCCTCTGTGAGGAACACAACCAAGCCTCCTTTTTGTAAGGAGGATTTTCTTTGTAGCACTGGGGGAGAAGCAGGAAAGTAGGAAAGACCTGAAGATTTCCTAATTTGCGATAACACACTGCTACCATGAGACAGCATAATTTAATCATCAGAGGTTTCCACTAAAATTTTGTGATAATGCTTTGGTTTTATACTGTGGAAACTTTGACAGTTTCTGCTGAGTTTTGCTTTTTCATTTGGCATTCCTTTAAACTCAACACGGAGATCTGTGAATTAATTAGCTTTGCTCATAGTGAGAGAAAGCATTCACTCATATGAAACTCTGCAAAGTCAGAGCTCTGTTTCACACTGACGTATTATTACCCTCCTCTTAATAGCAGAACTCTCAGCATTCTTTGTTGCTGGGGTTTTTTTGTAAAGAGAAAAAAAAATTGCTTCTATTTTTATCTGGTTTGGCTTACTTAAACTGAATGTGACACTCAGGCTTCAAAGAATCCAGTGCAGTACATTTTTAATCTCTTGTTTCTAATGAATTCTAGTCACTAGGAAATAGTGTTATCTAGGACAGAATTTTTTAATATTATTTTTCTGTGAATCTTTATCCTGCTGTGTTATCGCTAAATGAGTTCCCCGATGATGTTTCACTTTCTCACAGCTTCCTGTAATGACTTCTCGAACTATAAATGTAAGTTTTGTTTTTCAATACAAATGCATGAATGGCTGAACCAGCATCCAACCATCTAAAACACAGTCCTAAATCTTCTTAGAGGACAAGGGGGAAGGATGTAAGATATCTCAAAGTTTTATCCTTGATTTGAAATTTTGTCTCCCTGTAAAGAATGGAGAAGAAATGATCAAACCACAAGATATTACTGAATTTTGAAGGGATTGACACAACTGCTTCTTAGCTACTTGCATCAAAATAGCCTTATCCATACAGCAGAGCAAGACTCTGCCTGATGCCATGGAGAGGCTTTTAGAGGTTTCTAAGTATTTCAGTTCTTCCTGGCCATTTAACGAGATCTCTCTCACTATACCTTAACTGATCTCTTAGTTTATCTCCCGGAGAGATTTCTCAGTTCCTTGAACAGAAAAGCATCAGGACTGTTAGCCATGCTTACAGGAGAGGACACTTTACAATGGTTATCCCAAGATCACCCGGCAGATCCATGGCAGAGTAGGAAATTGCACCCATTTCTCTTCAGCTGACTATCCTGCCCCTTTCTAATACCACATTTTCTTCAATGTGTTGTATGGATTGGGCACATGAAGTTGCTTCTAGAGTAGTGTCAGGCAGATGTTTTTAACTTCTGTGTTGGTGATAATTATATCTTTGTTTGTCATTGTGCTAAATAGAAATTATATAGCTTTACCTGGTAAGCAGACACTATGAGTGAGCTGATATAAAAGTTCACGTAGGAAGTTGCGGTTTAGAGACATTCAGTCATATTCCAGTATGATAGGCTGAATCCACACCATTGTCTCCACATATAGTTATATACAACAAATATTTGTGCCACCAGTGCCTCCTATGTGAAGCACAAGTAGTATTCGGACAGTATGGTGTCAGGAGGGAGCACTTTTTCAGCTAATAATGTGAGGTGGAAACATTCTTGTTCAACATCAAAAGAACTCATGTAGACCTTCCAGTGAAAGTCCATGAGCCATGGGATTTCTACAGAAAATCTTACACAAACTAACACAAAACTACAATAGCTAATTAAATTATTGCATGCATCTTCTTAAGTATATCTTGGGCAGCAAGATTCTTTTCAGCTCATTGAATAAAACAGAATGTCAGAAAATTACCCTTTGCACACACACACCTATAAATAGTAATGTCAGGTTTGTCTTTACAAAATGATTATTCTCTCATGTTTTTTATCATCATAGAAATATTAAAGCTTGTTATTAATATAATTGTGGCAATTTGCTATGTGGAGTATTAATTTCTGACAGTAATGTAGCAGATCAGTTTATAAGTAGTTGAAAGGAAAAGCCATTTTTATGACCAAAATGGATAATGAGAGGAGCAGAGAAATAATGTGGAGTTTATATGAAAATGAGAATAATCTAAAACTGAAGAGATGAGAAGAAAGCTGGATGACAACCTGCTAAAAGCACCTCTAGAGCAACTTAGTGTTCCCTGTTCTGGAGCTCAGGTGTTGGAGTTCCTGGACTTCCAGTCTCACTGAGAATGATAGCAACTCTCAAGCATCTGAAAACAAGGGCTGTAGCAGAGCACATGGGGAGCAGTTGGTCTTAAAAGCTTGAGCCTGGGTTGATGGTGTGAAAATATGGTTATGGGCTTTCTTTTTGCTGGAGAAGAGGAAGGCTGGATGGAGTCTCTGGTGCCAAACCTAGGTAAGACTAACTGGTCCCAAGGAATTTTGAGCTCCATGACTGCTAACTTGGATTGTTTGTCACTGTTAATACATACTTAATTATAAATAGATCAGTGAAAATATTTAAACTGTTAAATACTACATTTTTGCTAGAAGTTTGCAACTAGTATTGAAACACGGAAAGAAAAGAAGTGTGGACTTCTGCCCACAAGAAATGCAGCCGTCAAAACTGACCTGACTAGATGCAATTTTGTTTCAAGTAACAGTAGTAGTATTTCAAGCACACTTGCATAGATGATGGTTAACTGGCTCCTTGCAGTGGATGCTGAGTATGGAGGTGCCTGTGCTGTTTTTATTAGATATATTGTCAGCTTTTGGAACCATTGATTACAAGGTTTGTTGACTCTAGTGCTTGATGATCTACTTCACATGTAAGTTAGGCATTCAGACATGTGGTCAATATAATAACTATACCTCTCTGAAGTCTTATTTCAACTCTAGTTTGAAAGTTCAAGAGGAACTCAAATCTGCTGGTCCTCTGCAAAAAGGAAAATTATTGAGGTGAATTTTGCTGTCTGAAGGAGCAACTGGCTGTGGATTTGTATTTCAGTGAGCACTTGTTTCTGATTACATCTCCTAGCCCTCTTTACTGAAAAGGTAATGCTTTGGGAAACATCTATGGAAAAGGAGGCCTTTTTTATTAGCAGTTTGAAGGGAAAGCTATCTTCTCAATCCTTTTGTCAGTTCCACGTCTTGTTATGTAAATTAAGTGTGATTAAAGACCAGCTGCAGTGTTGGACTTGTTTTTATTTGTATACTATTGTCTTCAGCACAAATACATGTATCCTTAGAAAGTACTTGTACCTTTTTATTAAAGGTTACAAATCTTGCTGAAGTATATTTATTTGGACATCTCTGACCAGTGACATTTCAAGATCAAGACCTTTGAGGCTCAGTGTGTAGAACAAAATGTTATGATTCTTTTAGACTCATTCATTGAGATGGCTGAAACCATGTCTGGTGAATCAACAGTGGTGTATCTTGCCCTCTTCAGAGCTGATGGGAAGGGATGGGAGAGGACAGAGTGGCAATTAGAGAAAAATGTCTTTTTCTCCACAGTGTCAGTTGTCTTCCCCCATATACACTTCGTGATGCCTATAATGGGAGTGGGAGTACTGTCTTATATTAATTGTGTTCTCTCAACAAAGAGAGTTCTATAATCTATTTTTAACATGGACAGTTTTTAAAAATTAGTTAATTCTGATGAATGCTTGTCCTTGTTAAATAGCTTCATTTAACAGCATGATTTCATTAGCAGTGCAATTTAGTTCTAACAGAGTGCATTTCGTACAACAGGCAAGGCATGAGAGATTGACATCTTTTTCACCTGCCTCCTATAATGCTAATGCCTAGGAGAGCCCTTCTGCCATGTCCGCAAAGGACAAAGCCTACTCTTTGCGGGGACAATGCTGCTCCTCATTTCATCACAGAGCGAAACAATGAACACCTCTGCTCTTGCCTGTCCCCCAGCCCAGCTAGGGCTAGCAGTGTGTAGATGTAGTGCAATATAAAGCCTTCTTGGAGTTTAGCTGGGAAGAGCTTATTTTAAAGGTTTTCTTTATCAGGACAAAGAAGCGCCCAGTATAGGACCTGACACTTTTTGTGGGTTGTTTTTGCAGAAAACTGGGCTCTCTCATTCATCTCAGACATTTTATCCGTTCAATAAAGTGCCCATCTGCATCACTGATGTTGATAATGGGTCCTGGTTTGCCTACTTATTTAGTCATGCATTGGGAGCAGTCTGCCTGTCACTGTAGATTAAGCCGTAGAAGCAGAATTCTTGAGGATAATAAATGAACAAAGTCATCCAAAGAATTTTTAGGTACTTCCAGAAGATTCTCACATCCAACAGCAGGTCAGGGTCCCACTTTATGCTGGGCTGTCAGCACTCTCCATCTGAGCTGACTTCCCTCTGTGGAAATGGGACCTTGAGTTTGCAGGGTGGCTGCAGGCCTTCCCTCTTCCTCCCAGATTGGCAGCACACATGCCTTCAAGTTCAACAGCGTGGTCAGTCACTGAGCAGTCTGGGCTCATGCTTCACCTAATTGAGGTGTGTGGGAGTGGAAGCTGGCAGGCATACAGGCTCTCTGCAGGTTCCCAAAATCTGTTGCCCCCTTTTTGGAGGTGGAGGAAACATCCAGATCTACAAAATGTACAAGTTGAAAATTTTCACAAAGTTAAAGCATCTTGTACTTTTCAAAAGAAGCAAGTGATAGAACTTTAACAAAGCAAGATGGTGCATTGCTCAGAGCCCCTTCCTGAAGAAGGGGCAGAAAGATAAAGGAAGACAAAAGACATTAGTACACAATGTTTAAGCAAAAATTCTCAGTCCTGCTACTGAGTTCTTTAATACCTCCTAAAGTAGCAGCAGGGAAGTTGTCTTTTTGCTTAGCACTTCATCTTTAATTGAAGAAAACAGCCTGTTAAAATGTGTATATTATGAAGCATCATTCAGACACAGACTAATGCTCACATACAGGAGCTGAATAACAATAACCTTAGAGTAAATGCCTTTATATTTATAAGAACACCAAAGACGCAATATTATCTTTATTACATCCTAATTTACAGTGATGCATTTAACCTAACTTTTCATTTCTCTAATTGACTCTGTAATACCTGACATCTACATTGTAACAAATTAATCTTACGCTTATGGATTGTGTTTTTTTTTTAAATAAAGGTGTGCTTGTAGATAATTAATTTGTCTACCATTTCCACAGCCATTGATTTTGATGCCATTTACTCTCATGGCACAGCTGGTGGTTTCCACAGGAGTCCTGGGCTTTTAATTCTTGTTTTCAGGTTTTAACTTTTACAGGGAATTATGAATTTAGAGGAACTTTTAAAAATGTATTTCTTTTCTTTTAAAATAAGAATCTATTTTTAAATTCTTCTAATGACACCGTCTGACTATTTTTAGCATTGTAGATTGGAGCCTAATCTGCCTTTGCCCTTCCCTATACAATAATACCAATAAACTAAATTAATTTACTCTAGACTTTTATTAGTCCCACTGAAAACAATATCTAGTAAGATTGAGGTAGTAAAGATTTTGTTCATGTGATTTACGTATTTATTTTCAGAAAAAGATTTTTTTTTAAAAGATCTGCTTGGTTTGTTTGACCAAATTTGTGTATGAATACAGCTAGACTAACAGTGCATAATGTGCTCTCTTTGTGTGGACTTCCAAAGAGCCTTCAACTCTTGATGCATGCCTTTTCAAATAGGGCTACACCTTCAACAAGTAACATCTGTATAATGAAATGTGTTTGTCTATTGATTTTTTTTTTTTTAAATGGTATTAGTTGCACAGTTGATTTAAAAAAGGCTCACCATATCACTTGGTTTCAAGGGACAAATTAGTCTTTTCAGGATCTGGCTCAGAAAGTGTCTCATTGTTTGGCTGACAACTGGATATGTCATCTATGTTGATTTGTTATTTCGGAGCATCATGACTCATTGTAAATTGGTCTGGGGCACTCTGGCCCCTTTGTGTTCATTTCTCCATGCCCTGTTAACTTACTCCTGATGCGCTCCAGACATTCTCTTCGTGCAGTGGCCTGTTTTTTGTCTCTTTCTTAGTTTTGTACAATCTTCCACCACTTACACGTGGACAAAAAAGCTCATCATCAATTTATTCTAGTTATAATGCTACCCTAGAATCTTTCAGGCAGATTATCATATGTTATTGGTACAGCAACTGCTTTCAAAATAGAGGAAGTTCCCCGGGGCTTGTCTTCCACAGGCAGATGCTTAATAACACATTCTCTGAGGCATCTCTTTTCTCTTTTTCCCTATGTAGCTGTGGACAACTATTTGAAAGAGTGCATCTTCCCAGACCCACGGGTTCAGTCCCCTGCTAATTTGTTTAGCAGTTCAGTCAGTGCTGCACTGCCTAGCAAGACAAATCTCACTGCTGCACGGACACAAAAATAGTAAATACCAAGATCTATTGGAAAGTGAAACATTGGTGTTTCCTGTTGAACTAACTTTTCTCACTTTGGCTGAAGATCTAAAAATGCCCTTATAAAAAAATATATCATCTCATTGAAGCAGTCTCCTACTGGTTTTGTGCTAAAGTTTGCCAATTTCTTAGCTGCCTGCTAGTCAGTACAAAGACAGGTAGCATCCTCTGTTGTGCTTTTTTGACCCAGATTCTTTATTCACAGATGTCAGTGTTCAGAGTAAACAGGAATTTGCAGTAACCAAGTGCTGGATCCTGTTGTCTTGCGACCATGCTTTTCAGTCGTTTTTATTGCTACACAGTAACCAGATAAGAATAAAGCAAAGGAATAAAGTCTGAAATATTTAATAACAATACAGGTGAAGGTCATTAAAAAAATGAATATGCAGTGTTTATAGGAAGCTGCACTGAACAATTTGCATGTATTGCAGTTTTCAGTCTTTGCACAGTCTGCAGTTGTTTCTCTGTCCCATTCCCATCATAGCCAGTGCAGAGTAGTCTGCCTTCAGTTTTGGTGGGGTGTAAAATAACAGGGACGTCTGAAGAATTATATATTATATGCTTCTGAGTCCCCATCCTTTCTGCATTTCTGTGACACTGTTGTAAACTGAGCTGGGTTATGTGTATCTTTGTAAATCATATCATGGCATCATTTTATCTGTTCTTCAGCTGGATTTGTGCAAGTTTGCGAAAATACAACAAAGTTTAATTTTTTGTGTAGTTGTAATGACAGTAATAAAGGGAAACCAACTCAGAAGCCTTTAACTAATGCAGAGTAAGCCGATGCATCTCCCTGGGAGGCAAAGTTGCAATTAGCATGTTTGAATGCCTTACTACAAGTGATACTTTGTGAAAATGCAGCACTTTTTTGTGGGAATGAAAAGTGCAGTTGCAGAGCAGGTTGTTAATTAACAGAAGCGTTAGTGTAGTGTTTGCTGTGATTTCATCCTAGCTTAACAGAGCAGAACTAAACTGAAGAGTTGAAAAAACAGGCAAGCAAGAGCTTTGTTGGTGGGATGTTTTTGTATCCTGAGAATTTCACTTTATTCCAGTCCCCATACATTAGCATAGAGAGCAGAAAATCGTGCAGTGTTGGTTTTAATTCAAGCTTCCATACGTTATAAATAGGTACTTCTATTTTTCTGAGAATATTTGTAGTTACTGCAAAGCTCAGAAATGAACAAGACAGTTTGTTGTCATTGAAGTCTTATCAAGATTTCAGTCTCAGTTCAGACTGAAAAGTGACAGCTAGATTTTCTTGGCAGAGGAACTAAAGAGAGGGTCTCTCTGGTGTAAAAGCATCATGTTAAGGCAACAGTGCTCTCTCCTGTCCTACACTAATCTCACTGCATAAGCAAAACCATGTGTGAATGCTCACCTAAAACTATGTTCAGGTGCGCTTCAGGTTAAAGTGAATGGATGCTGTTTTGCTACTGAACTAATGAAGGTCGTTGTGGTCTGCCTGTGTTAATGATTTTGCAGAATTATTTGAACATCTTAGGTTCATTCTAATGATTTTCTGTATTGGGAGTTGTTAAATACATACGCTCAGTAAAAAGTAGTATTAGCAATACCAGAGAAGCACATCTAACTTAAGGTAGGCAGTCCGTTCCAATTTTTTAACTGATACCTGCTTTTCTTTCATGTAAAATGCAATAATATTACAGTTTCCCCTGTCAGATGAGGGTGACTGATGAATGAAATTGCTTTTAGTGTAACACTGTATGATGACTCAGCATGACAATATAATTATGGATCAGTGACAGATAAAAGGTGCTCTGTCCGAATTGTCATTGATATTGTGCAGTGGCAAAGAGACTATTTCCTTATGTGCTACTTTATGAAATTATTTCTGTTGCTTGCTGTGCTTGAGTTACTAAGTCACTTGGTGCATCACATCATAGATGCTAACGGTCCAACAGAGAACAAGACAACACCTTCACACTCTGGCAGTCTCTTAGCACAGCTGTTTCTTTGGGAAGGAGATCGAGTAAGTTTTTCTGCCTCTCCAGCCTCAAGTTCCCATCCTTGCCTTGCTTGTAGATCCAAGAGTGATTCAGCTGTAACTGGAGAAGGACAGTGATAGCTGAGTTTCTCTGATACTAGGGTTAGCGGTGATGCAGTTTGTTGCTGTGAAAGAAGAGGGAATATTTTTCCCAAGCTTTGAGTTTCTTACTGAAGATTCAATCAACAGAAAGAAATATTTGTTGTTGGTTTTTTTTTTTACTCTGCTCCCAAAGTCGTTTTACATTTCCATGGTTCTGCTTCGTTTATTCTTAAATGGAGTGTGCTTTGTAAGCTAATTTTCTGTAGCTAAAGGCCCATGTGCAAGAGCATCTAAAGCTCTGTGATGGCAAATGAGAACACCCCATGCTTCCAGGGTTTGGGTGGGTCTTCTCTGCCTCCTGGAGCTTTGTCACCTCAGGCACGGATCTGCCCTAAGGGTACTGTTTCTCTGAGTCAGCCTTACCTTATGCTGTGGAGAGTCATGGAATTATAGAATCAATAAGGTTGGAAAAGACCTTTAAGGTCATCCGGTTTAACCATCAGAACGTCATGGCATATCCAAAAATGGAAAGCAAAAGGCTGCAAAGAGCAGGTCTGGGATCAGACTTGCACCCGATCTGGCTATGAAGAAGGCTTGGCTGGACTATCTGTAAGCCATCATCCATTGCCCATAACTGGTACCATTCAGTGTCTGAAACACTAAGAAATACTGTGCTAAACACAGGCTTTCCTGCCTCCAAGCCCATAAAGATGGGTCTGTTGTGTTGCAGTTGTGTGACAATTGTGCAGCAGTAAACGTTAGCAAGAAAAGATTGTTTCATTACTACTACTGGTGAAAAATCAAGTGATGTCTTTGTGACTACTGTGAACAGGACTGCATTTGTAAGCCAAAAAAATGCAAATTACAAAGCTTTCTTGTTTCCTGTGATCAAGTTATATTCCCACATCAATGTGCAAAGCAACAACTTCAGAGAACAAAAGAGTATTTGTTTAAAATAAATTATTACTCAGTTCTTTTTAATTTAGCATAGAATGACCCTTTATATTCAGAAGCTCAAACTTATCTACAAATTGTTGGCATGCCTAAAATTCTCAGCATATTAAAATCGCCCTTCTTAGAAATGGGAACAGACTGAGGATAGAAAGAAGAGGTCTCTGGCTTGCAAGGAAGGAGAGAGCAGAACCAAAGGTAGTGCTGCTTTTTCTTGGTTTTGGCCGCTTGTATGCTGTACAGCTATGATGCTCATGTGAAAAACTCACGGTGTGTGAGTTGCGCATTATGCGATTCTAATCGTAAAGCAGAACAAAAGTGGATGTGATATTGATTAGAACAATGAAGCTTAATTAAGCAATTATTAAGGCATATTATCCATGCTGAGGAGGCTCAAAGTGCAAGTTGTTTACTTAGAAAAAAAACAACAAAACCAACAACAACAACCGGGGCTGTTTTCATGAATGAATGTTGGCAGGAGACTGGAGATTTTATATCAGTGTAAATGCTGAAACACTGTAGATTGGTAACACTATAGACTTAGGTGGTGCTTAGCTTTATTTCTATTTGAAGGAGTTCCTGTGAGTCCCCTAACAGTGGTGCAGGGCTTCAGTGCCAGCAGGTTTCACTTTGCTGGTGATGGGAAATGAAGATCATGATGCTCTGTGCGGCCAAAGGAGTTTGGGCTTTTTTCTTTACACTCCTTTTTTACTTGGAAGGATTTTCTTAAAGACAGAGGCTATCTTTATATCCATTTCTACTGTGGCACTATCCCCACTGTCAGTGCTTAACAAAGAGTATGTAGTGTTGCACTGAAAAACAACACATAAAGAACTTTAAAGTGGCAGAAACAAGCTCTTAGAAGTTTGGAAAAGGCAGATATGTGGTTTCTTCTGAGCCTTCAATTTAGCCTTCTTATACTTACATGTTGTGCTACAGTCATGGATTACATCATTGCAGCAGTTTTTCCAAAGGAGCAGTATTCCCTTCAGGCATGAGATGAGCAATGTTCAGGGTATAAATCAGTTTGGTGTAATGAATGAGGATGTTGTCAAAGAAGTTAATCAAGGAATTGACAATTGTGTGATGAAGAGGGAAGATGACTTCAGGAAAGGAAATGGCAGGCTTATGTTTAAATCGAATGAACTTGAGGCAAGCGACTTCACTGCTGGCACTGCCCCAGGATGGCAGGGAGAAGGGAAGCGCTGGGAGTAGGAACTGGTTCTGGGCAGTGTGGGAAAGGAGATGTCCAGCCAGGCTTATCCACTCCTCTTGATTACCTGCCATGAGCAAGGCAGACTGACCTGCTCCCTAAGGTTCCCAACACAGTGTGCACTGCTGTAGTGACAACAGGGGAATGACAGCTGCAGGAAAGCCTGAGCTTTGGACACGTTATCATCAAAAGCCTGAAGGGTGCAAAGCCAATGGTGAGAAATGGTCACTCTCTGCGGTTTCTAGTGCAAGGAGAGGACGTGTCTGCCCAGGTTTGAAGATTTAGAAAAAATCAAATTGGTGCCAAGATTGTATTGACCAGAGGCCACCAAGCTACCAGCCCTGCAGAAGACAGCAAAGGAAAGTTTGGAGCCAAGAGCCAGACACAAGGATCAATTCGTGTTTTGTTTCAGTGGCCAGGATGTGGGTCGTGAGCTTGAACCAGTGAGTTATTGAGGTTGGCAGGACCTCTGGGGAGATGTAAGGAGCATGCACTCCTTAGCTACTTTGGGATTTTATGGTCACTGGCATGTGCTCTCCAGCTAACCAGAAGCAAGAATCCTTTCCTGAAATAGAGGGGCTTAGTGGGGAACAGCAGATGTTTTGCAGAGATGTATTTTCTTTAGGCTAGACACTGCAGATTATTAAAATATCATATAGGGAATTATATGGGGGGAAGGGGCGGGGGAGGGTGTGGAGAAAGGAAAGAAAATGGCCAGTTTTTAAGCTTATATCTGTCTGTGGAGGTTCGGTGGAATGTTTGTGCTTGTGGGTCGAGTTACAAAGCGTGTCACTTCAGAGTTTGGCATTATCAGCTTGGGTCTCAGTTTCAACCCCTCTCCAAAAAAATATGCTAGCAAAATGATCAGAACAAGATGGTTATACAAATTGATGCCAGAACCCTGACACAGAAATAGGATGATAAAATCTTAATTGGGAGGAGCAAGAAATCTGCTGGTACTAGTTGTTGTTCATTGTCACACACTTCAATTTAAGGATCCTTCTTTAATCATTCTAGCGGCTTCTAAAGTAATCACATTACTCTTGTGTGATTCTTCCTGCAAGACAAAAATGAGTTGAAATCCAGTTCAGGTGAGCAGGGAAAACTCAGTTAATAACACTGAGCCGTTTACACTGGAGTGCCAGCAGATCACTAATATAAATTCAGCTTGCTTGACATGCGTTTGACAGGACTTCTGCTGTTGAATTTCACCTGACAACATCTGGGCCCAAGTTCTTTTCTAAAATGAGGGAAAAAATTATAAATTTTCATGGAGAAATAGTGTCTGCATTTTGCATACTCTTTCTCTAAGGATGAGGAGGTGGTAATTTTAACAGTAAGGCTTACACACTGTCTTCTCTCTGGGGTCTCAAAACATTTCAGAAATTTGAAAGAACACATTCAGTGATCAAAATGTGTTTGCAGCAAAGCTTTCATTTTCTTAAATAGTGTAATTAATATATAAGAAAGCACAATAAATACTTTTTTCTTTTTCAGTTTTCAGTCTGGTTGAGCATGTAGCTGTCACAACTGGAAAACAATTTATGCTTTTTTTGAAAAGAAAAAATTCCCACCTGTGATTTGATGTGTATATTGTTGAAGAAAACTTCCAGCTTAATTTAGCCTCTAGATTTGATATACCTTTCCGATTTGGTTAACTACCAGCACTGCAGCTCTTAAGACTGATGAAAGCAGCAATAGTAAGAGATGACCCCTCCTCTTGTTTTGCTACTACACAGACAGTTACCCGTGCGTTGCTGAGAAATTCAGCTCCACAAACAACGTCCCTTCCGGGAACTGAGAAAGTGTGATTGAGAAAACAGCAAGGAATTACACAGAGGTACCAAGTTGTCTTGTAGTCCCTGAGAAACAACAGAAAATTTTAACACTAGCTAACTAGAAATGGGCAAAACTGCTAAGGAAAGAATGCAACATCTGATTATTTGGTACCATCCATTTTGTACAGTCAAGTATGGGTACACAAACATTTTCTTAGTCGGCAAAGCCAGTTTAATAAGCCACCATTCCTGCACTGTAGTTCATCCACTTCTGTGTGTGTTGTGCCAGGTGATTATTTGCAGGGTTGTGCTATAAACCAGATCCATATTTGGGTGGGTTTGGGGGTTGTTTTTTTCTTTTTTGGTTTTGAAGTCAAATCATTTCAGTACAGTTTTGTTCAGTTTATGGTTCCATCTGCACAACTGAGGGGTTAGAGGACTGCAGAAAATAAACATTAAGAAAGAAAAGGAGGTAGACTTCTTAAGCTGCATTTGTCATCGCATAAAACGTTTCTGGAACTCTGCTTTCATTTTTCCAGGGTGAGGGTGTGCAGTGCCTCTGTTCTGATGTGGCAGTGCTTTCTTGAGAGTTCCCTGATGAAACAAAGAGAAGGGAGAATTGTCAGAAATAGCATAATCTGCCAGTATCCAAATGTTTTATGGAAACAAGGCAGTTTCAACACCTTCTAATGAAATAGTCCTCATTGTCTGTCAGGTTATCTATAGGACTGCTAAGGCTGTGAATGTAATAGCATGTGTGCTGGAGATAAGGATATGCATGTAGAGTTGCCTGCCCTGATACCAAGAGCTTGGGAGTTTGAGCTGAACTGCCTCAGTCAGCAAGGCACGTGGCAGCAACAATAGTAAGTGTTGGCACTAAGCACTACATTGAGGTGGACAGGCAGTTCTTGGAGCCAGGGAAGCCCACCGAAGAGCAGAGGGACCTACTAGGAGCCAGCAGCTCTCACAAGAGTGGCTGACGTGGCTTGGGCGTTGGCAGGAGCAACTGTGGCTAATTTAAATGTTTGTAGGGAGCACCAGGAGCATGGCAAACAGGGCGAGCAAACAGGACGTGGCATGTAAAAAGAACGTGGCATGGCATTTCATGATGGAAGATGCGCAGGAAGGGCTCTGCAACTGGCTTGTGGGTCTACAGCCCAGGGAGGTGCAGTGCTTTAAATCTCTATCAAAATAGTGGGCACTCACTTCAGAGCTAAAAGCAGTGTTCCTAAAGAGAGAACCTCTGAGATGTCTGACACATCCACTCAGATGGAACTAGTAAAGAAGGAGACTGGTACAGGCAGTAGGTTGCAACAAATGCCCAAATGCTTCTCCTGAAGAAAACGTAAGTCCCTGATCAGGCCACCTGATCGGGAAGAGGAGGTTGATGCTGCCTTCTTCATGGTGATCGCAGACCCTGGTTCTTACAGGAGACTTCAACCAGCCAGATATTTACTGGAAAGATAACACAGCTAAGCACACACAGTCCGTGAGATTCCTACAGAGCAATGATGATAAATTCTTGACGTAAGTGGTGGAGGAGCTGATGAGGAGTGCTGATGGACCTTGTACTAACAAACAAAGAAGGTCTTATTGGTGATGTAAAATTTTGGGCAGCCTTAGCTGAAGCGACCACAAAATGGTGGAGGTCGACAATCTGCATGGACGAAGCAAGGCAGTAAGAAAGATTACAACCCTGGACTTCAGGAGCGTTAACTTTAGCCTCTTCAAAGACTTACTTGGAGGATTCCTATGGGATAGGGTCCAGAAGGTAGAGGGGTCCAGGGGAGCTGGGCAGTATTCAAGCAGTTCAGGGGAGCTGGGCAGTATTCAAGCAGTTCTTACTTCAGGCTCAAGATCGGTGCATCCCTAGCAGTAAGTAGTCAAGCAAAAGAGGCAAGAGGCCTGCATGGGTGAGTAAAACTCAACTGGAAAAAAAGAAGTTTACAGAGGGTCTAAGAAAGGGACTGACCACTTGGGAGGAATATAGGAATGCTGTCAGAGTATATAGGGGTGCAATGAGGAAGGCTAAGGCCCACTTGGAATTAAATCTGGCAAAGGACATCAGGGACCACAAGAAATGCTTCTTCAGGTACATCAGCAACAAAAGGAAAGTTAGGGAAAACATCGACCTGCTTCTGGATGAAGTGCGTACCCTTGTGATGGAAGATGCAGAGAAGGTGGAGTTGCAGAATACCTTCTTCTCTTCCTTCTTTACTGCTAAGGAATCTCAGACCCTGGAGGAAAGAGACAAAGTCTGGAGAAAGGAAAGCTGTCCCTTGGTTGAGGAAGACTGGGTTAGAGATCATCTTGGCAAACTGGACATTAACAAATCATTGGCTAAGGTAGCCAGTAGCTTCCTAGTGTGCATCAAGAAGAGTGCAGCAAGAAGGTCAAGGGAGGTTATCCTCCCCTTCTACTCTGCCCTAGTGAGGCTGCGTCTGGAGTACTGTGTCCAGTTCTAGGCTCCACAGCTCAAGAAAGACAAAGTACTGGAGAGAATCCAGTGGAGGGCCATGAAGATGATTAGGGGACTGGAGCATCTATCTTATGAGGAGAGGCTGAGTGTGCTCGGTCTGTTTAGCCTGGAAAAGAGAAGACTGAGAGTGAATCTCATCAATGCTTATAACTATCTAAGAGGCGAGTGTCCAGAGGATGGGGCCAGACTTGTCAGTGGTGCCCAGTGACAAGGGCAATGGGTACAAACTGTAGCACGTGAAGTTCCATCAGAACATGAGGGAAAACTTCTTCACTGTGAGAATGACAGAACACTGGAACAGGCTGCCCGGAGAGGTTGTGGAGTGTCCTTCTTCTGGAGTTATTCAAAACCCGCATGGATATGTTCCTGTGCAACCTGCTGTAGGTGAACCTGCTTTAGCAGAGGGGTTGGACTAGGTGATCTTCAGAGGTCCAGCCCCTACCATTCTGTGAGGCTGTGATTCTATGGCTTAGGGTCACTTATACTTTTTAAATGCATACGTACATAGATAGAAGGATAATGTTTTATTAACCTGAAATTATTTTTTTTATTCCATGTCCATGGAAACTTTATTTCAGCTTCATGCACATATTTGAAGAGCTGTTGGTGTTGAGAAGGGCTACTTAAATTTGCATGAAACCAGAGTCAGAAACTAATAACCTCTAAATAAACTGTTAAATTAGAAATTGTTTATGTAGATCTATCAGTACCTTTTGAAGGTACTTATAAATCAGGTTGTGTTGAATTGAATGATATATTTTATTTTGTGATGCTAATTTAAGACAGATTGTCCTATGATGGAATAGACAAAGTTTGTTGCACAAACAGCTGTCCTTGAATACAAAATGCAGTATGTTGTCCAGTCAATTTGTTATTCACTGTGAACAGTTCAGGATAAACCTGTTGCCAGATATTAATAAACCAATCCCAGCACAGCTGGAAATGGCAAACACACTTGGAAAAACTTTATTTTCTTTACACACAATTTACCATCAGGAAAAAAAATTGTATTTACCAAACAGTTGACAAGTAGTGGTTGAACTAACTCCTGTGTTCATAGTGATCACTTAACTGCCACATTTTGGATTTAATCTCCTTCAGCGCCAACGTATGATAAATTGTAAATCTGTCACAAAAAAAATGTGCAGTCATAAAGCATCTTAAAGCAGAGACATGTACCTCAGTAAATGGATTAGCTTTTTACATACCAGAAACAAAAGAGACACAAAATCTCCAAATTAAATTTGTTTGAAGAGTAAACTTAAATGAAGCCAAGACTTTTAATCTACTAGAGATGTAAATGACTGTTCACCTTGCAGAGTTCAAGGTAATATTACCAGCATAAGGATAAAGCCCAGTCCTGCATACCTTCAATCACTTAAACAGTCCCAGTGAAATTAAGGGCATGTGCCAGTGGTGCACCTCTTTGTGTTTACAACTTGGACTATCAAGTGAATAGATTATAGCTTGTACACAATTTCAAAGCACAGTAACTTCTGTTAGGTTTGTGGTTTTGACCGTAACTGGCCTGGAAGGTTGTATCCTCAGAGCTTTTGCCCAAAAATTTACTACTTCTTGTCTCTTGATAGCACGTGCTGGTAGGAATTTGTAGTATAAATCTAGTTAACCCTTAGTAGAACGCCTGTCGTGCAAACTAATGCTGTCACAGTTAAGCCTATTTATAGAACTAGCTGTTGTTTCCATTTGCATTGGTCCTGCGTAGTTGTTAGAATTATTACCTACCTGCAATGAGGGGGGAGGGCTTCTGCCCCCTTGCTCTGAGCTAGCTGAGAGCACAGATAGTCCTTGGGATGTTACTGTCTTGTACGTCTGCACAATTTGCAGCACCATTTTGACAGTGAGACCAGGTCTGTAAGTTTGCGAGTCTTGAGGCTGCAGTCATAGGATGTATAGGTCTAAATAGCAATACTGTGCTTGGCCAGAATTACTGCAGGAGCTGGGAGATGGCTGCAGTGTAGGAAATGGCATGCATGTTTGGTTTCAGATGGTTTCAACTGCACCTGAGACCTTGGACTCGGTTTCTGTGGGTTCTGGCTGCATGCACCAGAGGTGCCTATGCAATAGGAAATACTGGGCTCAGGGAGTTTTACCCATCTGAACCTGGACTTCATGGTTACTGCCATTTTCTGTAGTGCATGTGCTGTCACTGTAGGGCTTCGTGTCTGTCTTTTGTTGTTGTTGGCATCTTTATTCCAGCCATCCCTCCATTCTTGTGTTTTGGTGCTCACGCTGAGCTCCTCCTCTGTGGAGTGGGCAGACAGGGGACAGCACAGTGTCCCTATTCCACATGGAGACAGAAGTGCTCATTTCTAGTCACAGTTCAGAGAAGTACATTTGCATTAAATCAAGAGAGAATGAGATGAGGAAGGAGTTTCCTCTCAAGATTCGGGCTGTGACTGCTTTGGGCAAAATATGAAAAGGGGAAGGCGAGACAGCCTGACCAGTGGGTTCACACTTTGGGTTAACATTCTAGCAGCTGCATGACATCTGGTAGCTGCCAGTTCATCCATCAAAGACTTCTCCTTCTGAAGACCATTGTTGATCCAATATGCATTGCAAACATATTTAGTAATTAAAGTTGGAAAAGAGAATTTGGAACGCACTTCGTGCAAAGAACAAAACTCTCCATTTAAGAGGGGGGAAAAAAATAAAAAAAAAAGAATAACAGAAAACAAAGCAACTCAGTTTTCCATGAAAAAGCTGTTTTTGTGAAATTTTGTCAAGTAGCCTGTCAGTTACTTATGCATTTGTGGGAGAAATCAACAAGATGCTTTTTGTAGTAGGCTGTGTACAAATTTACTTCCTGCCAAACCTACATGTCTTAGAGTTGCAATCCTATGTTTTGCTAAAATATGTGAGTCATTTTATCCTTCCCTCCATGGATTCTTAATTTCTTTTTTTTTTTCTATTTTTGAAGTATATCATCTGAAAAGAATTTCATGGCCATGAGTAAGAAACTCTGGTACGATGACTTTGGTGGAAAAACTAATAACTCTGTATCTCATTTTATGGAAGAGTGCAGCTGTTATTATATTCAGTCTGCATGTAAAGTCAAGCTGGCTAGTGTTAATAGTCCATCAGTAGGGAGGAGGTAAGGCCTGCTGAATTTTGCATTATATATTTCCAAAAGCTGGGTGGCAGAACAGTCGTTTTCAGAAGTACTGGGATGTCGGCAACTGTAGAGTGTGTGTGTGTATGGAGGAGTGCAGAGGAAGAGGACATACAGCTTTAACTATTCCTCTACATCAGCTTCTGTGATTCATGGAGTAGGAAGGGAATGACTTGCATTATGTATTTGCATGACCTGAAAAGTACGTGTTTAGTCATCTTTGTATTTCATAGTTACAACTCTTTTGTTGTTTTGCTATTATTTCTACTGGTCTTCTCAAGCACTGTTAGAGTACAGGAGCATTTCAGAACTGTGGCTGTCTTGGTTGTCTGTACTCCTGGAAGAGCTGGCTTCCACCGGTTTTTAATAGCAAAAATTTCTGGGAATAGATGATATTTGACAACATTTAGGTAACAGAAACAGGACTTTTAGACTAGTTTCTCATTTATTAATTCTTAACCAAATAACTTGTAGAAATTCTGAATATTTGAGTTTGAGTCTCTTGAGCTAGCTGGCAGAGACCTGATGCAGGGAAGGAGGCAGGTGGCACTGGCTCGGCAGGAAGAGGGGCACTGTTGGTGTGCCTAGTACTTGAGGGTATCACAGATCTCCCTGTATTAATACATACACACCTCATATAAAACGTGATGCCTTAGGCTTTGTGTAGTATTTGGAACTTCCATCTTTGAAGAAATACTCTGGAAGGAAGCTATGTGTTGTTGGAGGTTTGGGGGGTTTTATTCAGCTAGCCATAATAACAAATGACCTGTGTAATTCTTCTTCATGTTCCTAATACTTCAACAGAATTTATGTTTCTCAGATTTTAACACCAAAAAAAACCACACACAAAATGATTTGGTTTAACATTTTCAAGTGGTCTACATCTTTTTTTTTTGTCTATTTTGCCATTAAACAAATCTGTCACCATGAGAAATGGTAAAGTAGAGCCATTTGGACACTATTGGTAAAGCCCGGGAAATCCTTCAAGAGTGGTTCACCACCTTTCCTATTTAGAGGACACTGAAGACAAGGGAAACAGAGGGAAACACTACACGTGCTATGTACGTCTGACACTTTCCCTAAAATGCCCTCTTTTTTTTTTTTCACCCTCTTATATTACAGACATTTGCAAGCAGCCTTATATAATCAATGGGTTACTTTTGAAACAGTAAAGGAGTGGTTATCCGTAGTTAATCCACTGAGTGTTGTGCTGTTGTCCTTTCCCAGGTATTTAGATGTTTCACCTTCCTCGTTAAAGGTCCAGTTAGGGCCTAGAAGAGCCCCATCTGTGACATTCCAATTCCAAGTTCACCTATGCTCACAGATCAGAGAAGCTGGATCATTAATTTTACATATCCACAGAAGCTGACCTGCCTATTGTTCTTTGATGCTGCATTTTAAGGGTCAAAAGTGCAGGAATTCAACATTTTATTTGGGCTTCCTTCATGCCAGTAAGGCAGGACTAACATATCCTTTCTTATCATTGCAGCAAAGGCCTTTCTTCCTATGAGGTGCTGAGAATTGATGCTTCAGCTCCACAGGGAACCCAGGGTAACCTGGGGCACGTCTGTAGCCCATGAATGATCCAAACTGACATTTGCATTGGCAAGAACAATGCATAATCTGACATTTGTGTATAGAACGACTGTGTGATAAAACAGTGGTGGCTGCTGCATTTTATGTGATGAGAATATTATCTCTGAGTGCTGAGGGAGTGTCTGGGGTAGCACAGGCGGTTTTGTGCATGTAGGACTCCATCAGAATGAATATTTTCATGTATTGATGTACTGCTTGGCTAATCTCTCAGTTATTGTGATTTTATATTTCAGTATAGGTTGGGAAGACTCTACGTATCATGACTGAATACTGTTGCAAAGGCTGAGCTTCACTTTTATGGTAGCAATTTAAGAGTTAGTTCCTGAAGAAAAAGGTGCTACTCCTGAACTCAGCATTAAACAGGCTTAGAGATGTTGAGCAACCTGGACCTTAGGTTGGGCTAGATGATCTCAGAGGTCTTTTCTGAGTGAAAGGTGCTCCTGACCATGGCAGGGGGTTTGGAACTGGATGATCTTTATGGTCCATTCCAACCCAAACTATGCTATGATTCTGTGTTGCAGTCTGGGAAAATCTTGACTTGTTTTAAAAGTTAACACAGACTAGTTCTTCGTGGTGGTGTGTTGGTATCATATCCCAATTTATAGAATATGTAACAACCTAGTTACTAGTGCGTATTAGTTTTACATGTAAGTACATGTTTGGACATGAAGTTGCACACTGCTGTGTGTTCTGCATATTGAACAGCAGGTAATTAAGCACAGAAAATGAAGCCTTCCACACAGATTATTTTCCTTCTATATCTTATCACTTGAGGTGGAGAATAGCTGCAAACAGGAACTAGATCTGCCTGTTACAAACAGGGTAAATCTTAATTTCAACCGCTCTTAATTAATTCCCTTGAAGGATGTATATGTAAGTTCTAGATGAACATCAATTACATAGTTGAGAAATGGAGGATCAGAAAGCAGTTTATTAGTAGATTTCCTTAAATGCTGCAAGAAAAAATGGTTAGTTTGTATGGAGCACATCAAGAGGAACGGGAGGAGGAATAGGCTGTAGTGTGGTCTTCCTTCTTTGGTGACCTTAGCAGGTTAGCTCTTCAGATGCCTCCCTGAGCGTAACAAGTTGACTCCAGACAGTCTTGGACAATCTCTGTGTATATATGCTGGGAATAACTGTCCAACGCTTGTGTATGGTTTTTTTTAGGACAGAATAACTACAGACGTCATTTGGTTCATGGTAGCAAGATTTGGTGGCCTGCTGGTTTGGCTGCACTGTGCCCACACTGGGCAGGTTCCGGGATCCTCCACATGCTTGAATTAAGGGGCCTAATTCACCCGCTTATGTAGTAAGCAGCACTTACATAAGCGAGGACCTGCAAGCATCTAGGTTCTTAGCAGGCATTTCTGCTGTTTCTATTGACATCACATTGTTTTAAATTTTGGAGGAAGTACTCTCTGTTACCAGTGTAGCTTTTAAAGTGCCACCAAAAATATGATTGTGCACTCTGCCTGAAGTAGGGCGGTGGGTAAACAGCAAGTTGTGCTTTTGCTTCACTTTCTCTTAGTTCTGGAGTTCAGTGGAAGTATTTTTGACAGAACTGTTGTTCCTGCTGCTTTCTGAGATGAGTCTCATGTGCTTGTGGATGAGCCTGCAGTGATGGGAGGAGAGCTTTTGTTTGCCTTTTGTCATACAGCCAGCAGCCTTCACTGAGGGAGAAAATTCATTTTTAATCTATTTTGGAGGAAAGTCAGAACCTGAAATGGTACAGTAGAGTGGTCACTTCCTTTTACATTTCATTCTCTTCTTCTCTTAAATGGAGGCAAAAGAATGGAGATGCAAACGACAGTCCATCCGTTCTGCTGAAAACAATTCTCTGTGGTCCAGTCTGATCCAGAAGTTACGCAGAAAATTAGGTAAAACCATTTTTCATACAGCCGAAGCCGTAACAGTGAGTTTAACTGTTACAGACAGTTGAAAATAAATACACACAGTATGTTACCACCCTGGAGCAGTTTCTGTTTTAAATGCAGTCTTGTGCAAAGCATTGGTCTTGTGGAGAAAGGACACATGTATTGTGTTGGTGAATGAATGCTGAAATTCCCTGTCTGAACCTTAGATAGCTCAGTTCCAAGCTGGTTATTCAAATTACTCAAAACACAAGTTTTACCTCTTAAAACTTATTTTTAAGAGGACAGGCACATTATCCCCACACTGCCTGTCTGTGTTTATGAATCAAAGGTGATCATACCTATACCCTGTCTCCAGTGCTCTGAGGAGGGTGCTGTGAGGAGGGTGCTCTGCCAGGAGTACCCACCCTCATGATTTTTCAACATTTATGCCTAGTTCATTGTTAATATCGATCATGGCTGGTGTAATCCAGGACTCTTAGCACCAGTTTAGCTTATCACTTCCCTCCTGCCGCTTTCTCAATCTCCACTGACTCCTTCCTTTTCCCTCTCAATCCCTTCAGCCCCTCCTTGAAGAAAAAAAATATAGCCAAGTTATCTGGCTTCTGTTGCTTCTGGTTTTTGCAACATCAGACACCTTCTGTCCCTCCTCAAGTGATGGCAAAAGTGCCCTTCTCTGACTCAGTGCAACCTCTTACCCTTCCTCCTTTGGCTTCTTCAGTCATCTCCAGTAGGACAATGATTCATGTCCACATGATCATCTGCTCCCCTGATGATAAGGTGCAGCTCTAATCCTTCCCTCATTCAGGGTTCCCTCTCTCTGTCTTGCTGGCAGGAGACTCCATCTGACACTGACCCAGTGGCTTACCAAAGCACATACCCAACCACCGAACATCTGAACAGGTCTTAGCACCAGCATCCAAACTGGCATCAGCACAGGCAAGGAGCTTACAACTGTGTTCCTCTCTTAAGTAACATCAATAAAGAGCCACTTCCCTTGAGCGTCCTTGTCCTGACTTGATCCTGACCTTACAAACTGCTTTTATGATTAATGTAGAAGGGGTTGCTTTGTCTTCTGCCTCTTCAGTTGCTACCAACAGTCTGAAAGCTTCATCCCAAGTTCATGTGGCTAAGCAAAAGTAAGTATCCATATGTTCAAACACTTATCCTGTCTTTAAGGACATGTTTTATGAAACAGCCTGGAGACAGATGTGCTTCTGAACCATGTCTGACTAGTAGTATAGCACAGTGGTCACTAGGTGGTATATCAGAGGCAAACTTTTTTTCATTTTGCTGTTGAGCAATAAATTCTTATAAATTCTTCAGGGAGAATTTCTAATTAAGCTTGATGGCTTTTGCTCTTTGGTAATACTGGCAAGACAACAAAGCTTTGTCAAAGTTTAATAACCCTCTGCATGTCTTATGCAGTGTACAGTTTCCTTTGAAGCTCTAGAAGAGCAACGAGTAACTTCTTTGCATGGCGATTGCCCTGTGCAACTGCTGTGTTACAGCACACACTTGTAAGGTGGAAAATGAGGGGAGGGAGTGAATTTATCTAAATTTTTAAAAAAATAAGAAAAAAAAATTAGAAGAATTGTTAATAAACTGTGTTGATGAGATTTTCACAGGCGTGTCCTGCCACTTTAACATCTCTCTTCCGCATCTGTTTTGGCCAAATTGAAACCTTCTCTGAGTAGAGGATGTCTTCTGTCAAATCTTCACTTCTTCTTCAGACTTGAAAAAAGATATTGCAGGGATTGGTTAGGAAGGAGAGGACAGAACCTTGTTCTCCTGGGATTCAGATAGTTCTTCAGCAAAATACTTAACACTGATGACTCTTTTTGTTAGCTTTGTATTTTTGTTTTGCTCTGTGTTTCCTTCCAAAAGTTTGAGACGTTTGCTTTTGGGATTTTGTCTTTTATGAAAATAATCAGGCTTCAAATGCAGTCTGTCAAGCTTGCCAACTTATTAGACTTGCAGGCTGCCAGAAGAGTTTTGCTTCTAATATTGTCTGTAAGTAATCAGCAACGTAGAAGCTTTGAGCTTTTCAAGGTCCTCAGCTCACCTCCTGTATTTTGCTCAGAAGGCAGTGAAGTATAGAAGAGGAGGAATTTTTTTTTCTGTCCTTTTTATGGCCTTACCACATGGACAGCAGCATAGTGCATGAACACCTGTAAGAGCACGTCTCTGGGGATGCAGGGAGTTACGTGCCCTGGATGGATGAAATCCCAGAAAGGAGCTGGGCCTGCTTTTGACTGGGTCAAGAGTCGGTCTGGCCATATGGGAAAGGAAAGCCCAATTCTTATGACAGTTAGTTAAACCTATGTGACTATGGGAATTAGGCTATTACCAAGTTGTTTAGATTTAGCTGTTGGGTTTGAATTATACCTATTACTTTTGGGGGCAACGATTTTTTTTTTCATTATTGCTCTAAAAACTGTACGACCTTTTCTGGGATTGTTCTTAAGTAATTCCTGGCAAAATACATGTGTCAAACCTGCTGGTTAATCTGTTCAACGTGGCTGTTCCTGACGCACTTGTTACAGCAATAGAGCAGGAGACCAGCAAGTAACACAGATGAAAAATCTCAGAAGAGAAACAGCAACAAGATTACACAGTATCACAGTATCATAAGGTTGGAAAGGACCTCCGAGATCACCGAGTCCAACCTATAACCCAACTGACACCAACACTAAGACAATCATCTAAGCCATGTCACAGATTCTGAACTCTTAAAACATAATAGCATGTTGGGGATTCTTTTTGCTTGTTGTCATTGAATTTTATCGGCCCTTGTCCCTAAAGCCACATGTTATGCCTTGTTCAGTCATCATTATTCTTCTGTTGCTGGAGATGCTTTCCTGCAGCCCTTGCTTATTACTAAGGCAGTGGATTATTATTAAGGCAGTGGGATGCTTCATGACAAATATCTGTTCACTCCGTGCAAAAAATAAACAACAAAGCAAAACCTGACCAACACCTGTGTTCTGTTAGAGAGGACTTCTTTGAATGCTTACAATAATTTGCGGGTTTAACAAGCCCATCTGTAACACAAAAACAAATGGGGGTTGCCAGTGGTGATTTCCATTGTGTTGAACACAAGCTGATACAGGCACGGGCGTTTTATAGATGCCTTGCATTTGCTCATCTAATACACAGGTGACCCAGTTCACATCTGCTAATATGTGGGGAGTTTTCTCTCAGAGTGACTGCTAAAACTATGCTCAGTGGTCTGTGCTGTGGCACTCTGCAACAGGTGTTGGCTGTAGCTGCATTTGGAAGGGTGTCAGGTCGTGCTGGAGCCTGGGTTTAGCTCGTTTATTATAGGTACTTTTGTCAGCTGCTGCAGATCATTTCCGACTGCTTTGTGACTCTCAGGGGATGAGGTTGCAAACGTAGTTCATGAAAAATAGATTAAATTGATCAAGCACAACATGGAACTTTAGCTAGAATGTCTTATATATTGCATCTGTAAACTCCACCCAAACAGTAAAGGGAACTGACTTAGTGACTCATCATTTCATGTATCATATCACCCATCAGATGGCAGCATTTTCAGAAGCGCAGGAACAGCAGATTGTTTTGATGTCTTCTGCAGCATGTAGCATAGATTTTTTTTTCTCAATTTCCCCCATCTCTTCCCTCCCTCCAACTATGTTTCTATGTCTCTCTCTTTTCCAATTTATCTGGATTAAGCAAGTCTCTGATTATACTTTATGCCACTGCAAATAAAGTCATTTTCAGAAACAGATGTCGAAAGAGCCCAGTGAAATAATCCTGGAGGCAGATGCAGTCTTCCATAAGCTGCCAAGCGCATGGTGCAATCAAAGTGATGAAACAAAATGGAACAGGCTGCAGAAAAAGTAATTAAATTATAGTTCCATTGTAGAAGCACATTTTAAAATTACTGAGATTCAGAGCCCATAATGCTGGTATTATAGTTGAAAGAATACTTGCCATGGGTCACGAGCATTTTTTTTAACAGTTATTAATCATGCTTGACTGGAAAGACATGTGTAACCTACAACAAGCGGTGGCTGTAGTTGTGCCAAAGGAAGCTTTTGTTCCCTGAAGAGAATTGTATCAAAGGCCAGTGTGTCCTATTATTACATGTGCAGTAGCAAAGTGCAGAATCTGAAACAGGGCTTTTCAGATTTCAGTACGGAGTACTGGAGGGTAAAAAAGAAAACAAGCATTGTATCTCTTTAATAGTATGTGACCTCCTTTTTCTCTTACCAAGTTAACTTACTAAGAGTATAATAAGAGTAAAAAAATCTCGAAAACATGCCTCCTCTCCGTAACTTCAATAAATACTAGGGCTCTTAAAATATGGAAGAGAGACTGAAAATGTACAGTCTTGAAAACAGGAGATTTGAAAAACCTCATTAGTTCATTCAAGACTGTTTCCCTTCCATTACAAAATGAACCTGTAGAAGAGCAGATAAAAATTTTTCAAATTATTTTTTCTGATTGTATCTAAATATTCTGTGGGAATGCATTGATTTCCTTATTAAAACAATAAATTAAAGGCTTTGATAAGTACTATCTATACTGCCTTCACAAGACTGTAAATTGTGCCATTTTGGTTTTCTATTTCAAATATTTTGAGAGATTTTATTTCAAGATGTATTATACTTCATAGAATATAAAATCAGAAAGTCTGTACAAAAATTTAGTTGTAGAAGAAAACTTTTTTGGATCCACGAAAGATATTAAAATATGCACAAACACACAGAGCCACACACTAAATTGTTTCAAAATTTGATGTTTTGGTTCAATTTGGAATGAAAGCAGGCTTTGCAAGGTGGAATTTCCTGTAAAATAGGCATCTAAATTCTCTTTAAGGCCTGATCCAGCTTTGGTAGTGCTGATTGTGTCGGCTGACTTCAGTGTATTTCTTAAACAACTTCCAGGAAGTTTTATGTAACCTTTCAACTGGCAATGCCAGAAGCACTACCTCTTCTGGAGAATGCCATACAGTCTGAGAGGTGCCCCAAACAGGTTTTTGTGACCGAAATTTAGCTTTAATTGCTTCCCTTTTTATGTAGTTGTTCATGCATTAGCCAACTGCACTTGCAGTATCATAATTTCTCTCCTTTTTCCTTTTTCCCTCTAATATCAGTAGCCTTTTTCATATACTACCTCATTTGTTACCAGCTAAGCTCCACCTCTGTCTTTGTATAATTTTCTCTGTCAGTAGTTCTTTTCCACTGTCCTCTTAAAGACCTCCAGCTTTTTCTTCTTTTTTCTGTGGTTATGGAGTGTCCAGATTAAAATATGAAACAGGTTATCGTTATGTGAACATAGCTGCTTTCTCTTCTCCTGCTCCAAAGAATAAGTTTTAAGCCTCTAATTTGCAGCGTTATGTCACCCCAAGTCTTTTATATCATTGATGCCTTCAGGGTTTGACTCAGAATTAAGAATTGGCTTTCCCTAGTTTTATCATCATACATTTCTTTGCTGTGTTTCTTTTCAGGGTGTCACCTTCCTGCTCATATTTGAGCTCTTCTTCTTTATAATGCCCTCAGTCCTTCCAATTGAGTGTCATCGAAGGGTGACATTAATGTGTTGTTAATGTCTTCTTCCAATTAGTGATGTGAATATTACCAAATATTACTTCAGCAATGCCTGCCTTCCTTCCTTCCGTCCTTCCTTCCTTTTTTTCAGTACTTCTCTGGAAGCTTTTCAGTAAGATAAAAATTACTTTTCATCTTTACACTTTTTCCTTCAATTGAGCAAGTGGACCATTTTGTGGTCCCAAGCCAGAGGTGGGAAGGTAAGGGCAGCAACAAATTCTTCATGTTAGCCAAGGTCCTGTCTTGTTTTTGTAAAGAACATAGAACTAAATGCCACATATACTTACATCCATGAAACTCCCTTAAAGCTACTGGATTGACTGGAAGAAAACTGAGTGTATCCTCTGTCTGCTTAAAATGCTCTTTGGAGGGAGTTCCTCACAAGGTGAGGGCTTTTATAGTGATGGTATTAGTTCATTTCCAGAACCCCTTGTTCCCACTTTCCTCTCGTGATGCTCACTGTGAGCAGGGGAGAGCGCGTGGTGTGGCTGGCTGTGAGCTGCTGAGTGACTGTTGAGCGTCTGCTGACCCACCTGCTGCCACCCCCACTGGCAATCCTTCGCTGCTTGGATCAGATCAAAGCTTTTCCTGCAGTGGAACCATAACATTGTGCCTCTGGTTAGGCTGTTACTTTATGAAACTTGTGGGAACTTGAAACACTGGGTATCCCTGTGTCTCTTTGAAATTCTGAAGTGGTCAAGGAACTTATAGATACATATGGGTATATAGGTAGGTATTTATGCATGTATTTGTAAGGAAAAGGACTAAGGGATAAGACAGAAGTACATATACTTCATGAGACACAGTTTCAGTTCAGTAGCTTTGTGAAGCAAACGATCTGTTTATGCAAAAACGGCACTTTCCTCACTTTCCTTTGTAAAGGCTTCACAGAAGAGGCAAATGGGTAGCTTTGGCACTGCTTTTTCCCAGTGCTAAAGCAAGATACAGTGATTCACATACTGCTAGCATGTTGAAGTCATTAATAAACTATTTGATTTTTCTTCACTTTTGAATACTACATCAATTAGACTTGCTTTTGAGTTTTAAAGATCTCCTGGTTTAAATCAGTGACAAAAGTATTGACTTAAGTGTCTTAAATCTTAGTATGTGTTTGGCTCTCTGCTGAGTATTGACTGTCTATAAAAGAGTCGTTTATCATGGGCTGATTGGTGGTGGTGGTGTTGGTGGTTTTGGTTTGGGTTTTTTGGGGTTTTCTGGGTTTGTTTTTTTTTTTTAAATCTAGTTTCAAATGAAGCTCTGGGAACTTACTGGATTTTATACCCACTGCATAGTCACAGTGAAATTTCTTATAATGCCCTAAGTTTTGACTAACCACCAATGATCAAGAGCTTAACTATTCATCTTGTGAGCATGACTTTTGATGGTAACAATTCCAGCGACCTGTCAGGACATTGCAATGCTGGGTTTTGTTTTGCTTTTTATCCCCGTGAATGATGGAAGTCTTCACAGGGCTCAATCATAGTTGCAGCTGTTACAGCTGTGCTGCTGCTGGACCAGTTTCTCTTTCTCAGACAATTCCCAATCCGTCCTTGCCTCAAGCGAGTAGGAGTGTGGTTTCTCAAAAGGAAGCTTGTGACTCACATTCCAGAGGCTGGTACCAATCCCTTGTGACAGAAGAATGGGAGCTCATCCTATTCCCTCTCTTAGATACTGTATGAATTTCCTTTTTTTTTTTAATGAGTATTTATTTTATTCTTCTAGGGAGCTTGAATAGGTTTTCAGATCACAACCTTGTAAATAACTTAATTAAGGTGATTAGAAAAATGATATTTTTGCTAGTTGGTGTCAGAGATTCAATTACATTAATATATAATGTTTTCCTCTTTAATAAGGTGAAATGGGTTATTATCATTAGCCTCTTTTCCCTAACCAACAATCATATTTTATAGTGAATTGAGTGGAACAACTGACATACATTTATCAAACCAGATGTGTCTACAAAACAACTAATTTAAAAATAGCTTGGACAAATATATATTCTAAGGCAGATGTCATTTCAACATTGATGGAATTATAAACATACAAATATATTTAATTATCTGTTTATTCTTTGCCCAGAACACTTTATGCGTTAATGTTTCCCATTAAAGAAGCTTCTGTATATCTTGGATTATTCTGCTGGTTTCATACATTTTTTCCTATGATCAGTAAGAAGCTATGTGTACTCTCATATGTCATGTATGTACTGGCAAAGAAAATTATAATTTTTCATGTCTGTGAGACTGTTTTTGCTAAAGATAAAAATGTCATATAAAATCATGCTATTCTTAATATTTGCTCATTAGATTATGCCCCAAGCAATCTTTTAACATTTGTCTCTGCGTACATTGCTTACTTTCTAGCATTTAACCATATTCTATGCACATATGCTTACTATATTAAAAGATATCTTTTTATATATGTATATAAATCTTGCTCACTTAAAATATCTTGGAAGTAGACCATGTGAGTAGTTATTCTGTTCTGTCGGAGATTTTAAAAAATGTAAGAAAGAACATCTGTGTAGGCGTGACTCTCTTTTGTTTGGTGCAAGTGCATTAATTTTTAAATCAACAAGAAAAGTTTGTATGCCCCAGAATCTTTTTAATTGGGTTTTGTGCTTTGTATTAAATTAAGGTGAAATTACAATTGAAACATTATCTCAAAATAAAAATATTTTATTAATGAAATGTTGAAGTCATGTACCTAAGGTATTTCCAGGAACAGGTGTGATCTGAAAATATCTTCTTATATAGTAGGCAATTCTTGTAAGCTTCTCTGTGCTAAAGAGACCACTCTGCTACAGTGGTGATTGTTTGTTCAGGTTTTTCCGTGCCTTCACTGTGGCTTATATGTATATTTCATTATTGGGTTTATTATCATAAACCATATGGAGTGATCAATGAAAGCAAGCTGGAGTTTCTGTTCCTTAGTTGAAAATCAGCAAGTGAAGCAGAACTTTTATTTAAAACTTGAGCAACATAAAAACAAACAAATATTTGAGAAACACATTGCTTAACTTTAGGGGTTTGGAGCCACAGGATAAAGTGGCAGGTAAAGCTGGTTTTGTGCTCAAAGCTATGATTGGAAATTATTCTTTAATGTATAGCTGGTCTACCATATTTTTATATTGCCTGTGCTGATCTTTCAAACTGCCAGGTCCATGGTAAAGCTTACATTTAATTGCATCGCATGCCATTAGGAGAGGAAAAACGCACCTTCTGATCGATCCTGAACTCATTGTTGAATCTTCCTGGAGGATATTTCTGCAGAATAATTGACAGTGGGCTGCCACACTTTCATATTTGTCAAGGGGGTTTATGTTTCATTAGTCATAACATGGCAACTTTCATCTAGAAGAACTTTTAACTGTCTTGGCTTTTCCACATATGCAGAAGAGATAGTTGGCTGGTGGATCTGTACATAGTACTGACATGCATATGCTGCTTTTTTTAGTTCATTTCAAACTGGAAAGATGCTCTCTGCATTCCTGCCAACGTTATTTTTTTCTGGGAAAAAAAGAAAGCAAAAGATAAAAGGAAAAAAAAAAAAGAAAACCTGGAAAGATGGAAGCTCTCTTTGCCAAAAGAATCATTGTATTTTACATAGCCTGGAAATTACTCACTTCTCACAGGATCCCAGATATGCTTGGAATTTGCTGAAGACCGTTGTGCAGCTTTTCTAGATTTCCTGAGACTTAATTTCCAGGCATTTGGTAGCATTTATTACCTGTTTGACATGGGATGTGTTCTGAAGGAATAGCTTTCTATGTTTTGGCAAAGCGTCTAGCTGTCTGTTCACACACAGCATAATGTTTTGATACTAATTTGTATTAGACAAGTAATTCATCATTGAATGTTGATATTAGAAATAGCTTTGTGAACGAAGGTGCAATAGTCTTTATTGTGCTTCTGTGAGTTTTCCTCCTCTAATAAATTCGGCATGCCATATGGTTTACTCAAAAACATTTTACAAAAATGTTGCAAGCAGAAGAGTCAGTGAATATGTTGCTGTTCATTTCCTTTAATAAATGAGCAAGGCAACAACCAGTGCCGCCTTTTGCCAAAGCATGTGCTTTTTGGCCATCATGAGGAAGAGTGGCCCATTGAAAGACTGGGGCTCATATACATCAAGTTCAGCACTTCAACATCCATCAGCTGAGGACAGAAAAAATAAGTCCCTAATCTTTTATGGTTCTCTTCAAAGATTGTTTGACGTCTAGTGGTCTTCAGCAAATTAGACCTAACTCTGTTACTCATATAGGGTAAGAGTATGTCTAGTTTTAGGGATAGCACAAAGACAGCTTCTTCTATAGATAGGATAAAAAAGCTAGTACTTCCTTACACACTTCATAAAATTACATTCAAAGGCAGCACTGCTGTAGTCTTGCCAGTTTTTATACTAGCTGTTGTTTTTAAGAATTGTTCTGCTGTTTTTTCAATCTGCTGTTTCCTTATCAGTTTTACATCTTTGGTAAATCTGTCACTTCCAGATATGTGTAATAACTCCATAGCTTAGTATGTCAGAGATACAGAGATTTTTACAATAATTAGGAAAGTAGCACATGGCTTGCTGAAGTGTATAACTGTCTTTTGTTGGTAGCTGTTAACTAGTAGAATAATATGCTGCTCTTTAATTAGCTTTGAATTTTCAGATAATATTTTACCATGTTTTTGGTTAAACAGATAATTTGTGTGTGTGTTTGTATACTCAACTGCTGCTTTTTTAGTGGCTCATATTCAGGTTACTTTCGTATTAGCTAATTGTTACTTAGATCTCTCTGATCATGTGATTTATGAATTTCCTGAAACCTTGTTCTCTTCGGTGTTTAAATTTTGTTCTTTAGCTATTCCTTTATATTATTTTATCTCTTCAGTGAAAGCGTGTTTTACCAACTGACACACACACACTTGCTTTGTTCTGTTAACACAAAGAATGAATTTTCTCATTTCTGGATTTTTGGATCTATCCCAGCTATCAACTTCCTTAAAATGTGCTGTGATATGATGATTTAATGCAGCCAGGTTCTGCGGATCTTGTTCACTTCATTAAAGAGTTAGAGATGAACATTAAATCTATTTTGGGATATAAATGATAAGGATGTGAATGAAATGTATAATCTCATTCCTTTGTGTATATTTCTCTCTAGTAATTTAGGAGAAGGAACTCGTAAAATAGAAAGATTAATACTGCACCTGCTTCCTTATCTATTGTTTTTGAATCAGATTCTCCTGGTGAGGCTCCTGTATAAAACTGGAGTACTTCAAAGCATGACTTCTCCTTTTCTAAATAGTTATTATTGGGAGATAAATCCATCGTAGAGTTATCGTTGTTATTACTGTTATGCTATTGTAGGTATCCTGTGAGCCTTTTGTTCTCAGTAACCTCACAATGATACGGTTTAGTAACAGTAGACGTCTTCATTCTTCAGTTGACACAAAAACCGAAGAAGTGTATGTTTAGCAAACATACAGACTACTACTTTTGCTTCAGCTGAGACCATAAATAGCTGCTGTTCCGTACCACTTTTCACCATTTCCGAAAAGAAGCTCCTTGAAACAAACTAATATCATGAGCTTTTGATTTCATTTTGGGTTGAGGGGTGGTGGTGGTGTAACTTTTGCCAGTGTTTTGTTTAGTCCTTTGACATCCAGAAATGATACTTTCAAGTCAAAAGTTACAGTGTATCAAAGAACTTAAAAACAAAGTAGTTATTTCTTCATTTGATAGCGTGGCCCAATCTGTGGCAAACAGCTTATTTTTAATTTTAAACCTTACATATATGGCTGACTGTGTCGATTTCTATTGATAATGTCATCAATTCTTGTCCTATAGTAGTTTTATTATGTTCCTTTCAGTCTCCTTCTCCTTACCAGTTTAACTGAAAGACTGAAGTCATGTCAGTGACATAAATCTGTCAAGAACTCTTCTCTGCTGAAAGCACATGTCCTTATTCTCCTCATGATCCCTGGCAGTGTACTTCTTCCAGTTCCCAGCAGGTCTCCCTTTACCTGGAGGCTTCTGATCGAGAGGACTTAGCTACAGCCTTTTCATGGTTTATGTTTCAGTTTTCTCCATTCTTTGTTCACTCTTACTACCTTCTTTTTCTTCTTCTTTTTTTTTTTTTGTAAGAATACTTTTATTTTAAGATTTCTTGCTAAATAAACCAAACTCTGAACTATTTCTTCATAACGTCACTGTGTTGCTGTCCAGCTCCCAGTTCTTCATAATTCGTAGTGATTCTCTTTGTTCATGTTCAGGTTACTCTGCTATGTATTAATCTCCTTGTTCAGTCCCTGTCTTTCCCTGCCCCCATCCCTATGGGCTTGATCGTCTGCTTAGCTACCCATCCTCTGGGATGTTTTTGTACATTATGCAAATAACAGATTTACTGTGAGAGACGACGTATTCTTATGTTTTTCTTACAGAAGTTTTCTTTTTCTAAACCTACAGATCCCTGAGTTTTAGTGTCCTTTTTTAAAATAGGCATGGCTTCTGGTGATTGTGATTATAATTTCTCCCATTCTTTCTCCTTTGTTATATTTTTTTTCTCATCCAGTGGAACAACTGGAATTTGTTCCTATGAATTTTATTGGTAGATTCTTCCTTGCTTTCTTCATAATTACATCTATTTGGTGATGTTGGTGAAGCACCGTAATTAGTTTCAAGAGTTCCTTTCAAGGCTCAAGCATAGGGAATGCTGTGCTGGGTGCTCTGACCAGTTTAATTGTTCCTGACAGGCTCAGATTTAATAACCATATGATCAAGATTGTGCATACCATAGCAGGCTTCCTCCTTGAATGTTTTCAGGCAGTTTTTACTTCCACATTGATTCTTCTCACGTTATTCTCTGTATCAGCCACCTGAAGCTTCATCTCTCTCCCTGCCTTTCTCATTCTCTCGTGTCTGCATCTCCTTCCTTTCTAGCAAACCTCTGTGACTGTGCAGCTCTGTCCCATTTCACCCTGTGCACACTCTCTCTTCTTCCTCCCTCTCATTTTCCTGATCTTCCAGATAAATAACTTTCTTGGCAGATTCACAGATGTCAAATAATTTATTGTGGCTTTAAACTCAGAGATAAGTTGACTGATGTCTACCTTTGTACTATGGTGATTTTATTAATCTTTGGTATCCTTTCCTGCTATGGAGTCAAAGACTTTCTTCTGTATACCTGAGGTGGTCACCTTAGAGATCTAAAACCTCTCTAAATAACCTTTTTATATATACACATACATTTTCAGTACTGTGCAGCCATGTTCTCTGGAATGGTCTGCTTATTTTCTTGGGTGAGGATTAGTAGGCTTGAGGGGCAGAAAAAAAGGGAGTCGTGAGGGAGGGTGACTTTTCATGTCTCAAACTTCAGGCAACCATCTCACACTGCTCCTTAGGCCACATGAATTCCAAACCTCCGTGTGTGTGCATGTGTGTCACTGTCTTTGGATGTTCAGTTCATCTTGTAGCTTTTATTCAGTGAAATACTTGAACTGTGTTGTTCGTTGTAGTAGTCTGATGAACACCTGGCTCAGCCGCTGGTTGCTTTAGTCACTTAACCTATCAACAGTTATTGAAAAGCCAGTAGAAAAGTGATGGTTCTTTTTTAATGAATAGTGAGCATAGAGGATGTGCCATTTGATGCCAGTTTGGGATAGCTAATATTGAAAACGTATAGAAACATGTATTTACAGATAAAAGGCATTTGCATAAGACTACGTGTCCATTTTATTGGAGCTTTTTAAAGGCTTTTGGTTTAATGCGTTTGGGTGCCTGTTTCTACCTGAAGAGATATTTTCACTTTTTACAAGATAAACAGCAGTGGAAATGTCCTCAAAAGTTCACACTCAGCCTCGCTGCTGGCAAAGATCTGCTGTTTGCTGGGAACTATCTGGTGCTATCTACTTTGCTTTGTTCCCTGGGTGTGATTTTTGCTTGTTACCTGGAGCTGCAGAGGCCTGACTGTTGGATTTTGTGCATTCTGTCTGTGGTGGGTTGGCCCTGGTTGGATAGCAGGTGCCTGCCAAAGCTGCTCTGTCACTCTCTTTCTCAGTTGGATAGAGGAGAGAAAATACAATGAAAGGCTAGTGGGTTGTAATAAGGACAGGGAGAGATCACTCACCAATTACCATCACAGGCAAAACAAAACTTGACTTGGGGAAATTAGTTTAATTCATTAACAATCAAATCAGAGTAAAATAACGAGAAATAAAACCAAAACTTAAAACACCTCCCCCCCACCCCTTCCTTCTTTCTGGGCTCAACTTCACTCCCAGATTCTCTACCTTCTCCACCTGAGCAGTGCAGGGGGATGGGGAGGGCTCCCCATACTCTTCCTTTGCTCCAGCATTGGGTCCCCTCCCACAGAAGGTGGTTCTCCAGAGAGTTCTCCAATGCAAGTCCTTCCCATGGGCTGCAGTTACTCATGAATTGCTCCAGCATGCATGGATCCTTTCTATGGGGTACAGTCCTTCAGAAACAGACTGCTCCAATGACGGCTTCTCTCTCCGCAGGGCCACAGGTCCTGACAGAAGCCTTGGCCAGGACATGCCTCGCACGGGGTCACAGGCTCCTTCGTGTGCATCTACCTGCTCTGATGTGGGGTCCTCCATGGGCTGCAGACAGATACCTTGTCTACTGTTAACCTCTATAGGCTACAGGGAGTCTTCACCCAGGTCACGGGGGAATCTCTCTTCCAGTGCCTGGAGAACCTCCTCCCTCGCTTTCTTCATTGGCTTTAGTGTATGCAGAGTTGTTGCTCTCATGTATTCTTGTTCTTCTCTCTGGCTGCAATTGCTGTGGGGGTTTTACCCTTCTTAACTATATTATCACAGAGGTGCCACCACCATCGTTAATGGGTTCGGCCTTGGCCAGTGGTGTGTCCTTCTTGGAGCCAGCTGGCATTGGTTCCATTGGACACAGGGAAAGCTTCTGGCAGCATCTCACAGAAGCCACCCACCCACCCCTCCAGCTGCCAAAACCTTGCGTGCAAACGCAGTTCACTGGTTCAGAGTCCCGAGGTCAGAAGGAGAATGTTGTCCAGCCACCTTCAGCTTTCTGCTGAAGGCAGGGTAAAATGCATAAAGCCTCATGCTTAACATTGACTTTAGCTTCCTGCATGATACTCTCTGTTCACCTGTGGAGTCCTCTGACTTTCCTGTGACACCCGGAAGAGTGTTACACAGTGATTTTTTCATAGTCTGAGACTCAATTCTCCCAACCCCCGGGATAGCCATGGAACCTCATCACACAGAGCTTAAGAAAGGAAAGACATATATTTAGCCTTTTATTTACTCTCACAGAGAGGCATGCATAAGTCATAAACATACTAAATTGTCCAAAATGCTGATTTTGCAAAGGAGAGGGAAATTATTTTACTGATTAAATAGTCATTATGTGCTCATATATTATAGCAGTAGGTTTATAAATACATGGATATATTGCCTAGTAGAAGGCTTTGTAGCACAATTTGCTTCCTTGTGCCATGATCTAGCATCTCCATGCACACACAGATCTAGACCAGCAAGTGTTTATGATGATGCCTGCAGAAAAATTTGCTTTAATTAGTTAAAAATAATAAAGTTCAGCAGTGTATTTTATTTTAATCTGTCTTTAAAACTGAAAAGCTATCAGTGTTTTACCAGAATACATGGACTCTCAGGACAACTGGGGTATTGTAAGTGACCTGGCATAGTGAACGGTCTTTTCTCTTCATGGTATGTGTATAGGTTTCACCTATTTTTTCATATCATGTGAGGTTGCCTTTTTTAATTCATTTTCTTTGTATCTCACACAGCTGCCTAACTCCTTGCAGGCACACACGCTCTCAGCCCTCCCCCAGACATCTGTTCTGCTTCTCAGTACCAGGTGCCAGAGTTTGAGCTTGCTGGGAGGAGAGGCAAAGACAAAATCCTGAAAAAAATATTAGATGGCAGAGATATTTTTAGTACTATTTGAAAGGGAATTTTATTTTTTACCTGTTTTTAAAAAGAATCCAAAAAGCATTAGCTAAAGATACAGATTTTTTTCAGGTTTTATCTGGATAAGAACAGGCTTGGATGGGGGTTGGTTTGTTGTCTGGGAAAAGGCTTTCCTCCAAAGTTTTTTCCCGATGTGAGCATGCTGCTGTAGCATCACAGCAGTAAAAACCCATGGCAACTGTAAGGCTGTATCTAGTTTGGCAAAGGAGCTGCTAGATGGGAGCTGCTCTGTGGTGGCGACTAATGAATTTGCTTTTAGGACAGAGGGGTTCAAGTTGCTCTTTTTCCTTCTTTCTTTTCACCCCTCGTCCTCAAGCAACTCTGCTGCTTACTGTTGCAGTCACCAGAGACATGGAAGCTCTCTGTGGCCCTGAGTACTCCTGCAGAGACTTCAGTGAGAACTGTACATCTTCCAGTGTATTTCCCAGCAGCAAGCACATTAGGAGTGGTTTGGCCACTAGCAGGTTCAGGCTGAAGTGAGAAGTACCAACCATAAGAGGAGTGACACTCTGGGATGGTCTTCAGATAAAACACAGAGGGCAAACTGTGTAACAAGTCATGTTAACGGTCAGCAGATTTAAGGCAGATAAATTGGAGCACTTTTTCCCACACTAATAATTAATATCTAGATACCTTCCCAGATTGGAAGGGACCTAAAGGGTCATTTGATCCAACCTTTCTTGGCAAAATAACAGTCTAAATATCATGGCCCAGCAACCGTCCAGCTGAATCTTAGAAGTGTCCAATGTTGGGGAATCCACTGATTCCCTAGGGAGATTATTGCAATGGCTGATTGTTCTCACTGTAAAAAATGTTTCTTTAGTGGCTAATCAGAATTTCCCCAGGAGTGACTTGTACCCATTACCCCCTGTCTTTTTCTCACTCTGTCTAAGACCAGAACTTTTGGAGTCCAGATGTATGGATTGCAGAAGAGATTAAATGAGTTCATGGAGGAGTGCTCCTCTAATGGCTATTGAAAATGCTGATCTGGATGCAGTGTCCCAGAAGACCTGAATTCCTGATTGCTGGCAGCTCAGCAAGTCTGTCAGAGATGACTTCATAGATGTTGCTTGTGCTCTTTCTTTAAGCTTTGCTGTTATCTTCTCTGACACATAACATGCTCAACTAAGATGGGCTTTGCTTTGAAGGAGTATGTCAGTGCTTAGTGGCTCTTAAAATGGAGCTTGATCAGTTGATGAAACAGTCTGCATGATATTACCTCCTGCGTTTTAGGTGAATGATCTCATAAGTCCCTCCAGTAGTTTAGTCCTATGCCTGAACAGCCTCCGCAGGGGGACAGTAGCCTCCCACCCTGGTGAGTCACTGCTGTACACAAAATGGTTGTCGGTAGGGGTGCTCATTCACCAGGGCCCAAGCTAGACAAATTTTTGGGAAGCTCCAAGATGTGAAGCTAATAGGGTTGTCATTAGTAAGAGGTGGTACTGAGAGCTATGTGTCTGTTGAAGATTTTTACACCCTGTAAGATAGGCCTGAAAAGGTCAAAACCAACTAAGGAGATTCTAAGCCTTTTCTACAGTGGAATGTGCCTGCCATTGGTTATATTCCTTCCTGACCTCATTTTTGTTTGTACTGATAAATGCACTTGAATTAATAAACTCATAATGCATCTTTTTTATCCCTTCAAAGCCAGCCCTTGCAGCTTTCATTAGCGTTTTGTGATTTTTATGGCTTTGTAAATGACTGAAATTCTGCAATTTGTCATTAGAAATTAAGAAAAGTCTTCCTTCTACTTAGGGCTGGAGCTCATCTTTGATCTTTGAGGTATTGAGCCACCTCTGGGCCTGGTAGACAAAAACAAAGTCAGACAGTGCCCAGATGTACAGCAGCAACTGACTTTTAGTTACTCGGTTATCTTTGCTAACGTGTCATCTTCTGTTGCTGGTAGGGATCAGTGGTTAGGCTCAGAATTAATTTGTATTTTTCTGGAGAGAATACAAAAATATCTCTTCTGCAAGAGAAGAAAATGCATATAGTATATGTTGCATATATTATACATACTGCAAAGGTTAATAGAGGGAAAGTGCTGTTCAGAAGAAAACATTGTATTTCACTTTCTTGTGCTCTGTACTTCCAGTTTTGAAATACAGGAAATTAAGGGAATGCTTAAGGTTTCAAAAGGGAGTTTATCTTGTAATTGGTTAAGGTCTAAAGAGTTGGTTGGGGAAGGATACTGATCAAAGGAGCCTTTTCAGCACTAAACTGTAGTCCAGAAAATCAAAGGAAGAATGTTAGTTGGTTTGTACAACATGATAGTCTCAGTTCAGAATAGCTTCAGCCACTCAATGGTACTTTTTCTCTCTCTTTTTGTCTTCATAGGTTCATTAAGTGAATAGGAAAAAAAAAAAAAGAAAAACGAAGCACCCTTCAAGTATTGAAGATACAAGGCCAGGATGAACTCGAGGGACGCAAAAGTGTCTGAAGGAGGTCTCAATGTCACACTTACCATACGCCTTCTCATGCATGGCAAGGTGAAGCATTTGTGTGTTGTATTGAGCGAGTGTGTGCAGGTATCATCAGATCTTGACAGTGGCATTGGCAGAGGGTCTGCTCTTCCCCCTCCAGCTTTAGTCAAAAGCACCATTGCTGTGACCGTAAAATCACCCCCTGCCTTTCAAGGCATCGTACTTAAGTTTGCACTGCAAAACAAGTTCTTTGGAACAAACCCTGCTTGTAACGAAGCCTTTTTGAGCAGATCCAGTCGCAAAAAAAAAGAGTTCTTTCACTGGTAGTCTGGTAGTTAGCCAAACTAGACGGGCCCTTGAGTAAGGCTGACCTGCTTAGGGCTCGTCTGTCTCCCCATTTGCTGGATTTTGCAGAGTATTTTTAAGATACCAGAATATTGACAAGGGTGAAATAATTGCCACAAAATTACTGTCTTATTTCTGTTGAATACAAATGCAATAGTTCTTCATTATTCTGATGTAGCATGTTATTAGAGTGAAACCCCTTATGCACCAAGCATTCATCCAGGTCCCCCGCGGGTTTGTTTTGGAAAGTTGACTGTCATTTTGTTTCTGTCCAGCACAGCACTAAAGCATGCAGATAAGTGTGAAATCTGTGCCATAGACAAGTGCCAATTCAGTATTGTCAGACTTAACAGTCTGAGAGCCGTTTATTTCACATTGTGAGATCACAAAATCGGCTGTTAATTAAAAAACACATTTCATAGGTTTGTTTGTGTTATTTGTACCAGGCAGCACCGGACATTTTTAGGCTGAATGAATGAATGTTATATAAAGGAGATGGTTTGGACCCTTTCTTAATAAGGGACAGTGAAAATATTTATATATATGTAATTCTGGAGAAGAAATTTGTATATATAAATCTAAAAAGGTTTTTTACTCCTAATCTAATTTAGTAACTAAAAATACATTTATATTTTAAAAGAGTGGATACTTTCAACCTAATACTAATATGATACTAATATGAACACTAATATGATACACCCGTAGCACAAATGGGAGGCTAAGGTATCTCTGTATTGTACCGATGGAGCTGCTAGGAAGTATGAGGGGGCATGATTTAAATTTGCAAATTAAAGAACTCAGAAGTTGGGTTATGCCAGATCAAATGATGTATTTTCTCAGAAATGATCCAGCCATTTTGTTTGATTTCCCCCACCCCCCGAAATATTCAGCTTCAGGCAGGCATCTGATGTGTAAAATTTGCATCTTAAATAGGGATCTGTCAAACAAATTTAATAACAGTTTCTCTTATCAAATCTGTGTGCTTATTTGCACTGAAAATTAGGTCTTTGGGCTTGGTTCTACTGGATTCTGATCGCAATCCAGAAAAACATTTAAACACATGCTTATTCTGGTGTGGGTATAAGTAGCCCTACTGGTTTCAACCAGATCCCATGTGCTTAGATATGCTTTGCTCTTCTTAATTCAGAATCATGCCATTAAAGCCCAAGGAGTACATCTTGAAAAATCTCAAATAATTTATTAAAAAATATATCAAATAGCAAAATATCCCAAAAAAACCCAGTAATCATTGAACCAGCAATATCTCTTGGTGGCCAGTAAGGCAAATGGTGTCCTGCAGTGCATCGCGGGTCCCTCCGCTCTGCTCTGCCCTAGTGAGGCTGCATCTGTCCAGTTCTGACCTCCCCAACTCAAGAAAGACAAAGTACTGGAGAGAGTCTGTGAGAGGGCCATGAAGATGATGAGGGGACTGGAGCATCTCTCTTAATGCGGACAGACTGAGTGAGTTCAGTCTATTTAGCCTCAAAAAGAGAAGACTGAGAGTGAATCTTATCAATACTTAAAAATGTCTAAGGGGCAAGTGTCCAGAGGATGGAGCCAGAAACTTGTCAGCAGTGCCCAGCAACAGGACAAGGGACAATGGGGACAAACTGGAGCACAGGATGTCAGAGCTGCCCAGAGAGGTTGTAGAGTCTCCTTCTCTGGAGTTATTTAAACCCACATGGATGCATTCCTGTGCAACCATTTCTAAGTTAACCTACTTTAGCGGGGGCAGAGGGTGGACCAGATGGTCTCCAGAGGTCCCTTATGACTGTTCTGTGATTTATCGTTTTGAGGACATTTTCGTTAAACTATGGGCTGGGATTATTTTGAAACAGAAGATAAGTAATCAGAAATTAAATCAGAAAAAGCTAATTTTCTGTGTTAAACACTGAAGACTGTGTGTGCAACCACTTTTAACAGTAATTGATATTGTATGTCCAATCTTCAATGCATATGTAGCTCCAATGGTCTAAGTTAAATGCATAAAAGGTACAAAGTTCAAATTTTAAGTGTTCTAATCTATGTATCCTATTGTGCCTAAGTATTAAATCAGAATTTGTCATAAAAGTCAGACCCTTATGGTTTCTTTGATGTCATCTCTGTGATTTAGAAATGCTAATATAGAGGAATGAAGGATGCCTGAGTCAATATGAACTCAGTGTGAAAAGGTCATTGAAAGGTGCGTGTGTCTCTGAAAAAGGAGAAACATGTTACTAGGCTCCTCCTAAAGATTTGTTGTGGTAATGGCGTCAGTGGAAACTGCTGATGTCTAATTAGTATTTCTAGACAAAAGAATTAATTGAAGCAGAGCTTGGGCTGTAAACAACTGGTCATAACTTGAAAGAGAATAAAAAGGTTGTTTTTAAAAGTAACAGTAGTAAACTAGATTCAGTTAGATAGAGTAAGATGATTTTGAAGTTATTTATTCATTAATGTGCTTCATGGAAATATGAGAGTCTGTCCCCACTAACCTTACCTCTGTCTCTAAACCTCTATTACCAGTGTAACTTTGCATAGGGAAGGTCTTTGTAATATTTGCACTCCGTTTGATTGAAAGGCCATAACTTGTGCTACTATGCTTAGTTATCTTGGCTGTAAGTCCTGCAGACTTAGGAGATTGTCAACATGTACTTTTCATGTGATTTGTATACGAGCTTTAAGTCAAGGACATCTTAATTACACAGTTAAGCTAAATTCTGTGCCTACAGACAGAAAAATCAGGGTTTGTATGAATGGACAGAAGAGGGTGAGGAATATAACAGCACCTTTAACAACAGCAAACAAAACAAGTAGCAAAAATCAAAAACTACATTGGTGAAAGGAAAACACATGGGAGCAGTCCCGACCTCAAGAACCCACAGCTAGTACATACCTGCATAGGACAACTCTCATCTGCTCCCTTGCTTTATCTTGCTTGGCAGAAAGATGCAGCTGTAGGTTCTGCTGAGCTCCTGCAGGGCTTTGTGCAGCCTCAAACAAAGAGCTCGGATGGCCACTTGGAGGAACAGCTCTGCCACTCCTCCACAGTGTAGCAAGATTTGGCTGGCTGGCAACAAGGCAAGACACAGCCTTGATCTTCTCAGGACAGAAAGTGCGATGTTAAGGGAAGGCAGTATTTTTTTTATTTGTGAAAGTAGTAAAAAGGCTTGTACTGACCCAGGAAAAAGCTACCCACTGCGAGGTATAAAAGGTTAACCTCAGGGTAAATGTTTCCAGGGCCTGATATGAAAGGTGTCTGCCTGATGTGGGTCTTCAGAGAGTGTGTGATGGTATAAGAGGAGAGGCCTAATTTTCAACTTGCACTATGTTACATGGTAAAAAAGTTTTGATAGTGTGATAGCCCTGAAGAGAAACAGGAAGCAACACGAAACATTTCTTATACTTTCTCGCAGTGAAGTAGAGGGCAGGTGTTATGGAGTATGCTACAAGGGCAGGGCTGAGCTGTTCTTCACATCCACAGAGAAGCAACTGTCTCTGTTTGCAGGGAATTTTAAAAGCAAAATTAGGAAAAACTTCTTATGCGGTTGTGTGAAGAGGGGAGGAGGCTGCTTGGCACTCGGCAGCATCCATCAGTGGAGGTTTTCAAGGACAAGTTAGACATAAATGAACACATCGTGTAAAACTGCCGTGGTCCTGCATCCTCTGCTACCCGGGATCTTTTTGACTGAGTAACCCTGAATGCTGTTCTGGCGAGGGCAGGAACTGAAGAGTCTTTTGAAGCATGTGCAAAAGTTGAATATATGGAGTATATTAAATAATGCACATATGCATTTTCATCTTTTATTAATGAGGAAGATGCAACACATTAAGGGATAAAGCTGTTTTACGCATTTCAGTAGAGAAGAACAGGGAATATGGGCTGAGGCTGTTTACATTGCCCTACTTCCATATTTTCCATCTAATTCCTGCTGTTTCTTGAAGTAAAATAAATAAAATCACTGTGTAGGGTAGAGACATGAGCAACTACGGTTATTTTATTACCTTTGTCTGATTTGAAAGTAGGGTTTCTGAACAGGATTGGAATAGTGCAGGATTTGCAAGATTTCTGCTTCCAATAAAGGTAAAAATGGCAGCATTTACCCAGATCAGATCGACATTTTTGAAGGGCTTATGGAACGCAAATTGAGTGTGTGTGTGCGTTCATGAGCAAACAGTCACCAGATATCAGAGCCCACCATAAGGAGAGACAGAGCTCAGGCTCCAAAAGAAACGTGCCTTTCACTTTTTCTTGCCTTTTTTTAGTTTTCGTCAAAATCAAAACTACTTAGGGTCTTTTTTATGGTGTTATCAGTTATAGGCTTATGTTGTTATAGGCTCTTTGATGGAGCTCAATGTTTCTCTCTTATCGTTCCTTGCTCACCTTTTGCTGAATATTTTATTCCCATGACTTCTGGCTGGGGTTGTTTCTTGCTTATTGCCACAGGTGATGAGGTTGGAGGACCCTGGAAAATCATAACCTTGCCCACAGATCTCTGCCAACAGACCTTAGTACTTGACATCTGCAGTACTTTTGTTCAAGTTTTGGTCAGTTCGTGCCCAGAAAGAATTAGCTCTTGAGAAGGCACATACTTTGATAATAGTGGATAATGATTACATGATTCTGGCTGGTTTGGATTGTACACAGCCAGAGTTGGCACGTTGAGTAAGAGCCTGGAGTCTCACTATTAAAGATTAATTTTAAATATGGATGGTAAAGAGACCATGCTGGTAGAAAGATGTTAAATTTCAGGAAAGCAGCTTAAGGGAGATTTAGAAGTTGGGTTCATGAGGTGGAATGGGAGAAAACATTCAAATGTGCCAGCGTGGAAGAGGGCAGCAGGGTCAAAAATCCACTTGGTCTCCATCTCATAATGATGGTGCAGGAGTGTCTTCTTCCTCCCTTCAGTACAAACCTGCAGAAGAAAAAAGTGCCTCATTTCCAAAAGCAGTGCGTGAAGGTATGCATCAGTGAAACCATATTGGGTGCAGTGAAGTCTGCAGGAAACCAAAGTAGAATATATTAATATATTGAGCCTGAGGAATCTTTTAAAGAAAAGAGATTGCGTTCAGTAATAGAAAACAAAATGGATTAATAAAATCAGATGGTTAGGAGGAACAAGGAAATAATTTACAGGTAGGATAAAGGAGGGAAGGGAAAACTGGCAGGGAAGTAGGACTCTTGCCAGATACTGAGAGGTGTAAATTGGAGAGTTAAGGCAATTAACTGGAGAACATAATTTACGAGATACATATTCAGTGAGAGAAGGAAATCTGGGAAGCATAAAAGGCTGAGAAGAATCAGATATGGCACTGTCTAGAGAGCAGCACATTTGGGATACGCTGGGTTGGAGAGAAAAATTGTTGCAACAAAAACATATGCAGTTTTGGATGTATAGAGTTGGCGCATCATGGGGCAAAGAGGCGGTAATTACCTTACTGTTCTTCTGGCAAAATCACACCTGCGGTTCTGTGCTCAGCAGCAGGTGCCACATGTGTGAGTGATGTTGGAGGCTGAGCAGAGGGGCAATTCACAGAAAAATAAAAAAGGGAGACCATGTCTACCTTTCTTCAGACATTCTCATAAATATGTGTGTAATGGAGTGTCGTTATTTTGAATGATACAAGTGCTTGTGGCTGGAAATAATGAGATAAAATATATTTCTGAAAATAAATTCTAATAAGGGAATCCCAAGAGGAATCCCTGGTAGTGAGATTTTCATGAGGTTCTGGAAGTCTCCTAAGCAGATTTTAAACATGTCTGGGGAAGAGCAACACAGCACTGTATAGAATGTATAATCTGCATTGAGGAAGGAAAAGTAAGAAGAATGGGTGGAGCTTTCCCTTCCCCAATACCATTTGCTCAATGATATGTTTCTCATGGTTTCTGCAGCAGTGAATTAGAAAACTCTACCTGTAGTCAGATGTTCAGGTTTGGACAAAACCCTACAAGTGCCTTGATTTTTAGGCACTAAATTGCAGGTACTTACAGCTTAATTCCAGATGCCCAGAGGAGCTCTATCTCCCAACGGTTTCAGCAGGATCAGTGGGTGCCTTGTGGCACTGGAAGGACTGGTTACAGCAAATTTACATCCAGCCTCAGACGTATTGGTGATTACTTTATGATGCTATAAATAGCATTTTTTTTATAAGAAAATTTAGACTCTTTAAGGTGATTGTTCTTACTTAATAGTTCAAATATAGCTAGAATAAAATCATTGAGAAAATTGTCGTTTTAATCAATATAGATCATATAGTTTTAGCATCAGGGATTTCTTTTAGTGGCCACTTTTTTGTGCCTGCTTAATTGTTCCCTGAAAGACTGTAAAGCAAATACAGAAATAATTTTTCTCCATCTTGAAAGTAATGGACGTCTCCTTCTCCATTATTTCTTTTATTTTTTTACTTATTAGAACATAAAGTACAACCAAGTATCTTTAAGAATCACCTTGTCAGTAATTTAATCCGAAACATAAAATGCCAACCAAGCCAATGTTTGTTCTGTTCTTTCTGGTTTCCGCGAACACTGTCAGGGTATTATGAGGATTGACTGCCTTGCCTATTGCTGTTCTTGTTCTTCTTTTGTTTGTTTGCATTACTGTGGTACCTAAGAGCTGTAGTTGTGGAACAAAACTCTGCATGCAAATACACAACAGAAGATGGATCTCCTTTGAGTGGCATTAGTAACAACTGAGAGTTTCTCTCTAGCCTAAAGAACCAATGTGAAGGACAGAGGTCTCTTCTCCCAGCCCCCACTGTATGTCCCCAAATCCAATCCCCATCTCTGAATTTTCTGACTTCTGTCAAACAGAATCTCCTTATTGGTCCACAGCTGTAATGAAATGAGATTGTAGAGGATGCAAACCCTACTCAGTGATGCTGTTTCAGCATCACAGGCAGAGGGACAAGCAAAGGGATAGAACCAGTTTTTGGTGTGTTTCTTTGAGGGAAGGGTGGGGGGTTTGTTGTGAAGTTGAATATAAATGGGTTACACATCTGCTATAAAAAAATAAATGAGAAATGCCCATTGGCACAGCTGGCCAAAAAATGTTAGATGGACCTGTGGAACATTCATAACACTGTCATCTCTATCAGAAAGACCATGATTTGAAGGTTTCCTTATACTCTACCACACTTGTTAGCATGATATCTACCTCAGTAAGGGCTTGGACTGCAGTGTCTTACTAAATTAGGGCTGTTGGCATCAGACAGTGCCTACCTAGGAACATGACATCTCCTGTGTCAGTGAGACTAATCCCACATAATTCCAGAACACAATCAGACTCTCAATTTATCTAAGGCAGCCGTTTGTTCCCTGAGGTAGACACGTTACATCATGTTTCCCAAAACTGACCGAGGCTTTCTTTCCAGCCTTTGAAAAAAATGCTGATGGCCCGCGTGCTCCATACAAACACATTGTTCAGAACATCTTCATGGAACATGTTCCTGAGGTCTTCCATGCAAGCATCTTCAGGAGCTTGTACAAATATTGGCAACTCTATCCTTAGAACAAAGAGAGTTGGGTTGTGTTATGCCTCTTTATGGATGTCAGAAAGACAGCTGGTGCTGGTCTAGAAAACTATCAGTGCAGAAGATGTTTGCTGTTGCTGAGATCCCTCCTTCTCTCATGATGAATGTGCTTCCGCACTATGGAAGGCTGTATTTATTTTCTTTCATGCTTTTCTAACAGGCTTTTTTTGTTTGTGGAGTCCAGTCCTACTGGTTCTACCTTATCCTTGCTCATAGAAAGCAGGTAGACATATGCAATCGAAGCACTGCCTGAATGAATTACAGGCTTTAGGATGTGACCTGTGCTTTGTCAGATGCTTTGGAGTGAAAGTATATATTCTTGTATTATTTTTATATGTTTTTTTCCTTTTAGAGGTGTCTTTGTCTCAGGGCTCATGTGAGGTCAGTGTTCTATTCATCCTGTGGTGCTTATTATAGAAGCTGCATGCCTCATGGTAACCTGTGCCTTTATATGGTCCTGGAATAGCTAGCTGTTTTGTTTTGATTTCCTAGGCCACAGTAATTATTAAACTAACCTCACACATAGAAAGATGATGGAATTTCACACATTATGTTTACAGATCAGAGGTTAATCTTTATACCAAAGTTTGTTACCATTTTTTAAGCCTCTTGTTTTCTTAACATGGCTAGTTTCTTTCTCTTAATATTCAAAAGGTGTACCAAAAATTGATTAGGAAATAGCTTTCTCCTATAACCTAGTTTATGCCTTTGTTTAGTTGTTTGCACCATCAAGAGCCCTGCTCTTGTGAGCCTTGGTTCACAGACTTCTCTGCAATCGCCTTTTGTTCTGCTGGTGCTACTTTGCCCTCAGGTGACCATGGATGATGCAAAATCTGCAGAAAGAGCTTTTTCCTCTGTGATGGGCTCACCACTCTGAGTGTTCATTAAAACTCATCCCTTTTTATAAATTCCATGTTCAAATAACATTATATGCTCTATTTCAGCATAAAATAAAGCATCCGCTGCTTTTACCATTGCCTTTCCTCATGTTGTCTGCAGTGGACTGGGTGGTTCACTAACAATATACTTTATTTATACTGAACAGTCTTCCAGTGCTTGTTGGTGGGGTTCACCTCTTGATGTTTTATCTTTTTTATTAGAAATGGCATACTAGAAACAATCGTAGAGATAAATCAACTCAGCCCCCCAGGCTAAGGAATTATTTTCAGGCTATCTGAAATCAGCATGTACATTTAAAATTTTCCTGAGGTTTTCCAAAATGATACTGCTGAAGCCCAAGTGTGAGACTGTCTTGCTGGAGATACATCTTTTGGAGGGCATTACCTGGGCTGGGTGCTCTGTACAATCTGAAACACAGGACTCTGACGAATTTCAAGATAGGCCCTCCAAACTGCTGTCATTTATCAAAGGAAAGTTCGTATTTATCTCTTTGGTGCCTGTACGTGTATATTGACTTCACACACAAGACATATAAATGTGTGTATGGTTATGTATTGCTGGATGCAGGAACAGACACTTGCAGCTTTTTCCAGGCATCCTATTCATCCAGCACAGTTGCTGTGGTGTATCTGCTTCCGATGCTTGGGTGTTTCTATGTTGAGACCAAGGAGCTTGGGTAGTACTTTCACTTCTGGCATCAGTCTGCTGAGTTGCCTTAGACCTGCGTTGCTCCCTCTGAGCTTTAGTTCCCCCATTTATAAACTTTTTTTTTTGTGCAATACTTTTCAACCGGTGGTTGAAATGTGTTTGTATTAAACCTAGTAATTGTTATCATATAACTTATTTTCCCACTATGTTTACACGTAGATGGTTAGTCAATAAATTAATTTGAAATGGGTCATAAATATTTACCTTTTGCTCATATTCCTGAGCACTAGAAAACAGCAAATCATTCAAGAGTTACTAGTATATTCTAGTAGGCAATTATTTGCCTGGACAGCTAAATCAAACTCCTATCTGACCTGCACTAAGGCTGAATTTGACATCAACTGTAAGATTCCTCTCACCAAACTAAGTATGTTAGTACCAGTCTAGGCTGTGTCTGCTGCAGATGAAGAAAGACAAAACCCTCAGGAGAACACTTCTTCCCTCGTCTTTCAGAACAAAACCTCCTTCATTATCTCTCTCCTTGGACTGCAGAGAAGGCTGTGTGCTTGATTTAGACTAGGCTCCAACTTGTAATGGAATGATGGTAGGTGACAGATGCCCCACCCCTTCAGTCTTACACAGTTAACTACAGCACAGTTTGGTGTCTGCCAGATTAGAAACGTTTTCTGAAGAAGAAAAAGCCCTCAAAGTAACCTTGGCTAGAAATATTCGTAAAACTGGAGTGTCATAAAAATAATGTTAGCTGTCTCATTAAGTGATATAAGAATATATATGAAACAAATATTGAACCATATATAGAAACATTAAGTAAGACTGGTAATTTGGAGAATGAAAACAATCTTCTAATTTAATCTGTAGCAGAAGAAGGTTTCTCATCATAATCAAAGACATGATCTCTCATCACAAATGCTTATGGGAGCCTTCCTAGAAACAGCTAAGGCCCCAAGAAAGTCTCAAGTGACCTGTTCAGAAACCTTCTAGTTTGTTTTTTTTTCAGTAATTTGTATAGATAAAAAAATTCTGGAAAAAATAGGAATATCCATATATATTTAATGTTTCTCTCTCCCCTTGCACCCTTCCTTCACATCTCCAAGCAGAATCCCAGCTCCCAGTGCAGGAGGAGAGGTGGTGTTTGCTTGGATATTTTGAAACTGGCTTCTTATTATAGGCTTTAAATTTGCCCTTTGAGGAGGGGAATGTTTGACGTTTTCCATAGCATTACAGTGACATTTGCTAGCATATTCCAAGGAACTGGTCATTAATCTTGAAATGTTTTTTTCTCGGTGGGATTCATGCTGCTCATTTCCTCGGTTCTTCAGCAGCTTGTACTCTTTGGTAATAACAAGTTAGTGATCAGTCAGGTAGAATTCCTGTCCCCACTGAAATAGATGGCAAAACTCCCATAGACTTCACTGGAACAAGCAGCTTGATGATCCTATGCTCTGTTTAAATACGCCCACAAGCAGCTTGATGATCCTATGCTCTGTTTAAATACGCCCAATTTCCTTGCTTGAAACGGACAGTCTTTTTTACTAGGGCTACAGACAGTATATTTCTTTTCTTTTTCCAAACCAGAAGTATCTTTTCCTGTTGCCAAGGAATTTATCTTTGTACATATCCGTAGGTTTCTGAAAGAATGACATCTGTCATTAAGACCCAGGATGATCAAATGAATTGGGACAGATTTCATACTGACAAGAGCCTTGCAGGTTCAGGACCAGGCCTCCAGCTTCCAATGAAACTTCAGATATACAAAAACTAAAGTTATACTATGGACTGAAATATGATGACTTGCTTATAGCAGTTGAAACACAATATGTTCACCCATAGCAAAAGGTCCTTCTACCTCCTAAGAATCTGTTTTAACAAAGAAATTATTTCTGAAAGCTGAGACTGAGAAGAATGGAAAAGCTTTCAAGGTAAAAATGCTGAATGTGCTGAGTGGGCAGATAGGAACTACTAGACATGAGGGGCTCCCAAGACTTATAATCACTGAGAGTCTTATTCCCTATATCGTCTAATTCCAATTGAAGTTAAAGGCAATTTGGCAGAGTTACAGTGATAATATAAAAAAATAGTACGATCTTAAAAATTTCGTGGCTGTCCCAAATTTGTGTCAGCGCTAAGAAAAAAGCTGCACCTTAGTAGAGAGCCTACATGGCATGCTGGCATGGCTACCTCAGCAACAGGAAAAGGCCTGATCTAAACCCACATATGAAGAGACAGAGGATAATGCGGTCACAAAACAAAGAATGCAGTGAGTTCGCTTCATTCATTCCTCTTCTGACAGAACTACTTCTTTGCATTGTGTGTGCAGATGTACAGACGTCTCTTGGTCCCAGATGGAAATGGGAAGCTCTAACAAGAACAGTCACTTGGTTGTGTGACATATAAAAGGTCTGCTGTCCGTCAGCCAGCAGAACTATAGGCTAGCAAAGCAGAAAGCTTTACTCTGGAAGATTTGCATTGCCTGTCTGGACTGTATCTGCTCTCTGGTCAGTATATATGAGAGAGCAGAATACCATCTTGGAAGAGAAGCAGGAAGGAGCCAGGAATTGAATGACTGGCTCTGAACATGGTGCGAAGAACAAAACTTTGGGTTCTTCGACAACGGGTTGGCTTACACGCCAGGCCTGCTGGCAAATGACAGGGCACACCTGTCCCATTAGGGCATAAGGATACTCTTTAAAAAGTTGTTTGAACTAATCAAGAAGGCTTTAAACTAGTTTGGAAGGGGGAGGGGGACAACACTAGATTCAATAAATTAAATCATGGGAATGGCAGTCTAGGAGGTTCATTGAGTGTATGGAAGACAACTTCCTGACACAACTGGTGAGTGAACCGACCAGAGAAGGTGCCCTGCTGGGTCTGCTGTTTGTGAACAGAGAGGGCCTTGTGGGGGAGATGACTGTTGGAGGACACCTGGGGCTGAGTGATCACGAGATGATAGAATTCTCAATTCTTGGAGGAGTAAGGAGGGGGGGGTCAGCAGAACCTCCACCTTGGACTTCCAGCAGGCAGACTTCGAATTGTTTAGAAGGCTGCTTGATAAAGTGGGAGACAGTTCTAAATGACAAAGGAGCCCAAGAGGGCTGGATGCTCCTCAAGAAGGAAGTTCTGGCAGCGCAAGAGCAGAGCATCCCTGTGTGATGTAAAATGAGTCAGCGGGGAAGAAGGCCAGCTTGGCTTAACAGAGAGCTCTGTGTTGGTCTAAGGAAAAAGAGGAAAATATATGAGCTTTGGAACAGGGGGCAGGCATCTCAGGAGGACTACAAGGAGCAGGTGAGATCATGTAGGCAAAAAATTAGAAGGGCTAAAGCCCAACTGGAACTTCAACAGACCAGTTCCGTGAAAGACAGCAAGAAATGTTTCTTCAAGTATATTAACAACAACAGGAGGACCAAGGAGAATCTCCCTCCTTTATGGGGTGCAAGGGGAGTGGTAGTAAAAATGGATGAGGACAAGGCAGAGGTACTTAACACCTTCTTTGCCTCGGTCTTTAATAGGAAGGCAAGATGTTCTCTGGGCTCCAAGCCTCCTGAGCCAGAAGACTGTGAAAGTGAACGCTCAATGTTCCAAGAAGACTTGGTTAAAGACCTGCTTGGCCAATTGGACATCCACAAGTCTATGGGGCCGGATGGGATACACCCAAGGGTATTAAGGGAGCTGACAGAGGTCCTTTTTAAACCCCTTTCCCTCATCTATCAACAGTCCTGGCTGACTGGGGAAGGGCCACTTGACTGGAGATTGGCAAATGTAACTCCCATTTACAAGCCTGCCAGCTTGACCTCAGTACTGAGGAAGGTCATGGAGCAGATCATATTGAGTGCTATCGCGCAGCACATGCAGGACAGCCAGGTGATCAGACCCAGTCAACATGGGTTTATGAAAGGCAGGTCCTGCCAGACCAACCTGATCTCCTCCTATGACAAGGTTACCTGTTTAATGGATGAGGGAAAGGCTGTGGATGTGGTGTATCTGGACTTTTGTAAAGCCTTTGACACCATTTCTCACAGTATTCTGTTTGAGAAACTGGTTGCCATTGGCCTGGACAGGCAGAACTGGGTGAAAAACTGGCTGGATGACCGGGCCCAGAGGGTGGTGGTAAATGGAGTTAAATCCATTTGGAGGCCGGTAACGAGTGGTGTTCCCCAGGATTCAGTACTGGGTCCAGTCCTGTTCAATATTTTTATTGATGATCTGGACAAAGGGATCGAGTGCACCCTTAGCAAGTTTGCAGATGACACCAAGCTGGGTGGCAGTGTTGGTCTGCTTGAAGGAAGGGAGGCTCTGCAGAGGGGTCTGGACAGGCTGGATCAATGGGCTGAGACCAACAGGATGAGGTTTAATGAGACCAAATGCTGACTCCTGCACCTGGGACACAACAACCCCATGCAGCATGCTGGAGCACGTCCAGAGAAGGGCAACAAGGCTGGTGAAGGGGCTGGAAAACAAGTCCTATGAGGAATGGCTGAAGGAACTGGGGTTGTTTAGCTTAGAGAAGAGGAGGCTGAGGGGAAACCTCATCGCTGTCTACAGCTACCTGAAAGGAGGCTGTGGGAGGGTGAGCGTTGATCTCCTCTCTCAAGTGACAGATGATAGGACAAGGGGAAATGGCCATAAGTTGCACCAGGGCAGATTCAGACTTGGTATTAGGAAGAATTTCTTTACTGAAAGGGTGGTCAGGCACTGGAGCATCTGCCCAGGGAGGTGGTTGAGTCACCATCCCTGGAGGTGTTGAAAAAACTGGTAGATGAGTTTTTGAGGGACATGGTTTAGCAGATGATGGGTGTGGTTGGACTCGATGATCTCAAAGGTCTTTTCCAACCGTAAGATTATGTGATAACGGAAATAAGAAAAGTAAAGTTTGAAAAGAAACCTGAGAAGGGGCCTTGCTGGTTTGAGGAGTTTTGTGGCTAGGTGTGCATTGACTTCAATGGGTGTAAGTCCATGCTTCAAGAATCACAGACCTATGGAGGTTGAACAGTACCACCAAAGGTCTCCAGCCTGGCCTCCTGAATCAAGCAGATCCCATCGGAGCAGGTTTCTCACTACCTTACCCAGGCTGGGTTTGGACACCTTCGAGGATGGAGACTCCATAACTTCTCTGGGTGCCTGTTCCAATGGCCAGCCATCCCCATGGTAAAACATTTTTTCTTCATATTGATTAGGAATTTGATGTTGCAACTTGCTTTCCTTGTTGTACACCACTATAAGATCCTCTCAAGTTTTCTTTCCTAAGGGTTAACAAACACAGTTCTTTCAGCCTCTCGTCATGTGTCCTGTGCTCCAGTCCCCTGACCATCTTGGTGGCCCTGCATTGGATGCACTTCAGTGTGTCCATGTCTGACTTGTACTAGGAGCTGCCAGAAGGACAAAATCCTCCAGACACAGTCTCACAAACATAAGGAGAAGGCATGAATCGTGTGCCCCAGCCTGCTAACTACGCTCTTAATCCAGCCCAGCATTTCATTGATCAGGGTTGTACTGCTGATACATTCATGTACTCATGTTGGAGTTGTTCATTGAGACATAGGACTTTTCACTTGACTTTGATGCACTCCCTAAAGTTTTTCTCAGCCCATTTCTCCAGCCTGTCTGGGTGACTCCGAATAGCCTTGTGTATGTAATGATTGTCGCCCCCAGACTAATGTCTTGTGCAGACTTGCAGAGAGTGCAAAAGAACCATGTGCCAAAGTTCTCCACTGAGATAAGTCATCTCACTGACACTTGTGAGCAGAATGTGAGGAGTTGCAAGCACAAGTAGCTTCGTATTATGAGCTTCTGGTGAGAGGCATCTCTCAAGGTCACTGCAGGTAGTCCCCTACTTCAAGATGAAGTTAGTGTTATACCACTTTATCATGAGTCCAGTGAGCAATGGGGGACAATTTCTTAAATCTTACTCTTTGGACTTTGTTTCAGAATGTGTCGGACTTAAGTACACAGCCTGGGGCAGGGGGACTCGAAATTGCATACCATATGTCTGGGACAGATCAACAGTGTGAGACAGTCTTAAACTGTTGAAGTAGATTTCACAATCTCAGTAAAGGAGAGGAGTTTGTTTTCCTTTAGCTGACCTTTTCTCTGTGAGATGATTTCCAGTCTGATGTCACACCTGTGTGGTTTGTGTAACGTTTCTAGACTATTCATTTTAGAGTTATTATCTTCATTTTTGCTAGCTGTTATTTTTTTTACCAAGCTTTTAACACTTGGGATGTTGCTAGAACTGCCAAATTGTTCCCATACTGTATGTCCACAGTGATATTTCTCAGTGTTTGGAAGATTGTGAGAGCCCAGTAGCAATTCCCAAATCCCTAAAAAGTGATTAGCAGTTATTGTTCTGTAAGTTCTTAGCAGGGAGATTAGGACAAGCCACCAGGTGTTTATGTAATAACACTGAGTAGCATGGAAATTCGGCTCCAGCTATTACATGGTGTAAAGAGGGTAAATGCCTGCTCTCAGAGAGATCAGCAATTGTTCTGATGCTTGTATTATATCCCATTTTCTCTAGCAGGTTGTGCAGTTCTATTGTTTGTGAACTTTTCATTCCCTGATAGGGCTTTGTCTGTGCTTGTAGTAGCAGGATTGATCTGTAACCACAAAATCAGTTTCAGTTAAAGGTATCAGTAGACTGCAACACCACGTTTTTAGTCCACCCCTTTGTGTCTAACATGACATATTTGTATACAGCAACAATAGAAGGGGCTTATACTTCATATTGCAGGTTTGAAATAAATGATAGTGAAATAGGTTAGGAGCAGAGCAAATACTCCTCCATAACGAATTGTATCATTCACAATGTCTTTTTTTTCTGTTTCAGGAGGTTGGAAGCATCATTGGAAAGGTCAGGAAATTACTTTCTCTATTTATTTTCATGTCAAAACATTGTATATCAGTTCACTTCATCAGCACAGGCTAACTTTTTTTCTTTTTCTTTAACAGAAAGGTGAGACAGTTAAGAAGATGAGAGAGGAGGTAAGACAAGCCTTGATGTCTTTACTTGCCTTTCTTTCCAGCTGAGAGAACAGGGTAAATTCAGCGTGTGCAGAGCGGCACTGCCATCAAGTGGGCAGTTAATTTAGCATCACTGCTCTTTGCAAGTAGTGGTGTACGAATGTGCTGGCCTAAATTGAACACTGTTGTTAATGTAACCTCCTTATTGCTACAGCAGTCTGGAGTCTTTTGTTCCCATAGCAATATGCCTGCTGCTGTCTTAACTCAGGAGCAACTTAGCCAGCATGGTTCTATGCATCAAAGCCATGAATCTTTCTTTAGGATATCAACATGGGTCCTACAGGTAGCTTGGAATGCTGATAAAGAGCTTCCAAAATCTCAAACCAAGCATTAGATTGGTGCTGCATGAAGTTTGAGGGTAGGCACAAGTTTCAGGAAAGCTGGAACCAGACTTCCATAAGCCAGAGTATCCCTCTGCTGTGTCTTGGTAAAGCCTTAACTTGCTGTCATTTTGCAGCTATGAGTAGGATGTGGACAAGATAGACCTGAACACATCCCACTCACATCCTTTGAAAAGACTGTAAACACAAAAAGACTAACCTTGCTCTGCATAAGCCTCAATCTCCCCAGTGCTTGTAGGCTACTTTCCCTGCTACACGTCAAGTTGCACTGTCTTCAAAAAATTGGGTCCAGGTGGAGATTACAGACCCCGACTTGTTCTGCACGGTAGCACATCTTCCCTGGACGTAGATATAATTTTCCTTCTTTGAAGCAAGTGCTAAAAGCATGTCAAAAGACAAATCCTACTGTTTAGAGCTTTAGGATCGCTGAGTGTGTAGAGGATGCCTCAAAGAAAGTTGATGTGATTTTGGTAAAACTGCGCTAACTGTGTTAGCTGCTTCGTTGTTTTGTGCACTGATAGAAGGTCTGTGGCAGGGAAATCTCAAAGTATTTGTAGTAAATAGAATTGCTGAGATCCATCTTTAAATATACTCAATAGGGAGTTCTTTGTCAACCTGGCTGAGTTCAGAGCTCCTTTTTTGATGATAAGAGCTTTCACCCATGTTTTCACACATAAAAGAGTTTGCTAACGCTTACAAAAATGTTTCCAATATACCAGGTAATCCTGGCAGTTAATTAAACACATTTTAGTTTAATTATTAATTATGATTACGGGCACATAACTTTAGATATGAATTGCATGCACGAAAGGGAAGGCATCATTGGACAGCGCTCCTGAATTCTGAGTAAAGTACCTTAGAGAATAGGTATTGTCTGTGATTAGTTTTTCAAGATAAATAGCAAATATTCTTCTTCCAGTTCTGAAAACACATTGTTACGCACACGTGGCCACAAGAGACTGTTTAATTTATTTTTATAAACAAAAGAATTGCATGCATCTTTGTATCAACACAGAACTAAGAAGCTGTGTCTCCACACGATGATAACTTGGTCCTCTTTTAAATGACTACCTTCTTCAGTAGTTTCTTAGAAGCAAAATTCAACTTTATTTTAACTTTCCTGACAGACAAGGCAAGTTGCATGCCATCTTTGTAGGAAATGCAACTCTGTCATGCTCTGTCATTGGGGAAATGTCAGAGACAACTTCAGGCCTAAAGAAAAGTACAAAAACCTCAATTCTGTGCCCTGTGGGTTTTAACTTCTACACGAATGTGGAGGCCCGCATAACATTTTAATTGCCGTAGCTCTGCTTTGATTGGTCGTCTGTTGGAGGAGTAACATCTGCTGGTCTGCATTGGAGTGATCTTTCAGACAAACTCCCACAGCTCCAGTTTCAAAGGAAAATACACGCTTTGTGTGGAGGTGGTGTGGGACAGGCAGGCTTGCTTGCTTGCTTTACGCATCTCTGCCTGGCATGGCATCTGGTGTACTCCCTGTCAAGCTGAGTCCCACAGCCCTGGGGTTCACCTGTGATAGTGGCAGCCAGACGTTGCCACCAGAATGAACGAGCCCTGGGCCCTGTCTTCTTCCTGATCCAGTGCTGGTGTTTGATGAGGGCAAGTCCCACTCAGGCTGGCCTGTCAGAAGTAGTGCCTGCTGCCCTTTCTTATTTATGAATGCTGAGTATGTCTGCCAGCAGGATTTTTTTATCAGGAATGTTGGGGAATTTTTTCCTATTGTGTTTGATTGCTGTCATATGGAGAACTAAGATACCTTGCTGTTGAGCAGCAGGATGCACGTGAGTAAGAATGCAGACACACAGTACATCAGCTGATTTGTGGTAACCCTGGAGGCAAAGGACCAAATTAACCCAGATTATCTCATGTTTGCTACAGACCCAGATCCTCAAGAAGGTCATTGCCTGTGGATGAGTTGAGGCTCCACTGACTTGTTAAGCTGCATTAACACATTTGCATGCCTGAAATCTCAGGGAGAGTGTAGGGTTGGTCTTACCTGAACTGGATTTGATCATTATCTGCACCAAGATCCTCTTAAATATATTTACATCTGGTTTAGGGGTTTTCTATCCACTGCCACAGTGGCATAAAGGGAATTAAATATACCTGAGAGCCATCCTGGCTTGTCTCTTACAGTTTTCTAACTCTTTCCAACAGACACCTTACCTCAAGGAGATAACACCGTTACTGTTGCCTGTCTTACCACTATTCCCTTAAAGGGTTTTTCAGTACATATTAATTGACTGTCTTCACATGAGACATGTTGATAAGGAACCTTCTCAGTACAAAGCAATACCCCAGTAGGCAGATCAAGCCCTGCCTTTGGATCTTCAAACCAGAGAGGTGCCTCTTTCCTGGGAGGTATTCATACTCCCTGGAAACAACAACCTTTTCTGAAATTCTGTGGTTCCAGTCCTGCTTAAATTTAACCCTGCAAGAAGGAAGGGAAAATACTTGATTATGCAATTATTAACAACTTTGAGTTACAGAGGCACTATTTGCATACAACAATGAAGGCTGTGTAAGTATTTATCCAGATAGGATCCAGCTTCCCACAGTTAGATGAATTTTTGGAGTGTGATCAGTTCACGCTGAAACCACGTGATGTTGGAGCTGCAGTTGTAGGGGAGAGAATTACGTGCCTCAAGCTATTCCTTCCCAAACTATATCCCTAATCCTACTTGGTTTACTCCCTGGGAAGTATAAATTTGAAAAATGTTTGTTCTTTTTGACAGAGTGGTGCTCGAATCAATATTTCAGAAGGTTCCTGTCCAGAGAGAATTGTGACCATAACAGGCCCAACAGATGCAATTTTTAAAGCTTTTTCTATGATTGCACTAAAATTCGAAGAGGTAAGCAAATAAAATGTGGGGTTTTCACTCTTTAAGTTGAAAAACGAACACTGTTTGAATTTTCTCATGTTTGCTTTAATGTTAAATATGATTTGTTTAATGTTCTATTTAATAGCAATGAAAGTGGTTGTATTTTTATAAACACTTTTGGCAGTAACGCTGAAGAAAAATAATGGATCAATTTACAAGCTGTTTTTTTTCATTTCTTCTGCTTTTTGGAGGCTTCAGGGAAAAGCAATTGCTTCTAGTAATGTGCACTAATGGTACAAAAAATGTCTTGGAAAATTTCTTGTCCCATTGTGGGTTTGATTTGAAAAGAGTAATTGCCTAACTTTTAGCTCTATTTCTATATTACTCCATTTGGTATTGATGTAAATTTTATGTATGTCAAAATGAATATATAATTCACTCAACTAGAAGATTTTATTTTAAAAACAAACTGTATGATTACCACTTACCATATTTAAAGCTTGGCTTTTAAAATTAATTAAAATAAAGGCACTAAGAGTGAAGCAAGAGAGCACTCAATTTACTGTAGAATTACAGTTCTATGCAGATACATTCCTAACATACTGGGATCTCTTCAAGTTTCATGGACCAACTATGAATAGATATCGTCACCACTTTAACAGGAAACCTCACAGAAAAGGCAGCAGGTCATGGAACGTGAATGCTGGTCACTTAGGAGAGGATTTAACTTCCTCTACTTTCAAAAATCAGTTGTCCAATCCAGACATCTCTCCTGTACTCTGTGGAGAGATAGAGGCTCCTGCAGAAGACAATTTGCCTTCTGGTAAAGAGCCTGCAGACAGGTGGGCTGAATCACTTGCAGCAGAAGAAAGGGGCTCCATCAGTAATTAAACTAAAGGGATTTTAATCCCTTTCTTCTAAGTACTTACCTCTTCAAGTCAGTGAGGTTAGTCTCCACATCTCTCCATCGCGCTGGTAGGTGTTGGTATCAATAAGAAATGTCAGCATGTACCTCTATTTATCCACAGTGATTGTTCACATTTAGAGTTCATGGGCAATCAGATACATTTGTCTTCTAGCATAAGCAGTACGTCTTGCAACCTCCTTCACAGCATGATGATCAAAGAGTTAGAGTTTTTCCTACTTTTTCCTGTTATTTGGTCCAGAAGCTCAGTTCTCTGGTAATTAGACACCTTCTTTTCACTCCTTACCTAAATTTATTCGTGGGCATGTCATATTCCTATGTTTCAATAAGTTGATAAAGCACGCTGGCTTCGTGGCATGGTATGTTTTATGAGAACACTAAATTTTTTTCCTTACCAGTTATTAGTGCAATAATAACGATTTTGAGGTTGAATCCTACAGAACCACACAATTCTCTCCAGCCCAATTTTAAAATCACCTGTTGTCATCTCCTCCTCAGCTTTATCTCCTACCCATCTTGTACCACTCTCTGTTTCTTCTAGGTTAAGAGGCAGCTTTGTGTACAACACCATACCCTCCAATCCACAGGGACCTGGAGAGAACAGTGCTTCTGCTCTCTACATGAAAAATATGCTCTGCTTAAGACCTTATCCTGAAAAATGCTGAGGGGAATCATTAACAGAGATAATCCCTGCCAGTTCCCACCAAAATGAGTACCGGTGGAGATTTCTCATAAAAACATTGAACAGCACACAGCATCAGATCCCCACCCCAATACCACATTGTCTTTGAAAGTGCTGTAGGTAGCGATATGCAAAAAATAATCTGAAATTCAGGCATCTGCCTGGATTTTTATGCATATTTACACTTGTAGATTTTAAAGGGTAGTCTGGACTCTTCATGTGGCTATTAGCAAAGGGAGATTGGCACTCCCTGCAGATAAGGTACTGCGGTTATATTCTAAATATCTGTATGTAGTTTTAATGTAATTGGCTTCTGGTATACTTAAAAGTAACAGTGATAAAGAAAAATATCTCATAGAAGCAGTTAGGTTTCCTATAATTATTTCTGTCAATAAAATGAAGTAACTAACACTTTGGGGGCAAAATAAAGTACTGTTTCAGATATTGCAAATTAACTAACTACCAAGTGTTACTTTTTATGCATATCTCTTTGTTGAAGATTTCTTCAGCCATTTAAAAAAATTTTAAGTCCCAGAGCAAACAGTGCCTGACCGAGCTCTGGTTACCGCAGCTATCTTCAAACAGAAAAAAAAAAAAAAAAAGCATGTGCAAAACTGATGGATTAGGGTTTTTTTTAATATTTGTTATGCACACCCAAAATATGAAATATTTTGTTATGAAATTTCAACCCTGCATCTATTTAGCTGGGTATAAGCAGGTCTAGGAAGACATGGGAGCCCTGGAATGCTTTTCTAATCTTAGCAGAGATCTCAAAATTCACCAGATAGATAGAAAAAAAAAAAAAGAAAGATCTGGAGGAGTGTTCCCTGTGCGGTTGCTCTGAAGCCTTGTATCATTCTGCTTTGACAACCTTGTTAACAAAAGTTGATTTTCTACCAGTCTGATGATGAATTTACATGCTAGATAGGTAATTACATAAACAACTAAAGTATTCACTGCAGAGGAAAAAGAGAGTTGTTAAAAAACGGCACTAACAGAGTCGGACCACTGGAGTTGCAAGAGAGAATATTTTAGAGCAGTACCTTCCAGTCTGGAAACTAAGACCCAAGAAATGCAACTGTAAGTTCAGCAGTGAGTGGGGCAGCTCTGCTTTTGGGTATGAATAGTCATAATCCACTAGAAGCATGTGGTAGCTCAGCGCTGGAAGAAACAGCAGGCAGAGCTCAGTGGTCAGACCTTCTCCAAATAAGTAAGGACAAGGATGGCAGCATCCTTGTTCATTTGCAAACATTTGTGAAGAAATGGGTCCACTCTAGTAATAGGAGGAGAAAAAAGGCAAGGTGATGAAAGCAATTAAGATGCTGCTTTTTTTTGTCAAATACTAACTCCAGCTGCTCCAACTAAAGTAAATCCTGTGGTGGTTGTCAGCAAATGAGGAGCCACCTCACAGATTTTACTTGCTGTGTTAATTGACAGGTTTAACATTTCATTTATAAACCAGTAAAGAAGAATTCTGATTTGTTTTTCCCTGGAGCCTTGGTAGATTTCTGAGCTGCCAGGTTTGCTTGCCTTGGGAAGCCTTAGGCACTGTGACTATGAGCCAGGAGCTAGGGATGCTGCAAGGCTTCAGCACTGCAAGCTGGCTCTCCCACCACTTCCAGGCTCCTAGTTAGCCCATCCTACCTGAGGACTAAGCTCATGCAAGTGGGCAGAAAGCCATGCAAGGTCCAGCTCTCATGTCTGCCAGAACCCTGAGGAAGTGGATGCAGTGCCACGGAAAGTTAGAGGTTAAAGCTGTAAGAATCTCCCAGTTTGAAAGACAACTGTTCTCTGAGAAAGTGTCCAGCCAACTCTACTTGGGAACCCACATTTTTGAAGGGGATTTTATTCTCTTTGTTTCTCTTTTGTTGTGTTTTTAAACTGGACTTATGCTTTTATGTGTGTGCTGCTGAACCTGTGTGTTTAGATTTTGCTGTTTTTAAATGACAAGGAGAAAATAAAAAGAGTATTGTCTTCCAGTTTATATGAAGGGGTTTTTAAGGCAGTAAATACAGTGAAACTTTGAGGCCAGGCAACATATCGTAAGGAAGTGGGAGACATTATCAGACTCATGTTGGGTGCCTGAAGATGGGTATTTACCTACATCTGGATGATCGTACCTCCGCCTGACACAAAACTGTATATCACTTTTGGTAGTAAGATAGCATCTTCCACCTGAAAGACTGTCATGGCTTGCTCTTTGTTTCAGATACATGGGTGCTGCTGAGTTCTGTTATCCCTCTTACTTTAGTTTGAATTGCAGTCTCTCACTGACAGGGGCACTAAACAAAATGTGAGTTACTGGCTGGCAGAGGAATGATTTGATAGCTGTCTTGTGGCATTCAGTGATGCCTCATTCTGTTCAAGATTTTTTTTTCTTCTTTTTTAAGCTAAGCAAGGTCACACCGAGCCATTTCTTGGATGGAAAAATGCTGCCGTCCCAAACGTGGAGTACTGTAGGAATCAGTGCTGGTGTCACTGAGCTCCCACACCAGTTCAACAAGGTGTGCAGAGTTGTTTAAAGTACTTTTGGGTTTTTAATTTGGGGTAATGATCACACGCATTTTTTTTAACAAGTCGTAATCCTGATAAGTGAGAATGTAAGGAATGACATCGGTTCTGTATGCTGTAACTCTTGCTACATCAGAAGTGAGTTAAATGAATATAAAATGCATGTTTTCTGTCATTCCTGTCCTAATCTTTTAGGTAGCATTTCTGTGAATGGTGTAATAGCTATGTTATGCAACCTCACAGATGGATGCGATGGTCTTTTCAGCTCACAGCTAGTGTTAGCAAACCACATTGAGATTCTCATGAGCTGTTGGATAAGTGCCATGTAGCTTGTGGCTTTTTTTGTGATCCTAAGTTGTCTCAGCAGCATCTCATCGATCAGTGGGAAGATAAGCTTTATCTTTTCCTGTGTGATGAAGACTTTAGAGGGATTGCTTTGTCTTGCCTGGAAGATTCTGAACAAACAAAATCTATCTAGAACAGTGTAATCATTGCAACAAGTAGTATATTGAAATGCTCATGAAAACATGCTGTATAGTCTCATTGGATAAGAAAATAGATGGGTACAGGTTACATTACCTGGATACAGCTAATTGCCATTCTGCTGAGCTCTTTATACTCTGGTCACATAACTGTGATGGAAAAGTTTTTAGATAATATGTAACGCTACAAATAGTTATGGATCTGCTACAAAAGAGAAATTAAACCTGAGGGGCAGCAAAATATTTGTCAAAATAATCTGATTTTCTCTGCTTCAGATTATTCACAGATTTTTTTTGGCGTGTCCTTTTTTAACCTTTTTTCTTTGTATCAAAACTAAAAAGAAATTGTCTGAAATGTAAAGACATATCATTTAGTAGAAATGTTCTAAGATGGTAGAAAAGAAACCAGATCAGGATTTAGGGGCCTGTGAACTCAAAAGGCTCTTTGTCTTTTCGATCTGCTTCGGTTGGTCTCATGACAGATACCACCTCCTCTTCCTAGTCCTGCCTCAGGGACTATCTTCTGGTCCAGCAGAGTAGACCTGCAAGATCAGACAGTGAAGGGGTTCCTCTGGCGCAAGCTGCTTGTGTGGTTCATGCGGCGTATCACCAGCAGAGCCGGCAGCTTTACCTGCAACAGAAACAAACCACGACTGGTTGCACACTCCCCAGGTCTCCATGACCATCCCAGGCTTTTGCTCTCAATCCTTTAGTGCTTGCCAGGATGACAAATTCTCCACTAATTCTTACTGATGTTGTCATTACAGGACATAAATGCTTCAATGACAAACAGCACAGTGACAAGCAAACCGCCTGTAACACTGCGGCTCGTGGTCCCGGCAAGTCAATGTGGATCCCTTATAGGAAAAGGAGGTTCCAAAATCAAAGAAATCAGGGAGGTAAGTCTTGGGATGTCTGCCAGGGGCACTGGCTAGCTCTGCATCCTACCACAGTGTGCCCTGCCAGCATCATTCACTGCAATTTGCTCATTGCACGAATGTGAGCGCGTGCTGAGTGAAAAGCCTGGAAAAGCCTTGCTCTGGGGGAAGTCGGGGTCCAGCACAATTGTACCCTTCTGCCTCCCTTGAAGCTAAAGACAGTGTGTCAAAGAAAGAAACAGCTTTTCAACTTATTAGTCTATAATGTACAATTTAGCAAAGCAACAATTTAGAGATAGAAATAGCTTGTCCAGTTTCTCTTCGGGCACAGCTCCCTCCCCAGCAATACTCAGATGAGGCTGCATTGCAGCATTGCAGCTGTTTCCAAATCAGTTACCAACCTTGCGACTGTGGAAAGGCCCAAGTAGCAATGGGGAGTTCAGATTAGTGGATCAAATGATTGATCTACTTTTTTAGAAGAAAGTTACTTTCATGCTCCTTTCCTGTTTCTCCCTAATCTCACCATGCCACAGATAGCCTTGATTTCATTTATTCAGAACTCATATTCTTTTTTTAAAAATCTAGAATTTCTCTGATGATATTCATTTAATGTTCTGTGCTAGCAGCCAATTTTTCCTATTAGAAAATGCAAAAATTTTCATACAGTGCCAGTTTTGATTCTTCCATGCATGACTGCAACAACATAGCACATGCCATACCAAGGATCCAATGTTGTTAATCAGTCAGACAAGAAAATTAGGAGATGCTAAGTACATGTAGAAAAAAATCTGAATAGGGCATTTCAGAAAAAAATTTATTTTTATTCTGGAGAAAGTGACAATACTCTTTCTATATTTGTATTCATCCTAACATGGGATGAGGTGTTGAATATAAAGATAACATGCTGATCAATTTTTTTCATTTCACAGAATCATAGAATGGTTTGGGTTGGAAGGGAACTTAAAGATTATCCAGCTCCAGCCCCCCTGCCGTGGGCAGGGGCACCCTTCCACAAGGTCAGGTTGCTCAAAGCCTCATCCAACCTGGCCTTGAACACCTCCAGGGATGAGGCTTGCACATCTTCTCTGGGTAACCTGTGCCAGTGCCTTATTACCCTCACAGGAAAAAATTTCTTCCTAATATGTAATGTAAATCGTCCCTCTTTCATCTTATAACCATCCCCCTTGTCCTGTCACAGCACTCCCATTTGACAGGATTTATCAAAATGAAACTTCCTTTTTTTAATCTAAAATGTAGATTTAAGGCAGTAGGTTTCAGTGAGCTTTTAAGTTTTGTTTCAAATGTGAAAAAAAAATACGTGGATATTTTTCTATCAAATAAAATTTTATCTAATGTCAAAAAAGGAGTGGAAAATCCTTTGATAAAAAATTTATTTGCAGCATTTGTTATGAAATATTGATTTATGGTAGTCTTGGAAAGAAAGGTAGTGACAGAGGACATTTAAGGTTCTCATCTTGTTGACTTTCAAGTTCTTCCAAATTATCTCATTCTGATTGCAATTTGATTGTGCCAGGAGTTTTTTTAACAAAGTTTCCTCCAAAGGCTTGTCTTCGCCTTTCAGGATTTGGTTGCTACTGGAAGGGTCTTTTCTCTGCTTGCATACAGGGAAGTAAAAGCAACATGTACCACTTCCGTTAGCCGACCTCTGCTAAAAGCTGTTCCAGAGTTTTTCGTGACAAGCTAACTACATGTTCCTCCACGTGCCTCTTGCTTTGTAAACCATTTTGGTGAAAACATGCATACGTTGTCTGCTGTAAACTCTCAGAAAAACAGTTTGGGGTCCTGCCATTTGAGGGGGTCTCTGTGCTTACTGAGACCACATAAAAGGCACTTAGAAAGCAGATTTTTTTTCTTTCTTGGAATGTTATTATTTATTTTTTGTCAAAGAGTCCAGGAGCCATGCCTCTTGATGGTTCTTATTCTCAAACCAGCTTTTGAGATGTTGGAGAAAGGAGTCAGATTCTGCAAAGCCACCAGACTTGGTGTTTGCAGCAGTTCATGTTTGGGTGAGTCAGAAAGCTTGCTGAGTGTTTGCACACTCTCACCCCGACAGGCAGCTGGAGAAAGAGAAACCAGACTAAAGCCCTGCCACTGGAGAAGGCAGAGCTACTGTCAGAGCACAAAATCAGAGGTGATCTCAGCTGCAAGACTTGATTTCTCTTGGTCCTCCAGATCTCTTAGGTGTCCTGAACGGTCAGGCAGCAGGAATGCAGCTTATTTCTTAGTTGTGTTTAAATAGGAGCAGGCATGTGTATGAACCATTTGCTGGTAGGTGCTTAGCTCTAGATTTTACATCTGTGAATACTTTGGATTTTATTTTAAAAATTGGTAAACTCATCCAGAGAGCACTGAATGCGTACCTTTAGGACACAGCTTTTTAAAGGTGAGATTTGTCAGTTGGTTTGCATACATTAAATGACTTAGGTGGTTATTCTGGTGAGCATAGTTTCAGAAACAGTTGTCTACTAGTCTAGTACAAGGAAGGAAAAGGATAGTGTTTATCCAAATAGGCCTTTTGATAAGGCTGATGTAGTGAGATGTCACCCTGCACATTTCCTTAAGCCTAAGGGTAATGAGCAAATCGTTACTCACTTTTTCGTTGCTGATATATGACCAAAGTCAAAGAATAAACAAGATTCTCACCGGAAGCAAATGCATATATGACTGCAATATTTGGCAGTTACAGATGTGCAGAACTGTACTCAGAACTGTAACAGCAAATATGATCAAACAGAAAAAGAAAAAAGAGAGCATCCGGCTGAGGATGGGCTCTGATTTCATCATCACACAACACACCGATCAGCAATGGCACGAAGAATGATCTTTTGTGTTCATTCATATATCCAGGAACAACGTTTAGGTATCTGTTGCTGTACTGTTTTCAAGATAAGATTATTAAAAAAAAAAAAAAAAAGAAAGTATGACTGATTGATGAAATTATGGCAAAATTCCAAAGCTGGTTATAGAGTAAGGAATTGATATTCTGGCTTTTATTCACTCAATTCAAAATACCTGGGTTTTTTTCTATTGATTGAAAAGGTCTTTGAGGATGTTTGTGAAATAATGCTGGGGATTCTTTTGGCCTCGTCTAATTTTTTCTTTCTTTGGTTTAGTCGTTGGTGGGATTTTTTTGTTAATTAAGATACATTAATGCCAAGGTCAAATTTATAAAAAAAGAAAACCAAACTGGCTTATTACCTCCTTGGTTTCCTTAATGAGCTAAAAGTTGATGGTGTGCATATATTTAATCAACACTAATTATAATTTAGAAGTGATTCTCTACCATCCTGAGACGTTGCAGATCATAAAGCAGCCCCAGATTTCATTTAGAGATACAAGTCAGACGCCAATGGATTAAGAGGCCTTTTATCTGCAACTTGTTTGATTAGCAGACCTTCTTCAATTATCAGCATTTTTTTCCTTTTTTTTATTATTGAAAATCACTTTCACTTTTTTCTTTTTTTCAGTCAGCATTGCAACTGTCTGTCTTTGAGACGGTTAAAAGACTTGCCCTGAAATTCAGGTCACAGCTACTAAGGATTGATCTTCCTAGGACAGGATTGTTTGCAGATTGGCTTGAACAGGCAAATCCATGTCCTGCCAGACTTGAATTACCCTGTCTGGCCATGAGTCAACATACACACTTTACCACTTACCTAGCAAAGAAAAGACAAAAAGTCTCGAGGTGCATCCCTCTAACACATCAGTGAATTGCTGGGGTTTGAGAGGGACTGCTGCCTCCCCGACGATGACACTCTCTTTGCTTTGTCTGTGCTCAAGTCCACAGGAGCCCAGGTGCAGGTAGCAGGGGATATGTTGCCAAACTCGACGGAGCGTGCAGTGACTATATCAGGCACCCCCGATGCCATTATCCAGTGCGTGAAACAAATATGCGTGGTTATGCTGGAGGTAAGTGAGTGCTTGGCATATCACCTCTCACTCAGGAGATGTTCAAACACATTATTAGTTTTCAAGTGCCTTGGGTTCTCCAGGGGTGCTGCCAGCCCTTCCCATGACTGGGATTTCGAGTTAGACTGTACTTTTCCTGGTGTTTAAGAGCCTCTCACAGCAGGGTTTAGCAATCAAGGACCAAAGCTGTCGTGACACTGTCAAGCAGCAAACCAGGTCCAGCGTGGAGCTGCAACCCATTCTGAGAGAAAAGCATTTTATTCTGATGCAGAATAAGGCAGAAAACATCAAGGTCTTGTTTTAAATAGAAACAATTCTGACTACCGTAATTTCAATTTACCATGATTTTTTTGCTCCCTTAGAGACAGGTCATTGCTTAAGGCCAGAATGCTTCATTTTGATGGCATTTTTTTAGCTCTTAGATTAAGTGATACCAAATTAATTTATATAAAAATTTGGGCATTTTAACCTTTGCTGAAAATGCCTGTCATTTCCTGCAAGAGTATTTCTCAGTTGATTAAGTTGAGTTTTGAAAAAAAAACAGTATTTCAGCATTTCAAAATGAAATATTTTGGCATAAGAATTATAATTTTTTACAAGAAACGTGGGACATCTCTACTTGTATCACAGTTTCTGCTACAAATTTTTCTGTAGCTTTTTGGTTTGTTTTGTTACCTAAGTCAAGTCAAGGGCTGTCTCATGGTGATCTCTGATACCCTGCTGTTCTGTTATTCCTTAAAGAGGGCAGAAATAGTGGAGTGTTTGAGAGAGCACTATTCAGAAGTATGCAATGCATCAAAATGTCATACAGCCCAATGCAAATATACCATAAAAAATTAATAAATCCTCAGTGTCTTCCTGGGAAAAGTGAGTTTTGCTTCATTTTTTGTTGGACTACTGTGAGAAAGGAATTTCTTTATAGAAATGCAAGAGAACAGAAATATGATATTACAAAATAATGTTAGTTTATTAGAGGTGGAGTACGTGATGGCAATAGTTATCAGCTTTGTGAATACAGAGATTTGTCTATTGTACAAGTGACATTCATGGACTAAATAGTTATTTGCTAAAGAATATAGAAGTCACTTCCCAAAATCAGAGCAACAGAGCCCCTTTTTCCTGCTGGTAGAGCCACATTTTAAACAACCACTTTTAGCATAAGAATTACTTAGTTTTAGGATTAGGCAACTTGCAAGTAGACTGACACTGGCTTCAATACAATTTACTGCTTCAAACATTTAAGAAAATGAATGAGCCCTAAATTGCAGCTTTTATTTGATTTGGCAACAGACACTTTCATTGACATGAGATAGCCAATCATATTATATTAATTAGTGGAAGTGATATTGTTGTTACCTTCTTTAGATGTAGTTAGTGCACTGAAATCAGGACACCATTCTACTGGGTGTTGCACAGACAGGTTGAAACCTTTTTTATTGACATGTAGTCCTGCTTTTACTCATGAGGAGAAAGTTAGCCTGGGACAGGGGTTTTCCCTTTGTGTCCTTGGCTTGGACTGCAGGGAACAAAACTCCCTTTCCATGCATTTCAAAGGCCACAGTTGTGCTCCTGCTGGAGGCTTTTTCTCCAACCTCCCAACTCGGTCAGACAAAAGGCAGGATCATGCTGGTTATTTGCAATTAAGTAGCTGATTGAATTGAGTTGGTAAAACAAGAAGCCTGGGGGTGTAGCAGTGTAGGAAAAATCAATAAAGCAGGATATGTGGTTTGTGTTGGTGAAGCGAGAGCACGGGCTGGATTCTTCCAAATCATTGACAAATTCCAAAATTGTGCCAGTATTTCCCAAAATACCTTGACACGTTTAATGAAGCTTCATAGCTTCGTCCAATGATGGCAGCAATGAGGCCATGAATGCCAGCACTGCCTCTTTCAGGTGTGCAGCCCGGACCTCAGCGATTCCCCTGGAAGCCCAGACGATTGGCCTCGAGCTTGCTTTTGGAGTGATGGGATGGAAGACAGGGTGGGTTGGGCTGGGTTAACTGCATGCCTTGTTGTCTGAGATGACCAAGGTAAGGAGTAGTGTTTTAATAAGAGCTCTGCTTCATTCTGCATTTTGATTGCTTTGTGTTTTTGTCTACAGTCCCCACCAAAAGGTGCCACCATCCCCTACCGTCCCAAACCTGCCTCTGCACCTATCATTTTTGCAGGTGGCCAGGTAAGAGCAGACACCATCCTGGCTTCAGCTGGAAACCACACCGTCTTGGCCCAACCTCAGCCAGCGCCTGTTAGTTTTCAACTTTTACTCTGTTTTGCCTGGTATAGTATTGATGTGCTTTGTCTGCTGTATGTGCTTACGGTTTGCAGGGAAGGAGAACACTGCATTGCAAACGTGACACAAAATTACAATGATGTATTTTGCTAAGATTTAAAATTAACTTTAAAATTAAGAAAAGTTTACCCTTCCGCAAATTGAGAGGTGTCCAAATCAGATGCTCCCTGAGTGGAACGTAATTGCTTATTGTAGGGCTTTTTTTTTTTCCACTGTTTACTTACAGCTCCACCAGCAGTATAAACAATTTTGTCAATTTTCAGAGATGATCAAACAGCAGGATAGCTCTGCTCATGAAAGGGATAATCTTTCTCTCATAGTTTTCATACTTTTTTAGGACCAAATAGTGTATTTTGCAGTAAAAATTTACACACACGTCATTTCTGCTGCATATAGTCCCTCAGGATTGAGTAGCAATGGGAAGAAAGTGAAGACCTTCCTGACCATGGCATGCAACGACCTCATGGATAACACAGACCTTTCCTCTTTCTTCTTTATATAGTGTAGTTTTGATGATTCCCTCTTCATCCTGAGCTAAGTCAGTCAGGGTTCTCAGCTGCCTGTGAAATTCTGTGTGCAGTGTGACACTTCCTTGTTCTTTGATAATACCCTGAAATGGGCCTGCAACTGGCCACTGAGACATGGCTGGAATTTGCTCTGCCATCATCCACTGAAGGGGGAACGCAGTTTTAGTAACTGATGAGCCATCAGTGAACGGAGTTGATATGTACCCTACAAACAGCATAGGAGGCTCACAAGGGGACCCGACAGGCTAAGAGCAGTGCTACCCAGATATGTGCAGTGGTGGAGGAGTGAGGTACTGCAAGCCCTACCCAACTCAAGGAAAGGTTGTTCTCCTAAATCTGACCTAGAGGATAGCAGCCATCTCTCTACTTGGGATTCACATATGTAAGAAGCCTCTCTGGCAGCAAGGCAACCCCACCCGACCAAATCCTTTCCCGAACATGGCAGTAAGGTCCCTTTTTAAGTTTATCCAGTGGGAAGAGCCACTCATCTGCAAGGTAGAACAACTGCAGGCAGATCCCATCTCCCATCACATTAGCCCAGCCTAGGTCATCACCCTGCTGTGGTGTTCAGGCTGTGGGCTGCTGTGCTAGCAGCCCTAGAGAGCATGTCTTTCCCCAGCAAGCATTTCAGAGGTTACATTACAAGCCAGACACTGGGTTCCTGGTGGGACAGAAGGCAGCATAAGGTGCCTCTGGTATTGGTGGTATCGTGACCTGTGCCGCCACGATCTGCCAGTTTGTAAGGAAGCTCCTGCACATCTCAAGTATATGCCAAAGCACCATTGTTTCTGACAGGCTCTTGTAATGAGCTTTCTCTGAATTTCTGTCTCAAGAGTTTTACTTTCTACTCTGTAATAAAAATGTTGTCATGTATGTCCAGATTTTCATAATCTGGTGTAGTAGCTTTCAGTTCTTGGTATTCAAGCATACTGCTCTTACTTGTCTTCAGAGTAAGAAATCTTCTTCCTTAGTGACCAAAGTTAAATTGAAATTTAAAATAATTTGCCAGAAATTGCTCTATGACAGAAAGTTCATAATTATTTATATATAATGTTTACACTGCAGTACTTTTCTTCAAGAAATCTGTGTATATATAAACAGCAGCCTATGTTACCAGTTTTATAACTGGCTCTGCCTTCAAAGACTGTCTCTGTGTGTGATTACTTAAGTGTTGAAACTGTTTATTTAGGGTCCTCTGAGTAGTTTGTATAAATAATTAAAAATATCCTATTTTGAAGTCTTAATAGCTCATCATTTTCAATATTATCAGTTTAAAAAGTATTCGGACTTTTCTAACACAACTTGTCGATGTGAGAAAGAGTATAAGAGATACTTTGTGCTTTGAATTTTTCTGTGCTCTCACTAAGCAGACTTTTTAAGAAAATGCTTAAGATTTTCTTGGACATCAGTATGGAAAGGCACTTTAACCAGGTTTCATAAGTGGAAATTAAGACTGAAAATAATCTTTATAGCAGTGTTAATTCCATCCAACCTTTTGGCTATGCTATCAGAAGTTATTTTTTCCATTCTAAACTACAGCATGGCTATCTTGAAAAGTTTTGGTTTGTTTAATGCTTGCATATGTTTAATATGTTTAATGCTAGCTGAATTGAATTTCTAGTTTTCCTTAGCAAGTTTGGCTTTTAAATCTCTTGTGCTTCTTCGATACTGTATTGCATGACAGAATTAAAAGAAAGTTGAACACTGTCCTGTCCTGCTCTGACCCTTGCCAATATTTAGTGTATGCAGTGGTTAAAAAAAAAGTAAATCCAACTCAACTGCCTGATGGATACAAATCGAAAATTTCTGCCCACTCTGCCACATTGCTGTTTAGATGGGTACTCACGAGGTACAGCTTTGCTTTATGTCTCATAGCAGTTTTATGGTTTAAATTGAGGAGGATTTGTAGAACAGATCATTCCTGCGGTTACTAATGTTAGTACTTCAGTGGGAATGTTGCCCTTAACTTTGATGGAAGCAGATGCATAGCTCATGTCCTTAGTGAAACATTGCAATACAGATGTCCCAGTAGCCTCTACCAGGCCTGTACTTAGTGTGCCTCCGCCACAGAAGGGCCCAGTTCCCTCTACCAAGGAGTAAAAAAGATAGTTTTTCTGAACCTAAATGAATCAAATGGCCCTTTGAGAGCCTAAGAAATTAGGCTTTTTTAATTTTTTCCCCTGGGAAAGAAAATTCAAGACTCATCTTGTCCATGCTGCTTTGATGATTTTCATCAACAACCAAATAAAAGCTAGTCTGAGCTCTGAATGTTCATTATTTTTATTAGTTCTCCAGTTTGTGTGCTTTCTCCTTTGTATACATGGAAGTATGAGGGTCTTGGGTGATGAAGAAAGGGGCAACTTCTATTAGGTTCACCAGTGATTTTTTTTGCTGTGGTTTCTTGCTGGTTTGCAGACCACTGCTTGGGAAACACCCAAGTAAACGATGTTCTCTTGACTGTGTCTGAAGTAAAGCTAAGATCAGAAAGGACACTTATGATCCAGCTCAGAAACTCCGAGTCCAAAGCATGGTTTCCAAACCTGCTGTTTGCTCAGGGATCCAGGGTCTTGCCCAGCTACAAGATCCTTGAGACTGCTCCTGTGCTTAGCTATGCATGGAGCCCCCACTCAGCAAGGCGGCATAATGTTTGCTTAAGGTTGTCCCCACTTGCTAAAACACTTGAACTCATGCTTTTCCTGCTTCAGTACACCCTTGCTTAAGACCCACTGATGGCAGTGATCCCATTTGGGTGAACTGGGATCGTTTCTTGTTATTTATAAAGCAGGTGTAATGGCCATCCTCTGTAGATGCACATGAGTGTGTTTGCCCATGAGCCTCCCATTGAGCCCAGTCGCACACACTTCTGCCTGAGAACTGCTCATGTTTGCCGGATTGTAGCCTTGCTTTATAACTAATTTAAAAACTAAATGAAATGTTTCTACTCCAGAAGGGAAATTTTGCTACAGAAACATGCATTAAGCAGTTGGGGCATTAAAGATTTTAATATCCTAACTCCATTAAAGAAATTGGTTTATCATTTGGAAAGGATTCATTACTTTCTAAGAGGCCTTTTGTCAAATAAGCATTTTGCAAACTAAGCTAATCAGCTCTGTTCCTCTTTATAATTCTCCCACTACAAATATTTATACTTTATAATTTGTCCTTCTGCTTTCCTGCCTGTCGAAGCACAAGCACATTAAAATTTTTCTGACACACTGTTACGTTCAGAAAAGCCCTACAGAATATAATAGAGAATTCTAAATTGTCTATAGTTTTTTCTTTGTAGGCTATTGCAGAGAGCTGAACAGAGCCAACAGGAGAAATAAAAGGCCATACTATCTAATGCCAAGGGTGCCTCCATATCCCTCCTCACTCACATGCCTTTTTTGCCGCCCCCACACCACCCTGGTTCGACCAGGAGTGATGCCACTGCTCTTGTGGTACAGAGAGGCTGGATACTGCAAGGGGATATTTGGCTTTTTGTGGAAGATAAGACTGACACCCTGGGAATGTCTTCGTTGTACTCCTATCTCCAGACTGACATGCTGACCCCATGCCCAGGCACTGCAGGACAGGCTTCCCTCCAGTACGTGTGCTTATGTATCCGCTGGCGTGGCAGCCTGGGGCATGAGCCCCATTGGTGTGCACTGGGGTACAGGTTTGCTGGCATTTATCGTCTGTGAGGTGAGATGGCTCAGAGCTACACATGGCAGTCAAGGGTTGGATGTCAGGGCAGGACGTCCCCCAGGCAGGTCTGCCCCATCCTTGCATCAGTATCTCCCCACGTGCCTCAGTGACACTGGGTGGATGGGGCAGCAGGGAGCAGAAGGGGTCACCCCCCCATGCACCTCAACTCCCATGGTGTCCCCAGCTTTTCTCCCAGCAGGTGCACTGGGCTGAAGAGGGGTCCTGAGGACCAGGGTCACCAGAGCTCAGGTAGTGGCAGTTGGCATCCCCTGCTTGGAAGGGGTGTGTAGGCAGCCCAACTAAGAACTTTCCATCTCATGTCAAGCATTATCAAGCAGCACAAGACAATTAAACATCACTTAACGCTGGAAGCAATGCAGGTGGCATTCACCTGGGGAGCCAGGAGAAGATTTTCTGATGAAAACAGGAACACTGCTTGTCCCACCTGACTGACCTGTGTCTTAACTGTTCTTGCTGTTTTCAGGCGTTCACGATTCAGGGACAGTATGCCATCCCTCATCCAGACGTGAGTCCTACTCATGTAAATTACTCCCTTTTTCTTTCTCTCCCTCTTATTTGTTCTGGGCAACATTTGCTTTCTGCAGTTAGCAGTAAAGACATGGCCAAAGGACACTTTTCCTGAAAAACATACTCTAGAGCCAATCGTTAGCTCAGATGTATCTCTTACTTTGTGTAATAATTGCTAGAAAGTACAATGGCCCAGAAACAAATGACAGTTATCTTGGTCTTTTTTTTGCATGTGATATATTTGAGTTCTTTTAATATGTAATTCTACAGTAATTAGTTTATATTAACAATAGCCATTACATGTAATAACAGTAGATGTCATTTATAACCGGTTTGCTTTTTTTTTTTACTCTGTGGTAGTTTAGAATGAATTATTAAACCTTTTTTTTCCAATATAATTTTAATTAATCCAGTTTTAGAACATGTAAGATGGTTTCTCTGCTCTGAAATAATTCCATTTGATTGGTTAGTTCTAATTTCCCATCCTGCCCTGCAGTTGACCAAGCTTCACCAGTTGGCTATGCAGCATCCCCCCTTTACTCCCCTTGGGCAGACCACCCCTGGTTTCCCTGGTACGTACCCATGACCCCCTGAGGATGTCCTTCTTCTTAACAGCTTTGTTTCCCATGGTCATTACATCATTTTAGTAATAAATGTGGTCAATGACCAGCGATCCTTCTGTTTTTACACAGTAATCTCTTTTCTTCCCCTCCTCCCTCTGTGCCTCTGTTACAGTTCCTTTCATCATTACTAAAACATGCTTTGTTTGTTGCACTTATTTCATCAAACCCGCTTCATTTGTGCCGTTGGCTAAAAGCCCTTGAGTTTCTTTTGTTCAGCCCTTGTAAAGTTATTATGGACCATGCAGTATGTACCAGTTGGTTCCGAGTGAAGTACTTGTGCATGCATCTTGTCACATTTTCAGTTTGGTAGCATTTGGTTCAGAATGAAGAAACTCTGGGAAAATAGTATGTAATCACGGTACAGAAATACTGATTAAAGAAATCACGGCACACAAACTTAAATTCCTTATTGACCCAAATGTCTTAAGAACATCTGTAATCGTCACTGTTGGGACAAGTGCCTTTCTTCATACAGCTATGCAGATATAGCTACAAAATGCAATGGAAATGTAGTTAAATACGGACTACAAATTTGGTCCATACTTGTTAAAGCTGAAGTCAGTTACCACTGCAATCAATCGTTTTTACTGTACTTCTCTACGTACATGCTTGGCATCTGAAAACAGTACAGAACAGAAGTACGTGTGTGCTGGTACATGCTGTGTATGGCAGATAACATTTTATCACTTACATCAAATTCTGTGATGCTTTATAGTCAATGTAAAATAAGCATATGCAACTCTTAATTGAATGTAAACATAAGTAAAATGTAGGGGAGTCACTTTCTTTTCCATCTTTTCTAGTATTTTTCACATAGCTTTGCAGATAGTAGTAATAAATACCAAAAAAAAAAAAAGAGAGAAAAAGGAGAGAAAGAGGAATTACATCCAAGATATACTTTTTTCCTTCATGATGTATTTGATAAAATATATACAAGTAACACTAAATCACCTTTCCTACCTTTATACTTTCCTTATTCTTGTCATTAACATGCTGCTCCTTAATCTTTTCCTGATTATATTTGTAAGATGTAAATTTTTGCATTGTTACTGTCTGTTAGTGCAGTAATTCCATTTTTCCTGAGCATTTTCCTTTTGTCCACCTGATTTACAAACAAATGTATGCAGCTTAGAGTATTTTGTACATTTCCCTTCAAAAATTACCTTTCCCAATATTTCTTCAGCAACTAATCCCACATATAATTTCCAAAATTTCATAGGTTAATTTCCTCATCCTTATTTTAATTTATTAATTTTTCTTTTTCCTATCTATGCGTTTTTTTCCTGCTAATTGTTTGACTTCCACTTCCATTTTCTGTGCTTTAGACCTCCTGGTAGACAGGTCAAATTACAGCCAGCCATTAATTTCTCAGCTGATGTGTTTAGAACAAACTTCTGAGACTATTTTTAGGGGAAACCCTTCATTTTCTGGAAGCTTTTATGACCCTGTGTAATCTCATGACATTTGTTGCTTTGGTGGGTTAAAGGTTAATTAAAAGAAGACTCGTTTAAAATTAGCCCAGCCCTCTGAGTTTTGCATCTCTTGCTTTTTTTTCTGTTTCGCTAGCAGTTCTCTATTTTCCTTTGCTCCTCTCTTTTTTCTTTTTTCCTTCTTTCTGTCTGTTTCCTTCTTTAAAATGTCATTTCTTGTGTCTTGCCCTTTGTGCAAACAACTGGCGTAACATTTTCCCTCTGTCCCTTGAATAGGACTGGATGCCACTACTCCAACCAGTTCCCATGAACTTACTATTCCCAATGATGTAAGTGGACCAATAGTCTATGACTTTCTCTTCTCTCGCTCCTCTGCCACCGGAGGGGAAACCTCTCATCTTCTGCTGATTTGTTAACGTTAGTCCCTAAAACACACTGTACAGCATTTAGTCTGTTAGGGAGGGGGGTTAGGGGTTATCAAAATGCTGAACAGAAGTAGCAGAAGTGGCCATCCCCTCTCATGTCAGGTCTCCAGTGTTGCTGGTTTGGTTGCACAACGGTGCCAATGTTGCGATCCTTCACCAGCTTTGTTAAAACCTGGGTGCCTGCTGGTTGCCGTGGACGTAGATGAGTAATCAAGATTCATCTCTCAGGTGGCACTCGATGCCCACGGTCTCAGCAGAAGCATTAAAGGGGGTGGAATAACGTGCAGCCCCATGTACTGTGTCTTGAGCTGGGGTCTTCTGTGCCAGGGAGTGGAGAGCTTGCACTGCAATGGCTTGTGCCATGCTGGTCTCCGCTGCATCATCCAGGACTGCATTTTTTTCTGAGAGAAAAAAAAGCTGCTTCAATTATGTAAAATTGCAATGTAAGGGTTTATTTCAAAAACACTCCTGCTTCAGCAACTCTGGACTGTCTGTGATCGACAGACCCAGTCTCCATGAGCAGTATGGTGCTGAATCTTAAAACAGCTACTCAGAATGCCCGATAGGCTGCATGTCATATAAAAAATGCGTTCCCGTTTTATTCACCTTCATTGCAAAAGGGTTTTTTTTTCAGTTTTCATTACAAATGAATCACTTGGAAAATGGAAGATTTCCCCTCCAGTAAAAAAAGCTTTCAAGCATGAGTAGAATCACAAATAGCAATTATATTACTTAAGAGCTACTTACAATATTGTGTAAGCCCTATTAAATTCAGTGGCAGTGATTTACAGTAAGAAAAAAATACAGAATAACAAAGAAGCGAAGGTAAATCTTTTATGAGTGCTGTCATTTCATAAGCTTCCTGTTCCTTAAAAGATGTCCTGCTGGTTTAACTGTAACTGCTTTATAAACCAATTTATTGTATGTTGAGAATTTTATGGGAACACTGTATTTATCCTTGCAGCGCAAGTTTTTTAATCTCACTTTCAGGCAGATGTTATTCTTGCCATCAGTGATATAAATCCAAGTTAACTTTTCTGACTTCACTTCTTTCAAGGTTCATAGTGGACAAAGAGAGGGAGAAAGTTGGCCTTGTGTTCTGTGGTGCAATAGAAAGTTTTAAAAATGCATCACTTTCTCATCTAGGAGGTGTGAAATGCCCCAGCTCAGCATTATCCTCTGAGAAGCAAACACACATCCGTGCACTGTTTTCAATAGAAGATTTTTCTGGCTACACAGTGCATGTCTCACTGTTGTTGCTGAAGGAGCCAAAGGATTTGAAGGAACAGAATGGGGCCAAAATGGGGTTAGGTTTAGCAACAGCCTGCAGGGGCAGGTGGTGAAAGGGAGTTCTGATGTTCCTGCGGTGTCAAGGTGTGCATTAAGGGACCGAAAGGCGCTAGTGCTGCCCTCGTGCACTGCAGGTGCATGCATTGTGTGTGTGTACACCTATGTGCGCAGCAAGTGCAGAGTGGAGGAAGGGCTCTTGCATCCCATTGGGCATGAGTGGCTGCTTGGGAATTTTGCAAGGGGGTAGGCTATTTCACGCTGCGTCTCCTGGAGGCATTTGCTTTGTCTGTGCCCTGGGCTGTCGGCAGTGTCCTGCCAGGCTACCCTAAGGCCCCATCGCTGCTGCAGCGAGACTGCTCTGTGGGCAGCCTCGTGGCTGGAAATGAGGAGGCGAGGGAGACAGAGGGATACAGGGCAGAGAGGGAGCCGAGTAAGGAGACACCAGCAGCCATGTTTCATGTGTGCCACATGTTGGGTACTATGCACAGAGGGGTTGATGGAAGAGGCAGCAGCAGTTGTGCAGCAAACTCTGCATTGGGAATTTGGCTTCAGTTTCTTGATAAGCATTTCTTAGTCCCAGCTTTGATAGACCAGCAGTCAGTATCTGGTCAAAGGTGAAGGAAGCTGCAGACCCTGAAATGAGGCCATGGTGAAACCCAAGGTTGCCCGTGGCCAGTCCGCTGTCTGCTCCAACTCCAGGGATCCTTTGTGCTGCACAAGTCCTGCAGCTTTCTCATTCCTGCGGCTTTCTCATCATCTATGCTTATGTGCTAAAGTCCAGTGCACATGAGAAGAACATAAGACTTACAAATATCTACGTGCTCTGCAGCTACCAGAGAAGTCGGTGTGTATCTCCATGTGTGCTACACTTATTTTTGAATATATACTAATACATAATAAATACAAAAAAAACAAAGCTTCAGTAAGACTCTGATAGGGTAAAATCAGATATAAAGAGAATAAGGAGCTTAGACTTTAGCCTAGTCTACAAAAGGTAGCTATTAACAGCCATTTACAATTTCCATAGATTCCTATCCCATACAGCGTTATAGACTTGGGAAAGAATGGCTGGAAAGCTGCCTGGAGGAGAAGGACCTGGGAGTGTTGGTTGACAGCTGGCTGAATATGAGCCAACATTGTGCCCAGGTGGCCAAGAGGGCCTGTATCAGAAACAGTGTGGCCAGCAGGACCAGGTAGGTGATTGCACCCCTGTACTCGGCACTGGTGAGGCCACACCTCAAGTACTGTGTTCAGTTCTGGGCCCCTCACTACAAGAAGGACATTGTGGTGCTGGAGCGCATCCAGAGTAGGGCGATGAGGCTGGTGAAGGGGCTGGAAAACAAGTCCTGCGAGGAACAGCTGAGGGAACTGGGGTTGTTTAGTTTGGAGAAGAGGAGCCTGAGGGGAGACCTCATCACTGTCTATGGCTGCCTGAAAGGGGGCTGTGGCAGAGCGAGCGTTGATCTCTTCTCTCAAGTGACAGGTGATAGGACAAGAGGAAATGGCCATAAATTGCACCAGGGGAGGTTCAGACTGGATATTAAGAAGAATTTCTTTACTGAAAGGGTGGTCGGTCACTGGCACAGCTGCCCAAGGAGGTGGCTGAGTCACCATCCCTGGAGGTGTTTATAAAAAGGATAGATGAGTTTTTAAGGGACATGGTTTAGCGGATGATGGGTGTGGTTGGACTCGATGATCTCAGAGGCCTTTTCCAACCAGAAGATTCTATGATTGTATGATTCTATTAAAATAGATTTTCCTCACTCCCTCTGACATTAAGGAAGTAACAGTTTTTTTTTGATTACTGTAACAACATTGTGCTGCTTTCTTGATACAGTATGCTGATAATGGCAGCTAACCTGTTGGTAAACAGCAAAGAGGTACCAGGGGACAAAGAAGTGCATTTTACAAAAAGCTGTTTTCCATATGCTAAAAAAAACAGGCTTCCACTCCTAATGGTAAATTCAGAAGATTTGCCTTTCTAGGTTTTCTTATAAATTCTAGGTACCCAAAAAATAGCACAAAGGTTACTTTTCTTCAGGTCCCTCTCAGAACTCACTTTGATCTTATCTAGTATCTCCTCTTTCTCATAACAAACCTCTTGTATGGACATTTGGTTGCCTTTATTTCTTTGCTGGGATCTTGCCTGACCTTCTGGTGCTGCTGAGGTTACACAATGCAAGTGTGTTTCACACAAATCTCAGAATACAGTGGTGTAACAGTGACAGGTTCTGAAGGGAATGGAAGGGATGGTCGCTAATTGGGCAGAGGTGACAGACGTTTTCAGATTTTATGGTCTAGTGCTCAGAAATGGCCATTGAGAGTAAATAAACCATTAATTTAAAAAATCTGTCTCATTAAAAATTATGCATATTTTGCATATATGTGGTAGAGACAGGCAGAGGGGCAACTAACAGCAAAACAACCTCTCCCTCAGAAAACACCAGCATTTTAAGAAAGCTGTAAATCTGATCAGTACTCCATAGAAACAGAAATGTCAATCCATCCAAATGGAAATGGCATAGGGAAGAACCATTTTATTTCCTCATGGAGGCAGAAGTACTTCTCTGCAAACAATGGAGAGGTTCCGGCGTGTGCCAAATGCTCTTGGAGCAGCCCGTGGTGAAATTCATCTGCACACGATGCTCCAAGGAGGTCCGTGTGCTGCTGCCTCTTCCACCAGTGGTCACTGGGAGGACTGAGCTCTCATGTTTGCAGATCCTCAGTCCATCAGCTGTGGAGAGATAATTAGTGCAAGCTGGTAAGAAGATTAGGGCAGTGTCAAACCCTAGGTGTGACTTAGAGCAAGGGAACCCATCTATTACATGTTACAGGAAAAGTGCACCTCACCCTTACTACAGCCCCAGATCAGGAAATCCCTCTTCCATAAAAGCCCAGAGAGCAATTGCCATGTTTTTATAAAACTAAAGCTGCTGGCTGAGGCCACCTCTGGCTCAGAAACTTTGCAGTTGCATAAGAGGGTTTAAAAGCAGTGGTTAAGCAAAGCCTTAATAATCCACACAAAATATGCACCCCTGCACTCAGCACTGGTGAGGCCACACCTCGAGTACTGTGTTCAGTTCTGGGCCCCTCAATATGAGAAGGACATTTAGGTGCTGGAGCGCGTCCAGAGAATGTCGACAAGGCTGGTGAAGGTCCTGCAGCAGAATAAGTCAAAGGACTTTGAAGGCAAGAGGCCTGCAGATTCAGCCTCAATAAATTTACCTTACTGCTGAGAGCCTCCCATGTAATGAAGAAATAACACCCAGAGCAAAAACACAGAATTAACCAGATTCTGTAAAACAGGCATTTTAAAGGGAGCATGTTATTAAAAAAAAAAGTTGGTTTTATCAGTTTTTATTTGTTTGCATGTGGCCTAATTTTTGTCTCCCATTAATCTAAGAAAATGGCAATTAATTCCTCAGTTTGGGTTACAAAACAAGTAATAAGGTGGCTCATTTCTGAAATTACTTCCTCAGTTTTCTTTACACCTTCTTGCGAAGCCTGTGAAACCATTATAGTCCAGATTTTGCATTATCCTGGCAAGGAAAGTGAAGCTTATTATTAGTATTGATTTTTAAGAGGCACAGAGTATTTAAACATCTCTTTCCAGGCACTGCAGTAGGTCTGTAAGGAACTGTAATCATACCTCAGGAGATTATTTCTTCCTAGACAGCACTCTACCCCAGCTTTTCTAACTTAAAAAAAAAAAAAAAACAACAAACAATCCAAACCTGTATCTTTATGGAAAGCAATTGAACAATCTCCTTCATGATGACCACCTACTTGCTCAACTAATGCAGAGGCTTTGCTGAAGCCAATGGACTTGCTCTGTGTTGGCAGCAGAGAACCAAGGGGAACCACATGTACGTGAGGGCAGGTGTGGTCAACCCTTCTGCTCCAGACACAGATATCAAGTTGCAGAGGCCACTGTCTTGGCTCTTGTTATCAGTGTAACATTTATTATAAGAAAGGAATCTGGTTTGGTTTGGGTTTTTTACGAGTATTTAAAAAGAAAGCGAGCTCAATGCCACCTCTTGTGACAGACAATACTCTGCGGCATTGGACTTGGATATTAAACAAAAAACTAAAAGTCTGATTGCTCCCAGTGCTGCACAGAAGTAATGCAGTGTGATGGACATAGAGCAAAAAACCTGTAGGAAACACCCAGCAGAAACTTGTTGTTATTATTAGGCTCTGTCAGTGACTTTATCATTATGAGAAAAAGAAATTACATTTAGCTTTTATATTTAGTGTTATGGGGAAGCTAAAAATGGAAGAGAGGGAGCTGAATCAGAGATGGCATAGTGTGTTGGGAGAAACTATCTGCATCAGGAGTTTGGGGAGGGAGGAATCACAGTAGACCTTCCAGTCCCACCCTTTAAGAGTTCAGACTCCCGATTCTGTCCTCTTTACACTGGTACGAGCAGAACTTTGCTGAAGGACAGAGTAAAGCTAGGAAAAAAAAGGCAAAAAGCAGAATCCATGTTTTAGGGTTGTTCTGATTGCGACTTTTTTTGCATAAGGAGAATTGAGGTACATTGAGACAGGCAAAGACAGATTGGAAGTGATGTAGAGAAAGTGAAAAGGGAACAGTTTTTCCTTGGTGCTTACAGCCCAAGAAGGAGAGATCATCAGCTGAAATTTGGAAGTGTACGAAAAGTGATACTTAAGCACAACACATGAGCAAGCTCATTTGGGGGGGTTTCTGTGCCAATTTTTGGGGCCTCTGGGCTTGTTGTTAGGTCACTGTTGTGGCCCTTCTTGGGCAGCAGCAGAAGAAACAGGTTCAAAAACAAATTGTCAGACACATGGACTATTGAGCATAAAGGCGGAGATAGCAGCTGCTGCTCAGGTAGCCTGTAAGACTTCCATGGAGATTTGAGATACCAGTGGAAACTCTAGTTTATACCTCACATTTTTTTTATCCTCTTTCTTGTATGTATGTGCTACTGCCACAGTGAAGAGACAGGGAACTGGGCTAGGTGCACATCTAATCTGAGCACATATTGTGCGTGTGTGTATGTACATGTTTATAATATGTATTATATATATATATTTATAGCATTTGTATTATACTATAGTTTATAGTAGGCTTGATATAGTGTATAGTAGGTTTGGCTCCTTTCTCATGTGGGCCAGGTTTATCACTTGTTTTCTGGAGAATTTCTTCTTGATGCATTCTGTAAGTGAGAGCAAGGCTCACTATAATATGTTGGACACACAGTTGAGCATCAAAAATGCAGCGCCTAAAGTCCTTGAAAACAGCCATATGTTTACAGTCCTCCACATTCCCTAACTCGGTCTACTGACCGTGGAAAAGGAGCAAGCGCACATCTGTGAAACACACAGCATTGCACACAAACTAGAAACTTTCAAACTCTGGGTAAGCTTGCTTTTGTGGTGAGGGAGTTTTGTAGGACTGAATTACACGTAGCCTGCCAAATCATGTGAAATCGCCAGCTACAAAACAAGAAGGGGGCAGCTGATGGCGTTAGAAAGGTCAGGCTTGAAATGAGAGACATTTAGATGCAATTTGACATGGCTTCATCTCAAAGCAAGTCAGGACAGGTGTTTTTATGAAAAACCAAATGTCCGTGGCCTGATTGATTAAAGCTTTGTAGATGAAAACCAGTCCCTTGAACTTCTTCCAGAACCCATCAGCTCTCAAATATTCAGATACTGCACAAATTTCAGTGTAAGTAGTACATAATGGGAAAGGCACCCCAGACAGAGCCCAAGCACCCCAGCACTACTGTCCTCCCTGCGTGGCAGATGGAGAAATATATTCTGCATGAACTGTGGGTAATGTCACAGCTTGCAGAGTATGTTCAAGCAGCCCGTTGTCACAGCAACAAAGGATGACTTTGGAGAGCTTCAGACCAAAGCTCTTTTCCAGATGCTTGCATCACCAATGTCCTTGACCAGTCTGGACTGAAGCCTCACTAGCTAAGTCAGAGTCAGCTAGGAGATGGCAAATTCTTTGTATTGACCCACCTGGGTTACAAGCCTTGTTGGAGGACCCCCAGCACATACAAGTGACAGCCTCCTGAGTGACCCAGCAAGCACCTTCTCAGAGCTGACAAACCAGACATGTTAGGCAAAGTCTCACAAAGTGCCTGAAGAACCAGCGTCCCACGCAGTTCCTCGGCTTTGAATGCCACAATGACAACTATACCTGTGAAGCAGATTGCTTGAAATTCTTCTAAATAATATATTTATATATTTTTGCATGATTTTTACACCAAGTAGTTTTATCAGATTTCTACTCTTCTGCTTTGGACAGACTGAGGGAAAAAGTACAGCCTGTGTTTTCCCCTTGACACTTAGGACATAAATATTAAAGCAACCAGAAGCATATTCAGAGCTGCACATTGGGTGAGAAGTATTAGAGGAATCTGAAGACGTGACAGGCACCATAACAGCTGCTTCACAGAGCCTAAATCCTGGTCACTGCTTCATAGAATCAACAGTAGCAACAAAGAGATTCTCGACCAGTCACTTCAAGATCATCATCATAGGAATGATTAGATGCCTATTGTGGCAGAAGGGAATACCATCAGCCTCCACTCCTGTTGGCCACTTCAAACCACTTTGATCTCTGAGGGAACATCTCTGGCTGGCAGTCAAGTAAAGATGACTCAAGGTTTTTCCCTGCTCTGTGCTCCATTCTGCTTCAGCAGGAGTGAACGCTTCTGACCAGATTTGGGTAAATTATAGCTAGAGTATAGCATGCGAATGATTCACAGCAACAAAATTATGAAGTCCATCAGCAGGTTTTAACAGATAAGAGTGGACCTAGTGCTGCCGGCTTTGCTGTACAATGATGCTCTGGTAGGGCTGCCTTTGCTTTCCTCACTGGTGGCGTACCCTGATAAAAGCCAAACCCCACCACTGGCTGACTCAGGTGCTGCCACTTGTGCTCTGGGCATTTTTCTCTCCTGCTTCTCCTTCACTGTCTGCAGACCGTGGAGGCCAGTGAGTAGGAAGCAGACACTTAGGGATCCCTGCAGGGCTAACAGCCAGGGTATGGAGGCATATTCGTGTGCTCACAGAGACGGGATGGAGGCTTCCTGGTGAAGCTCACATAGGTCCTCTGCGGCAGCACGTGCAGTCACACTTTAAGAGTCAGGCCCTTGGGATAAAGACAGGGTGCTCAGTGATGCCCTCCTGTTTGAACAGGATGGAAAATCCTGTGTGCATTTCCTGAAAAAAACATTTTTTCTCCCTATGGGTACTCCCTTTGTGCTTGGTCTCTGTTTCAGCTACCTGGGTACCTGCTTTGGTTTTCCATTTGACCCTGAGGCCAGGAGGGGAGGGCGTTCTACTTTTAATAAAACATCTGGACAATGTGAATCTGTTTCTGACAAGGTACTTCAAGTACTACAGTACCAGAAAGAGTAACATGTCACGACCTGAAGCAGTGGGAAGAGTGGGAGAGGAAGGCAGTCTCTGCATCTTGGCATGTCCTTCTGCCAAACTGGCAACATCATCCCAGTGTCAAGAGACGTGTAGAGCAAAGTTTCCGGTTTCTATCCGTTCTGGCCATTGCTGAGCTTTTCAGCACCCATCCTTCCTTAACACAAAACAAAAGTCCTCTTCTTCATCCTTGCAGAAGCCAGAACATCGCAGCCTCAGCTGCCACTTGCTCTTGGGGGCTCCATGTGCCAGAGGAGCAATGCCCTGGCACAGCTGTTGCTCTACCCTACCCCAGCCATATCTGCAGGAGTTACGTGTGCTGCTAAACACTGTCTTGAAGTCTTACACACAGCTTCCAAAAGCTTTTCATTCTACCAAGAGCATTTAAATTACCTTTAAAACACTGATAATTAGAGATAACACCAATGCAAGTTTACAAAAGAAAAAAATTGAGAGATGATCTAGGAACACAGATGCGCAATGAAGCTCAGTTTCAGTTTCGATACAGGGTTTGGTGAGTTTCTGTAAAGGAATGCAGGCAAATTTCAGTCTCTTCCAATGCCTGCTTCTGCCTGCAGTTACAGAGCTGTAAACCCCACTGACGTTAACACCGCACCACAGTACCTGGCCAAGCGAGGACCATGTGTACACCCAAGGAGGTCTAGGACTAGCAGACACACTGGAATGGTGCAGAGCCACACAGTGGCAGCTTTGGACAGTCAGCCTGACTTCCAGCTGCTGCTCTTGGCTTGCTGCTGCCATTGACAAGTCAGGCTGGGCTGTGTTTTGTATTCCTGAGCACCATGGCACGCTGTCATTTCCAGCCACAAAAGACAGCTAAAGGATCTGATACGGAGTTGATAACCATGTAGCTTCAAAACTTGATTGAGAGACACATGACCGTAAAGCAAACACATTGCAGTAGTTATTCCTTCAAAACAGCACAGCAAAAATCTTTTGGTTTGATATTGCATCTTTCATAACCATGTTTTTAGCAATACTACAAATTGCAGTTAGGTGGTTTTTGCTTGTGTCTGTGACACTAATCTCAGTCTTTGTCCCGCTCCAGTTAATAGGCTGCATTATTGGCAGACAAGGCAGTAAGATAAATGAAATCAGGCAGATGTCAGGAGCGCAGATCAAGATTGCTAATGCCACAGAAGGCTCCGCAGAACGACAAGTTACAATCACAGGATCCCCTGCAAACATCAGCTTAGCACAGTACCTCATTAATGCAAGGTAAGTTTGCTTTGTAAGTGATGATGCTTCTGCAAGATTGCTCTGTGTGTTCTCCAGCGAATGTCTGTTCTGGATAGATCCAGAAAGTTTCTTTGCAGTGTCCTTTTTGCATAGTATTATTCAATTCCTAATGGTTTATAGAGTCTGTATCATTAGAACCTGTGTTTGCTGTTGGTTTATTTGGAAGGCTGCTTAATCTGGTGCAATTCTAGGTACACGTGTAATGACAAAAGCTCAAAAATGCTCACATTGGCATCTGCTTAAAATATAGATGGTTAAGTGACAATTACAAATTCTTTAGAAGAAAATGCTTTTTCACAGATCCATTTTACTATCCTAAATGGCAAATATAGTGAAACAGATATTGCCAAACAGATTTAATATGCTAACTGGAAATTGCCACTCAGAGTTGATATTAAACTTACATTTGGTTGCTAAAGGAGCGTGGGGTTTATCTTTTCAGAGACAGCATCACAAATTTGTAAAAAGCATTCCCTAATGAGACAGGGTGGGACTATCTGCTGCTCCACTTCTTGGTGCCAGAATTAATGAAAGCACTGGCAGTTCAGCTGAAGCCATTTTGACGCTTAAGTCTCTATCAGTTTGATATGATTATTTAGAAAAATATTAAAATTGATACCACCTTTATTTGCATTATCTTGAGAAGACCGTGTAATGGATGTAGTGTTGTCTCACAGATCTACTTGTAAATAGTGGACTGAAGCAGTATATTGTGGGGAGGGGGAGCATCTCTGCATTTTGTAGCTCTTTTTTTTTCCCTTTCCTTTTTTCCCCACCCAAAATACTGTGATAAGAATCAAGCTTTGTGTTTAACTATGTTTGCTGTTAAGGTAGTAGAAAGTACATGATTTATATGTGGGGGATGGAGGGCTGTGGTCATAGCAGGTCTACTATGGCCCAGCCTCCTCTCCATCCCAGTTCCATAGTGCACCGCTGCAAGTCGCTGTGAATGTCTTATTGGAAGGAAAGCATGTTTGTGCAGCTCTGTGTTACAGCAAACGAAAATAATACTTTTCGTAATTCAGTTTGAAAGTAGTTTCCTAGGAAAAGATATATTGAGGGGTGGCATGCTGAAGCCTAAGATAAGCCATTGCCAGAATCCTAAACAACGTACAGCTCTTTTGTTTTATATGCTTTATAGCAAATATAAGTCACTTCCGTAAGCCCTGTAATCAAATAAAAATGTGTTCCCTCCTTTAACCCTTAAGGATATGTTCTTCTCTTGGTGTTCAGGGATTCCCCACACATCGAGACGAGAATAGACCCCTTCATTTTTAGTTGCACAAACACCATATGGCATGCATCTGGATCTCAGAAGATAACCATTTAAGATCTTCAAGACAGCTAAAGCATGCAAATAAAATAATGCACTTATTAATGGAGTTGCAGTGAGCTGCTCACCAGAGACAGAAACTCTAGTGAACAAACCTCTGTTTGACTCACTTTAGGAAAGCCTGTGAACTCTCATGCTTCTGTTTATTACTGTTCGATGATTCTTTTGATGGGATGGGATATATATGAGGTCTTTTAATATGCTTTTGCAAAGAAGAAAACTTCTCAGCAGTCATATATCACGGATACTCTATCTTATAGCCTGTGAAACCAGAAACAAAATATTTTCTTCCTGTTGAATTTCTAGATAGAAGTCATTTGTTACCATCATCTACAATAAACCATCATATATTCTTATGTACCGTGTGTTGAAACTGTATTTAGATGAAGTTACTTCACTTGTAAATGAAGACTAAGTAATGTGTAATAAATTAAACTCTAAGGTAACATAGGACATTAAGGTGGCTTTTTCATTTTTAAAAATGACACTGTTCCAGCTTTCTCTTTTCCCGAAAGAAATTCCTCTTCAGTTGGGTGCCACCATAGCAGTAGTGCGAGTTCGTAGGTGTTCAAGGCCAGGTTGGATGAAGCTTTGAGCAACCTGATCTAGCGCGAAGTGTCCCTGCCCATGGCAGGGGGGTTGGAACTGGATGATCTTTAAGGTCCCTTCCACCCCAAGCCATATTATGATTCTGAGAACTGAGAAATGCTCAGGCAAGAGGGAAGTCTGCTCTAGCTGGGGCTTCGGTGCTCAGGCAGAAGGCAGATTTTTGAGAGGCAGATCATGACTGCCACTGCCTGTAGACACTGAGAGCCGATTCCAGTGTTTGTCAGTCCTAAGCCTGCACAAGTACTGCTGTCTCTTTGAAAGATGTTGGCATGAAATAAAGTTTTGGGGAAGAGCTGAGAACAGTACCTGAGATATAGTCTGGTATGTCAAAATAATAATAATGATAATAATAGTAAATAAAAGCCTTATAAGCATTCAGAGTAAGGTTGACTCTTTTCTGTCCCCCAGAAGATCAGTCAATTCTTATGTTTTTTGTTTCCAGGGCCAGTATTTCTGCATAAATCCGTGTCTTACATCAGCATAGATGTAAGAAAAACTATCGGTCCAATCCGTTGTACTCCTGAAACGATCTGTGTGTATCTATCTTTAAACTATCCTCCAACCAAAGTTGCCATCTGTAGAATAATTTATCAAGTTGTTCTTAAGATGTTAATTGCAATTGATGTTGAGTATGTACATAATATACTCTAAATTATAGCTATATAAGTACATCAGTACTTCAAGACAGAGATTTAAATCTTTCTAAAGTGTTGTTTTGATTCTGTATTGATTACCCGAGCACTGACCTCTGTACAAGTAGAATGTGTCCCAGCTTGTTTGCAGTAGAAGTGTCTTTTATTCCTGTAAAATCTTCTGTCTCTTAGCTGGTCTCTGCTGTAGTAACTCGATTGTCATTATTGAATTCCATCTTCTTGCTTTTATTAAGAAACAGCAGTTTAGGTTTCCTGTGTAATGTTTGACTTTGGATTATAAATTAATTGTAGCCAGCAGCACTTTCTCCTTGTTGAAGAGAAGTTTCCTGAAGGTATTTTTTACTGGCATTTTGATGAAGGGTTAATTCACAGATCTAACAGGACCACCAGAACTATACTCATATATTCTATTCTTTTCACCAGTTTCAGGTAATGCAGGATGTGGCCTTCAGTGTATATATATTCATAAAACATAGTTTTTCAAAGAGGCAGTGTAAAATTGGCACCGTGAAATCCTGTATGAAGGCTGCCTCATCTGCTTTCGCATTCAGTTTTGTTGCATCTGCCATTGGTTTGGGAAACAGCCACTGTCACAAGACAGCTGATAGCTGGTTAGCTTTTGCCTTATGCATTAGCACTGTAATAAATGTGAAGCAGGGCAAACTAAAGCAGGCATTTAATTGTACTTGTGTGAATACACCAAAGAGGGAGTTTGAGTGGCTGCTGCCAAAGCCAGCATTTAGCCTGCGGGATCTGTTCTCCCTGGTCGTGCAGGTTGTTTTTATTAGATGCAAGGTAGGAAAATTTGGAGTTAATGGAAAGACTGAGTCCTGCATTATCTTTCTAGGTGTCTCCCTCCCAGAATAATACTGACTTAGAAACACAAAAAACCCCAACTGCATAAACTGACTTTTTCAAAACCTACTAAGGGATCACCTTATACCCCAAGTCAAAGATGTACACTGGAGTTGGATCCACTGATTCAATACTGTTGATGTAAATCCCACTGTGTGACTAGCATGTCTGACAGCACAAAGATGCTCTTGTCTCTGCAAACAACTCTACTGTGAGGGTTAGAGAAATTCTGAGCTGCTTATCTATGGGGACAGATAAACACCCTGGGGTAGGAAAACCAAAGCTTTACCTCCCACAAATGGGTCTGCTTTCCAAACCCTTGCCCTCCTTCCCTCCCACGCACCTTCTGACTCTCCAGCAAAAGCTGCCAAGGAGTTAATACTCAAGAGCCCTCTTTCTTTTGTGGGAAAGAGAGGAGCTCAGAGCTCAAGTGTTTCCTTCTCTCCTCTACAGTCCACTCCCCAGCTCAGACCCACTTCAGGTGTCCTTTAGACTCAGCAGCAGCCATGCTTTGGGAAGATTTCTTCCAAAATCCCCATCCCTTCTATAGCTTGGTCGATCGCTTGCATTGTTGTGCAGGCCTTCTGGTCATTGCCTTTCTCTGGCCATGAATAGACCAGGAGCTGTTACTCTCAAAACTGCATGGAAAGCTAAGGTCAGGAAAAGCAAGGCTTCTTCGAGTAGGGTGACCACGCTCCCTTCCCAACCTTTAGCCTGGCTGCAGCTGCTCTCTAAGCCTGCACACCCAGCCCCTAGCACCAACAGGGACCACTAGTCCAAACCCTGTGCTGGAAAGCTTTCCCGGGCCTGATGGGATTTGATTAGAAAGCACCAGGTCCTCTGCATGGCTGCCTGATCGCTTGCTGGCACTCCACTCTGGGAGGGAGAAGCTGCTGCAGCTCCTCAGCTCACCTCAGGAGAAAGCCCAAGAGCCTGATAAGTTCATAATGACAGAAAAAAAAATAAAAACAGAATAAATACATGTATAAGGGTAGCTAGCAAAGATTTTCTAACCCATAGTCCTATTTATATGCTAGGCTGCCATAACTCTCAGCTGGTCACATGCAAAATGCATCCTGAAATCAGTATTTTGGTTATTTGCTGACCCAAAACGCAGCACACGAGCTCCTACAAACAGCAAAGGGACGATTTCTCTAGGTAAACTTTTTCTCGTCTGAAAAAAAAAACAGCGTGTCCTTGAAATTACTGTATTTTAATGTCTAATAATGTACAGAAAAGCCTCAGTACATGGGGCAACCTCACCTCACCTGTCAATGGCTGGAGTTACACTAAAGTGAAGGTGGTTTGATACCTACATCCTCCAAAAAGCCCATGACTGCCTTGGGCTCAGAGGTCAGGTCAATCTGAACTTCCTTGTGCTGGTGGGGTCTGTATGACGATGTGTATGTTGTATCCATGTAGTACCATTGTCTGTCAGCTGTAAGCTCTTCTGTGTTCACTGTAACCACTGCCACAAGCTAAGATATTGCTGCTGTTGGAAGCTGGGGTGTTTTTCAGTCTTCATTTTTACTAATTTCCTTATAATTAGATCACATAAATATCTTGCTGTGTTTTTTTTTTTTCTAAATGTCTGGGGAAAGTACAAACTGAAGGGGACACACTGGTTAATCAGGTTTGTTTTATATGAAAAATGCACATTGACCTCGCGATGAATGAACTGAAAAACTAACTTTCTGGGGAAAGAAAAACAAAACAAACACACAAACCAAAATTTAAGCTTTAGATGGAAGCATCAAACCATTGCTCATTCTCCTCTCATCCTGGCAAAATGAAAAAAGGGTACCATTTACATCACAAAATTGGCAAATTGAAAAATTTACAAAAACCCCCCGCGTCCCCCTTTCAAAAATACCGTTAATTTTGAAAAGCAAAATTCACCATATCAGTGCTGGGGAGTAAACTCCATAGTTATTTTAAGTTTTCTTTTAAGTTACCTTTTTTCCATCTTTTTGCCATTTCCTGCATTCCTTCGATTTCTTTTTTTCATCTAAAAAGTGAACTAGCAAACCCCTCCCAACCTCTTTTTTCTTTTTTTTTTTGTTGGACAGACCTTTAGATTCTCAATAATGTTTTCACCATCAAACCATGAAAAACCCCTTTGTTATTTCTCTTCTTTAACACATAACATGTTCCTCCTTTGACCCTCATTTTCCCTTTTTTTCTCTCTCTCCCCCCCTCCCTCCCTCCCTCTCGTCTGTCCCCCTCGACCACCAATCTAATCCTGCCCTTTTGCCCTTTCGTGGTTGCTGCCCCTCCGTCCCTCCATCCCTCCCTTCCTCCTCCCTCCTCCTCCTGGCCCCACCACCCTGGCTGGACCTTCCCAACCTGTTTGTTCCTCTTCCTCTCTTCGTTTGCAGCTTAGAGATGGCTAAAGTCAGCACCCAGACCGCTTCCGTCACGACCCCTGTTGACCTCAACATGAACCTCTCTCAGTCTGCCACCCCTACCTCCACCCCCACCTCCATGGCCGTGCTGGCGGCCGCCTCCGCCGTTACCGTCAGTACCCCCCCTCCCCTACCAACTCTGCCAACCACCCACTATGCCGTTCCTGTCTCCAGTCTGCTTGGCATGAAAACTGTCCCACTCCTGGCACTAAATGCCGCGGCCGCCGCGGGGGCCACGGGGAGTTTGTCCGCTTACACTGCCAAAATTCCTTCGACGAGCGGGGTTAAGAAATCTGACCGCCAGAAGTTTGCTCCATATTGAAGGGATGAGACACAATCCAAGCTTTGCCAGCTCTACCAAGTGTCTGTGGTAGATCCTAGTTATCAAGGAAACAATACGGCATCTTTTTATTTTCTGTTAAATTGCTAGTGTTAACTGTTGCCGACTCAAGTCGTCTTCCGCTCTCCATAACGACTAACGCCCGGGCACCACCTACCAACTAGTTCCAACAGCAGGCGGCCACCAGCGCTGGGACTTGCTTTCCCCCCCCACCCCTGACGCCATCCCAACGCTGGGGCCGCGGCCAGGGCTGCCCCTTCGGCAGCACAGCAGGGTTGCCCCCACCCCAGCAAGGAGACATCTGGAGAGAAGGGAAAAACATAAATGAGGCAAAGTTTTGTCGGCCAGGTCTTGCTCTAGCAACACTGCCTGGCATATAAATACACTTACAGCCATTGGAAGGGATCTCTCCAACTGCAGAACAATTTTCTGTGGCAAATTGGTACCTCTGATGAAGTTTTCTTGTTGCTAGAGACTGCAAATCTGGCACTTTTGACGATTTCTAGCACCCCTGAAATCCCACGTGAGGTGCTGGCCCCCTCATTCATGGCCTGAAAACTCCCGTCTTCCCTGACCCGACACCTACCTGCAAGCAGGAGACAGGAGCCAGAAAGTACCAAACCTCAGGTATTTCTACATACAACAAGTGAAACTTTCTGGTATGAGGAAAAACTGCTAAATTAAAATGATTGGAGGACAACAAGAAAAAAAACAATCATGCACCTGTGCCTTTCCACTTCATTCTTTTAAAGGGTGCACCAATTATTCTCTGGTTTGGAAAACTGTAGTTTTAAGACTCTGTTTTACAGAGGGAGAACAGGCTCCTTTTTCACGCAGATATTTCACCCATACATATCGGCAAAGTGTTTATGTCTGTCAGTACTTAATAGCAGGAACAAATCAGCCACGGAGAGTCACTGTACTGGTACCCCCTCCCGCATAGATTCTGTTCAGCGAAAAATTACGATTTTTTTTTGTTATGTTTCTGTACAAAGTGCAGCCCTATTTAACTGACCACTCATGCAATCAGGTTGTATTGTAATTATGAGTAAAGTCTAGTGGTTATCAAAGGGTGTTCAAAGGTTGCTGCCTGGACAGATGACATCCCTTTAACAAGAACTTAATGATGTTCAGATTAACTAAAACCAGACACCTAATTGCAGCCAAGCCGAAGAGAGCTGGGTGATGTAATGGCTGGTTGCTAGCTGTTGGAACTAGTTTTTAACTGCATTTTCCGTTTGTCCATCCACCTTCTTTTTATTTTCTGTTGCATAACTCAGTAATGCAATATTGTTTTCCTCACAGCTTCTAAATCCAGCATCCCACGAGCCTGCCATGTTCATCCACCTTGCACTCCTTGGACACAAAGCTTTAACAATTGAACTGTATTCAGTGCATTTTAATATAAACTAAAAACACAATGCAAATGCAATACTTTTTAAGATATGGTATTTCAAAGTGTGTTATTATTATTGTATAGGGCTAAGTACTATCTCAGTATTTTGTGTCATTTCTGTATTCTGTGGGCTTTCCTCACCTTAGTACCTTTGCACTAAGTTTTGTCACTGTAATCATTTCTAGAGCTGCTGTTGTTATAGTTTGCACTTATCCAAGTGGGGGTTTTGGTTGGTTTTGCTGTTTGTGGGGCATTTTTTTTTTGTTTTGGGCTTTTTTTTGTTGTTGTTTGTATATAATGAAGGAAAGACCGGAAAGAATATCAAGGCACCTCAGCTATTTAACAGCTCTAGAGAACTGCTGTAAAATTGTTCTGGACTATTGTAACTATTTCAATAATTGACATTTTAAAAACAAAACAAAAACCAAAAAAAACAAAGCACCAACCTCTGTGTGAGAAAACTTGCCTGCATTGAAATGCTATTCTATGCTGGTTGTAATCAAAGTGTTATTTTTTTAATAGTGAGAAGATTTTTTTTTCTTTTTTGCCTTTTTTCTTTTTTTTTTTCCTTTTCTTTTCCTCGTTTTTGTTCCTACATTTTAGGCTGTCTTCAGAAGTTACTGGCCTGGGGGCTCTGTAATGTATCTCATCATGCCCTAGTGCATTAGCCACCAGACAGGACTTTTCCAAAGCCCCATGAGACAATGCTTTCTATGGACTAATCTACAGAGGAGTTTCTGCCATTTCTAACTTTCTTATTATTCTGAGACATCAAAAGAAAATATTTCCTTTACTCTTTAAGCAACTGTGCTTCCTAACTCTTGTGTTGCTTTCATTACTGTTCCAGTTTTAACACTGTTGTGGCTCATAACATAAAGCAAAGCAAAGTTATTTTCGGGAGTTAATTTTCATTGATGTTCATGCTTTGGCTAATCTGTATGAAAGCATGGGCCGTTAGTGTTCTAAACCACTGTATTCAGCTAGAGACTCGACAGTAAATTAATTGAGACGTTTTTATAAATAAATTTTTTTCCTGATTTAAAAAAAAACAACAAAAGACGTGGTAGCTTTGTGCATACAACTGTTGTGTTGTTTGAACTTTGTTCTTTGTAACCAAGTTGCTAATTTGTCATTTGAGAAACACTATTTTATGGATTGTCAAACTAAGATCATAGACAAATTGCTTGTTTTCGTTAATGATTAAAGTTTCGTATCATCACGCTTAAGGTCCCAGTGCTCATTGGGAAGGAGTGTAACAACTGTGCAATTCTGGCAATGTTAGAAAGTACACAAGACCAATGTCAGGAATGATGAATCTTATCACGATTAGATGGAGCCAGATTGTGTAATTAGTGGAGTAATCGGTATTTCTGCCAAAGGTTATTTGGTTTTTAACAAAGTTGCTCTCGGATAACTTCTTACACTGCACAGAAAAGTCAGAATTTGGCTTCATTCTACAAGAAGCCACTGATTTGTATCTGTCTCTGGTGCTTTCCCATACTGATTTTGAGATCAGATACTGGGGAAAGAAGAACAATAACAAAAGAACAAACTTACGTGCTGAGTACATTATTGCTAAGACCCTTCGTGTTTTCCCATTCCCAGCAGCGCTGTTCAGTCAGGAGGCTTCTAGACAACACCTTTCATGCTGCCAGGAAGCCAGTCCAGCTGCTGGGAGGAGAGAAAAAAAAAAAAAAAAGGAGAATGGAGAGCTGGCCCAGGGAGGTACCTCATCCTGCCCTGACTGCTTGAGCCATTCAGCTCCTCCTTTGGACCTGCTGAAGCACTGCAGTCACAGCCTCAAGTTATCTCTTCACAAGACAGTGAAAAAAAGGGCCTGACCCTGAGGCGTTGCTGCATTCAGCACTTCTGGCTGCCCTCTGGCCACCTCTCCTCTTGAAGCATTGGCAATTCATATTTACTGCTTTATCCTCATGAGAAAACAGAGGTTTGGGCAGTGCAAGTGAGTAGCATCCTTAATGACATGAGACTAATGCTACAACCTCCACCCCTACTGCACTAAGGTCTCTACTTGTATTTAGCTTGGGGTCCCAGTTGCCCTCATTGCCCTGGCTGAGCATTTGTGGGGTGTATCAATCAATCACTGTTATTTTCCATGGACTCTAGGGTACAGAGAGCTCTTAAGTGTCTGGGTCTTGAGTCTGAGCCTGGAACTATGGTATGGCCAAGACATGCATACAGACTTGGAGATCTGTAGAAGTCAACAGCTTTTTCAATACAGGTGAAGTCACAGGGCAACTAAGAATCACAGAATCATTTAGGTTGCAAAAGACCTTTAAGATCAGGCTGCAAGGGATATTTCCAGAATGCCTCATTGAATCCCAGGTTCCAGGAAGCCTTACTCGATGTTGAATTAGGTATTCCAACCCTTAGGTTGGAAGAACCATACGTTGTAGTACTAACATTGATAAAATTCTGTGTTATTACAGAAATCATATTTATATTACTTAAAATACATTAAACTTAAAATGTATTTAACATCTTACTCTTGAAAGGAGATCTGAATCTGCTTTCACAACAGAGATCTCCATACTCCTCATTTCCTAAACGCGTAATGTTCATTTCCTCAACAGCAGAAGCTATTTCTCTGACTAGTGTAAATGGAAAAGAAAAAAAAAGAAAGAGAACATTACTGAAGCTCAGCACTAAGTAGGTCAGGGCTTTGCTCTCCCAGTAGAGCTGCTAGGGAGAGGGCAGCAGCAGCTCTGTCAACTATAGCATCTTTCACATAAATAATTCCAATTATGTGCCTTGCAGAATTGGCTAGAAAAGACTGAGAGTTAAACAAACAAACGCAGGGGAATTTTTGTGTGTGGAATGAGGAAAGGTGAAGACACATCAACAAAGGAAAAATAAGTCTTTCAAGAGAGCTTTTGAAAAAAAATACAGGCAGAAATGTGATACATTTGAGTTTAACTGAGGACTCATTTTAATTATTTTAGTTGGAAAAGATTTCTGAATGGCAACAAAAAGCTCCCAGATAGCTTTTAATATACAGAACAGGCAAACAAAACATGAGAAGGTACATCTAGAGGGAAAGGGAGAAAAAAAATATTATCCAGCAGAGAAAACTAAACGACTCTTGTCCAAAGGTAGATAAGAGGAAGCAGGCACCTGATATGAAAAGGTCACTGCCCACACAATTGAGTTTCTAACTGAAAGACAGCACAACTTCTGCAGCTTTCACATCATCAAATCAGTATCAGAGCTCTGGCAAACATCTCAAATGAATTCCATCAGCTCTATTGTGTTTCTCAAGTGGAAAAAAAAAAAAAGAAAGTATGAATGCTGGCTGGAACAGTCAACCAGAAGGAAAACAAACAAACAAAGTTAGAGGTATTCAGCCACATAACCTAGTCCAGAGCTAATATGCAGGGTGCTTTCTGTTCTCAGACGTAGCCAGAAAGCACCTATAGACCCTAAGGTGCATATTTGTGCCTGTCAAGGCTCCTAGGAAGCTAACAGCATCAATCTTACTGATGACATGAATGTAGGCACCTGGTAAGTGCCTCAGCCTCACCAGGCTGCATGGGCAAGGTGTTGCTGTGAGGTTTCACAAGACAGTCTTTAAAGCAGGTGCTGAACCTTCCTGGCCCAAAATAGGCAGGAATGGAAGCTTAGCTGGGTTTTTTTCATTTGTAAATACCCAACAGCATGAAAACAAACAAGAGGGAGGGCGATGATAGATACAAATTCAGTTTCTTCCATAGCCTCAGTCTTGGCTAAGTGCATTTCAGCACTATTTGTGTACTTGGAACAAGACCTTCTCCTTCTTGGGCGAGTGTCATGATTATCAAACGTGTTCATTAATTCAATCCTTTCACAGTGGCACAGCTGCTACAGGGAAGACTGATGTTGTTAGGTTGTTCACCTAGATCACAGGAACTGTCTGTTCAGAGCACAGCATAGAGAGGAGGAATTTGAACAGAGATCTCTTACATCCTCCGGAATTGCTGTAACCACCAGTGACACAAAGCATTATTCTCTCCACAGTATTTTTGGAAGAAAGACCTGGTTTTGGTGTCTACACAAGGGATTTGCTTGCATTTATTTTCCCAGCAAACAGGCCAGGATAGTTCTATGTGAAATGAACAGAAGATTAAATGAAGGCAGATACTGAAAAAAGCATTTCACACTGCAATATTTCAGTCTCTTGGTCTGAGCCTTGTAACTAGGGATACAAGTACCTACTGCCTTTCTTGCTTCCAAAGTGTGCTTACTCCTTGGTTCCAGGAAAGAATGCTGTAGTGTTGATTAAATCAGTTTCTGCGGCAACACATGTGTCCCATCACTCTACAGGCTGGCACGTGTCTCAAGACACTAAGCGAAATGAAAGAGAAGTGTCAAAATCATCTGATGTTACCTAACAAAAGAGAACTTCTGAAACATTTTGTACTCACATTATGCTTTCTAACGACAGCTACAGCATTGATTCCAGTTGGCTGAATGCCTGATTTCCTAGCGCAAGCCTTCTTGATTTTTAAGAAATGAGAAAGTATTTAAAGGCTGAAAATTTTTGAGTAATGAGTTTTCTGATTACAGCTATTTCTAGCTCATTGTTTTTGAGATTATAAAATGCAGTGAATTTAATTACAGTGGCATGTAAGAACCAAAATTTGTCTCTCCTCAAATTGAATTTGTTGGCAGCGGGTCTGACCAAAGCTAAGGTTAATGTTCTTTTTAATCAGCATTTGTAATTCCGAAGCAAATTCTAAAATTAAATGCCTTAGGGGAGGAATGACAATCAATCATGTTAGCAAATGAGAATGTCACTTTGTTTATTGTTGTTATGTTAGTTTTGCACAATCACTTTTGGGCTCCTCTGTACCAAATACAGCCCTTTTTTTTCCACATCTACTTCTAAGTCATGACAGCAGCAGCTTATTTCTTCCATGGCAGGAGAGAAGTTAGCACACAGATTATTGCTTGTGACTGACTGCACTTGCCAGAGAACAACTAACTACCAACAACCTGCAGTTGCAGCTGTAGTTGGCTGCACCCTGCATAGCTGTTTCTTATTACTCCAGTTCAAACCTGCACAGCCACACACACATTTTGGCCTTGGAGGTCACTTACTAGTTTCAAAACCACTGAGCTGAGGAATCACAACTATTTTTTGGTTGTAAATTTTTTAATTTGTGCAACACTTCTCATTATTATATCAATAAATAAGAATTACAAATGCTAAGTCTTCCCCTTTAATTCTGGTTCTTCAGTTTTCTGGAAGTCGGGGAGATCAGATAATTAAAATAGTCTTCTCGATTCCACTGTGCTAGAAATTCAATCTTCCATTTTTAATAGTGGCTATGGACAGAGCTAGTTATTAAGACTACTTTCATCCTTATTGTACAAAACCAGAATTCAAGTAACTTAAGAACTTTTAGAAAGAGATTAACAAAGTGCGTATATTTAACAATTATTTACTCTCGTTAACCATGTAGCTGAATAGTTCATCAGAAGTTCATAAAAATTTTGTCTAAAACTGGGGACATTTAAAATATGAACTAATTATGTCTACATTTGTCTAAGACACAGGAGATCATTTACCTTGATAAATTAGCTACGAGATCCCTCCAGAAAGCATCAACTCTTAAACAAGCAACAACCAAGAGGGACCAGTGCTGTCAGTTACTTCCCCAGCAATACATAACCCATTGGCTGGTCCATCACCATTAGTTTCAAGAGAAGTTACACAAGGATAATAAATAGAGTGATAAAATGAGTGATCTGGCCTTTATTCCTACCATCTGTTCCTAATAATAATTAAAAACATGGGCTGTACTGGTTTGGATTGGAACATACAAGCTCCCTCCACTGTGACTAACTTCACTGCCTGTAGCTTCTTACCACTAGGTACCGCTAAAGAGGGCAACTGAACTAAACCAGCTGAACTGTTTTTTTCATGCTCAGTTCCTTTCCGGTTTATTTGCAGTTGAAACCTGCAGATTCTTGTACAAAATTAAGTTACAAATATATGTACAAAATAGAATTTATAAACTCAGAGCCTGACATTTTTATATTGCAAAAACTTGTATGTCCATGATGCTCAGTGTGACGATTTTAGTCACATCTGTTTCTCTGACATTAAGCCAAATGCAGAGTGTGGTTCTAAAGTTCAGTGTTGACAAGCCGGCACGCTCTGGTGAATGAGGTCAGCCAAAAAGCAGGTAGAACAATTAGAAACTTAGCTTAGCTCTTCTCAGTGAAACTGGGGGCATCTTCTGTTTTGTTTTGGAAACAACTGTCCATCTGCTAATATTGTACCGCCCCTCAGGTGAAAGGTCCCTTTATGGTGATAAATGGATCTAGAGATCTTTCACAGCAGCATGGTAGGCACCCTATACATTAATATTCAAATGTTTCACGCTATAGAAAGAAAGTTTATTTCAGTTTTGGCCCAACTAAGATTTTCCAACTTGCCAAAATATTATTTGTTTCAATCCTCTCTGAATGTTTCTGTATTTCGTATTTCTACAACACTCTCTGAATGTTGCTATCTCAACAACAGCACCAATTCATCTAAGACTGCAGTGTTGTGTCAAACATTTTAGCAGTAACAGCTGCTTACACTCATGGTTATTAAATCATCCGAAAAACAACGGCTGTTAGCCAGCATGTGAGTAGGAATAAATAGATGCACCACACTGCTGAAGGACCACGGACTGAATTTTGACATATAAATATAAAGAGCTGAACCAAAGGATCACGGAAACCAGGAGTGGTAAAAAGAAATATTTCACAATATAGAAATGGCTCCCACCATATTGTATGTTTCTTCCAAACCAGGCAAACAGAAGCCACTGTGTTTAGTTTTTCTCTTTATTACTTGGTTAATAAACATCTTTGATGCAAGTAATGCTCTCGTAAAAATAAAGCTTGTTTTTCTCCCTTTAAAACCTCACTAAATTGATCTAAAACTAGGATCTTTTAAAAAAAGCAAAATGTTAAGCTGTTCCTTCACAACTTTACTTTTCAATAAAAATTAAACTACACATTTCTCCTATTTTTTCAAAAGTCCTCAGGAAATTAGAAATGTTCTAAGATACGCAAAAGTAAAAAAATATGCTCCAATTTTTTTAAAAAGATACTTACCAAAGCTCAAGGTAGTTCTGCTTTCCATGTCACAGTCTTGTTAAGTTTGTTGGTTCTTGATTTTACTTCATCCGTGTTTATCAGAACAGAAATCAATTTTAGATGCTCTCTCTGCCTAAGATACCTTTAGAAAACTTCCAGCTATACAAATGATTTTTACCTCATTAGTTTCCAGTGCAGTCAGTAGTTTCTTCTCTGGCATTCTGGCACCCTTTCATTTAGTTATGCAAATATGTAACAATTGTTTTCCCTCTGGTTCAAAAACCATGTGAAGTATGCTACACTATGGCTGGAATAAGCAAAACAAGGTGCCATCAAGACAAATATTCAGCACTGCCTATGGTGCATCACAGAGTTTAAAAAGTGTGGAGCATCTGTAGCTCCGCATTTCAGTGCTTGGTCCTTACATGCACAAAGAAATTGTAACAGATCCTGAAAAATGTACATATTTTATTGGGAGCTGGGGCAATGGACAGAAAAGCACTTATAAATTTTAAGATAATATAAGTGCATAATATTTTCCCTTGCTCCCTAATCTGGGGAAACTCCATACATCGTCACTTTCGCAAGTCCTTTACTTCTATACACAATAAACCAAGTCTTAAAATTGCCAGATAAATCTAATGCTTCCAAAACCTTAAGAGATTCTTCAGTTACTTATTAATCCCATTAAAATACCTCTGGTAGGAAACCAATAAGTTTAATAGGAAAGGTGCATTTAATATTGTAAAACATTTGCAATATACAGTTTTTACAGCAAGGAATACACCATTGTAGATCTACAACCATTTTTTCTTAATATACTTGGCTTTTTACTGTCTCAATCCTCTTTCAATAAATATTGAACAATGGAAGTAACATTACAGATAAAGAAAATAAGTGTTGTAGAAATGCTACAACAAAGCCCCTTTCACCCGCCAGTCTTGAGATAGCAAATCCTGCAATTCTTCTTCATCTTCGCTACCAACAGCCTCATCCTCTTTCTCTCGAGTTGCTCTTAATCTCATGGCTTCTTTTAACTTCTCCTTCATCACATCCTGGCGGTTACGCAAAAGCTCAACACGGCGATAACATTCACTGTTGAAAAGTAAACCACCTATTAACACTTGTGGTCTTTCCATATTGGATTTTCTACAGTGCTGAATTTTCATTCTAGAACTTTGGATTAAAAAAGTTCCACAGCTTCCCACTAATTAAAAAAATAAGCTTTTAATGTACTAAGCACACCTTCTCTGTATTACTGAAGTGGAAACAGACCAGAGGGGAGATGTGGTCAGTTCTCTAGCAACGAGATCTATTCCAAGTGTTTAACAACTGCAATACTACCACAAAGCATTTTTTTTAAAAAAAAGCACAAACCCAATATCCACATCCACACAAGAAAAGATGCCATTCATTTGCTCCATTTATGGTTTTCTTATATGATACAAAGGTGAGAGATATCAACTGGCTATCAATTTTGATAACTTAGTGGTGGCAGCTCTGAAAATAAAAAAAGCAGCACAAGTGTTCTGATTCTTTATCTGCTTTCTTTGTGCTATAACAGAACATTTTAAGTAAACACAGTCCATGAGTTTCAGCTTTCTATCTACTTAAAAGGTGTTGTCCTTGTAGTATGTTTTAACAAAGTATATTGTTGAAAATGCCAAGTAGTATCAGCCTGATTTAAATACATCTTTGCTTCTTTCATTGCTATTTGCTAAGAAGAGTCAACAAGGAAAGATTATTGTCAGGATCCTGTTTCCCTTTGCATGTCTGCGATACGATTACTTACGGGCGGTCACAGCTGATGATCTGAAGGCTAAGGAAAATGTGAAATGTCACTGAAATTAATTTGATTTTGAATTTAATTTGAAATAGCCCGCATTTATAAATGCGCCCAGAAGACAAAGCTACAAAACAGTCTTTAAAAATCTATTTGGGACTTCTATTTTGGGAAAAAAAAAGTTACGGTAACAAACCTGAAATTCTCTACCCATTTCTGAATTTGGTTCTAAGTGACTGACAAGAAGGAACGCTCAAGGACAGCCAGGTTTAGCTTAAGCGCTCTGCAAAATTACTTGAATATTGTTAAAAGACATCCCTCTATTACCAAAGCTCAGTTCAAACCTAACGCTATTGTTATTATACGCTGATACAAATCTGGCCAGATGGCTTAAGCCTTGCTTTAATTTTTAGTGTTTTCCTTTTGTTGAAGGGTTCATTAAAATCGTAATTCATCTTTTACTGTTCAATCGCTAGCACTGCCATAATCACTGTTAATCAGTGTGTTAAGCTACATGATAAAAAGGTAACAATCTGTTCCACTAGGCAGTATTTGCTGACCCAACCGCTACATCTCCCATTTCAACAAAACAAAACAACACAACCCACTTCATGTAACGAAGTGCATTGTTCAACAAAACCTTTAAGTAAACTTCTTTTACTAGAAATGAGGAGAGTTAGTCACAGAAAAGGGCATTTTCAGTATAGCAAATTGATGGTAATAACACAAATCTCGTTATCAAAATTTTACTTGCAGTGCAGACCTTGGTTTTTAAAAACGTTCACACAAATTCTACCTCAGTCAGAACTCACAGAGAAATACAAATTAAGACATTTGACGGGGGAAGGGGGACAGTTTATTCAAACAATTTGCCTTCTATTGCTTTATTTTGCTCACGCCTGCTTGCTGTATTTTCAGTGATTCTAGCACATTCTCTCATTGCAAATACATACACAGCTTTGCAACAAAACTCACGTTTTTATTAGGTATCATTCTGCAGTTTGAGGGAGTCTGTCTTTCTCCTTTAAATATTCAGGTGATTCATAAAAGGTAGTATCACAGAAGATTACAATTAAAACTGTTTTTATCACTCCAGTCAAGTAGTGGTTCATTACTGGTGGAGAACAGAAAGTTTGAGGAAAAATTGATCTACTTACATCTGCTCGTCAATTTCTCCAATCTGACGATCTAGTCGTCCCTCCTCATCCTCTTCTGCCACTATTGCTTCTGAAATCTAAACCAGAAAAGCGCTAAGAAAATTCACTTTCATCTTGAATCCCACTGTTGTTCCTTTTTGATGTCTCTGTCTTCCCTTCCTCCCCTCTACCTCAAGTCAATGCCAATCTCCTATATGTATATTCCCACCTTCACAAAAGACTCTGAAGGCAAACATTGAAAAAGACCGTGCTCTTATTTAGTTTAAAATGGAAACTTTTTTCCCTTAAAAGTTTAAAGTAGTTTGGCTTCTTTGGGGTTAATTTTTTTTAATTTTTCAATACACTACTACTTGAAACTGAGCATAAACAAACTACTCGAATCCAAAGCCTGAGGCTTTTGAAATAGGAGCTGTATCTCAATGCTTGGGACTTAATTGCACAAGCTTACTGCAAATATTGGTTAAATAGTCACACTAGATCTCGAAGTGTTTCTAACCTGTTATTTTTTTCAGCATATACTTTCTCAAATCTGAATGTCTGGGAGATGCTATGCAATCAATGGTCCACGCATAACTGAGAAGATTCCTTCTAAGCTGAAGAATTATCTGAATGGCTAAAGCTAGCAAAATGTATCCACCACTGCTTCTGTATGAACATTTCGCTCTGTTTATAGTGCTGACCACTTTAAAATGAGCAATGACAATTTTTTTTTGCACCACTTTCTTCACAGTTGACATATAAGCGATTATTTAATTAAAATTAAAAAAAAAGAACAGCAAATATTCTAAGGAAAGACTGAGAACACCAGGTATCTTTAGTGAAAGTTTTATATTGTACAAAAGGATAGATAAAAACGTGTTCTGGGAAGACTTTCCATGCAATGCTAAATAGTAAAAAAAATGAAAGTACAGAAAATCTGTGGCAAACTTGCGTCTCACACACACACAAAAACTTCTGTCACTTTGGGGTTCCTTTCCAGTACATATAATTTAACTATAAAACCCAGGATACCTACATTTTATAGATTCTTCTTGAGAAAGACAAGCGGGTGATGTTTTGTTCTGGTTTTTTTTCAAGGTTAAAATATGAATATATCTCATCTAAAGAAGAGCTCATGATTACGTTCTGTTTGGATACAGGACACTGATCGGAGCTATAGTCTACCTTATTTAAATGCAATTCAACAAATGTAATTAGATATATATTGATGACTGGATCCTGATCCAAAGTTTTTTCAATTTAATTCCTCTTATGCGGAAAATATAAGGAACCCTTTGCTCATTTATAAAGTGCATTTAACCACACACTGCATTGCAACAAACAGCTGACAAATGCAGATGTCAGTCATTCTGCAGAGCTGCATGAAACTGTTGTTTTCCTTATTGTGTATAGTATTTAGAATCAATAAAAATAGATTCCATTACTTACTGTGTTGACCTGTCGCATTGCCTTTTGAAATTCATCCCATTCTTTGTCCATCTGATCCTTTGGAGCATCAACTTTTCGCACCTAAGGAACATGAAAAAACAGGCTTATTAACACTTTACACCTAGTGACTCTCTGGGGCCCTGTAAAATCTGGAGGAATAGGACAAATTATGCTGTGTTCTCAGAAAAGCCTGGCATACATACTTCAAGTATTACTTTCAGTTATTTATATGAATAAGAGTATGCAGCTGCACAATGGTTTTGGAGGAGAAATCCGACTCTGCTCCTGGATTAAAACAAGGTCCTTGACTGTATCATTAACGAATAATTGACTAAGAATGGATGGTGTGGAATGTTTGGATATAAAAAAGTGACTAAGTCTGTTAATTTGACAGTCTGTAATTTCACTACATCAGGTGGTAACTTTTATATTCTTCTGTAAGCTGCCTGTTCAACTGTATATAGTGGCTATCTCACAAGCCCAAAACCAGTGAATTATTTGCCTTTGGCATAACGTAAAATATCAAATAATTCAGTCACTAGTCTGACTGGTATTAGGTAGTCTGACTGTATTTCAAATCTAGGCTAGTTTTATTGATTAACTGAAGAAATAGCACAGCTACGTGCAAGCTTTAGCGGCATGCAAAGCTTTTTCTTCTGAGGTAGACAGCATTAATTACTAAGAAAAGACGATTTAAAGTAGTAGCTGTAAGAATGCTTTTAAGATCTACAATTAAGGCAATCAAAATCAGATTATGCTTTTAATACAAGCGAATAAACAAGATAATTTACCTGGGTAACCAAAACTTCCACAATTCAAGACTGGAAGGTGTGGCATATGTTAGATGTCAGATTATGCCTGGCTCTGGACTGCGTGGAAATTATATAGCTAGGAGAACTAAGCAGTTTGAGTAGAATAATTCATGACATTATCTTTTTGCATTAGTTTTATTTTTCCTTTATTTGTTCCTTTCTTTTGGTAACGCATCATCATGGTAAAGACAAGAGTTTGGTATGTTTTGTTCCTGAATGATTATACAAAATCCAATAGTATGAATTAAGTTTATAGAATAAGTTAGAAGCTTCCAAGCAAACCATACACTGGGAAGTAGTAGTCATCATTTCATTTTTTCTGTTCTGTGATTATTTCTACCATATGTGTATGTACTGTGTTATTACGCATTGTGGTTGTCTTTTGTAATTCATAATTATTTGTATTTCTTACAATAAATTTAAACACTAAAGATATTATTTTTCCTTGAAATATTTATCTAATCCAGAATTCACATGCTTTATAAAGTCCTGACATAAAGAACAAACATTTTTCAAGCCCACAATCTCCCTTCCAAATGCTCACTATTAATATTGAAAGTAATTACTTTGTGTATGATTCCAACACAGAATCACTGCAGCCACCTCACAAACATCTTCCTTCCCCTGCATATTAACTAAATTTAGAAAATACTCTTTGAAAAGAAGAGCACCTGCAAACAATTCAAGGAAGAGCTTATTCGAACATATATTCACTTGTAAATTTTACCAGCTGAGGTGATAACCAGAACAAAGATCACTAGCCAAGGTCCTCACAGATCTAAACATGCTCCTTTGCCTGCTACTCATTCCTGCTTTGTACAAGCTTCTGAACTCACGGTGAAAAAAAATATAACACTCCAATTAGTCATATGCAACGTAAAAGAAAAAATAGTGAGGCTTTTTCAGCTACATATTTCAATTTCAAAATATCATTATTCAAATCTATTCGCATATAGAATCATGGAATTTTAGAAAGACCTGAGTTGGAAGGGACCCACAAGAATCATCGAGTCCAACTCATGTTCTTGCAGAGGACACCCCCAATGTTCACACCATGTATCTGAGGGCACTGTCCAAATGCTCCTTGACTATTGTCAGGCTTGGCACCATGACTGCTTCCCTGGGGAGCTGTTCCAGTGCTCCACCACCCGCTGGGTGAAGAACCTCTTCCGAATATCTAACCCAAACCTCCCCTGACACATCTTCTTGCCCGTCTAGCAACACGTGGGCATGAGTCCTGCTGAAAGAATCTTGCCAGAGCAGATAAGAGACACCTGAGCTTGTGAATGGGACAGTAGAACTGAGCATAGAGCAGCATTATTTGGAAGGTCCCCAAATCAAAAGTCACAGCTTGACCTCACAACCCAATTTAAATATACCAGCTGCCTTCTAAAATATGAACAATAGGAAAATACACTCAAGGAAAATAAAATATACTTTGAGCCTAGTAACACTATTATTTCAACAAAGAAAACTGGAAAGCCATCAAATCTGTGGTAAATTTTACAAAAAAGATTGTATTTCAATTATCAATGTTTATTTTGGTCATCATTTGGTACTGTGCAAGCAGAAGGAATTATTAGTATGAACTATTTTGATCAAAATTCCAAGATCTTTCTCTTGTGGGTTTGTTCGAGAAACACGTTGAATGCCGACATTTCTTTTCCAAATGTCAAAAAAAACCCACAGTGGTAAAAGACAAGAGGGGTGTAAGCCAAGTTCACTGTTGTATTATGTCAGAAACAGAGGTTACAGCATATGCCATGATCTACATCCTGTTAGGATGAAAATAGCTGTAGTACCAGTCACATAGTAACTCTTAAGATTTTTCAACAGGATCTCTCAAAGGACATTAGAGAACTATTTTTTAAATCCTAAATTCAGAAGCAGAATTGGATGTACAAATCCAATTGTTGCCCAAATCACAATCAAATTTTGTTGCCCAAATCACAGTTGAGCAGTTTAACCAACAAACAGCACTTCTTTGGTTTTCTTTAAGAGCCACAAAGGAACCACAATCTGTCCCTTTTCATGTCTCCTAATTAACACACTTCAGTCATTTCTTATATTCTGATACGACTAATTACCTGGAAAAGCATCCTCACTACTCAGAAAATCATTACAACTGGCAGAAATAAATCGAGCAGCATAAAGACAGCAGATCACTTACTTTTGCATCCACTTCAGGATCATCAAAGAAACCTTCTGGTAAAGCTTCAGCAGTGTTTTCTTTCCTGAAATATTTGATTACAATTATCTTGAGTTAACACTTTACAGCCTGCTTTACTGTAGAGTTAAAAATAGTCAAGAATAAAATCCATATTCTTTCATAAAAGGACCTAGAAATGCAGTGAGTTTTTTTATTCCTCAAGTTCTACCTACAACCATCAAAACTTGTTTCTTCATTTTGGTCTACTAACTTACAAAGAACCGCAGACAGGCTTAAAACTTGCTGTCAAAGCAAGAGCTTCTTAAACTATTATTTCTGGTGTGTTGAGCTCTCAAATATTTGAACACCACAGCTTCTATTTTTTGAACACCACAGCTTCTATTTTTTGAACACCACAGCTTCTATTTTTTGAACACCACAGCTTCTATTTTTTGAACACCACAGCTTCTATTTTTTGAACACCACAGCTTCTATTTTTTGAACACCACAGCTTCTATTTTTGAAACCCTAAACCATTGCCAAAAAAATGCCTAAGTGAGCTGAACCATTACAAATGGTTTTCTTTTAAACAGTTAAAAGCAGCAGCTGATACTAAGCTTGAGAAGTACCCTGTGTTAAAATTTGCCAATAAAGAGGTCTAACAGACACTGTGTGGCACAGCTCCATCTCTTATCCTGCCCTCAGGGTGCAAAAGACCTGTTTCAAATAAAGCTAGATGCTGATCTATATACAAACTATTCTGAATACAAGTTAACAGTATGACTGATTTCTAAATGATCACAGTCTCTATTTCCTGGAAGGATAATGCTTATTTATGATTCCCAAATGTACCAGTATTTGATGTGCCTGCTTACCTTTCCACTACCTTCTCTTGTATCTCTGGTTTCTGTATAGATCCTGAATGAGAAACTACAGGAACAGCTGTAGGTTTGCTGTCAAAGAAGTCTACAAGAAAGGACAGAAGCCTATGAACAAAAAGAACAATGTTGAAGCTTCTTTATAAAGTTTTGACTAGGCAGGAATTTCAATTAATACCTTACTGAACCAAGAGAAGAACAGCTAGACATTATTTCACTTGATAGCCTTAAAAATTTAGAACTTAAAATCAATAAGCATGCTGAGAACACACCACAAAATAAAGGCTCTCCCTTTTGTAATTCCAACATTATACACCCTAACCAGCTAATAGCAATAATTAGAAAAATAAATGCAACTCCTTCCACCATCAGTTAAAACACAGCTTCTCCTTAATGAATCACTTACTATTTCAGTCAGCATTACCTTCAGGCAGAGAATTAGTCACTACTTCTTGAGTTGGAGGTGGAATTTCAGTTTTATGCATAACAGAAGATTTGTTTGATTGATCTTGTTCCTTCTCCTCTTCTTCATCATCGTCATCGTCATCGTCATAATTTCCTGACAATAAACTGGGACCTGGACCCTTTGAGAGCTGTTTGCTTGCACTAGCTTGCTCTGTTTCATCAAAAAAATCTGCTGGTAGCCTAGTAAAGAACACACAACATACATAACTATTCCAAACCAAAAATCAGTTACAGTCTCGCATCCAAAGCCTATTCATTCTGTAAGCAATATGATCTTCTAGATACTGCGCCATACACTGAAATGCACAGCTACTGACGTAGCCACTGTCTGAAGGCAGCACACACTTGCTGCTTTCATTTGAAGTTCCCCAGAAATGTTCACGTTAATCCTGAAAGCACATTTCAGTTCCATTTTTGTATTTGAATATTCAAGATCAGAAACCCGTGCATTTGGAGTAACGGTAGCTTAGGAAATTCTGGTTTCACATTCAAAGTTATTTGCATCAGTATACCTGCTGTGAACAAAATTAATACGAAATTCATAGTTCAGCAGTCACACTAATGCCACATAAACCTGAATAATAATAACCTGCAAGGTAATAATTTATACTGTGAAGAAGTGTACAGGAGACCTGCAGGCTTCATGTGACATCTACCAACCCCACAAAGATGTCCAAATACTTTCAGAAATCTTTAGTGGCAGTTAAAATGTTTAACCCAATCCCTTGAAGTTAAATACATTCCTTTATTTGTTGGAGTTCAACTGCAAGACATGCATTTACATGAATTTTAAGTAACATAAATAAATATCATTTAAATGTAATTTAAATACACATTTAAAATCTTAGTTTCAGACTACCATCTCTTCTGCAGTATGCTGACATTAGAGATTAGACTGCATGTCACAATCTAGTTAGTTTCATTCTAGCAAACTGCATAATACCACCACATATTAATCCTTAAAAAGTTCATAGTGACAGTAAAGGAATTCCTGTTTTGTCAAGGACTCCAGGCTTAACACCGTAATTTTATCATCTGCACTGAGGAAGATGCTGCAACATTCAGGAATATACATTCACATTAGAAAATGTGCAGAAGCAGGGATCTGCTGATTCTCTGTATCTTTATTTACCTTTGGCTAGAAAGGTGAGACAGGGAAGAACAGGCTGAGAATACAGCAGTCGGTACAGTTACAAAGATACTCATGCATAGTAACATCTACTTACCCAGACGTAAACGTGTGTGGCTTTTCGTCTGTACCTGCAAAACAGCCAAGAGTCACTTCTTACAATTCATGCTTTGAAAAGAAATATCCTTCAAACAGACTCCTCCTACCACAGGAGGAAGTTCACAAATGCTCACTTCAATGGATTTCATATATTTTTATGTTCTCTAGCACCAATGGAAAAAAATTAACTATCTTTCCTTTAGGAGGAACTTTCTTTCTTTCTTGTACAGTTTAAGGTAAACCAGTGGTTTGATCCCACAGAAAAGGAATAACACCACTTCAGGGCAAGTGCTCCTACTGTTCAACTTTAAAAAAACTTACTTCTGGTTTTGTTTGGACTGAGCCCACAGCGCGAAGACCTACTTTAACCCAATAACCCAGAAGAGAACTACACATACTGCAAAAAGTGCAGTTTTCTCCTGATCAGTGAACTCAAGAGCAAGATAAGACTTTTTTCCCTTTTCAGCAGCATCATGTTGACATCAAGTCTTGTGTATTCATGCTCACTTCCACAGGAAAAAAAAAACAAAAACGTTCAAGACGTGAAATTAGATTCTGTCAAGTGCTTGATAAGTACTTTTCCTCCTTACCTTTTACTCTCTTTAACTCTGTATTTTCTGTGTCAACAGTTTTTCTCTTGACAGGATGAGATGATGTGCTAGCAGCTGAACCAGTTGCTGTCTGCTTCGTGCCTTTTAATTCTGCAACTCTCTGTAAAGAAGTACAAAACTCAGAAAGCTTTCCTAGCAGGAACTTCAGGAGTGTAGCTAAAACACAGTGCTTTTAGAGAAGTTTATTCCAGTAAGCTAGTATCTTTCTAAAACAAAATCACTGAAACAGACATCATGGATACAGAACCCAAGATCAATGTTTTATGCCAGCCTCTTTTATTATGTGACATTGAAGCAGAGGAATTAACACTTGCACAACGGAGGCTGCACGAGTGAGAAAGCAAAGAGTAAAATCAGTAACACAGCAGTAAAACACCAAAGTAAAGAGCAGGAAGGCTAGACTCATTCTAGGGTCCTGGAATATTGTTTTAAAATTAAAACATAGCAGTAGCATTAAAGGACTGTGCCTTGCCACAATGATCTACTCAGAATGCAGGCAATGAACTAGGAACCTCTCAGTTCTTTTGTTGTTTTCCTCAGTACTTTTAAAAATACATGCAACCTCTCAGTTCCCACTAATCAGCAGAATTTAAAATTATTTTAAAAATCAGACTTAAGACTGCATCCAAGGTACAAGCTCCATGATACTGTTTTACAAATAAGTCCTCTTTACTGCTAAACTATAAAGAAAAAAACCCACATTTTCTTAACATCATGTGAGCTGCCTGTATGTTATCAACATTGACAACAAAGTGATCCCAAGGAGAGTTTCCCAGCCCAAGCTGCAGAAAAGTGACAGTTAAAAGTCACTAAGATGGGAGCAGCTACATCTTAAAAGAATGCCCCTTAAAAGACATGGGATGATTCTCCCAAGTGCTGGTCTTTCAGTAGGTACATAGGTTGCAAGTAAACAAAACAAGACTGAACAATCGGACTTGTTTTAACACGACTCTCCTAGCAGATGCTCCACTGTTACCTGCCCACGTACACCTCCACCAGCACAGAATCACAGAGACTGGAAAAGGCCTCCAAGATCAATCAGTCCAAAACCACTATGTCTACTAAACCATGTCCCAAAGTGCCACATCTACATGCTTTTTGAATACCTCTAAGGAAGGAGACTTCACTACTTCCCTGGGCAGCTGTTCCAATGTTTGACCCCTCTTTCAGTAAAGAAATTTTTTCCAGTATAGAATCATAGAATAGTTTGAGTTGGAAAGGACCTTAAAGATCATCCAGTTCCAACCCCCTGCCATGGGCAGGGACACTTCCCACCAGACCAGGCTGCTCAAGGTCCATTCTAACCTGGCCTTGAACACTTCCAGGGATGGGGCACCCACAACTTTCCTGGACAACCTTTGCCAGAGTCTTACCACCCTCGTTGTGAAGAATTTCTTCCTAGTGTTTATTCTAAATCTTCCCCCTTCCAATTTAAAGCTGTTCCCTCTCATCCTATCACTACTTGCCCTGGTAAAAAGTCCTTCCCCAGCTTTCCTGTAGCCCCATCAGGTACTGGAAGGCCGCTATAAGGTCTCCCCAGAGCCTTCTGTTCTCCAGGCTGAGCAATCCCAACTCAGCCTGTCCTCACAGCAAGGGTGCTCCAAACCCCGATCATCTTTGTGGCCCTACTCTGGACCTGTTCCATCAGTTCCATATCCTTCTTATGTTGGGGATTCCAGAACTGGACACCGTTCTCCAGGTGAGGTCTCACAAGAATGGAACAGAGGGGTAGAACCCCCTCTCCCAACCCGCTTACCACAATTCTTTTGATGCAGCCCAGGACAGTGCTGGCTTTCTGGACTACAAGTGCACATTCCCAGCTCCTGCTGGGCCTCTCTCATCAATCAGCACCCCCAAGTACTTCTCCACAGAGCTGCTCTCAATCACATCACCCCCCATTCTGTACTGATATCGGGGGTTGCCCCAACCCAGGTGTAGGACCTTGCACTTAGCCTTGTCCAACCTCACGAGGTGCACACAGGCCTACTTCTCCAGTTTGCCCAGGTCCCTCCGGATGACACCCCATCCTTCTGGTGCGACCACTGCCCCGCTCAGCTTGGAGTCGTCCGCAAACTCGCTAAGGGTGCGCTTGGTCTCGCTGTCAACAACAAAAGCCCTGCGACCCAACCGAGCTGACGCCAGTTGCCCCGGACAAGCATCACCCCCCGCCCCAGGCGTGCGGGAGCCGCCGCCGCTCACCTCGCGGTGCTGCTTGCCCAGGACGTGTGTCTGCCACAGCAGCTCGCTCTTCACGGGCGCGTTGCACAGCGCGCAGCTCAGGTGCCCCAGGCTGCTGTACGTGCGGCCGCCGTTAAGGAACGGGAACCAACAGGAAGCAGCGCGGACCCCAGGCCCCGCCCAGCCACCCGCAGCCCCCGAGCGAGAGGGAGCCCCCGTGTGCCGAGGATATTTGGCGAACGGCGAATCGATGCGCTTCTTCCCCGCGTTCTGCCGCTGCTTCTCCCGCATGAGGCGCCGCAGCTCCTCCTGCCGCACCTGCTTACGCCCCGCGCCGACACCGCCCGCCGCCGCCATCTTCGCCCAGCGCACCCCGCGCCGCCGACGGGAGGGGGAACGAGAAGCCCGCGGCCGGGGGGAGGAGCGGGAGCGGAAGCAGGGGGCGGGACTTAGATGGGGCGGGGTTTGGGGATCTCGGATCGGGGGCGAGGCTAATGCCGGAGGGGCGGGGCCGGGGCGGGGAGGGGAGGGGAGCGAGCCTCGCACACGGCCTGGGGAGGGAGGGGAAAAGAGGGCAGGGGGCGTGGCTTAGGAGGGCAGGGCTTCGCTCGGGAGAGGGGTGAAGGAGCGAGCCCCGCCCACACAGCCTGAGGGGCACAAGGACAGGGGGCATGGCTTCAGCGGGCCTTGGCGGGGAGCGGGAGGGAGGGCAAGAGGCGGGGCTTGGGTCTGGGGGCGGAGCTTGAGTCGGGACGGAGCTTCGTATGGGGGACGGGAGCAAGCCGCACCCGCAGCAGGGAGAGCGAAGGCAGGGGGCGTGGCTTAGGCGGGGGCGTGGACTAGACGGGAGCCCTGGCCCCGCCCCCTGCACGCAGCAGGGCATCGGGGGAGCAATGAAGTCCCTGCCATTCCTAGGAACACGTCTATATTGCGCAGCATTTGATGATGGCCAATCCAAATTATTACTCTATGATTCAGTCTGCTGCTGAACTTTTTCAAAGTGTCTCTCCACTAAATTATATTTCATTCACCGATTACAGATTCGCATAGAATCTGTCTGAAACAGTGCCATAAAGGGACACTGTGCAAAGGAGCAACCCAGAGACATCACTACCACAAAAAAGTACTTTTCCTTTAAAGCAGGATATTGTGATCACAGAATCACAGAATGACCTGAGTTAGAATGGACCCTCAAGGATCATCGAGTCCAGCTCCTGCCCCTACACAGGACAACCCAAACATTCACCCCACGTGTCTGCAGGCATTGCCCAAATGCTTCTTGAACATTGTCAGCCTTGGTGCTGTGACTGTTTCCCTGGGCAGATATCCCAGTGCTCCACCACCCTTTGGGTGAAGAACCTTTTCCTAATATCCAGTCTGGCCCTCCCCTGACACATCTTCCTGCCATTCCCTCAGGTCCTATCACTGGTTCCCAGAGAGAAGAGATCAGTGCCTGCTCCTGCTCGTGCTCCTCCCTTTGTGAGGAAGCTGTGGACTGTGATGATGTCCCCCCTTGATCTCCTATTCTCCCGGCTGAACAAACCAAATGACTTCACCCACTCCTCATGCAACCTCCCCTCTAGACCCTTCATCAACTTTGTGGTCTCCTCTGGACAATTTCCAGTAGCTTCATGCCCTTTAAATTATCTGGCTCAATGAGTTTTTTTCAGCAGTTAAGCCTTTGGAGCATCACTTTAATTAAAGAGGCACCATCATCCAGCTGCTGGCCATGTCGCTGAATAAATTCCCCAAGAAGTGCCCAAAAAGTGTTCAAATTAATGGGGGAAAAAAACAACCATTTTGGAACTGGATGGGCTTTAAGGTCCATTACAACCCAAACCACTCTATGATTCTGGGGTACACTCAGATCCAAAACCCTCAATGCACAACACAACCGTGAAGTTGTTGATCTGCTCAAGGAGTGCTGATCTGCTTGAGGCAGGAATGCTCTACAAAGGGACCGGGACAGGCTGGATCTATGGGCCGAGCCAATTGTAGGAGATTCAACAGGGCCAAATGCTGGGTCCTGCACTTGGGTCACAATAATCTCATGCAATGCTACCAGCTTGGAAATGTGGCTGGAAACTGCCCAGTTGAAAAGGACCTGGTGGTGCTGTTCGACAGACAGCTGAATGTGAGCCAGCAGTGTACCCAGGTGGCCAAGAAGGCCAACAGCATCCTGGCTTGTATCAGAAAATGTGTGGCCAGCAGCAGCAGGGAAGTGGTCGTTCTCCTGTGCTCATCACTGGCGAGGTTTCACCTCAAATACGTAGTCAGCTTTGGGTCACTCAGTGCAAGAAGGACATTGAGATGCTGGAACATGTCTAGAGAAGAGCAACGAAGCTGATGAAGGGTCTGAAGAACATGGGTTATAATGAGCAGCTGAGGGAACTAGGATTGTTTAGCCTGGAGGAGGACACAGGGAGACCTTATCACCCTCTACAACTACCTGAAAGAAGGTTGTAGTGAGGCAGATATTGGGCTCTATTCCCAAGTAACTATTGATAGGATGAGAGGAAATTGCCTCAACTTGTGTCAGGGGAGGTTTAGATTAGATATTAGGAAAATTACTGAAAGAGTGGCAATACATTGGAACAGGCTGCCCAAGGAAGTGGTAGAGTCTCCTTCCCTGGAGGTGTTTAAAAAAGCAGGTAGACGTGGCACTTTGGGACATGGTTTAGCAGGCACGGTGGTGGTGTGCTGATGGTTGGACTTAAAAGAACTTAGGTGTCTTTTCCAACCTTAATTATTCTATAATGCTATGTCAAAAGTGCTTTTAAAACCCAGCTTTTCTTTACGCTTCAGCCTGTTGCCAATCACAGTAACATTCCAGGCACCAAGCCCCAGTACCAGCAGGCCCAGCATGGCAGCTGCTGCTCCCAAACACTCCTCCTTGCCTGCACAGCGCACTGTATCATGGAAAGCAACATGCATTCTCCCCACTAAAACACAGCCCATCTAGAGCATTTCGTAACCACACCATGACCAAGGACAACAGAGAACTTCCATATTTTATTTTTACCTTTTCATTTATGATGGTACAATAAAATAATTTAACTAAAAAAAGTCTAGCCCCACATTCCACAGTGTCAAATGCTCCACTCCAAACCACTAGCAACCGTTAAAAAGTCAAAAAAGCATTACTCCAGGTTTACCACGACATTTCCTTTGGGAGGACTTGGTCACAGAGGACACCACTAAAGCAGTCTATTTTATGCTGTCCCAGAGAGCAAGTCAGGCTCCACATTTCCCTGAACATCAGGTTTGGTCCACAGGAACTGGGGGGAGAAAACAGGGCAAGGAATTTTGTGCTTCGATTTCCATTTTCATAAAAGACAAACTTTGCGTTAATTCATTTTGCCCAGATGGCAAATCTGAAGTGTGTAAACACAGCCACAGCAACTGGAGGAAGACAATGGGGTAAGTGCAACCAAAGCAAAAGGGAATCACTTCTCTTTTGACATGATCAAGGCAGATGGCTGGGGTGAGGAAGAAAATGATTCAGCAGCAAAACAGGTGACATAGTACGCTTGGACTACAGAATCAGGGAGAATACAGCTTTAGCTTGATTGAGATCTGTGTTTACCTTCATAAATTTTGAAGAATATTTAAAATCTCCTCTTCCTTCCCCTTCCTCCCGCAATTGTAGTCTGCTGCACTTCTCATAAGCACAGAAGTTTGCTTTCACTGAAATTTAAGGCTATTATGAAAAAACAAAGTGTACGGCTCCTCTTTCAAAACTAAGTATAAAAGTCAATCCTTAGATAACTCTAAGTACAATAATATGTTTTCCAAAAAGAATCAACTCATTTTTGTATTTGGAAGCCAAAAAATGTGTACTGCAAAGGTTTGTCTTCGAACACTTATACTTTTGTCCTAGAAACCAAACACTGATACCAGGAGTTACCACTATAAGGTAACTCCAGCTCAGACGCTCACCTCTTGCTGAATCCAGATGTGCTGGTGGGAGAGGTTCATCTCCACTTTCTTTGCCTCAAAATACGAGATTATCAAAAGACCTGCTATGAAACACCTTTAAATTAATTCACCTGGCTTTGAGACAGGCTGAGGATAGACTCACACAAGCAGAAGTTTTTTGGAAGGAGTGCTTGGAAGACGATGTTTGCCTATAGCCTTGGTGTTCTCACCCAAGAGAAGAGAATATAAAAGAAGCAGCATAAACGGACACAGCCCTTGCCATGACTACTGCTTCCATTTCTCTTCATGCACACTAGAGGATAATTTGCTTATTACACAAGCACCTGTATAAGTTCAATGCATGAGATAACTCATGTTTGAGAGGGTGAAGACCCTTTCTACCACAGGAAAGTGAATCATTTTGCATACCCTGAATTAGGCAACTATGTTGCTGGTGGTTTAAGATCAGCTGAATCTGGCCCAGAAGCAGCACCAAGCTAGGCAGGGCTTCACAAAAATGACTACAACCAACTTGTCTTCCTCCTAACCTTAAAGTGCTGGAAAAATGCAGCATTGATCAGACTAGTAACCTAGGAAAAAAAATCCACAGTCCTAACCAAACATATCATTTCCTAATGTGACAGATGAGCTTCTGAGGAGTTCAGATCTTAAAATCCTCCACAGATGCTGAGAAGAGATTTACATGTGGAAAAAACACAACCTTGAAGAAACTGATTAACAGTAAAAAATATTGCAACTCCAATCTTGGTATTGTCAAAAGGCATTTTTAGAACAAAAGTGGCCCTTTCCAGGGAAGGGCTATCGCTGCATTTGTCCAAGGCATTTTTCACTAAAGAAATGCCCCTCCAGCTACAAGGATCAAAGATATCACTTTAATAATACTACTTTAGGTATTATTTAAGGTTTATAACTTATTAGAATTTACAACCTTTTACACACATTTCCTATTTTATCTTGAAAGGACAGCTAATCTTAAAACGGTCTCATGTGGATAAAGCTTGCTACCTACAGACCACTTCTAAACATTCTTAGTCTGCCTCATTTGAGATGAAAGAGATTTTATTTTCCCCATGGAAACAAGCTCCTTACCAGTCAATACTTCACCAGCCGCTGCAGATATTACTGACCTACCAACCAGAAGCGCTGGTGAAAAAGCAGCTCCCACTACAGGTATGTTAGCTACAGGCTCTGACCAACAGCTCTGGCAGTACCTGCTGACAGTTATCATACTGTCTTCTGCAAAAGCTTATTTTTCACCTAACAGAGAAGGATAAGCATGGCATGTAGCCGACTGGAACAATCAGTCATAATCCTCAGATGAATGGCATTGCTAAAATAAAGCTGTGTCACTTTGTAATATGTTATAAAAAATTCACTGATTACCTTAACAGACTAGAAATAATCACTACAATTTTTCATTAAATATAGCATCATTAATTTAGTGAAATCAGAAAAAACGTATAAAAAGTCCTTTCAAAATAGCTCCTTAGTTATACCTTGCTTGAACCAAACCCTTGGTGTATGAGCAGCATGAGCAATCTCATTTCATTTACCATCATAACTCAAGAAGGAACACAAACAATAAAAATAAGACTAATCTATAAAAAACACAGTACATCAAAAATCTATTTAAAAAACCTACATCTGTATCTAGGAGCTCAGTAACAACTTAAAGCACCACTCAAAATTAAGTACCATACATGTTACAGTACATTCCATTTATTATGACAATTTAAGGCTAAAATAGGTACGACTCCCTTATAGTCAAGCTTTCTTATATTTATAAATGCATACAAACATTAAGTAGATACAAATGCGAAGTGTTTTCTTTATTGCTCTGAGCTGTCTACTAGAATATTCGACTCTCCCAGATGTTATCTCAGTTTGCCTTTTTCAGTCAAGCTCAAGTCCTACAATTGCAACTTATGGCACCTGTACGATTACAGACCTTCTTTGATTTGAGCTGTAAATAAATTCAAAGACATATCATACAAAACCGCCCATCACTGCAAACTTTGTAACTCAGTAAACTAAACATTCATCAATAGGATACGTAACAATTCACCACAAAGATTATTTCCACCATTCTTCAGGAAGGATTTTCTTTTCAAATTAAAAGGTCTAACCAAGCGGCAAACAAGACAACCAGCAAGAAATGATTGACTGGTACCAGTCTAACTGACTGGGCTTTAAAAACAAACAAAAAAAAGCTGAATACGTGCTCCAAAACAAAGAGCAAACTCGTCTTCTTGCTCATAGAGCAATTATGTTTCCTAATTATGTAGGGCAATGCCTCATTCTGCCAATGCCAAATTCTTTGACTGTAGCTTGTCCATTTCTTGACCAATATTACCTTCAATGGTATCACACTGGGCAAGAAAAACCTGAAAACAGGAAATAAACAAGCGTTACTGTAGATGCAATCATAGCAATGGTAGATGCTTCTTAAGAATAGAAATTGCAGTTTCCATCATGAAGAAGCCAACTCAACAACCACTTTCCAGTTCAGTTTTGGTAACTGCTTATTCAAGATTCTTTTTTTCCAGAATCCAGCAAGAAACACGGTATTTGATAAGGCAATAATGTAGTTGCCCATCCTTATCGGTCCTGCCACTGAAGTACTTTGAGTTGATCAATGTGGGAAGAATGGAAAATTTCACAGAGGACCTAATCTCGCTAACACTGGTGTGTGAACCATCCGGACTCTTAAGGAGAACATGAAGAAAGAATGCCTACAAAGTCTTGAAGGTCAAGAAGAGACAGCAGTGAGAAGATACTGTTTAATAAACACAGAACTGAGATAAGGAAGTTAGCTTTCTTATGTTAAGTGTAGTTAAATTAGGATAGAAACTGAAACAGGATTGTTGTAACTTTGTAGCAATCATTAGCTGATAGAGACTATAAAAGCCACTCTATTGTATTAATAAAACAATTTCGATTCTGTGAGATTCTGATGTTGTGGGATTCTTATTTCGCAGAATTCTGGTTCTGTCATCTCGCGTATCGGGGTGCGCGCTTCAATTCCCACAATCCAAAGCTGATAAACAAAAATAGGGATCACAAAGATTTCAAAAATGTTAGTGCTTCAGTTTGGAACACGGCTTTTAAACTCTTTTCTAAAACACATACTTCTGAAACTGAGGATGGGCACGACAAACCTACTTGGTCAAATCTGAAACAAGCTTTCATTAAACCAAGGTCTCTTCTGTTTCTCAGGACCATGGGGCAACATCTTTGTGAGCAAGTAGTTGGTGTGCCTCAGAAGACAGAAGGCTCCTTTCCAAAAAGGGCACTCCACAGCACCTGAAACTTTTTTCAAACCTGCCTACAAGTTCTTAAAAGTATAGCAACCCACACACAGCAATTCAGAGCCAGCAGCCACTGGTCACTTTGCTTATACTGTACAAAGCACAAAGTGTTTTAGGCCCATTCCAATGTATGCAAGTACATTGTAGTTTCTGAGTTGATTTCCCAAAATCAATTCATGTCTCAGCACTCAGTTTTGCTATGCCTGCGTGAGACTTTGAACAGTCAAACCAGATATTTAATGTTATTTACATTAAAATGACATTAAGAAATTTCGTTCCCTCTAGAGTAGCAAACTGTTGTGCCAGGTGAACGTTTCTCAGCCAGCACACTGGTTTGAATCATGTGTCTTCAACCAGCCCCTTGAGCTGGCACCTACCCACTTCTGTAAGGACTTGAGGGATCAAAACATCAAGGTGGCAACAATTGCAGTAGCTGGCTGCAAATGTTCCATTTAAGCCTGGAAGACGGGATTGCCAGCAAGAGGAGGCAGTTAATAGCTCCCCCTTGCTTTCATGAGTAATTAAGGGTAATAATCATAACTTGCCATCATCAGCTTGACCTGCAAAAACAAATACTTGTTGACTGCTCTTGGTCTGAAGACTCTTAAGATTCTTTTGCAGTCCTCAAAGGGTTTATAACCTACAGCTGCAGAACACTGTGCCTATAAAAGCTCATCAGTAAACTTGACCTCTACTCAATAGCCTGTTTAATGCTTTAAAAGCAGTTCTTACACAAAGTCTCACTTATTTCTGCAATAACTTCACCAAGAATGGAGCTCCAGTAGCTCGCCATACCTCTATTACAAAGTTCTGCCGCTTTCATTAGGCACATGGAATCAAGAGCATGTTCAGAGCCCCATACATCACAGCTATACCAGTGTCCATCTTCATCTTAGTTTGCATTATCTGAACTTACATCTATAACTGAGTATAAAAAGTGCTTTGTCCCTAAAGCTATAACAAAAACCATTTCTACTACTAAGTACATCTTGGTAGGTAGGACTTCCTTTAAAATAGATGGATATTTTTAAAAATTTGAAAACCATTAATTAAAAATATTTAATAAGGTTACAGTAAAAGACAAAACCTTTCAACTCCACATATGCATGCAAAGTACTTTTACAAACAATTTTCAGGAGTCTAATCTGTGACTGAATCTCGCATAATACAAATAAAACCAGTAATACAAGTAGTATCACCATTCATTTATGGAAGTCTGACTTTGAGAGGGGGAAGGTCAAACTCTGGTATTTATTTGCATTCAGTTCTAGCTGTCTATGGAAACAACCTCTAGGAATTTAAAGCATCGTACAATGGCAAAGCAATTAAAAACCCGACCCCCCAGCACAGCTGGTCTTCTGTACAGATTTTACTTTAGAGGCTTGCTCTCCATAGAAAGTTGGTACATTGCAAAAGAAGATAAATTTTTCAAAGAACACCTCTAGCAAGGTCCAGCAGGAGTTAGCTGACTGCATCTTTGTACCCAGGTCTCATTCATTAGTCCAACTCACCAAGATACGGGAAAGGAGGAATGATCCCATTTTCTTTACAAGGTATCGGAATTCCTTTACATCATCAGGCAGCCATAAGGCCAAGCACTAATGTAAATTACAAACATTACCTGAAAACAGCATGAACTATGCAAATCTGTAATTTGTATGCTGTTTTATAAAGCTATTAAATACCTCCCAAAGGGAGATCATAAGAAATACCAATGTGAGAATAAACACTGACAAAATCTAAGCTCTAAACAGCTCTCATTTTACAAACTCTTGGTATACATGTGTCCAATATTAATGGAAAAGAAAACAAAACAAAACAAAAAAACCCACAAAAACTCACCTGAACCCTTTTTACCAACCCCTTCTTTTTCAGTTTGCAATCACTGAAATTCTCTGGCAGACTCTGCAGTAAAATAAACAAACAAAGAAGTTGATGCAGCTTAATGTTGAAATTAACATATTAAACTTAAAAGAAAAAATCAAATGAATCCAAGAACCCTCTGAACAGGCATTCTCAAAATGCCAAGCCTGCTCACTGAGGAAGATTACACAAGAAAGAATTCAAAAGAAAAAGCCATAAATCCAGAAAGTCAGGGATGTGGCATGCCGATTGCAAGGAACTGAGCTAGCAAGTCTACCACGTGTTCTTTAGGTAATATACAGCAACAGACTACATACACTGCTCCTGTCGACTGTAGTGCATGCTAATTGCTCTGCTGAGCTTCAACTTCAGGTCTACTCAGAGACTACAACATGAATTAATTTCCTATGAGCACATTTAACTCGGTCACTCATCACCATTAGGATGCATCATCAGTAGCGCAGGCATCATCAGTCTGTTTAAGCTGTACAACCAGTCTTCTCTGCAATCTCCTCATGGAAGGCAAGAGATGTGAAGTGTTATGTGTCAATAGCTTTTAATTTAATTCAAACTGCATCATTTTCTGTACTCCTACCACCCAATGTATTCACGTATGTCATCTTAGCAAATGTTATATGATTTGCTCTTTGGGAGCTATGAGAAACTGGGGGCGTTGGTGGGCAACGGTGCTCAGGTTTATGATGTCTTTCTGAAATAGGTAAAAAAAACTGTACAGGTGATTATCATTATATAAAGTTTATGTGAACATTCTAGTGGAAGGTGTCCCTGCCCATGGCAGAGGGGTTGCAACTGGATGATCGTTAAGGTCCCCTCCAACCCAAACCATTCTATGATTCTTCACTGTGCTCTCACTGTTGATGATCCATAAAAATCTTGGAGTTTCTCACTGGTATACCTTTTACTTTTCAAACTGGCTCCATATCAAGAATAGTGGTTTCCCTGTACTACTCGTTTCAGATTAGTTTCAGCTAAAATGCAGGCCCCACTGGAAGGTTTAGATACACAATCTTCCGTAACAATCAAAGAAAAAAAAAGGTGCTCTTTTAGTGTCCAGCCAAACATACATGGTCTTGAATACAAAAGTCTTGCACACAAACTAATGTGGGAGTTAAAAATACACAAGACTCCACACTGAAAAAACAGGAAGTTCAGACATCCCACTGCTCCAGTATTTGTGCAATAATTAGCACACTGTAAGTGATATCAGTCAAAGAAACAATTCTCACCAGGCTTAGCACGCTTTCCCAGAACCGTGGTGACCGGAAAAGGGGAAACATTGAACTCGTTTTTAGAGGGTAAAAGCGGGACCCTGGGAACTACCTAGCCTCACCTCCATGCTGGGGAAGATCAAGGAACACATCCTCCTAGAAGCTATGCTAATGCACAAGGAGGACAGGGAGGTGATTTGAGACAGCCAGCATGGCTCCACCTAGGGAAAGTCCTGCCTGACAGAACTGGTGGCTTTCTATGATAGAGTGACTACATTGGTGGACAACGGAAGTACTACGGATGTCATCCATTTGGACATGGTGCCCCATAGCATCCTTCTCTCTAAAATGGAAAGACATGCATTTGATGGATTGACCCTTCAGTGGATAAGGAATTGGCCAGACGGTTGGATCCAAAGGGTAGTGGTCAACACCTCAATGTCCGGATGAAAACTGGTGACAAGTGGTATCCCTCAGGGGTCTGTACTGGGACCAGTATTGTTTAAGATCTTCATCAGTGACATAGACAGTGAGAATGAATGCACCCTCAGCAAGTTTGTGGATGATACCAAGCTGAGCAGTGTGGCTGATGTGCCTGATGGAAGGAATGCCACCCAGAGGGATCTGAATATGCTCAAGAAGTGGGCCCATGTATTCAACAAGGCCAAGTACAAGGTCCTGCACCTGGGCTGGGGCAATCCCCAGGATCAATACAGGCTGTGAGAGCAGCCCTATTGAGAAGGATTTGGGGGTGCTGGTGGATGAAAAGCTCAACATGAACTGGCGATGTGCAATCACAGACCAGAAAGCCAACCATACCCTGGGTTGCTTCAAAAGAAGTGTGATCAGCAGGTCGAAGGAGGGGATTCTTCCCCTCTACTCTGCTCTGGTAAGATCCCACCTGGAGTATTGTGTCAGTTCTGGAACTTTGTTGATTTATGTAATGTCACCTTCCTTGGATTTACAGCACAGGATAGGATCAGAAGCTGTTATTACTTTTTTTCATCAATGGTCTGCCTAAAACAAAAACTCCTTTAAACTAGGTGGCATATCCATTTTCCAAAGTAAAAACTCTTAAAATTGCTCATTTTGGAAGCTACTTTGCTCTTTACAAAGTGTAAATTCTACAAAGTGTATTTACTAGTACCACGTACCGCAATAAGCTCTTGCTCACTGCAAAATTCTAAACCTGCATGTCTTGTCCCAATAAGCAAAACACTGTGAAAAGGTCATATTACATGCTCTTATTTCAGAAACTGAACGCTTCCAAGACATTACAGAAGAATTGAGAAGTCATTTTAAAGCTGTGGGTGAATCGTATTCAAACACCAGTTCTTGTTCACAGATAAAAAAAGGCAGCCTTTGGAGTCACAGGAAAAAAAAAGTTTACATTAGTAAGTTACACGAACTATTCTAAGGGATGTTGGACATAGGACCCTGAAACCCCACAAGAAAACATTCCTATTTTTCCCTTGGTTTTCAACAACATAATTCACTTTTTAAAATGAACAAAATATGAAAAGAAACATCTAATATAAATAGAGTATTTTGACTCCACATATGCAATAGTCTGAAAGAACAAAGATTGTTGAAGCCTAATTGTTAATGGCTGATTCTCACCAGAAAATGAAGGCATTATCTCACTGCCACAGAAATTTTTCTATGCCTTGAATTTTTCCATAGTAGTTTGATGTCCTTCTCATACTGTGGCACACAAAACTGCACACAGTGCTTGAGGTGGGGCCGCACCAGTCCGCAGAGCAGAGCATTAGCAATAATAACTAGAAACATTTTTGGTTTCTTATCAAGGTGCTTAAAGAAATAAAAATCACCCTGATACACGTGGCACCAATGCCATTAAATTGCAACGTTTTTTTTCTGACAACACTTGCATCTAACATGAAGCTTTTTTGTTAGTTTATTTTAAAACTCCAAACCAACACAGAATATTTCAGTATGTAATTTTTATTGACTACCAGCCCTTCACTTTTTTTAACTTATTTTTAAAGAAATTGGTAAATTGGGTAAAAGCACATTATCTTGACGATGACTCTTTTTCAGATCTGAGCAGTTTGTTTAAAAGCACGTATTAAATGGCAGCATTTGTAAACAGGTTTTCTGAATGCAGAAGTGGTAACTAAGTGCTCAACCCTCACAGATAGATGACAGTATTTACATGCTCCTTGTGCTCTGGAAAAATTTTCCCTGGAAGCTTTGATTTTATGTTTATGATTCATGTTAAGACATTTAAGAATTATAAGAAATGTTTTTTATCCAGGTAAATTCAAAGGCTTATTAATAAGTTCACATCTTATTTTAAGTGGCAAGAATTCCCAGAAGCCTGGGAAATGTTTGCTACTGGCACGATGATGTGTTTTTTTCAGAATACTTCTTTCTTTTAATCCTTAAAATGTTAATTCAGTATTGACTTACCAAATGAGAAGTGTAGCTGGGACAAAGAGACAGTGGAAAAAGCTTCATCAGAACAGTGCAGCAATTTAAGTAAGTTCTACAGAGGAATTATAAAGAAAAAAAATCCTCAAGAAAGGAGGATGGGCCACCAGCACATAATTATGAGTCAGTAACGTTACCAATGTCCTAGTACTGATACACACAGTTTGACAGATGATTTTATCATGAATTCATGTAAACAAAATCAGTGACTGATATTTTAGAAGAGAAAGGGTTTTTTTTCAGTTGTTTGAACAACCTGTTCTCTGCAATTTATAGATTACAAATCTGCCATTTCAGAAGAAATCATCATGAGAACAAAGTATTCTTTCAGATTGCAGTATTGGTGACAGACTCTACGTAAATTAGAGCAGGCACACAAGAAGTACACAGTGTCATGCCTGTGGCTTAAAATTTTCATACTGATCTCAGAAAATCTTTCCTTTTTTTCTTGAAAAAGCCTTTCAGTTAGTTAGAAAACTGTGCTAGCTGACCAAGTCAAGGATATTCTGTGTTCTATTCAGCAAGATTTGTAATAAGCAATGTACTTTGACTTTTATTCCTGTATCAAAAGTTTTAACTGTTGAAATAAATGGCATTTCTGGTGATGAACACACACATATCTTTAACCGTTGAACATGACTCAATTTGTATTCCTCCTGAAGAAATCTTCAAAGATCTGTGGCTTCTGGGAAGGTCTGACTGTGTCACAACATTCAAAAATTTGTAAAATGCTTCTAAGATCCCTCCACCCTTCCTGCTGCAGAAGCAGTAGCTATTTAAACACATTTTATGTTAAAGTGTTTAAGTTGCAGTTAGCCTGCCCAAAAGTATCCCCTATGGGCTTCCTTTTCACACCTCTGGTAGTGACAACACTGTATTTTCGACCTCCCACCCCAATACTGTATGACTACATAGAATCATAGAATTATGGAATGGTTTGGGTTGGAAGGGATCTTAAAGACCATCCAATTCCAACCCCTCTGCCATGGGCAGGGACACCTCCCACCAGACCAGGCTGCTCAAGGCCCCATCCAACCTGGCTTTGAACACTACCAGGGAGGAGGCATCCACAGCTTCCCTGGGCAACCTGTGCCAGGGTCTCACCACTCTTACTGTGAAGAACTTCTTCCTAATGTCTGATCTAAATCTTCCCCCTTCCAGTTTAAAGCCGTACTTCTCCAATGCCCAAATCACTTCTTTTAAATGCACAGTTGTTTGACACATGGAGTCCAGAAAAAAAACATGTTAGTTCCCAACTCAGCTCCTCTAATTAATGAGCTTGTCTCTACAACAGAAAAGACAACAATATGCAGACTTCTTCACCCTTAGCTCTCTATAACTATACAAACCTCATTTTGTACCATGCTAAATGGTTTTGATTTATCCAAGCAACATATGACAGCCGAGACATTTTAAAGAGCTTTCAGAACAGTTCTGCCAAAGAAACAAACTGAAACATTTATAGTGTGAGCTTGCTGTATGTTTCACTTCTGCAGTGCATCCACTCTTCTGTCTTAGTAGGAAACAGCTCACTCAGTCACTTTTTATTCCCCTTACCTTTTTTTTTTTTTAACATGCTGTTGATTGAATCAACAGCACATTCATATGATCGACAGCATTCAAAAAATTTGATAGAACTTCCTTTTTACTGCTAATAAAACCCCCACTTATTTCTTGCTTTAAAAACAATAAGGTTTGTCAATGTAATAGACTTCTACAACAAAGTAACAAACAACTATTATAAATATCAATATGCACTAATTACAATCAGTTTTAGCTCTGGCTGCACCACTTCCACAAGAGACAAAACTGAGGCACAGGGCCTTCATTATTTCCTAAATCTAAACATGAAGTAAGCAGGTTGTAAGACTTCTGAAGTCTTGTACTACACCTAAAATTCCCTTGCTCAGTACTATTTAGAGTATTTTGTATAAGGAGATTGGTAATAGCACGCCTTCTGCTTAAGCCACATAAGTAGTACAAGAATCAAAAGTAAACTTAGGAAACTTGAGTTTGGATTAATTAGGGAGCAGTGAAAAGGGTTTTTCAAGGCTGCTTGCTGTGTTCCAGAAGTGTACACCAGCATACAAGTACTGAATTTTTTCTAAATAGGACTTAGTATCAAAAACTGAAGGGATCAGAAAAAAAGCTTTAATCCCATCCAAATAAAACAGTTGTCACCTTATTTCTATTTTCATGATAACACAGTAAATCTGCCACTTCAAGTAGAGAATCAGATACACAAAGTCTGTACGTCTAACACAGGGATGCCGAACTCACGGCTCCTGCTGTTCTCCTGCACACATGACCAGCACTGGCAGGAGTGCAGGGGCAAGGAGCTCGGCACTGCCGCCGGGTAGGAACAGGGTGCCGAGTTGGATAAAACAAGGTGGAGGATTGGATTCAGCCTGCGGGTCCTGAGTTCAACACCCCTGGTCTAACAGCATTAAAGAACTGTCAGCAAAACATTTTCCTCTATATGAGGCAGAAAAGAGAAAATTTAAAATTTTAAAATACTTAATGTATTACAATTTAAAAAAAAGTATTTAAAAACTGTTGGCTATAACAAACAGCAAAGGCTCATTTACCATTGAAGAATGAAAGGAGGAAATAAGTTAATGAGCTCTCCACCATTCCTAGGAATGCGTCTATATTGTACAGCACTTGATAACGGCCAATTCAAATTATTACTCTATGATTCAGTCTGCTGTCTCTCAATTAAACTACATTTGGTTCACCAATTACAAGCATTCACATAGAATCTGCCTGAAATAGTGCCATAAAGGGACACTGTGCAAAGGAACAACCCAGAGACATCACAACCACAGAAAAGCACCATTTTTCCTTCAGAGCAGGATATTATGACTATGATATTTAATTGAAGTTTACCAAGAAAGACCAGCAGACAGAGAAACAGAATAAGGAAATACCCTAGTTGCCATAATCTCTGCATAGGTCTGTTATTCTCGCCTGGCTCTCAGGTACTGCTGGAAGACAGATACTATACACTTGAAATTAAGGTTAATTATTCACATTAATGATTGTGAAGCACTCGGATATATACAGAAAGAATCCAGTCCTCAACACGCAGGCATCTCAAATAAAAGCACCATCAGTCCACATATGACTGACCAGGAAATTCTTCAGTATTCAGGACCTCCTTGTTTGAATGCAATATAAAATACAAAGTTTATCTAGTCAGGGTGTTTTTTGGTTTTTTTTGTTTTGTTTTGTTTTGTTTTTGGGTTTTTTTTTGGTTTTTTTACAGACCTTACTGTTACCATGAAGTTTCATATGAAAGTTTGCCAAGACAAACTAAAAGGGTAAAACTTGAGCAAAGGATACCCATTGCAAGTAGTCTTAACAAGCTGCAGCCCCAAGTGAAGCTCTCCTGTAGAACTGGGATGCATACACAGACATTAACGTGACCATTTAGAAACAGATTCTGCCAAGTAGTTATTTTGAGACATACAGTGGTAAAAGCTGGATATTAAAGAAAAAATGAGCAAACCAATTAACTAAATTTTAAAGGCAAAATATATTTGTTAGTATTCTAAAACATCAAACAAATTACAAGAAAGACATATTCGCAACAGTAAGTTTCTGTGGGATTTGACCCTCTTCTGTGGTTATTTACTTACAATGGCATCAATCTGTTCCAGGATCTTCATGAACTGCTCTACCGTTCCTTTTATTCTCTTGTCCAGCTGTTTTAGTGCTTCTGCTTGGAGATCCTTTGCTAAAAATCCCTGAGGAGGAAAAATAGGGAAGGAAAGACAAAGTTATTCCATGCCTTATACAATACTCAGCTTAGAAAACCTGTCAGTCAACCACAGCAGAAAACATCTTTTATGATTTCTGTAGTTTCAGGTATTATAGGGATACCAATCTCAATCTGTATTCTACCAATCCTTGAAATGCTGAATGTATGATCTGCTAGGTTTACTTACAAGATTAAACAAGTAATAGACACTCTCCTTTGGACTTTGAGAGAACTCTTCCTGTTTTTTTCTAGATCTAAAGAACACAATTTATTCAATATGCAACAATACTTACCTTTTTTTTTTCCAAACAGTGCTATGTCTCCAGTTTGCAAGCTCATAAACAGCATCTGAAATTCAGTAAGAATTTTACAGGCCCCCTAGGTAGTAACAGGTTGCCCCTCCTAACTGGCTACACAAAAACTTTGAACAGTGTTTTTTTAAATACATATACACCACAAAACTGTTTTGCAAAAATATAAAATTATATGAAACTGACATACCTTCTGGATACTTGTGAACTCTTTATTAACTTCCTCTAACTTATTAGCTATTTGGTCCACCGACTTCTCCAAATCTTTTAATTTCTTTAATTCAGCCTCCTCTTCTGGACTATTCTGTGTATTGAAACGTACAACATTCACAACAAAAGAGTCAATATGCAGCTAAAAAGTAGCAACAGTGGTGATAGAGACATGAAGGCTTTTGTTGATTTAAAAAACATACTACACAGTGGTTATCCCTATATTTTAATTCCAATCAAATAAGCTTGATTACAAATACAGTCAAAGTGGCTACATATATAAACACACTAATGTGCGCAGATGAATCTGAAGAGAGAAAGGAAAAGTACAAACAATTTTTTTTGTTATCTTAGCATCTTTAAAGTAGAGGTAACATATCATAGAATTGTAGAGGCATTAAGTTTGGAAAAGGCCTCTAAGATCATCAAGTCTAACCATCAGCCCAACACCACCATGCCTACTAAACCACAATCTGAAGTACCACATCTACACATTTTCTGAACACCTTCAGAAATGGTGACCCCACCTCTTCCTTGGGCAACCTGTTCTAACGTTTCACCACTCTTTTGGTAAAGAAATTTATTTTATCACAAGATATTACTTTACTTGGTAAAGCCAGCCATGAGCCATTTCATTAGAAGCAACCCAGCAGATTCAGCAGCTACAGATTTTTTTTTTGTTTCTTTTTTAACCAGAAAAATAAGACGGCCAGATAAGACCATCAGTGTATAGAAGGTTCATGAGCACTGACAAGCAACAGATTACACAGAAGTTAGTCAATAATGTGAGACAGAAGTCAGTCAATAACGTAACCTCTGAAATGGACAAACTGCAGAGTTCTCTGTAGTACAAGGTGAGACTGAACTCAACTGAACTGTGGGTAGGAAAATGAGATTAGGCTTATGCTGTAACGTGTTTCTGTGTTCAACAGCTGAATCACTGACCAAAATGACGATAATTTAAGGAAAAAAAAGAGAAAAAAAGGCCAAATGCAACACTTACCCTTTTTCCAATCAACATGACTTTGCAACCATTTTTAACACCAAGTGCTGACAATGGTTGTTCCAATTCTTTCAGAGACTTCCCTAAACAGAAAACCAGAGAGGACAATAAAAGTTAAAATACAGTCAGGGGCACAAGAATGTCTTCTTGAAGACATTCAAAGCATGGACACCTGAAAGCAACTAAGACAAAAGGTAGCATCTGTAAGAAACATTGTTGGATTTATAACTTACCTTTGTATATCAGTTTCTGAAAAGGAACTGGAACTCCAGTGACTTGTTCAATAAGTACAGCCATGTCTCGTACTGTAGGTTCACCATCTTCTTGTTGAGAAGCAACCTGAATACTGTGTTTTTCATTACCTAACAAAAAACAGAGTAACAGTAATACTTACTGTTACTTATAAAATATTACAGGGAATCCCTTTCTAATATTTATTTTCATTAATGCAGAAAGTTCTCAAATCAATGATTCTCATGTACAATCATAATTTTCAATCAAAAGAGTCCATTGCATTTCCTTCCTCTTTGAGTAACTGACCTCAGCTGAAAATTCTGGTTTATATTCTAATAATCTGAAGAGCTAGATCAGATGTATTCTACTGGCATAATGCCCCTGCTATAATATTATTCCACACCTATTTTCAGGAGTGCAGATGGTGTCCAGATATCCCACAGGCCCACACCTTTATGATGCATTCCATTTCCTACTTGGAGGAACTTTTAATAGCATGAGTTTCTGGGAATCTGAAACAATTTACCATTTCCTTTGCTCCCTACCCCTCATACATGAGAAGCAGATAATCATTTTTTATGCTGCCGCCCCTCCACCAGTCACCTGAAAGAATTCTCACAGTCCAAAAATTATTTCTCCCCATACTACTGCTGATCTGCAGCCCTAACCACTTTGAGAAGTCCCAGCCTATACGTCAGCTTCCATTTATGGAGCCTCCTCTTCAGACTCCCTAGGATTACTGGCATGTAAACAGTGCTTAGAAAAAAAAAAAAGGAATATGTCTATTAATCTCTGCTTTGCAACAGACCCTTTCTATAACCCTCTGTTCTCACACACTTAAGGCCTGCCAGTCTGAAAGCAGCCACAGAAATCAGCCACCGCTGGCTGCAAAGGAAATCCAAGACAGGCATTTTTTTACTTTGCAAGAAGAGACAACTCCTTAACAAATACCAGAAAGAAAAATATTCTCAGGTCACTAATTTGAAGAGCTTGTATCTTTGCAAGCTCCAACAATATTTCTTCATTCTAAGCTCAAAATTAAATTATGGAAAACACTTGGGGGAGAATTTGCATAAACAGACTTTCTGCCCGATTTGTTTTGGGGGGGAGCCAAAAATTCAGTTCCTAACTTCAACATATTTCAAAAGGTTGTTTTGCTATATACAACTGTTTTGTGTTAAGGGCTGTGCCTGTCAGCAGTTGAAAGAGCAAAACAAACGCAAATGGGGAAGCTAATAGCTGAAGTTTGCTGAGCAACAGAAACAAATTTAATCACAAATTATGAGTACCACTTTGGGCAGATTGTAACAAAAATTTTACTGTAAATTCACAGCAGACCATGTGAAATATCTCATGGGTTAGAACAGGTATCACAGTTTATCAGTTTGCTTTAATAAATGAGAATACTGATTTAAAGTAACCACCAGTGTAAAATTCCCACATCCTTTTTTTTTAAAAAAGCCTAAGTACATTTAAAAAAAAAGGTCAATTCAATTTCTTGCAGACTGTCAAGCGATACATGTGGCTCTACTACTATTCTCCTTCTTAACCTTTATCTCCATTTTTCCCCACTTTCACTCATGCATGCAAAACTTTAATAAAAACATTTGTGCTAAGTAGTAAATCAACACCTGACAGTAACAGGTACAAATCAGACAGCTGAAGTCCAATATGAAGTATGCCTTCATTTTACTATCTATTAATTACAAAGTAATTAGCAGATAAGAAAACAGCTGGGAAGATAAAAACATTCTTGGATAAAGAGAGTGTTGGTAAGCATCAAGGTGTTGGAACTATAAATATGTTAATATAATTAAGTTATCGTCATATTTGCAAACGAAAATGCTCTCTGACAGCATCAATGAGCACATGAACCATGCCCATTAAACCAGATTATTCCACGAAGTTCCTCACCAAGGACTCTTAGATAAAACTGTGTCCTGATAAAGGAAACATTGACACAGAATAATGTATCGAATACAACAGTAACAGTCTGAAAACAGGAAAGAGCAAAGAGAAAATAAACAATAAGCTCTAAAGCTGGGAAGGATGCCACTAACATAGTGCAAAAGGAACACGAGCACAATTTATTTTTTAATCATTAAAAAGTAATCCATAAAAAAGTTACAGGTGTTGTCAACTATGCTTCTCATACCCCCTTCTGCCTCACCTACATCCACTTCATTAAAATTTAACAATAGTTCCCATCTTTTTTCTAAGAACTGTGGAGTCCAGGCTACTTTTAACTCCTTGTAGTAACTTCTTATGTTTATTTGCAGACTTAACCACATCTTCCCTTCCAGCAGCTTCTCCTCTTTGCTATTCCTCAGGCCAGCAGGCCTCCAAGTAGCCCATTTCATCGGGTCAGCACCCAGCTGTCACACTGATGAAACCACCACTTTCTGCTGCAATCTCGCAAGCGTTCAAGCTTATTCAATGAAGATAAATAAGAGGTCATCAGGTAGCACCTGCTTTTAGCACAAAGTGCTGACTTCTAGCAATTTCTTTCTTTTAAAGGAAGGTTCCTAGCAAGAAAGTGACTTCTGCTCTGTGCTCTCTAACAAAGACAGTCTTGTCACCTGGTCCCATCACTGTTACAGAATCATGGAATCATAGAATGGTTTGGGTTGGAAGGGACCTTAAAGATCATTCACTTCCAACCCCCCTGCCATGGGCAGGGACACCTTCCACTAGAACAGGTTGCTCATAGCCTCAGCCAACCTGGCCTTGAACACCTCCAAAGATAAGGCATTCACAACTTCTCTGGGCAACGTTTGCCAGCACCTCACCTCTCTCACAGTAAAAGAACTATTCTGTAAGTCTGCTATAAGATCTCCCCAGAGCCCTCCCTTCTCCAGGCTAAACAACCCCAACTCTCTCAGCCCATCCTCACAGCAGAGGTGCTCCAGCCCTCTGATCATCTTTGTGGCCATCCCCAGGCTTGCTCCAACAGATCCATGTCCTTCCAATCTTTACAGCTAACCCAGCCTTGTTAGAAAAAGCTTCTGTTGGATCAGCTTAAGCAATCCCTGGAGATGTTCAAGGCCAGGCTGGATGGAGCCTTGAGCCTCCTATTCTAGTGGGAGGTGTACCTGCCCATGGTAGGGGGGTTGGAACTGGATGATCTTTAAAGTTCCTTCCAAACCAAACCATTCTGTTTCCATGAGACCAGCAGAAGAGCGAAACCCTTCAGCACCGGCCGGGACCGCGGCAGTTCTGGCATCCTCTGCCTCCTGAAGGCTTTGCAGGGCTGCACCCCCCGCCCTGGCCCGGCGGCGCCAGGGCAGCCACAGGCACCGGGATACCGGTAACATCCAAGGCAAGGGGAATGGGGGCAGCAGGAGCCCCTCAAGCCGGGACCCGACCCACACGGTCCCGCCAGGAGCCAAGGCACCGATAACAGCACTCCACTCGGCTAGAGGTGGGACCCCCCCTCCCTCTCCCTCCTCTTTCCCCTACCTCCTTCTCTCTCCCTCTCCACCATCTCCCTCTTCCTCCCTCCTCCTCCATCCCCTCCCCCCGTCTTCATCCCCTCTGTCCCTCCCTCTCCATCATCTGCCTCCTTCTCCATTCTCTCCCTCCTTCTCCCCCCTCTCGCGGCTCTCCCTTACTGTAGGTGACGGTGACGGTGACCGGGGCTCGGGGCGCCGCCATCTCCCCCACCGCAAATAATCCGCGCTGCGGGCGCCTCCCGGGGCGCGCGGGCACCACGTCACTTCCGCCGGGAATGGAGCGGGCGGGGAAGGCGGGGGGGCAGGGAGGCAGGGATGTGACGCCCGGGAAGGGGCTGTGGTAGCGGAGGGGCCGGTTCCCGGGGTCACCGCGGAGTCAGCGCAGGGGGCACACGGGGCTCGGTGCTGCGGGCGGCGCCGTCTGACATCTTCGTCACAGAACCACAGAGTGACCTGAGTTGGAAGGGACCCACGAGGATCATCAGGTCCAGCTCCTGTCCCTACACAGGGCAACCCCAACGTTCACACCGTGTGTCTGAAAGCGTTGGCCGAACCTTTCTTGAGTATTGTCAGGCTTGGCGCTGTGACTGCGTCCTTGGAGAGCTGTTCCAGTGCTCCACCACCCTCTGGGTGAAGTACCTTTTCCTAATATTCAACCTGACTCTCCCTGGCACATCTCCCTGCCATTCCCTCACGTTCTGTCATTGGTCACCAGAGAGAAGAGATCAGCACCAGCTCCTTCTTCTTCCTTTGTAAGGAAGCAGTAGGCTGCGATGAGGTCTCCTCTCACTCTCCTCCAGTCTGAACAGACCAAGTGACTTCAGCTGTTCCTCTTACGATTTGTCGCTGACAGGGGGTGACCACATCAGTGGACATGGGAGAAGCAACGGATGTAATCTATCTGGACTTCTGTAAAGCCTTTGACATGGTCCCCCCAAACATCCTTCTCTCTAAATTGGAGAGATATGGATTTGATGAGTGGACTGGTTGGTGGATAAGGAATTCAGAAACCAGAAACACCACACAAAAGGATCAGCTCACCTATATGATTTTATGTCTCCATAGAACACAAAGTTAATGATAACCCTATTTAATACAGCTTTCAAGAAGGTCACAAGTACAAGACAGCAGAAAAGTCTCAAGACTGCCATAGTTTAAAAATTGCTTTCAATTCTTTTATCAAATAAGCATAGTTATAAGGGAGCTATTTTACAGAGAGTAAGCAGCAACATACAGTCTTAGTTTCAAGAAAGAGAAACATAATACAAAGTCAAAATAAACTTCAGCTATCAACAGCCACCAATACTCTTCACGTACTACTTTGTCCAGAAGACACAGAAATCAAAATGTATTTGACTGCTTCCACTGAAGGGAATTGTGCCGAATTTTCCATGAATAGAAAAGTCAGTAGTAGAACAACTTTCTTCAAAGAAAGAACACCACCAGCCATTCATACTGCGTTCTAGGATGTAGTGATAGTAAGGTTACACTGGAAGGACAAGTTCTCCAGAATTTTAAAAAAAAAAAAAATCTTAATTTGATTTGTAAAGTGTAGTTCATGATATCCATTGTGCTTTTTAAACACTTATGTTGCAGGGATCTTTGGCAATCCAAATTCATCCACCAATACACCATCCTGAAAGAAAGAAAAAGCAGCACCAAATTAATAACTCTCCACCAACCAGAACATTGCACAGAAGTTTCCCTACAACTTGTATCTACAAAGTGATATAGCTGTAATTGTCACTGTGTGACAGCTGGGATCAAAAGAGAAGCACCAATTTTCTTCCTCACTATTAAGCTATATTAAAGCCCCAAAAGCATACAGACTTTCTTCTGTTTTTAAGAATAACTATAATAGCAACTATAATGGTACACCTCAATTTTATTTGCTGTCCAATAGAGTTAGATAGGAGTTCCAAAATGCCATTTTAGCTCTTTAAAATACAACAGAGCAATAAGTACACTGTATTCTCTCATATACAGTCCAACATTCATAAAACATTAATAACAATATTAAGGATTCCAAGTATCAAGCAACCAACACAAATGTGATTAATCCAAATCAAGAAAAAAAAAGTATTTTGCTTTCAGTGAAGTGGTGGAGTCTCCATCCCTGGAGGTGTTCAAAAAGCATGTACACGTGGCACTTTGGGACATGGTTTAGTAATCATGGTGGTGTTGGGCTGACATTTGGATTGGACGATCTTAGAAGACTTTTCCAACCTTAATAATTCTATGACTCTATTCTGTGGTTCAAAGACAAAAGGACTCACTTTGTTTTTCGTGTCAGTAGGAGTGACCTCAGGGATTGCTGGAGCAGATGCAGCTTCATCTAAGTAGGAATTGTCTTCATCAGTCAGAAGCTCATCACCCAACGCATCCAGTTCTGAAATGTAATTATGTTGGTTGAAAAATTATGCAAAGAATTCCTTTTGCAAAAGAAAGTTTCTCTTAAAGAGAAACAGGACTCATGCTGAATGCTTACATTCACACACACAATAGAGAACCTTCTTTCCTTCATTGCAGCATTCTATTTGTGTATCTCTCATGTTTGTTTCATACTTTTGTTACCGCTTTTAAAGGAAATGCACCTTTTATGTTTAAAAAAAAGGAACTAAGACTAAACTGTGTTTTTTTTAAACACACTTAAAATATTTGGCTAATTCACTACATGGATGTATGATGATTTCTACATTACTAAATGTAAAAATCATTCTTCACTCTCCTCACCTGCTTCCAAGTCATCTTCATCAATCTCTGGTGTTCCATAACTACGACTCAGCGCTTCCTGGACTTCATTAGCTTCTTCCATCATATCCTCTAACTGATCTTGTATGTCCTGCAAAAAGAAACAATTTCAACAGGTCCTCATTTAAAAGTTGTTAAATTTATCAGCTTAATCTAATTCAGTTTCATAATTCAAACATATAAGGTAATCAAGTATTCGTAATGCATGAACATTTTTTTGTAGCAGCATTAATACAAGACACATGCATTCAGCACTACAGTGTGGCTTTAACTACTATTAACTTTATAATAAATGTATCAGGTAGAAAAAGAAGAGCCTTGAAACAACATCTCTGCAAAATCGATTTGCTTTAAGTATTCCTTAGGGTAAATTGAAAGCCTCTAATAAATTACCCGCAGTCCAGCATTATCTTGAAAGGCAAGAAAATATGAGATCTAAAGAAATTAAATCCACCGTCTGGCAAATAAGCCACAGCATAATTTAGAAGATACTTTAGCATACGTATTGGAACTGTACTTGGGTACAAGTAAGGAAACAATACTTGGCTAAAGGTTTACAATGCAGGCCATGTGTAAAACCAGCACAGGAATGAGAACTTAAAGGAATTCGGCACTGGCATTTGAAAAGAGTTCAAGCATATCATAATTTCAATTATATTTAGAAATCTTGGGCGTGGAGGTTAATGCATTTTCTGTAGATAGGGCCAGGCCTTGCAGACTTCTTAAAATTAAAGTTTTTTGGTTGGTTGGTTTGTTTGTGGGGGTTTTTGCCTCTTTAAAAAAAAATATATATATCAGGTACTACCTGGAACTAGGGGAGCAAAGGACTAATCTGCACATTGTTAACATGGGGACGAGGGGAAAAGAAGGACAAAAATGTCATAGCAGGATGTATTCACCAACATTCACTTATGCTGAAGCGCAGAGGAAAGTAAGGGAGAAATTAAAGAGTAGCCCAGCAAGGAAACAACAATCTGTGCAAAAGACCAAAACCTGATTGTGCAATACCACAGAAATCAGGAAAGAATTATGACTGTGGTCCCATATAAAAAGGGGAGGCAGACTAATGTGAAATAAAGCAGCAAGCTTAGGTTGAAGTTACATAGTACACTCGTCACTATTTCAGTACATTGCTTCTGTTCTATTATTGTTCTGTCTGTTCTGTTTCTGTTCTATATATTTAAACTACAGAAGCTCACCTCAATTTGATCAATTTTGACTTGCTTGTAAGCTTTTTTCATTTCTTTCACCCCCAGCTTCATTGCATCAACCTAGAATAGAGTGAAACAACATGCTCGTATCTAATGTAGCATACACAAGGTAAACAAATGTGAGATTAGTATACTGATACCGTTGTCTTTGTATCCTTCAGTGCTTGAATAGTGTAATTAGCTTGTTCCATATTAAAAGACTGCTGTGACAGATTATCCCGCTGTTGTTCATACCTGTAAAAACAATGCAAGTAACAGCTTTAAAACACCATGCTATTTATTGAAAAAAAAATCATAATTTCTTCAAAAACTGAAAAATGAGCAAAAGTAGTCTAGAGATAAGAAAAGTTTTAAGAAAGTATTATAAACAATCACATAAAAATAAACAACTTGATAAAAATCTGGCCATTATGTATTTCTGTGTATTTAAACTTGACAAAGCTACTCCTGAACCAAGCTTCCGTTTTAACTGATAGCAATACCACATTCATATAGGCTTACGCAATAGGTTAGGACATAGCAAAAGTTTTAGTCGCTGGAGATTTGTGCCATTGTTCAATAATGCTGTAAGCAGAAAGAAAGAGATGCAGGTTATCCAGACTGCAGCAGCTCTGCACTGGAGCTTTGCAGGACAGAGAGAAGGAGGACGATAGGGCAGCAAAAGGAAACAACAGTTAAGGCTAACCAAAAAGAAAAGGGAGAATTTAAAAATCAAGAAATTATCTTTCTCAAAGCTAAATTTGTATCCAAACAATATAAAATGTGTCAAGTTAAACATAAATAAGGAAGCATAAAAACTAACAATGAGTCTTTCTTCACCAAGGATGATTCAAATACAAAAGAGCTTCTAGATAAGGAATGGCTAAATATATGACTGTTCAAGAAGCTGGAAAAGAGATGACTGAGGGATGTGATGGTAACCTATTATGAGGGGCCCACTGACAGTAAAAAGAACAACTACCAAATAAAATTATCAGGCAGCACAGTCAAAAAAAAGAAAAGAAAAAAAAAGAAAAACACAAAAAAAACCCACAAAACAAACAAACAAAATAACTCAACCAAAAAAAACAAAACAAAGCAGTCCTCCTCACAACATATAAACTAAACTACTGCATTCCTTACCATAGGACATTTTGGGTGGTAAGAGGTCACAAGTACTTAAGTACCACCCCACTTAAAGAAAACAGGCTTTCATTAATCCCAAACTGAGAAAGGATTAAACTTACATTCGCTTCTGCTTTAATACTCTCAATGCTTTCTGCTTCACTGCATTCTGAAAGACACAATATTGTTACATTAGGAAAAATACTTGACTTTACTCTTCACTATACCATTTAAACCTAACGTATCGCATTTACGTTTTCCAAAAGATTCCACAGTTGCTAATGCAAAGACTTTAACAATATTCACATTCAGCATTTGTCCTGCATTAATCATTAACAGAATAGGCTTATATGTAAAGCTTCTCATAGAAAATATTAAAAAAATTCAGAAGACAAAAATTTTGCAATTATAAGCAGAACACAAAGTCAAACCTAGTCCATCAGAACCATCTTTCATTGGTAGATTTTAACAGTCAGCCTCAAATAATACTGCAAAAGGTACTTCAACAATACTGTTTATATTACATATGTTTACTATTAGATACATGTAATATTTTAAGTTCATCCCCTTTTAAAAATGGGTTTTCCTACTCGCTTTCTACATAGTACAGACCTTCTTATTTTGGCTGATTAACAAAACACTCTCTACCAGACTTAATTCAGGTAACAGAAGGAAGAAGGGAAGCAGGTTACTTCTGACTGAGGAATTATATTACGCTTGGGAAGAAATAAAAACCACTGAAAATACTGTTCACAGACGCATGTCTAAGAGATGCTTCAGAATTAAAATAATCTTGCAGGATGTTACCTCCCTCAGTTACCCAAGGTGCAATTCTAAGAACCTGATGAACTGGCTAAACCACCCCAGTACATGACAAGAAGCACGAGTCACATCCTCTCACACCTCAATCCCACAGAAGATTCTTACCTTTGCAGGCCCCTCTCTCATCTTTTTCATTTGATCCTTGTACTTCACCAGTTCTGCATCAAGCTTAGCGATTTTCTTATCAATTGACTCAGCTCTACTGTCCACCTTCAATACATGACAGGGAAAACACACGCAAAAAACATTCATTAAGGTACTCAGGTATTGGACAATAAGAAGAACAGCTTCAGTTTTACTGTGCTTCTAATCAAATTGCTTCTTTACTCAGTGATTTTATAAACAGTTTAGTTTGCAGAGAATCCAAAAGCAGAACCAAGTGAAACACCTACAAAGAGCACAAGAAACATTATCAAGTCGCAGGAAGCTCTGCCATTGTAATATGTTCTCATCACTTTGAGGTGCTCCCTTGTACAGCCACTCAAGTCAGTTCCTATTCCAGAATTTCTGATAACATATGGCATCAGGAACTAAACCAGAAAGGCGAAAGAAAAATGTATACCATGCTGGCAGATAAGGGGGCAATGCAAAACAGACAGGGATGTGTTCAGCAAGGCTAGAGGTTTATTCTTGGTGGGCATTAAGTCTTCAGAATAATACCTGGATTACTGATTACATTTAAGAAGCCCAGACTTAACTTTTTCAAAGATGTCTAACTTCTTCGTTGCTTCCTGCAAAGACAGCCAGGATGCTGCAGTTCCACCTGGTAGTGATTCTGAACCCTTACTGCACTTGTTCCAAATCCCAGTAGTAGCTGCCTAGTTCAGTAAGAGTCCTCAGCAGTCAATCCTAACAGCCCCGGGGCAAAGCGTATCACAGAGCCATCATTATGGAAATTAATTACATAACCAAGCATGTTTATAGATCATTCTAATAGCATACACAAATTCATATTAAAAAAACAAAGCAAGCCTCCTTAACATGAACTGACTATCACGCATTTCTCTGGAAACAACAAAATAAAGCTTATTAACATCCAAGGAGCCTCTCTAGGGATTAGAATATAATGACATTCCAATTATAGCGTGAGACCAATCAGTGCAAATTTATAATTCTGACTGGCTAATAGTGTAGCTAAACATGTCTAATTATGTGGATTTTCATTCTGGTGTCTCAATGATCCTTTTAAATCTCGGCTCTATGACATCAACATGCATTTGCCAGATTTTGTGCAGAATGTTTGATATGAACATTCCACATAAGACATTAAAGTGCCTGGGCACAGCTGGCATTGAAAGAAATTGTATTAAGCTCTCTATTATGCCAAACATTTTACTAGTAGCCAGAAAAAGAGATATTTACAACTTTAGAAATCTTGTAGGTTCAAAGTGTAGCACCTCTTCAAGATCATCATCAGCTAAAAGTATCTTTGAGGTCAGTCTCCCTCACAGGGGAAAAAGTTATATAGTTTATTTATATAATGATTCTTTTAGGCAGTCCTACCAGGCAATGGAGACAGATCCTCCTACATCAATTAACTACATAAAAATTTTACACACACACACCTATTACAGAGGACCTCAGCTTTCAAAAACAAGATTGGACAGAAGAAAGAAGAAAGGATGTAAATTATCCAAAAGAAAACTAGACTGTGTATTAGGACTTGAAGAGCTGTTTTTATTATTCATAAATAAGGCAGGCCAAGGTACATTTCATTGCTACAGAAGGGCCCCAGTCTAAACAAAAGAAAGTGACCATGGAGCTTATTCCAATGGAAATGCATCCTTCCTCCTACCAGCCTCATGACAGCTTTGAGTCATCTGACTCACTCAGTCAGCAAGGATAAAAAAAGTCTGCCACTTAGTGCAATGTTGAGGCAAACACGGCAGGCACGGCCAGAGAGTGAGCAGGAAGGCAGAGAGCAGGAACATACATGTAGGAAGTAAGTGGAGAGACAGAAGGTTATCACGCAGCCAGCTGGGAAACTCAATAGTAACCAGCCATCCAAGAATCATAGAATCATAGAATGGTTTGGGTTGGAAGGGACCTTAAAGATCCTTAGTTCCAGCCCCCCTGCCGTGGGCAGGGACACCTGCCACCAGACCAGGCTGCCCAAGGTCCCATCCAACCTGGCCTTGAAAACTTCCAGGGAGGAGGCATCCACAGCTTCCCTGGGCAACCTGTGCCAGTGTCTCACCACCCTGATCGGGAAGAATTTCTTCTTTTAATGCCTGATCTAAATCTTCCCCCTTACAATTTAAAGCCATTCCCTCTCACTCTATCACTACTTGCCCTTGGAAAAAGTCCCTCCCCAGCTTTTGCGTAGCCCTTTCAGGTACTGGAAGACGGCCGTAAGTTCCATCCTCCCCCCACCCCACCCCGAGCCTTCTCTTCTCCAGGCTGAACAACCCCAGCTCTCTCAGCCTGTCCTCGTAGCAGAGGCGCTCTGGCCCTCTGATCATCTTCATAGCCTCCTCTGAACCCACCCCAACAGTTCCATGTCCTTCTTATGTTGGGAATTCCAGAACCAGACACAGTACTCCAGGTGGGGTCTCACAAGAGTGGAGTAGAGGGAAAGAATCACTTCCCTCGACCTGCTGGCCATGCTCCTTTGATGCAGACCAGGCCAGTGTTTGCTTTCTGGGCTGCGAGCACATGTTGCCAGCTCACGTCAAGAAAAGTAGGGAGAAACATTTTCTGGGCTTTAGTAAACATTTCAGATTCCAGCTCTTTAAATGAAAAATCTTCACTTGTTTAGAGATCTTAAAGTGATGCTTGTTCTCTTACCACAGGAAAAGAAAAAACATATTGTGTGCTGATCTCAATGGATTCAGTCAAACTACTTCTGCATACACAGGAAAGAACATCCATAATTACTGCCTAAGAGCTGTCTACGTTTTTAGCAAATGGTAACTGTGAAGATTAACCATTCCTCACCAAATACAATAATTCCCAACTGCCATTTAATGGCTAATTACCACTGAAATAACACAGTAAGAGATTTTACAAAGCAAACTGACTCTTTCAAAAGCAAAAATGAAATGTGCCTAAGATTTAAGACAACACAGAAGTGATGTGACTTGAGTGCTGAAATTAACATGATAAAGAAACAGTGCATGTTTTTTAGTATCTTGCACAACTCTCCTCAATAATAACTCATATGCAATTTAAGAATTAAAATTAATGGCAACTCTAGTCCTTTAGTAGGACCTGTACTAATGACTTTGCTGTTGTGAACATGAACTGAAAATACAGCATCTGTCACAAATAATATAAATTACTTCATTGGTTCAAAAAGTTAAAACCATAAATTTTGAACTTGTAAAAGAAAATATGTTTCTCCCTATGCTTAGTCATATACAGAACTCTCTTAAAGTTTAGTTTCATCCACAGAAATTGAAAGATGTCACAACAGGGCAAAGAGCTCACATGTTGCTCAGTAACAACAACAGTGATTTATAGACTTCTTCATACCAAAAAGCTGGGCTTGGAGCCAGCTTTTCATCTCTCAAGAGCTGACCAACACAGGTTCTTGATTTTCATATCTTAAAAACCACCCTGTTAACTCATCATTAGTTACCAAAGTCAAAACTACACAAAATAGTTCAGTTTCAGTTATCTGGCTGTTTTATATAGCCAAATTTTCAGAGAATATAATCGTAAACAACTAGAAGAGGATGAAAACTGCATGAAGCTTCTGGTGGGTAGTACTGACGAACATTTGTTTCAGAAAAAATCCTAAATTTCTGGTGTTGTCAATCAAAGCAGCTGTTTAAATTATACCTTTATGTACACCAGAAATTCATAGGGATTCAACAAGCTCTTGGTAGAAGACAGCCTGCTGGCAAATCTAAATTGCTTTTTGATTCGCCTCAACACTAGAAGATGCACACTGACTTGGAACTGGCAAAATCAGCCCTAAAAAATCTAACAGATTAATATGGATTTGCTCATTGTGATCAAAAGGTTTCCTGGTCTTCAGCTTACATTGCCAAAATGGTAAATTTAAGTATCAATAACAGAAACGCAGATGGATTTTGGAGTTCTAGACATCCACTGAAGCATTTACAGGTAACAATGGGAAAGCTATTCCTGGTTTTCAGGCACAGGCTTTATTTACTGTTCTAGCTAAACATACTTGGATCTATGTGTGGGCTGAAGACTGCTAAAAAGCCATACAGATTCTTTGTCAGTAAAACAACATACTGGGAAAAACACAAACTATGACCACTTCTCTCCATCCCAGCCACTGCCAGCCACAAGAGACTGATGTGCGTGGGTTTGTGTAGGTAGCACTGTCAAATATTAGGTATTTAACTTAGAGAGCCTCTTCACTGGGTAGTAAACTAAGTATTCTAGAAGAAAATTAGTGATTTTGCCACAGAGATTTTTTGTTGTCAAGTTCCAGTGACAATGATTAGTCAGCCTCAGTTGTACCACAACCATTACTGACTTTTCATCTGACTTTGTTAACTACCAAGACAAATATTCAAGACCTCTGTTCTTTCTTCACCTTTTAAAATTTGTTTACAACAGAAGGAGTTGTAAAAGCATATCACAGTTTTCTTCACAAACTTAATACCCACTATGAAATTACGAGACTAACTTTCTTAAACCTTTTCCTCAACCTTCTTTTCAAGCATAACAACTCTAACAGTTGTAAAGCGGTCTACCATATGTTCCTTCAGCATTTCTCACTTGGTCCCGGCTTGCTTAACTATCCAACTGCACACACAACTTCACCATCTACCCTACAGTAAGCTTGTCTACAGCAGACCAAACAACCTTGCTCCTGTCCCTGCCTACCCACAACCTGGTATGCTGGGAGACAGCTACTGTAATGAGAGCCGTGAAGTCCTCAGATGGAAATATTGAAGATACACATGGGAATGTAAGTAGAGTCAGGCCCTAAATGCACATTGCATGCATCCATTTATGGGATGTGTTCCTATATACAGGGAACAAATACAGGCATATGGGTGTACACATGTACCAACGGCCCCATGGAGGGACATAGATATGAAGTTTAACGAGGACAAGTGCTGGATTTTGAACCTGGGACGTGGCAACCCTGGATCTGTACAGACGAGAGGCTGGAGTGCAGCCCTGTAGAAAAGGACCTGTGGGTTTAAGTCGATGGCAAATTGAACATGATCCAACAGTGTGCCCCGGCAGCCAAGAAGGACAATCGTGTCCTGGGGTGCATCAAGCATGGTACTTCTGGCCAGCTGATTGTCCTGCTCTGCACTGGTGCAGCCTCACTTCAAGCACTGTGCACACTTCTTTTTTGTGTCCAGAGGAAGCCACAAAGCTGATGAAGGATCTAGAGGGGAAGCTATATGAGGAGCAGCTGAAGTCACTTGTCTGTTCAGCCTGGAGGAGACTGAGGGGGGACCTCATAGTTGTCTACACCTTCCTTACAGGGGGAGGAGGAGGAGCGGGTGCTGATCTTTTCTCTATAGTGACCAATGACAGGACCCGAGGGAATGGCAGGAAGATGTCCCAGGGTAGGGTTAGGTTGGATATAAGGAAAAGGTTCTTCACCCAGAGGGTGGTGGAGCTCTGGAACAGCTCCCCAGGGAAGCAGTCACAGCACCAAGGCTGACAATACTCAAGAAGCATTTGGACAACGCCCTCAGACACACGGTGTGAATGTTGGGGTTGTCCCATACAGGGACAGGAGCTGGACTCGATGATCCTTGTGGATCCCTTCCAACTCAGGACGCCGTATGATCCTTATATATGTATACACACATACACGGCTCGGTGCTCACACGCAGGGCACACCCGCGCAGGCAGAGCTGCCACGCACAGACCCCACACCAGGGCTCGGTGCGGGCAGTGACACGCACACAGCTCCCACCCACACCCGGCCGCGCGGGGACACGGCCCGCGGCGCTCCCACAGCCCCGGAATAGGGCCGGGGCCGGGTGCCCCGGGAGGCACTCACCGTGCCGATGCAGTCGGTGAGGCTGGGCGGAGGCGCCTTGGACTTCGCTTTGCCGAAGAAGCGGTTCATGGCGGCGGCTCGCGCTCGGTCTCGGACCCGGCAACAGCAGCCGCTGCCCCCCACCGACCCGGAAGCGCACGGACCTCCAGGCCCTGCCCCGCCCCCAAGGCGTGTCCGCAGCGAGGGCGGAAGCGCTGTCAGAGAGGCGCGGCCCGGCACTTCCGCCCTCCTCCCACGGCCGCGGGCTGCCATTGGCTCTCTGTGGTGGCGCGCAGGAAGCCCGGAGAGCCGTTCCGCACCCGTACCGCTGGTATTGCGCCTGCTTCCTTCGCAAAGATCCCTTGCCTCCTATAAAAATACCTTTGAGGTTACATCAGTGTTGACACTTTACTTACTTTTTAATACGAAAAACTTACAACCGCAGACCCTCCCCCCTGTGATCAGCTCATCTGGTCTGTTAAAAAGTAACACCACAAAACCATGTGAAAAACAGAAGATTATTGTCTTTGTGATATTTTATTTCGTTTTTAACGTTAATAACACTTTTTCTTTGTACAGGAGTTACTGAGGACCTAACATATCCTTAGGCTTCACCCACTGATCAAACTGGTCTGACGTAAGGAAGCCCAGCTTTATGGCAGCTTCCTTTAACGTTGTCCCCTCCTTGTGCGCTGTTTTGGCAATCTTAGCTGCTTTATCGTACCCTGTAACACAGCAAAATGAACAAGTCAGTCATCTGCCGTTTCAGAAGATTTGTTAAGAGGTGAGAAAGGGACAGTTTGCCTCTAGAGCACTGATTTGCCAGGTATTGCTACTGCTGCTTACCTCAACTGGCAGTAAACACACGCTAAATATACTACTAAAATACTGACCTCTAACACCTTTCTCAAAGAGAAGATAAATTCTGCTATTCTGGTCTTAATGTACTGAGACCAAAATTTTACATGACCTCCTCCTTTAAAAAAAATATCTCCTACTGTAATCTTTCACTTTTCATTATTATTAGCAGTCAAATCAGGACAACAGGTACACAAATTTTCCCAATTTCCTTTTTTACAACACTCATCAGAATTATTTCTATAACGCACTGGTGTGGCTACTGCAAGGAGGATGCATCTTCTTTACCAGTAACATTAGTTGGTGACTCTACAGTGAATTAACTTGTGGCCTCACCCATGACTTGGTTTCTTAAATACTGTGACAATACTAATAAAATGTGCAAAATAATGTTATTGCACCATACTTCAGTATAATAATAGAGCAGCCTTCCAGTACTTAAAGGGGGCCTACAAGAAAGCTGGGAGGTGTTCTTTATTAGGGAATGTAAGGACAGGAGAAGGGGTAACGGTTCTAAGCTGAAAGAGGGGACATTTAGATTAGGTATTAGGATGACATTTTTACTGTGAGGGTGGTAAGGCACTGGAACAGGTTGCTCAAGGGAGGCTGTGGATGCCCCCACCCTAGAAGTGTTCAAGGCAAAGTTGGATGGGGCCTTGTGCAACCTGATCCAGTGGGAGGTGTCCCTGTCCATGGCAGGGGGGTTGGAACTAGGTGATCTTTAAGGGCCCTTCCAAATCCAAACCACCCGATGATTCTATGATGTTTTGAGACATTTCTGAGTTGTAAGCCTACCTATATGTGGATTAAGTGCTGTGACCAACATCAGAGATTCATTCATTAGTTTGTTGATCCTTTCTGTATTAGCTTGGATTCCAACTACACAGTTGTCAGTGAAAGAAACACAAACATCTCCAAGAAGTCTTGCGGAGTTTAAAACGTTTTTAATCTAAAAAAAAAAAGGAAGAAATACCAACTATTACACTCAGACACTAATAACTCCACAGTCTGCCGCATTTGTTCACAACCCATGCCCCCCACCCCCGCACAATATCCACTTCTTTAGCGCTGTTTGTAGAAAAAGAGTACAGTAAATAACACACCCTCCTCCTCTGGCAGTGGTGTAAGCTCAGCCACTCCTATTTAAAACAACTTCTGAGACGTATTCAATAACAGAAGAACTCTTCTCTAAAGAAAACCACAGGATGTATAATCATTTTGTTACAATACTTCAGAAATAACCAAATAAAAAAATACATGAAGGCATTTGATTCACTGTCATTCTCCCCTTCAGCTACCAATCAAGAAAAGACATCTAAAAATATGAAGTACAAGAATGACTGGCATTAGTCCTCTACTTTCACAATCCATAAATGTCACCTTTTTTTTTGAGGTGTCTTTCTATCAAAATCTATTTTCTGCTAGGTACATCTCATGGCTTTTTTTTTTTTTGGTCAAAACCAGATGCTGAATACTTAGAAGTTGTTTGTTCACACGAAGGATTAAAAACCAGTACCCTAAAAAGACTCAGTAAGGAAGAGACAAATACTGATTTTATGATAAGATTTCCATTTTCTTCAATCATTTCTTACTAGCACAATAAAAATAATCAGTCAGTATAGGCAGTGTAGAAAAACAACATACAACACAGTGCTTTTTCTGTGCCTATCATTTCTAACAAGATGACAAAAAAACTGGAAACTTTCCCTCTATTTCTATTTAATATTAGGATCTTTTCCACAAGTCACCTTCATCCTTTTTAAACTTCTAAACTAATATCTACACTATTCCTTCAACATCATACACACAGTGTACCTCAGTGTATCCTGCTTACATTGTAGAAGGTAGACGTTATTTTAAATACTGACCTCTAAGACTAATAATTTACAATTTTACATGACTCACTTGCCAAAAGCAAGTAATCCTTTAGTATTCAGCAGTAATGGAAATCAGTAAGACATAGTTGCTAGAGAAAAAAAATCCTCCTTTTAAGCTAAAATGCCAAAATCCCTTCAGCTTTAGACTTCCTTAGACTGATGATAAGCATACATTTTTAAGATAAAAACTTACGTGCAAATGATAGTTTCCTGTAAAAAACATTGCCAGTTCTCTGTCAAAATAGCAAGGACTTATCACACAAAAAATACAATTTGTTGTCACACTTTATCAGTTTCTCCGATGCTTCTATTCATCAATTATTCACCAAGTTTTTTCTTGAGTCATCTGATTGTACAAACAATAACTTTAAAAGTCTCAGACATTTAAAACTTTATGAACTAACTTACCATCATGGGCTTAAAAACATTTAGTTCAAAGTGTCCATTGCTACCTCCTACAGTAACAGCAACATGGTTTCCCATAACTTGGGCTGCCACCATGGTTACAGCTTCACACTGGGTAGGGTTCACTTTTCCTGGTTGTGGGAGGGAGAGGAAAAGGGTTACAAAAGAAGAAAAAAATAAAAATAAATTTTAAAAAGCAGTATTTCCTCCATTTAACAAATCGCATTCAACAGAAACTGTTTTGTAGGAAGTAACATGTCTTACCCATGTGTATCTGTGCACTACAGAGAAGAAATAATTTCCATGAATATTAAATTCAGTGTACTATTTCAGTAATCCAGCTAGGATTTTTAAAGCAGCTACAGCTGCTTTAGCAATCTACCAAGGCTTTAAGAACTCGATCAAATGTGCAAGCTACGCAGCTGTTAATTATTAAGATATTATAAGTTGTTTTTATTTGTGTAAGCAGGCATTTATGGTAAATTGCTACCAAATCTCAGACAGCTTAAGAAAAGTATTACTAATTTGTTAGAAATACTTTGTAATAAAATTAATACACTTGTTTGCTTTGCCAGAAAAAAAGAAACAACAAACCCAAACCCAACAAATTAGAGTGGCTGCCTAACAAGGAAGTTTTACAGTTGTCTTAATTTCTTGAAATAATCCTAATAAAAACTGCTTTTTTGAAAGCCAGATATGCTCATGACCTGTTTCGTTTATAAGAATATACTTAGAATAGTTTTGGATATGCAATATCCAAAGTATTCACACAGACATATTTTTTTAGGAGAGAGTTAAGGAATGATTACTAATATTACTCCTTCCTTTTTCATCCTGCCATACAATGGGATCATTGCAGAAGGGAATATGCAAGTACACAACACAACACTAACCACGCTAAGAAGTAAAGAGAGAAGTCAATTTACATCACAATATTGCTACAATTCATAGATCAGACCATTTAAAACTTGTTTGAGAAAAGCCTTTATATAAAAATTGTAGAGATCTTGCAACTCTAAAAGAAGGTTGCATGCCTGTATTAATAAAGCCGTAAGTTTACAGACACTACTCTCAGCCACCTACTTGGCAATGCAGCTGTGCAAATAAGTATTTTTATGAACATAAATTTTAGCAAAATATGGCAGAAAATAAAAATCACAGAAGTGTTGAATCACAGAAGTGTTGAATCACAGACTTATTGACATTTCTGGTGGTGTTTGGTAAATATCTGTTATGAGTGGTCCAAAACAAGTGAAACAGGCAATTTTTCTGTATGTTTTCCCTGTACCTGGCATGATGCTACTTCCTGGTTCATTTTCAGGCAGGATGAGTTCTCCTAGTCCAGAGCGTGGTCCAGAACCCAGGAAACGAATATCATTAGCTATCTTCATCAGACTGCATGCCACTGTGTTCATAGCGCCACTGAGTTCAACTAGAGCATCATGAGCTGCAAGAGCTTCAAACTTATTTGGAGCAGTGATGAAAGGCAAACCTACAGGGAGCGCAGGAAACATTAAACCTGAGGTGCTTCCTTGCAGACATAAATGAGATAATCAAACACATAATTAATTTAATAAAAGAAGCATCAGTAACACTGTAAGTCCATCTCTCTCTTCTCTAGACCGCACCTCACACACCTATTTCTTAAACAATACAAGAGACACAATAAAAGTCACAAAAATATAGAAGAATATGAAATCTGGGCATGACCCATAACAAAAGGTACAAATTTCAATTTTTTGCATTGTTGCATATTAAGCATTGCTTTGCACCTCGGTGTTTTGTGAATGTCAAGAATCTCTTTGAAGTTAGCCCAAACATATATATGTCTTGCATAATTTGCAGACATTAGGATAAGTCAGAAGCAATCAGAAAAAAAAAAGAAGATGCATCTGAATATCAGCACTGGAAGAGAAGGGAACACAAACCAGACAGAACACGCAAAAGCTGATTCAGACTTAGGAGGATGCCTCAGACTGCTGGCAGCAGTAAGAGCACAGGAGTAATGGAAGCAACAGCTCTCTTTACATTAATTAAATGCCTGAGATTTGACAACGGGTTTCATAATGAAAAACATTTCTTCCTGGCTTTGACCTGGGAGAAAAGTCTCACCAGAATGTTATTAGTGGTAATGGACATCGCTAAGGACTGACTGCAGGCTGGACTTCTGCCTCACAAAACTACTGGTCTAAGCTTACATTACCAGTTCAAACAAGAGCAGCATAACTGCCATAATTTCTAGTGGTTTGCATCTCCTGCCAAAGAGCAAACTCCACTCAGTTTCCAAGGGCTTCTGAATTGTGCAGCTGCCTTCTCAGTTGCAGAGATTATTCCAAACATTCCTATTGCCCTTGCCTATAAAAAAATTCCCCTATAAGAACACACTGAACTTTGATAGTCTGCCCTTAGTTCTCACTAAGATGGGAGCACTTCAAGCACCACTGAGGGCTTTTTCAAGCACCAAAACAAGCCCTATACTGCTTCTCAGCAGCCATTGCTTATGTCAAGTTACCTCTTCCCTGTCAGGGTACAAGAAAGTCTTGATCATCTACAAGACAGTGAATAACAGATCCCTTAAAATAAAAACACTGCTGATAAGCAGTTTCAGATTTTACAGCAATTTTAAATGCAAGACATATGCACTTAATTCAGAGGCATCTTAAAAACTGCTACTGTGACACAGAAGAACTCATTTACAGATTAAAAAACTGCTCTGTAAATTAAACTTTAAGATCTATAAGGACAGTGTGAAAAAAAATCAGACAGCTAACTTTTACTGTTTCACATGACAAAATTTAGCAGCTTTGTGAGCACTTCTTCCCCTTCTTCTGTGCCAAGTCACTGTACTTTAAGAGAGACAGAGGAGCAGCGATCAAGACAGAAGTGTTATAGCCGAGCTAATAATAGAAGCCTGAAACCGTACCCATCTCCATTAAGCTTTGCTCAGAAAAACATGGTAATTTCAGTCACTTTCAATGTACTGAGTATTAGGTATAAAAATATATTGCACAAATAATCCTAAGTACAAGGCACACAACTTAAAGGATTAACAGAAAATTTCATGTTAAAACTTAGTTTGAGTTTGGTTGTATGTTACAGATGCTGCTTCACTGCCAACTCAAATACTATTCCTCACCTGTGAGTTCAGACACTTTAGCAGCAACTTTCTCAGCAAAACCTATTCTGGTGTTTAATCCTGTACCAACTGCAGTCCCACCAGCTGCCAGTTGGTACACTCTTGGCATGGTTGACTCAATCCTAGCCACACCGTATTTAATCTGTTGCACGTAGCCACTAAACTCCTTTGAAAGAAGAAGGACAAAATAAAGGAACAAAGACAACAATCAAGAATAAGCATCTAGAATTATTTAGATTTTTAACATGATTCAACTAACTTCAGAAACCTGAAGGCACTGAACTTCACACAGATGCTAAGTCTTAGTATGTTTTCAATAACAGGAAAAATTTACACATATCAGAAGACTGCTCTCACAGTTTGAACAATTACACATAAAAACAACCTCCATGTGTATAAGTGTATTCACAATGCATCTTTCTCTTGCCTTTTATTTCTATTGTTTACTCAGCAGGATCTGAAACTAAGGTAAATCAGCTCTCAGTTTACATTAACGTTCTCAAGGTGCAATTAGAGAAACAGATCCTGGACTTTTTTCACTAAATTTTAGTTAGAAAAAAACCCACCTACACAGATTTTATATGGTATTTTGTCAATTCAGTTTAAATTACTTCATCAAATTAATGAAATATAAAGTATTCTTGGCAATAAGACAACAAAGATTTGCTATCACATATATCCACAACCATTTATCATAAAGATTTGCATTCAAAACATTTAATTAGCTTTGTCTGTTGAGAAAGTCTCATATATAGAAGCTTCCAAATTACTAACTACCTTCTTCCTTGCAACATAGAAATATCATGTGTTATTTGGTGATAGAACATGATTTTACATCATTTGTATCTTACTACTGTTAGAAATAAAACACTCAGAAAAAAATAAGATGCCATAGAGTAAGCATCCAGCAAACTCCAATAAAGATAAAAATACTTTGATAGGGATTCAAACAGTTTCCCATTATTTCTCTTAAGCTATCAACTTAATTTTAAGTCTTCTCAAGGTTGCCTCAGTTTCCTCGAATATATTTACAAGAATTTTCCAAACATGCATAATTAATTTTTACCTGTCCAAGCGTAAGTGGAACAGCATCTTGTGTGTGAGTGCGACCTATTTTTATGATTTGGGAAAACTCTTTGGATTTCGCTTCAAGTGCATTCTGTAGTTTCTTTAGTCCAGGTAGCAACACCTCATGAACCTCCTGGGCAGCAGCAATATGCATTGCTGTTGGGAAAGTGTCGTTGGAACTCTGTGAAGGAAGGTCAAGAAATTACAAGCTTCTCTCACCATTGTTGGTGTAAGATGTACATGTACATGTAATGGCTTTATTTTTTTTTATATATATATAAACAAGAAGAAACTAAAAGTAAGCAACTTCTGAGTATTCCACAAGTCAATCTGCAGGAATAATCGAATATTCTAAACTGTAGCCCAGCATCTTATTGATAAAGTCAGCTTTTTACAACTATACCCACAGAAAGTTAACTGCATGAGTAGACTGTTCACAAAAACAGGGGAAAAAAAAGAATTGCTGAAGTAGTTATAAAAGACAAGTAACAAACGTATGGATGATTTTAAAGGATTAGTAGGTGACTTTAAGACACCAGTGTGTTACTTTCGTAGTGTTAAATTCATAGTTCCCAGGATACTGGGTAAGCACAAAAGACCAGGAAGGATACAATCAGGTCAGTGGCTTAAACTTCATCTGATCTGAAGAAAATATTAAGAGTGAAATACAATAAAAATGTCTACCACGATCCCTGGGGAAAAAAATGAAATGGATATTTAATTTACCCACTACAGAACTTTAGCCATTGCACTAATCTTCCTACATGCTTTATGTAATACATTATGGAGATAACAGTTGTTAGTATCCAACCTTTAGAAACTGGATCTACATTTAACTTTTTTAAGACTATTTGCAATAGCAGTGGTTGTCACCAGGCCACCTCTGCCCTCTGCAGCACGTGTGAATTCATCTATCATGAGTGAGTTCAAAATTTTTAATCTCAAAAGCTCACATTGTCACTAACCAACATTTTAAAGTTCATTTAAACTGAAAAAAACTGGAAAACTGTTGCCAAAGATGTACACGACATTCCTTTTTTCTTTTTTTCTTAATCTAAACAGTGCCTATAAGAAAATTAAAAATTCACAATTAAAAATTATTTTTGACAGCAAAAGAAGTATAATACACATATAATGACCTGGCTTTTGTTAACATGGTCATTCGGATGTACTGGTGTTTTGCTTCCCAGTTTGCCCCCCAATATTTCAATGGCTCTATTGCTGATGACTTCATTGACATTCATATTGGTTTGAGTTCCAGACCCAGTCTGCCACACCACCAATGGAAAGTGATCGTTTAATTTTCCTTCAGCAACCTGCAATGGAAAAAAAGAGAGAAAACTTGTTCCACTGGAAGAAAAAAAAAATAAAAAGCATGAAACTAAGAATTTCATAGCTATAATTCAAATAATGTTCTCCATTATATTTCTAAATCTACCTATTGTGAATTTACACCAGAATAACTACGATACTTTGATGTAATACCAGCTATTAAAAGATCAAAAGATTCGGCTATGCTTTTTGAAGATGCTGAATTCTGAAATACAGAGAAATCAGCATGGGCGCACTGCTCTGTCCTAGGAAATAAAATTCAACAGCTGCACAGTTTCATCCTGAACACTGCTCAAAACTATACAACCATTTGAATCAGAGGCATTCAGAAGTCCATTTCTTATGGGAAGTAGTTCCCAGAAGAGGTGTTTGTGTAAACAGTCACTTGCAGTGCACACGCAGTACATGGTATTTGTATAACTGGACTCTGAAATTTCCCCAGAAATAAATTTCATACAGGGAAGTGCATACACCTATAGGTACTAGATTCTGCATCAACACAATGAGCTGGCAGAAGGGTGCTGGGATCAAAAATGTTCTTACTGTGAGGCATGCTTTCCCTAACACTGCCTTGGACCCACCATGGCTTTAAACAGAGATGCCTAAAAAGGGCTCATGACTGACTTTACTGTATCTCAACTGCAAGTGCATATGTAACACACATAAACAAGTACAAGGATGACATGGACCTAAAAAGATTTGTATGCATTGACTGGCTGATTACCCATGAGAACAGGGTGCTGATCAGCCAAAGTTGGCTGTACCGATTTACATCCTCCGCAGGCAGGCTATGACATCTGCCATCTCAAATTAAAACAGAACAACAGGTACAAACACTCTCCGTTTGATCCACATTTTTGGAGACTGTTGAACCATTATGCATTTAGAGATTTTTTCTAAATGCCTGTCTGTGTTAGTATCAAAATCTGTGCTTAGAAGTATCACCTCCATTTACCTTAGACTCAGAAAACTTGAGAATGCAAAGCAAAGGATCTGGTTGTCACAACTTTCAGGCTAGATAACTACAGTCTCCTGGAATCATGCTTTTCAGGAAAGGGTCTCGGGTGTTTCCCATCTTATACAGGAGCAAAGTTCCCACATCCAAGAGCAACTTCATTTCTTGCTGTATCTCATTCTTTTCAAGTTATATTAGAAAATTATTTTGGAGGTAAGGGAGAGGATATCACTGCAGGGATGTTTTTAAAACATAACAAGAAAGCCCAAAACAACTTTCAGAAACTCACGAATCTAAACTAAATAGCCTTTAGCTGCCAAAAATCCAGATCCACCTTTAACAAGGAGAACCCTAGAAATCAGAAGAAGAGACTGAACATATTCTGGAGTTATCAATAGCTCTTGGGTCTTGGAACTTACAGTGTGACAGCTGGTAGAAAGAGTATAGGGCTTCTGCAAATACTGAAGTATTTTTAAGCCAGTCAGAAAAAAGAAATCTCTGCAAAACAGTGTTTCTAGATATATGTATCTGTTGATTTATACAAAACAACTGGTATTACCATACCTCAAATATTTATACAAAACAACACAACTGGTATTACCATACCTCAAATAATGGTCACTCACAACTCTGTGCACTTGGGTGGCATTTATTCTGAGAAAGAGGAGATGCCTCTGTGTGTCACATCATGTCCTCTTTAGCTATAAAAGTGATACTTAGAAAGCACAGATTTACTAGTAAGCTTAAGTCTGAAGAGGAAAGAGACTAGTAACCGAGAAACTACTCAGATTGCAGATGGTTTTCACATCACCAAGATGCAATTGCTTAACAGATTGGAGACTTCCAAACTGCAAAATCTTTGCTTAGCGTGTCAGACTCCATATTAGCTCAACGAACTGAGATTCCATTCCCATCCTATTTTTTTTATACTGTTTGACTGGTAAGAGTCAACACCATGTACATGATGAGCAAACTTAATAGAGCGGAAAAATTACACTGGTTTTATAACCTAAGTATCAAAATGTATTTCAACATTTTATCATTTCTATAAATGTAGGAAGTAAAATATTAAAACATTAAGTAAATTATTTCTTACCCTGGAAAACAAGATTTACTAACAATAAACGCCTTCCTCTAACAATTTGAAAAAAAGTAAGAGGTCTTCCCCTAGCCTCCAAACTTCCTGCAAAAAGCTTAAGAAAAATACAGTGACAATTCTGGTATTTTGAACAGTTCGTCCTTACCTCATTTGCCGCCTTTACAATAGCAGTAGCAATCTTTGGGTCAAGACCATAATCTTGATTTACTTCAGCAGCTGCTCTCTTCAAGATGCCAAAAGCCCTTATAACTTGAACCTGTGACACAAGAATAAGTTTAAATAGCTATTCTTTTCTCCCAAAAGACTTTTGAGAAACCTTTAGCACAGGTCTAGTTCTAAACTAAACTCCTTCTGAACTTAAATCCAGTAGTAATCCATCAATCAAACCAAAGAGCAGTCACATCACATGACCTATGCTCCCATTATCATTTTCACTTATCCAAGCACCACAGAAAGTAGTACATAGCTCACCCTTTCTTTGTAAGACAGGTATGCATCGTGTATCAAAACAGATTGCATGCAATAAAATGAACAGAAAAGAAGAACTGGTTCTATTTCTAAAATAGCCTTTTTGAAGACAAACTGACATATGTTTCAGGATGTGGAAAGCCAGTGCCTGATAAAGCGTGTGTACGTTAATGCTCTATGCACAGCTACATGTGAAAAAGTAACTTCATATCAACGCATGCTACACTGAACTTCTTCAATAACAAACTAGATAACATTATTCTATAAATAAACTATTCCGTTCAGTCTTCTGTCTTCAGAAAAATGAAAGATAAGATTTCTGTTCATCCTGGTTATTAAAAAAATTAAGCAAAACAATAAAATAATTGTTCGAAAGCAATATTCAAATTATTTAAATTAAACAAAAAATACTTCTAACACAAAACAATATCTTGTCATGGAATTTCTAACTTCAGCTGAAATTCCAAGTTGCTCACATTGCCAGCAAAACTCTAAGAAGAAGATACTCACTCTTATGTCCTAAACACATTTGAACCAAAAAAATGAACACAGCTTTATATTACTTACTGGCATTCTTTCTGAAACACCTCCAATCTTGAAGTTCATTGTAGATCTTACAGTCTGGGCACCATAGTATTTGTCACTTGGGACTTTCAGTTCACCGAAAGTATCATATTCTATCCTAAAAGCCTCTTGAGTGGACTATGGAAATGAAAAAAGATACATTTCAAACATTGGTACACAGCACATCTGTTTTGAAAGCAGGTACAGTTAAGAAAAAATGTGCAAGAAGGGGAAAAAATAAAACAAAGAGACACAGCAAGTCACAGGCACTCTTCTAATCGTATCTTCAAAATTAAGACATTTTTCTAGTTCGAGCACCTGCCGCACTAAAAGTCACAACTACTAACACTGTGTCAGCCTAGCAGATCCACTGGTGACAGGCAGCACTGAAGACCTCATCTGTCCACTGTATGAAAGATACCACCCTGACAAGACTTGTTCTTTTCGAAGAATTAGTAACTTATCTTACGATTTACAGAACTGGTGTTTTGTTAAAACCAGACTGACAAACAAGCACAGTAAGAATCCAGGTGTACCCATCCAGGCAACAGGCCTGTACTTGAAATACACCGGCACATGGGACAGAAGCAAAATACTGGAACGGAACAACTGAATAATTTCAGTACCAAGTTACTGACAATTAATTATCTTCTCAAGCCTAATAAAACAGGAACACAGTTGTCTTAACTGAAATAGCTGTGCAACACAAAAAAAACTGCATCAAGGAATACTCTGTGCAACAGTTATGTGAGGCAGCATTTCTGCATCACGTGTACCTAGCATGCTTTATTATCTAACATAGACAGAGGTAAATTAATTTTAGCTGACATACACCAACCAAAAAGTAATTTTTTACTTTTTGTGAAGAAACCCATTCATCTGTGATGGTGTGATCATGTACACACACAACTCTACAAGAACAGGAAGCAAGAGCAGTTTACTCTTCCTCTCCCTGTGCTTCAGTTAGCAAAGTCCCAATTTCCTGTGAAACAGGTATTAATCATTCCCCAGAACAGAAGATAACTTTCTTGCAGAGTCTTCAGGAAGGGGAAGAAGTCTTTTTTAATTCTTAATCATAGCAAGTAGAACAATCCCAACTCTATAGGAAGGTTATATACATATAAAGTGCTAGGCTCAGATCTCACCATGACCCTCAGGCGTCAGTCCTTGGGATAGCTCTATTAGAGCATCAAATCACTGTTGCAGTGCAGCAAAAGAAGAAAAGCAGATATTAGAAACTATTAAGAAAAAGAGACCAAGAGGATACAAGAAGTAACATTGCTGTGCCATTATGGTTCATCTACACTCTAAGACTGCACAGATTTGGTTCTCTTATCTCAAAAAGCATATTATTGGAAACAGTTCAAAGAAAGGCAATAAGGCTTCTGGCAGATAAGGAACAGGTTTCTTAAGACAAGTGATTTTTTAATTCAGAAAACAGACAACTTGGGGTTTGAAGGAAAACTGAGGTGAATAAAAGCACTGGTAGCACGGTGGTGGTTATTAACTGCTCATTGTCTCTTCCAGTACAAAAAGAGGAGCCATGACATTAGGCGAGTAGGAGTCAGGTTCCAAGCACGGAAAAGGAAGCAGCTCTTCACACTAGTAGGAGACTGATGAAACTCCTTGCTAGCTGATGCTGCAGATGCAAGAAGTCTGCACAAGTTCATGGAAGATGAGATAAACACTCAGAAAAAAGATCTAAACTGAGTTATTACACAGCCAAACCACTGGCTTGGGAAATCCCCTGATGTGAAAATGAGGAGCATAGGTCAGAGAGAGAGGAAAACATCGTGCAAGTTTGCACGGTTCATACTCTTCCCTATGTGTCCACTTCTGAAGTTGGTCTGTTCCTCTCTTTTCTTCATACGTTTTACTTGCTCCTTGCTTGGTGGGTCTCAAGGACAGGAGCACAACTGAGTACTGTGCAGATCACCCTCTCCAGCAACACTGACTTTCTGCAGCAGCCAGTCCAGGTCTGTATCACCATGGACGGCAAGCCCCAGGCCATAGTGGTGGGGGTTGCTCCAGCCTTTTTAGAGTCCTAAGCAGCTTTCCCAGCCAGATGGAGATGCTCTGCCATCGGATACTACAGCAGTAGCATAGCAGATACACCAGACCTGCTTGCTTAGGGCACTCTCCCAGAGCAGGTCATGTGTGTGATGCAGAAGAAACTACAACCCAGCCCCCAGGCAGCAAGGGTTGTCTTTCACATCGCTGTTCCGCTCCCCACACCTTGTGTTTTGGCTGGGGCTCTCCCAGACACTGACCCCACGAGAATACAAGGCTTAGTGTGGACCAATATGCCACTCCTATGTTCTTTAATCCTTGTTATCCTATTATAATCACCTAGCATTCATTCACATGCTAACAAGAAACAACATATTCAACATTTATTTAGTATCTTCCTACCAAAAATGTTTATTAGGGATGCTTGGGGGCCTTACTGTACGTGTGCATACATTAATATTCCAACAGTAGATATCACTGATGCATCTGAAATCCCTGCTTTTGATATTTAGACACCTTGTGTAAGCAGACAATATCAAGTTTTTCCTAGAGCTGGATAAGCAGAACTGATTCAGTTCCAAGCCCAACTCTTAATGTCATCCCTGGTTCAACCACCAAAAGTATTCACGCTCAAACAACATAACAGATAAGCTATCTGTAATCTTTTAGACAAAAATGCTAGGAGTTGCACAACTCAATCCTCAAACTTACATAATTCCAATGTCAACAATGGTGAAACAAAGATAAATACGATCACTACTTCGTCATACAAGTACCTTTTAACAACGAAACCCTGTTACTAAAACAAATCCTTTCTCTATCCAATTCCAACTCACACACGTTCACAAACTCAATGATGTTAACAGCGTAAGGTGCTTAAAGCTGAATGTGATTTGCTGATTAACAGAGTAATAAGTGACATCAGATTAAAAAGCAAAGCGATATTTCTCGTACATACTAAAGTAACTAAACTTCAGCATTACCTTCAAACTAATGTAGCAGCCGGCAGAAGTCACTGTGTGAATTTCTGTGTATTAAACCTGCTTTCCCCCTCTCCTTAGAAAGATTTCCCCCTCTCGAGTGGCTTTACGAACAGAAGGTCCCAGTTCCTGTATCTGAAGTAGTTTCTGCAGTCACTCCCTGCCTTGGGAACTTGCTGTAAAATCATGCAACGGTGGCTCACTGGTGTCAACCCCCTGATCCAACGTCAGTGGGCCACAGGGAAAGCCAAAAGGAGACCTAGCAATGCTGCTACAAGCCAAGGCAAACTTCTGTACTCGCTTAGCTTCTATCACAGCTATAGCAACTCTCAGCTCAGAACTATTATTTCTCACCTCTACAATATAAATATATATGTACTTAAGAGGCCTGACAAGGTGTGCTCTTCCTCCCCATATCCCAAGAACCCATAGTCCAGGGGTGTCAAACTCAGGGCCTGTGGGCCAAATCCATCCCTCCCCCTTGTTTTATCCGTCCCAGCACCTTGTTCCTACCCGGCGGCAGCGCCGAGCTCCTTGCCCCTGTGCTCTTGCCAGTGCTGGTCACGTGTGCAGTGTGTGACGCGCATTACGCTGCAGGGGCAGGAGAGCAGTGGGAGCCATAAGTTTGACACTCCTGCCACAGTCCAAAGCTAACACGGTTAGGCAAACATAACTGTACTTTTGCCTTGTTGCAGGGAACATAACAGCTAGAACTGATTGCACCATAACACACTGGGACAGATTCAAATAGCAGAACTGCTGCAATAACACTTCCCATGGAAAATTACATTCTGATTTAAGAATGTGGCAACTTTTGAACGTAGGTATTTCAATTCACAGAATTATTGTTTTTAGCATGTCAAATCCAATCTTTAAACGCCAGCAGAAAGTGAAATTTGTGCTCAACTGGCTCTTCTTTAGCAGATGAAGAATTCTTCCATATTTATGTGTCATTTTTCCTTTACATTATCAAGTCACAAATTCTGAAATTTACTATTTAGAAACTAAACCCAAATATTTTACAACATTCAGCTGAAGAAGGACCTTTAAGACCACAATTCCATTTAAAACATCATGTATAATTTAGGTCTAAATTAAAGTAACACAATAGTCATACCATAGGACAACATGCACGCTTGGTTCTGTCCTCACGAGGTGTTCCAAAACAACTGCTGAAAAGCCGTTGCAAATTATCAAAAAATGTTTTCTTTTTTAATTTGAATACTTGTCAGTACTTTTTTTGTTGGTCCTCTTGGAAGTAAGAACGTAGAAAATTTTCCTGTAAGAATTCAATGACTGCTTTGAGTTCCACATTCGCTGAGGGACATTTTGCTATAACTTCTGCTATTATTTAAACTCAAGCAATTAATGAAGTCCATTTACAGGACAGGTCGTAATTCTGACCAACAAAGATCAAAATGCCTACATTTCATGTAAGACTGCAGCCCTTCACAAATGCTGGGTCTTCAGCAAGTAAGTGAATACCATGATCTACAGTATTTTTCTTGGATGATGACAAAAAGAAAAATAAAAAAGGGAACCATCTGAGAGGCCAATGGCTTTAGAGTTACACAGCCTGCTCCGACATAGGTTTTCTTACACGGATACATTTCATTCACTATGCAGTTTATTCATTCATTTGGAATCTTGTTTTTTAATGACATTTTTTATATGATAATAAACATCACAGACTGCGAACGAATGCCCTAGTTAAATTCATTAACTATTTTAGTAAGCTACGTAATAAAATTAATTTATACCGCATCCTGGGTTGCATTAAAAGAAGCGTGGCCTGCAGGTCGAGGGAGGTGTTTCTCTCCCTCTGCTCTGCTCCTGTGAGAACCCACCTGGAGTACTGTGTCCAGTTCTGGAATCTCCAACATAAGGAGGATATGGAATTGATGGAACAGGTGTAGAGGAGGGCCACAAAGATGATCAGAGGGCTGAAGCACCTCCCGTATTAAGACCAGCTGAGAGAGTTAGGGCTTATCAGCATGGACAAGAGAAGGTTCCTCAAGGAACCTTATGGCAGCCTTCCAGTACCTGAAGGGGCTGCAGGAAAGCTGGGGACAGACTTTTACAAGGGCAAGTAGCGATAGGATGAGGTGGAATGGCTTTGAATTGGAAAGGGGAAGACTGACATTAGGGGGAAATTCTTCCCGATGAGGGTGGCCCAGAGACGTTTCGGATGTCCCCTCCTTGAAGTGTTCAAGGCCAGGCTGGATGGGGCCTTGAGCAGCCTGGTCTGGTGGGAGGTGTCCCTGCCCATGGCAGGGGGGTTGGAACTGATGATCTCTGAGGTCCCTTCCAACCCAAACCATTCCATGATTCTATCACAGAATCACAGAATCATCTGGTTGGAAAAGACCTCTGAGATGATCGAGTCCATCCTTCCCTATCCTCCCGGGCACCGTTAAGACATTTCACGTCCTGACTCTCACCCGCTGGGACAGGGGCGGACAGCAGGTACTCCCGCCTCGGGGCTGCGAACCCGGGCTCGCCAGCGCTGCGGGTCGCGCCGGGGCCCGGGGTTCCCGCACGGCACCGTGCGGGGACAGGTCCTCTCGCAGCCTGCCTGGCGGGAGAGGTGAAAGCGCCGACGGGCGGGAACGTCTTCCCGGTGGCAGTGCGGGCGCCATGGAGGAACGGACCGGCTTAAAACCCCACGCCCGCCGGTCCCCCCACCCCCGAAGGCGCTAGGCCCTCCCCCTCTCAGGCGCTGCGCTCCCCCCTTCTCCTCCTTCGGCGTGCGCGGGGGGAGGAGCCACGCTTTAGAGGCGCCGGGTAGAGGTCACCGCTACCCCCCGTCCCCGCGCCGAGGGGGCGCTCACCATGTTGGCGCGCGGCGGGCCCCAGCGCGGGGGGGCGGCGGCGCGCGGCGGGGGCGCGAGGAAGGCGGCGGCGGCGGCGGAGCGGCCGAGGCGGCGGCAGGCGCGGAGTGAGCGCTGCATGGCGGCGGCGCCGGGCTAAGGGGGCACCGCGGCGGGGGCCGGGCACGGGGCGGGGACACACAGCAGCACCGCCCCGGACGAGCGTCAGCCTTGGGGGGAAAAGAGGAAGGGGGGGTTCCAGTAGTGGGCAGGGTACGCGGTGGCAAGCGGGTGGTGCGGGAGTTCCTGTAAAAGCTAATAAAAAATAATAATTATAGAAACATAGAGAAATAATAATTTAAAATAATAAACAGTAAAAATAAAATATAAACATTAAAAATAAAAAGTGATAACACTTTTAAAAGGCCTTTTAGACATAAGTAAATGTCGATTACGGGTCTGTGATCTGATCCAAGTTAACATAAGGTAAAAAAAGAAAAAAACTTTAAGATAAACTTCTACTCAGCGCTGGTGAGGCAGCACCTCGAGTACTGTGTTCAGTTCTGGGCCCCTCAGTACAAGAACAACATTGAGGTGTTGGAGCGCATCTAGAGAAGGACAATGAGGCTGGTGAAGGGGCTGGAGAACAAGTCCTACCAGGAGCGGCTGAGGGAACTGGGGTTGTTTAGCTTGGAGGAGGATGTGGAGAGACCTCATCACTGTCTCCAACTGCCTGAACAGAGGTTCTGGCGAGGTGGGTGTTGGTCTCTTCTCCTAAATGACAGGCAATAGGACAAGAAGCAATGGCCTCAAGTTGCACCAGGGGAGGTTCAGATTGGGCATCAGCAAAAACTTCTTCACTGGGAGCAGTGTCAGGCACTGGCACAGCTGCCCAGGGAGGTGGTTGAGTCACCATCATTGAAGGTGTTTAAAAGACAGGTAGATGAGTTTCTCAGGTACATGGTTTAGTAGTGGACAGGTGCAGTTGGACTCAATGATCTCAAAGGTCTTTTCCAACCAGGTGATTCTATGATTCTCTTGTACTAAGCACGACAGCCTAGCCAACAATAACTGAATTACTTCATTAAGCCAACTTCTCCATTATTCTTTCCCTTCTATAGAAAGTGAAGTTAGTAACCTACAAGGAACTTTTAAGTTTCAACAAGTTAATGCTGACTGAATTCTTTAAAAGCAAAGCCTGTCAATAAATGGTATAAGAGGACTACTACTTTATAAACGCCTTTTGGAAGTAAGTAAAATTTTGGCTAAGATTGCTTGTTCCTCATTCTTGGATCCGTTAGGAGACAGGACTGTTTCACCCCACCTTTCCATCTTTGGCAGCTATTCAGGAAGTGAAGTGTTCTTGCTTCTCCTCAAACAAGATTCAGGGAAGCTGGAACTTGGGGAGAGGAAATGGAGAAGATTCAGAGAATGGGATACAAAAAACAACACTCAAGATCATTATAGTCAGATTTCAGTTCTGCCCACAGGCCAGTGTCTGCATCACATGAGGACAAACCTCCACCCCACTCAGCCCCTGTTATCACCGCCCCACCAAGGGCAGCGGGAAAGCCATTGGAACCGCACTTTCCAGATGATGGCAGGAAGGTATTCGCCTATTCTGCTTTACTTGTAACCTTTTAAAAGATGCATGAAATATTACTTCCTGTCCCCATAACAAGAGTCAGGGATCATAGCATCGCTGGGTTGGAAAAGGCTTTTTATTTCATCGAGTCCAACCACACCTCTCCATTACTAAACCATATCCCTGAGCACTTCATACACCGGTCTTTTAAATGCCTCCAAGGATGGTGACTCAACCACCTCCCTGGACAGTTGTTACAGTGCCTGATAACCCTTTCGGTAAAAGTTTTTCCTGATGTCCAATCTGAAGTTCCCCGGTGCAACTTGAGGCCATTGCTTCTCATCTCATCACCTGTCACTCAGGAGAATACACCAGCACCCACCTCACTATGACCTCCTTTCAGGCAGCTGTAGACAGTGGTAAGGTCTCCTTTTCTCCAGGCTAAACAACCCCCATTCCCTCAGGAAGCTCTCATAACACTTGTTCTCCAGCCCCTTCCCCAGCTTTTTTGCCCTTCTCACACCTTCCTATTAAAAAAAACCCTGAGATATCTCCCCTTTTCCCATCCTATCCATGCCCATGTAGCACTTCAAGATGCTACGTTTCTACAAGCCCAGTCTCAACTCCCCGATGCAAAGTACAGAAACATTACAGGAGTGAAGTAAGGTGTATTAGAATCTTCCAACCACCACCAGCAACATTCCAACATTCCAGTATTTCCAATATTTTTTTTTTCTAACAGCCAACATTCAGCAGCTGAGAAAACAAAAACTGTAAAAAATTAAGAAATACTCCATTCAATTGTGATCTGCATAGCTGGGCGTTATCAACAGAAATGCTGCTAGAAGTTGCTCTATCAATGCTTCACAAGTTACATCTTGGCACTAGAACACATTAAGTTCAGTTCTGGTAAGCTTTTATATTTAGGTAGGTCTGCTGCACAACTTTGGTTCTTTTGAGCGAAAAGACAGTCTAAGAAATACACACGCACAACATCACAAAAATGTCTTCAGACGTTCCAGAGCTACTACAGAGTAGCTATTAAGATTATATTCTGTTCAACTGGAGTAAAAATGTCTTGTTTCCTCCAATAAAACAACAGTATGACAATCATTGCCATTTTAGCTTTGAAAAGTATCAAATCTGTATTTACTAGTGTTTTATTTTCTTTTCTTTCATGTTACTTACAATCAGCAGTTATGATGCTTAATTTTAAGTCTCCACATTGTAAAATGCAGGATCTCAATCTTGTCTGAAACTACTCCAGTGCATTTTTTTCTTAAAATACGGAAATAACTATACATTCAAAGTAAAAGCACTGTAATTATATACATAACAGCATATTCAAACAAACAGAAGACTTCTAACTTTATTTAGACACATTTTGTGTTTTTCTTGTCACTTTTGACAGATGAGTGAAAGAACATAAGCTGTCCTGCATTCCATTTTCATAGTTGTACAGTAAGCCACAGCAGAACACAAGCTGGAGAAAAGCGCAGTCAACATTTTTCATTAACTGATAGTGACAATACTATTTAGATTTGCTTGCGCTATGCTTATGTACTCTAACCCCCTCTGAGAGAGGGCTGCAAGTTGAACATAAGTTACTAGTATGAGCGGATAGCAGGTGGGACACTGGCGCAGTCGTCTTCATTCAAAGTTCGGTCAATTACAGGTCTGTATTTCAAGGTAACCTAAAGTAAAAGAGAATAAAGGAATTTTAAGACAAACAAGCCTCTTGTATCTATGCGTGACAGCTTAGCCAATAAGAATAACTGAATAACACGGACAACTGAATGACTTCACTGATGTTAAGACAATTTCTCCATTATTCTTTTCCTTCTATAGCAAATGAACAGTTAGTAACCTACAAGGAACATTTAAATTTCAACAAGTTACTGCTGACTGAATTCCTTAAAAGCAAAGCCTGACCAGAAATGGTATAAGAGGACTACTACTTTAAAAAGGCCTTTTGGACATAAGGAAAATTTTGGCTAAGATTGTTTATTCTTCATTCCTGGATCAGTTATGAGACAGAACTGTGTCACTCTATCTTTCTGTCCTCAGCAGCTATTCAGGAAGTGATGTGTTCTCGCTTGTCCTCAAACTAGACTCAAGGAAGCTGGAACCAGGAGAGAGGAAACAAAGCAGATTCAGAGACTAGGATACAAAAAAATAGCACTCAAGATTATTATAGGGTCATATTTCAATTCTACCTTTGAAATACCATAAAAACATTTGGCTAAACACCAACACATTTTGCCACCATTGAACAAAAAGAAAAAAAAGCTTTCAAACTAGCCTGATACAAAGGGAAAGACAATTCCAGCTCAGAGTGCAAAGTCACTTCCCAAAGATCAAGGGTAACTTCTCCAATTTATGCCTACTGTTCAACAACAGAATAAATGTTGATTTTTTTTTCCTCTAAGAACACTAAACTGTTACCAAGTACTTCATATAGTGACAATCAATTGCAGTATTATCTTGATATCAACAGCTGTCTAATGAGCAACTGTCTGTTGACAGTTAGAAAAAGCCTCAAGCATCAGGCTCAACATACCTTCCCAGACGGGACATCCACATATGAAAGGGTGTGCTTCCTCCAGTGTTCTTCGAACGGCTTCCGTTGTTGGCCTTGGAGTGGCTTAGAATAGTCAAACTCATCTATCCTCAACTAGAAATAAAATTACATTTGAACAGAAATTGCATCTGCAAATTACTTTATGACCACATGATTAGTGGCATTCCAATTACAACTGTAATATAGTATTTCTCCTAATAGCCAGCAAGCTTTATTTTGACACTGCTCATGTCAAATTTTAAAGCCTTCATTAAGCCCCAGTATTTAAGGTAATGTTCCTTGCATTGAACAACTATTCTGCTTGAAGTCCTGTTTATGCATTCTTGACATTATTACTGTAGTTCTGGTTTAGAGCTGTCTAATCATTTGGATGCACACATAGAACTACTGTCAAGATCTTTACCTAGTGTTGCATGTATTGTCATTTTATATGTAACAAATTAGAACAGATAGAACAGAGCAGGTGGGAACTCAAACAAATACTATACTAATCTTAAGACTCTGAAGACTACTTTGAAAAAATTAGAACTTATAAATAATGCGTCCCTCTGAGGACACATAACAAGGAAATTCAATACTACATCCAGCTCACAGAAAACTTTTATACCTTATAGTCCTCTCTGGCATGAGCACCCCGGGACTCCTTGCGAGCCTCAGCACCATAAATGGTTTGTAGAGCACAAAGCATCAGGTTTTGCAGTTCGAGTGTCTCCACCAAGTCAGTGTTCCACACAATACCTAGTAAGATATTAAAATACCATGGAAGGTGTTCTACAAACAAGTTATTCCTCAATTTACTTCTGTCCTATTGCTGATACTCAGAATCAAACTAGCCACTGCTGTACTTACTGCAGTCACAGCACTCTGCAAAACTGAATTACTCACTACTGCCTGCAAGGCTCAGTAACAATTCCTACACCTTAACAATCGTAACGAGTCTTAGAAAAATTCATTATTTCTACCAGGTGTCCCTGTTGTATGTGTACTATTGTGACAAAATTACACCATTAGATTTTTTGCTTGCTTTATATCTGCATCTCAGTCCCCATACCTCATTTCAGACCACACAATCTGGTTAGATGGTAGTTCTTTAAGTAGATCTTGGGCAGATCCAGACAACAAGGCTTTTACCTTCCTTCCCATCCTCGGAGAAAGGAAAAAAACCTGCAAGTTCTACAAGGTGGTTCTTCATTTAAGTATCTCCAAAGTGGATCCAAGTTCACCTACATGAATGTATCTTCCATTCTGATCCCTACGTTCTAAGCTATGGTAACATTTTTATCGATGCTTGGTGAGAACTGTCGAATAAAGCCAGTTCTATTTTCAGTGTTAGGATACATGTCCAGTAGCAGTAGTTGGAGAGAAGTACACAGCAGGAGCGGACAAAACATATATCATCAGTTGTACTTAATTAATCAAGTTCTCCCAAGATACGCTGCAAGACATGGCAATATCTGTATGCAGAGCTTATAAATGATCTTGCCACCATTCTGCAACTCCCTGACCTTTTCAGAAGATACTTACAAAGTTCATCTTAGTATTTGAACAACTTCACATCATGTTCAGAGAGAACAGCAATTAGTACCATTTACAGTTAAATCAGATTTCAGTCTCTGCTTCTTTCAAAGAGTATGCAACCAGAGAATGACCAGAAAGATCAAAGACTTTACTGATTACCATGTTTAGCAAGTAAGACTCTACAAAATACTTTGAATGATTCAAAATGGTCAAAGTCTTTAGGCAAAGCTTCAAGAAACACATAAGAAGGTTTAGCAAAGAAAAAGAAAAAAAAACCCTTTTTTCCCAGAGAGTACACTGGGAAAGGTGTATTCTTTGCTATTTGATTACCTCTGTCAAATGTTTTTAGATGAGCCAGATCACTATAAATTTGGCTAAGTTTTTCACAGCCTTCTTGGAGCACAGAGCCAGTACGAAATACAGCAGCATGGTTTTGCATTGCCTGCAAGACAATAAGACAAAATCAGTTTCATCTGCTGCAGATGCATAATATCCCATATAACTTAATTAGTTCCAACAGAGCTTTATATAAAGCTGTTTTGACTTCAGACATGTCTGCTGCCTGAAGAAAAAAAAATTCTGTTCACTCCAAACAGAGGTAACCGAGTGGATAAACTACTCAAGAGGAGTAACCAGGAAGGGAACAAGAAACTAACAAAATTGATATAGCCTTACTGCACACAGTCGATGTTCTCACTCTGCTTTTTACTTCTGCAAAGCAAATTCTGAAGTGTACTTCACACCGTGACCAAACAACCTCCTTTGCTTGCAGCTTCTCCCACCTCATACTTGAGAGCTTCACCAGGCTTACCTTCTGCATGTTCAGTCGCAATTCTGAAGTTCTTATGGTTCCATTAGCAAATCTTAGTTTGTCAAGATTAGCAACTGACTCTTCACCAGCATTTGGTTTAATGGAGGGAACTGGCTCACCTAAGAAAAAAAGTCTCAGTAAGTTTAGTAGGTCAGGTTTAGTTTCTGGCAGTTTCATAGACTAGCAACTACTAAAAGTCAATTTGACTAAAATACAGTCTCCTTTCCTCCCCTAAGGAACAGGTTAAACTGTAATTTTCCCAAACTCGCACCAACAGTATCCATACACTTAAAAATTCTCCATGGAATGTGTGAATTGCATTCTTTCCTTTGACAGTTAGGGAATTTATAAGTTGTGCTAAATTCTGCTGTTAATTACTTAAAAACAACACTTGATGCAAATTCTTCTAAACAATGGAATAACCTTGTGGTTCCTTACCATCTTCTTCTATAATAACTTTTCTCCTCACCCCTAAATCTCGCACCCTTCTCTTGGACCTGTTAAGGGATCAGTTAATAAGAGATCACACATGATCACATCCTGCTTCTAATACCAGAACCTATCTGTTATTGGGTAACAAACCAAACACAGCATCTTACCAGCACACTTCATCTTGCATGCAGCTTTACATTCAGACTAATATAAACCTTTCTGCAACTTCAAACTCAAAGAAGCCACAGAAAGACTGATCCAAATAAATGTTTGCACAAAGTCAGAGCTAATAGGCACTGCTAGATCTAAGCTGAGTCCATGAGGAACCATCATTCTGTGCAGTTTGTGCAGAGTCAGAATGAAAAAACAGTGTATTAACTTAGACATTAAGCAGTGAGAAAACAGATGACTACTTCTGGACTTCAGCTGCTCTGACAATGTAAACACCTAAGAGTATTTTTAATTGTTTTTTTTCAGCTAAGTAACTGTTACTGAACCAGATTATTGAAAAATAACATTCATCACTGACAATCCACGTACAGGGGATAAGATGATACAATTTTTTTTAATCTATCTCTTAGCACTTGCACATGCAGTCACCTTATATATTAACAAGGTGGAAGCAAATTCCACTATACAGAAGCATCAAGTGTAAGACAGACTTCCTTTTGCTGTAGAAAATGCAACACAGGAGTAGAGAAGTCAGTTAGCTTGTGAAAAATCTCAACTGTTTTTCTGCCAGAAGCACTGACCCAATTCTAGTTTTAAGATGATCAACTCACAAAGCAAGTGTTAACGACAAGCATTTTCATTACAAAGAACATGCCTGTAAAAAGCATAAACACCAATTTCTACCTTTTCTAACAAATGGGAGTCTATGTCTAGCTTTGTGAAATTGAATTAGGTAGCAACAACTCTTTGCTGGGCAGAAGTGAAATCATAAAGGCAAATGCCTCTAAAAGAGTGAGACAAACAGACTTACCAGGCTTGCATGTCTCTGCAATAGTAAGGGCACAAGCACGACCAAAGACTACCAAATCCAGGAGTGAGTTTGCTCCAAGTCGATTTGCGCCATGGACAGATGCAGAGGCTGCTTCCCCACAAGCATACAAACCAGGTACCACTTTGTCCTCACCATTCACATGTGTAATCACCTATCATTTCAGACAGTCAGTTAATACTTCAACAGTTTATAACAGTGCAAACCTCCTTATTTGCAGAGGCTCTGTGTGTGTAAGGATGAAACACAGCAATCTAAAATTTTCTCCAGTTCTAAAACCTTAAATACCTTAGTTCTAAATGGTAAGTAGTAATACTAAACACAGATGGCACTAAACCTAAGACTTCTTTAGTTATGCTTATGGTTCCGTTTCACCACAATTCTGCAGCAAGTCAGAAAAGCACAAGAAAAACATCTGATTTGCACACATTTCTAAGGCAAAATTTTACATTGAAGCATGAAGTACAATACACCAAAACAGAAAAATTCAGCTGACACTATCACATTGTCTCCTAACTAGTACGAGCTGGAAGAATCTGCTTTAGTGTAGAGATTACACAAGGTACGGAGAATTAATATACATTAATTAAAGTTACAGATTGTAATAGAGCCTAGTTTGATCTTTGTTCAGCTTTATCATCCTCAACAGAGAACTACTGTCAGATGTTACAGTGACTTCATTTTAGAGGTTTCTTGGAACTCCCATTCCAGATGGATTGTAATGCGTTCTGAAGATATTTACAAAAAAAAGCACAAATATGACTTTTAAGTACTCTGACACCATTATTATAGTATTATGATTATTAATCATTCTCACATTGTTAATGCTTTTGTATTTGGAAAATAATTTCCTATTACTATGATTAAAAAAATGCTAAAAAGTGATGTGTATTACTTACCTGTCCTTTGTAGTTTGTAGGAATGCCTCCCATGTTGTAATGCACAGTAGGCAGAACAGGAATAGGCTCTTTAGTGACATCAACTCCAGCAAATATCATAGCCGTTTCTGAAATTCCTGGAAGACGGGTTGCTAGCTGTTGTGGTGGTAAGTGGTGCAACTGCAAGTACACATGGTCTTTTTCAGGACCACAACCCCTACGAAAAAAAAAGTCAACTCTGGAATACATAAAAGGAATTCTGCAAAGTCCAGTAATATTACTAACCCAATTTGTTTCATTTGTAAAAAATTGTAACCTTTAATTTTTTTTCAAATCTTATCCAACAAAAATGAGTATTTAGCACATTTAAGACCTGTCGAACCTGGCAGAATTTAAGTGTATTTTTCATCTACCAGCTTTCTTTCAATAAATCACAGTATTTAAGACTTTAAACCTCCACGTGGCAAAAATATGTAAAAAATGAAGATTATTAATCAAGAGAACAGAGCAGCAAATTATTTCGTTTGTTTGCAATAACAACATATACATTAAAGTTATTTGAGGAACTGTTTCTAGACAATCAAATTCAAACTGGAGACTCCTAACATTTTGTGTTCCCTTTTAGTATCATCAGGAATTAACAAGTAAAGTTTTTGCCATACATATAATATTCAGGTAACAGTTACTAAAGCCCACTCACATGAATTTCAGGTGTTTGTCAAATACACTGTTGTACTGCATACAGTCTAGAATGATTAAATATTAATTCTGCAGTTTCACTAGAATGTTGTAACTAACCTTCCTTCACGGATTTCTATGGTCATTGAACGAGATACTACATCCCTGGAAGCCAGGTCCTTAGCAACAGGTGCGTATCTCTCCATAAATCTTTCACCTTGACTGTTAATTAGAATACCTCCCTCTCCACGACATCCTTCTGTTATAAGGCAGCCAGCCCCATAGATACCTGTCAAGAAAGAAAATAACCATCAAATGAGATATTCTCTCAATGGCTTCATAATCAGGATAACCAGGACTGAATAAACAAGGTCATCGTAAAATAATGCTACCAAGTGACAGGGGTAGATTTTTATTCCCCTTGATCATACCAATAGTAATTGTAGGCCAAAATTTTGTACAGAAACAAGTACTGTTATTTCTTTCAACTCTCTTCCTGGAAGGTAAGCAGTTTGATTTCCAACACCCATGGTATCCTAAATATTAGAACTGGAAGTAATCTGCACCCAGCAATATGTAAGGAGACTTATGAAAAGATTTTGTAGACATTCAGCAATTACTTTGTTCAACATCTTTAAGTAAACTAGAGCTGATCACCTCAAGGCCAGTTTGCTCATCTTTGTTCCCTCTTCTCCTGTGTCAAGGCAGTACAGAACAGTTTTAAATTGCATGAAATGTGAAAGCCTACTCACTAATCTTTTCCCTTAGAGAAGGAAGGCCTACCTGTTAGCCTTTAGCACTGGTCATCACAGAAGACAAAAGTGCTGACCAACTCATGTACCTGATAATTATGTTAAAAGCTACGGAATTATCAGAGAAGCTTCTCTGACTATAAGAACCCTAGCTCAGTCAAATGAGCACTGGATCTCTAGGATATAACATGGATTATATTGTAAAATTAAGTGAACAATTACAAAAAACCCCACCAGTTACTGCAAGTTAAAATCCAGCATTTATTTAGCTACAGCCAAAAACACAGACCTTCACTCTTTAGCCTGTGACCATTGCTGTCCACAGTTTAGATACTAATCCTGTGTTATAAAACTACAATGCTATACGTATACCTTTATTTCAACTACCTCACTTCCACAAAAGATTCTAGTATATCACTCCCTACCATTTGTCTCGTATCAAACCTTTTAAAGTTATAAAGACAAAGGAAATATAAGTTTAAGAGGTTAGATTATTTCAACATGGAATTTATAAAACCTGCTAGCACAGTAAAGGCAGCACCTTAGAATATTTAACATTGGCCTTTAAATCGGAACAGCTGAGACCTCTCTCATATTCTAAGTCTTGCTTTCAGATCTATATCCCACAGCAGTTGCAGACAAGTCTGAACACCCATTACAAGCAACTAAATGAAGTACTGCAGAAAGTGCAAACTGACAGAGCACATTTTAAAAACAAGAACAAAAAATCTGTTCAAGTAATTAAAAATAATGTTGTAATTATTATTCCATATTACATACCTGTAGGGTGAAACTGTACAAATTCTAAGTCCTGGCAAGGAAGACCAGCTCGTGTGACCATTGCAGTGCCATCACCCGTACTAGTATGAGCAGATGTACAACTGAAGTAAGTGCGGCCGTACCCACTGCAAGACACAGAAGTTACCAGAATTAGCAGTCCAAAAACAAAAGTCACCAGAACACTCAACTATGCCCTTAGCATAATAGTGGAAATACAGCAGAGGGTTAATAAGCAAGATGCATGAGTTTTGCCACTGCCTGCGCTAAGCTCAAACAAAAGAAAAGAAAAATTATATTGTCCTGTTATGCTCAACCATATTTGAAAAGTGGCTGGTGACAGGTACGGTTGGACTTGATGATCTCAGAGGTCTTTTCCAACCAGATGATTCTTTGATTCAAGAAAAAGCATAACAATTCTAAAGCAGGGTACACAGGTTGTTATTTTAAGCCTTTTTGCCAGAAAGATACTTCAGAAAGTTCTCTCAATACAATCCAAGAATATTAGACTCCATTTGAACTATTACTAGGAGCTCTATAAAAAATAGCCTGTATCAGTGGCTTAAATCCTCTATATGGCCCTGGGTTTATATTCTTAGATTTCAATACTTATGGCTTAAAATTAGATACTAAAAGGGAGTTTTTATGCCTAAAACAAACATGGTAGCTTCTAATGTTACCGAGCACTGAAAATACCCTAATTTCAGGACAAATTCACAGAAGAAATACCAACCTACGTACTTGATGCACCTTGAAGTACTCAAGTATGAAAACAGCCTCAGCTTTAATAAAGTAAAATGATATAGGTAACCAAACTCAGTATTTTACTACACATTATATTAATGAACATATCTGTCATACTGAAACAGAAAACAAACTTTTGGTGCTTATTGCTGTCTGAGGCTGATAGCATTCTAACAAAAGTATACAAATTTTTGCAGCCAAGTAATGTTGAGTTACAGTCGCCTAGTCATTTAATTCTACAACAGTTATTCTATCTTAATAAGTGGTATCTTAATGTAACAGATACTCCTAAATTTAAAAGAAGAGTTATTTCCTACAGGAAACTCTGAACTCTACAGCTATGTACACATTGAAAGCACTGAAGCAATATCTGCTTTATACAGCACATTTTAAAAGTCTGACCGTTTTGATCATACATGCTGCTCTTATGCATTTCATCTTTATGCCATTGTTCTAGAATTCAAAGTTAGACCTCATTAAATTTATACTTCAATACAAAATTAATAGATGCCTTCTTTCAGAGGGAATGACTGAGTTCACTTACATTGCTTTTCATTGAATCAGGGGAGAAAATAAACATGTAAGCAATGTTTTTCAAACCAATGTGTCATCTCCACACTGTGGATTCAAATATATGTGCAAATATACAGACTTCAACAAGCAGCACTCTCGAGCTTCTACCCAACATAAACATTACATTACCCAGTGGCAATGACAGTGTTCTTTGCTCTAAAACGATGTATAGTGCCATCTTCTATGCACAGGGCAATAACACCACGACATTCTCCATTTTCCATAAGTAGATCCAAGGCAAAATATTCAACAAAGTAGCTTGTATCATATCTTAGAGACTGGAGGAAAGCAAAAAAGGAACTTCAAGAAAAATCCAGAAACCAAAGTAACTTCTCTTCAAAACAGTCAATGCATATGGGCTGTATCGGGATAAAAACCACCAACTCTCAGGGAAATCCGTTTTCTCACGGATCTTTATAAAAATTTGTTAGTATTATCTATTCTAGCTTAAAGAAACAGAAGTCATTACTTAAGCACTTAATTCTGAGAAGTCACAGCTAGTCAACAAGACTTGTTATTTCCCTCTGCCTCTGGCAACACTTCAGTCAGCTGCGGTGATCTATACGTGTACAAGCACATTTTGCATAACCTCTCACAGAGGCATGGAATACATCTCCAGAAGCTTAGTATACCAGCAGAAGCAGTAGGCACCAAGTCAAACATTCTTTATGCCCTCGAGGATCTAACCACTGTTTGGCAACACGGAGCATTTGTATTGCAGCAGCATATTTAGTGTGAACCTGAGGGAGAGCAATAAGCTAGCTACTAAGTAAATAAAAAAAAAAACATTAACTAGTAGGTACTTAATTTCAGGTAGCTTACTGTCATTTTAAAATAACCAAATCCTTCTTTGATTTTGGTTTGTAGAATTGATAGGAACAGATGCTGGAACACTAGTCACTTATTTGCCACAAAGCAAGCTCAGAAATGCACGAGACCTTCATGCATTTATATCTCATTTACCCCTGCTCCCTGCTTGAAGATAAGAAACTGCTGCCTTGTACTTCTTTTCAGAATTCCTGAACACTACATAAATTCTCTTTGGGTCTAGTTAACATATACAAAAGTATTAACAGTAAAGAACTGCTCCACACCACAAAGCTAACGGTGTACACTAATTAACACCCACTGCTGTCACAAGAGGCATTATAATTATGGTATTTCCATTTATCGTATTTGTGCATACTTCTGACAAAAAAAAAAAAAAAAACAGCATCACCTTGGCTACATCCTTCCAAACTGCTGAAGGAAATCCAGAATTTTTATTAGTCATTCCCCTAAATTCCTCATTGATATGTGAACAGCTGTATGTTTTGTTTGTTTTTTCTTCAAATTCTAGGGAGTAGGGGGGAAATAATTAACTACAAACACAAAAATCCAAACCAAGTTTTCTTCACAGCTGCTTACCCTGCCATACAGAGTATGTAACAGTGAGTGTCCTGTCCTGTCTGCAACACAACAGCATCTGTGAGCCTGTCCTCCTTTTCCAAATTGAAGACTCTGTCCTCCAAATGCACGCTGATAGATTTTTCCTTCTTCAGTTCTGCTGAATGGCATCCCATAATTTTCCAGCTGTTGAACCCAAACACAAGCATTAGAAACACTTGTGCATAACAATCCAACAAGTTTTTTTACTGTGCTCCTAGTAAGGAGATCTCTTTGGAAGCTAGTCTGTGTTATAAACACTTATAGCCGACATAATTCCAGTGAGTCTCACCTCTATCACTGCAGCTGGGGCCTGCTCAGTCATGTAGTGTATGGCATCCTGGTCACCCAGCCAATCAGACCCCTTCACTGTGTCATAGAAATGCCACCTCCAGTTATCGTCCTCCATGTTTCCCAGAGCAGCATTGATCCCTCCCTGAAAATGAAAAGCCATTTTCCTGAAATTATATTACTGAAGTACAGTTTTAGTAGGTTTTCTTCATTTCTGTTAAAAATCACATACCATCTATGCCCCTGCGTACAAGTATGTGGCTGCGAAAAGCCTCTGCCATTTATCAGTTTCACAACAGCTCTTATTTCGTTCTGTTTTGTGTAACAGAATGAACTGCAAAGTTACACGAAGTGTAATGAAAAAGCACTGAACAGAAGCTTAACATTTGCTGTCCTCCAAAATAGTTTCAACTAAATAAGTAACAGTTATTAAATGAAGTGCGGCCATGAAACGTGACGTTCATGTGCATATCCAAACCAGCTTTCCGAGTGCAGGCATTTGTTAAACATTTGTTCTACCTCATTTCTCACCTGTGCAGCAACAGTATGAGATCTGGTGGGAAACAGCTTTGTAACGCATGCTGTATTAAATCCAGCCTCTGACAAACCAAACGCAGCCCGCAGACCTGCTCCTCCTGCACCCACAACAACTGCATCAAATTCATGGTCCACTACTGGATATTGTGTAGAAATCTGGAAAAACAGACCCTTTTATTATGATCACAGGTATTTCAAACTAGGACAAACTTAAATTTAATGGAGACAAATGCAGTATGGTTTTATATCCTTAACAGACTCTTGTATGAAATGCTACAGCTGTTATATACTCTCTTAGGTAGAAACTATCTTTAAAAAAGCAATGCATTTCAGCTGATTCTCACTACGTACTTGAGCACATCACTCCACTAAAAGCCAAATACGTTATTTCACGGCTCTCAAGCATTACATGTAATATCTAACCTGTAACTTAAGATATAAAGAAGTATAAACGTACCGAATCAGAAACCTTTGTAGAAGCATTTTTCTTTCCATAGACTGTGAAGTGTAAGTTCCGTGCAAAAGGCTGGCATGCTGTTGTCCACTATGAAAAGAAGACAACTATTACAGAAAGAAACGTTTCCACGAGGAAGACTTTCAGCATTCTCAGCTATCCTACATTTATAGCAAACCTTTACTTATGACTAACACCATACATATTCAAGACTATTGTTATCAATGTATTTTGGACCTACATGCAATGAAATTCTAGTTGTCCTAGACTCATATCCAGAAAAAAAATGTTCTAACTGAATGAGAGAACAGCCTGAAAGTAACAGGCTATCACAGACTATGCTATTCACTTCATTAACTAGTCTTTCAGATCCATCTGAGGCTTCACCAACAGAAGAATGTTTGCAATTAATGATGTAGTTATTGCATTTTTTCAGAAGTAAACAAAGATGAAGGCAGATGGAAGAGCCACAGGAATTAATGGAAAATACCTCTCATACCAAGCAATCCTCAGAATTTGAATAATTTTGGGTGGTCAAGAGCGATGAAGGAAAAAAAAAATAGGTGGCAGGGAAAGGTGTCCCAGTTCATCTGTTTCAAAAGCCAGAGATATTTTTCTTGTTCCCATTCTCTATTAATGAGTGGCAAACTTAGAACCATTTATTAATATCTAAAGAAAGCACAAGGGCACCATTTTCCATTTCTGTTACACTCTCTCCTCTGGCACATTCAGAAACAAACCAAAACCACTCACCACTCAAACCTATCCAGTACCCAGTCTTTGCCTTGAGAAGTTAAAACAATCAGAATTTTAAACCTCCACAGTACAAATCTCCAATTTCTTGGAACATGATATTGCTTCTTTACACTGTTCAGAAAAACACAGCTAGCTGAGCATCGATTGATTAGGACATCAAGGCAAAGCCATTTCAATCACCTCTACAGTGACATCAGCACTACTCTATTTGAAATATATCCTAAAATGCACTGGAGTGATACTCGCCTTTTCCAGTAACTGGTATATACATGGTTCAGTCACAGTTACCTAACAAGCAGATCTTCCCTATCACTTCCAAACATCCCTCTCTTTCCGCATCCCTGAAGTGAACTACAGTACACTTTACCTCACCTAATTTCATCATGTCTTATTCTAGTTTCTTCAGATTCTCTTCTTGTGTAACAGTGAATCTAATGTATCATCACATTTGCTAACACACTTCTGTTTTTACAGCCATTTTTAAATTTCAGTCTTAACACCTCCAGGCAGTTACTGTCCTTCCACCCTGCTGTGTTATCATGCTTTGGGGCAATCCCATGCTCATCTTAATTCCAGTATTAATCATCTTCATTAATACTTCACAGAATCAGATTATCTAGTTTACTGACAGCCAGATGAAATGCAAGTATCAGACGTAATTTATCTCCAAAAGAGGTCTCCCAACAATCACAGACCAAGCTAAAACAGGGTGTCCTCTCAATGGCAAAAGTGCTTTCACAGGCCTGAGTGCAACTGGCAGAATTCTAATTGATACGGCAGGCTACACCACACACCTTAAATGCAGTAGCTATGCATTCTCTAGCTTAAACTACTACTGCTTGCTTCCAAAATGCTGTTCCAGCAACACTACAGCTCTTGTTACTGCAGTAAATTCCTTCTCATAGGTGAACAATACATTTGCTTATTGCATAAAGCAATTCAAAGCAAACCTTGACTATATGTAAACACAGCAAACAAACAGGTTTGTACACACTTAGTATTGCTTAAAGAAAGTGCAAATGACTGGAGGGAATAAAAACAACATCAAAAGCTATTAACTGTGGTTATACCCTAAAGCCCCAAAAGAAAGTCTTTTTTTTTACTCCCCTCAGAATAAGCAGCCAGCTGCCATCTCCACTCAGAATTCTGCAACACTGCCTTTCAACTAATACCCCTTTTAAAAACTTTGTTATTTTCTGAAGTCGCTATAAACAGTTACCAAATATATTTTGCATCAGATGACTCTGGAAATGTATTACAAAAAGCCAAACCCACACAGCCGTTGAGCAGATTGCTTTTCTTTTCACACCTAAGTTTCCACAAAGAGTTTTCAGAACTGCTATTCCCATCCACACATACTTTTTTTGTTAAAGCAGAAACCCAGCTGCTGCTAAGCTTTGTTCAGAATGAGTCTGAATAGAAGTCCACAAAGCATAAATAAACTTTACACGAAATCTGAAGGAAATACTGATCACGCATCCTGAATTGTAATGCTACCAGGGAAGTCATGGTCCTTATGAAATCAAAGGTCTAATCAGGGACAGCACGCAGCCATCTAAAACATAATGACATTCTTAAAGTTTTCTCCTTTGCCATAGGTTAGATTTTCTGCTTTTCCTTTATAAGGCAGGGACAACTACAGCTGCATTTACAAGTCCTTCTGTGCATTTGTCTTTGTAATCACAAAATGATTAGGGACAAGCAGGAAGAACAATGGAAAGAAACTGAAACTTTCCACGTCGCCAAGGAGAGAAGCAGTCTTCACCAAGAGCCGCTTACAGATAGCTCAGATAAAACTGCCAAAAGTTTAAGCAGCACATCCTGGAAACAACTGCTGGGCAGATTTACACAACACAGATAGATATACGCTAATTTCCCACGCAGCTCCAGTGGGTAAGCGTCCTATCAGGTGCTGCAGCTGCCAGACTCTTCCTGAGCCTTTCCCCAGCAGACAGATCTATGCCAGCTTCCCATGAAGGTCCATAAAAAGCCAGCGGCAAGCGTCCTACCAGGTGCTGCAACTGCCAAACTCTTCCCAAACTTTTCCACAGCAGACAGATCTAAGCTGGCTTCCCAAGAGGGTTCAGAAGAAGCCAGTGATAAGCATCCTACCAGGCCGTGCAGCTGCCAACCCTTCCTGAGTTTTTCCACAGCAGACAGATCTAAGCTACCTTCCCAAAAGCAGGAGCTCCCCCTCTATGCCCGCAGCCAGCGCGCAGCAAGGGCACCCGGAGACAAAAGCCGGAGGGACCGGGCCTGCCGAGGGGACCCGCGGCCCGGCCCGGCCCCGCTCCCGCAGCCCTGCCCGGGGCGGCCGCTGCCTCGCCAAGGTCACGGCGGGCCGGGCCCGCAGGGCCCCGCGGGGCGGGCAGGGCCGGGGGCGCGCGCGCCCCCGCTGAGGGGAGAAGCACGAGACGCGCGGGGCCCCTCCGGCCCAACCCGGCCCCGGCCCCCTCCCGGAGGGGCTGTGCGTGCCAGCCTGACCCTCTCCCCTCGGGACACCGGCGAGAGGGCAGGCAGCGCGGGACACGGCGGGCCGAGGGGAGGCACTCACCGCCCTTGCCACCGGCCGCAGCCAGCGCTTCGCCAGGCCCCGCGAAGCCGCCAGGGTCGCCGCCGCCGCCGCCATTTCGCACGGGCGGGCAGGGGCGCACGCGCGTGACCGCCGCTAACGGAGCCGCGGCCTGCGAGGCACGGCGGGAGAGACCAACTGCGCTGGGCGGGACGGGGGGGCGGGGAACAGATACCGGCTGAGTGCGTGCGCGCGGTCGTGCGGGGTGTAGCGTCCCCGGTACCTCACAACCTCGCCCTTGTCCCACCCGCCTGAGCGAGCTGGGACGGGGCCAAACGAGCGGGAGCTCTCTAGGACTCGTGGGAGTCCGGTTGTTGCCATTGAGAGGAAAATGCCGGGAAATAAACTCTCTGAGGCTCTTTTTTGGAGTTTTAGAAAGCAGCATCCTTTATTTCAGCGCTGGACGGATGAGGGAATGATTTCCATCAATCGTGTGTAACAAGAGCTGGGGACAGAATGTATTTCCCACTCGCATGCAGATGTATAAATTCTCCCAGACCTCTCATGCATATTCTGTTACTTTCCAAGGACTAATTTTAATGCTATTATGAACTTCCTAACAGCCAAATCTCTGCTCATTGGTGCTTTGAAGCCAGCTCTGTGTGACCTTGCACTTGAGACAGGGAAAGGCTACAAACAGGTGATTATAGAAGAGGACACCTCTGCTCGCACAGACCATACTTAACACAAGACGTTATCGTTTCTCTGAACACTTTGAAAAAAAACATGCTATAAAGAAATGCTGTCAGAGGGACATTCTGTCTAGCTTTCAAAAAATACAGTTACTTTTATGAAATTTTACTTTAGCTTGAATCAAATTATTCCACTTTTTGTGACAGTAACTACTTCTTTTATCATTATGAACTTCACAACAGCCAAATCACTGCTTGTTTGAGCTTTGGAGCGAGCTCTGTCTGACCTTGCATCTGTTCAGCACAGACCATACTTAACACAAGACATTATCATTTCTCTCTGAACAGAGTCTGGAAAAACACTGTTCAAAAAAAACCCTCACGCTTTCAGAGGGACATTCTGCTTAACTTTCAAAAAAAATACAGTTACTTAGATGAAACTTTAGCTTAACTCAAAAGATCTTCAAGCTAGAAAAGTGGGCCTGTGTGAACCACGTGGTTCAACAAGGCCAAGTGCAAGGTCCTACGCCTGTATCAGGGCAATCTAAAAGATGGGGGATAATGTGATTGAGAGCAGCCCTATGGAGAAGACTTTGGGATGCTGGTTCATGAGAAGCCTGACATGAGCTGAAAAAGGTGTGCTTGCAGTCCAGAAAGCCAACTGTGTCCTGGGCTGCATCAAAAGAAGCGTCGCCAGCAGGTCGAGGGAGGTGATTCTTCCTTTCTACTTTGCTCTCTTAAGACCCCACCTGGAGTATTGTGCCCAGTTCTGGAATCCCCAACGTAAGAAGGATATGGAACTGTTGGAACGGTTCCAGAGGAGGGCTACAAACTGCTATGAGGACAGGCTGAGAGGGTTGGGGTTGTTCAGCCTGGAGAAGAGAAGGCTCAGAGGAGGGGAGAAAGAGCGGGCGAAGGGGGGGGCGGCCTCCCAGTACCTGAAGGGGCTACAGGAAAGCTGGGGAGGGTCTTCTTACAAGGGCAAGTGGTGATAGGACGAGAGGGAATGGCTTTAAATTGGAAGGGGGAAGATTCAGATTAGACGTTAGGAAGAAATTCTTCCCGATGAGGGGCGGTGAGGCACTGGCACAGGTTGCCCAGGGGAGTTGTGGATGCCCCCTCCTTGGAAGTGTTCAAGGCCAGGCTGGATGGGATCTTGAGCGGGTCTGGTGGGTGGTGACGCTGTCCATGGCACGGAGTTGGAAGTGGTTGGACTTTAAGTTCCCTTCCAACCCAAACCATTCCGTGATTCTATCATTCCACGTTTTGTAACAGTAAGCACATCCCGTATCACCACCCTCTCTCCCCGGGCCCGTGGTCCATCCCGGCAGGGGCGGGGCCGGCAGAGCGGTAGCGGCAGGCGGTGGCGGTCCCGCGCGGCGGCCCCATCGCCCGCTCCCCGCCCAGGGCCGGCTCGGGGCTGCAGCGTGCGGGTCTTGGAGGGCTCGGGGGCGGCGGCAGCGGCAGTGGCGGTGGCGGTGGCAGCGCTGAGGCCCAGGGAGGCGGGAGGCGACGCAGGAGTGCGGTGCGGTGGCGGAGCGGGGCCGGGAGCTTGAGGGGAGACCTTATCACTATCTACAACTGCGTGAAAGGAGGTTGCAGCGAGGTGGGTACTGGTCTCTTCTCCCAAGTGACAGGCAACAGGATGAGAGGAAATGGCCTCAAGTTGTGCCGCGGGAGGTTCAGATTAGACATCAGCAAAAATTTCTTCACCAAAAGAAAGTCAGACACAGGAATAGCTGCGCAGGGAGGTGTTTGAGTCCCTGAAGGTGTTCAAAAGACAGGTAGATGAAGCACTCATGGATGTGGTTTAGTGGCGGGCAGGTGTGGTTGGGCTTGATGACCTCAAAGGTCTTTTCCAGCCAAGAGATTCTGTCATTCTAACAGGGCCAGCTTTTTGTCTTGCTGTTACCTGTAGTGCAGGTGGGAGGGGGTAGCTGCAGGAGCTGTCCCGTTCCTCTGAGTCCTGCTAAGGCCGCTTTTGTGTCCTATAGATCTAAGGTGCCTTCATGAATAACTTAAATGACCCTCCCAACTGGAACATCCTGCCAAACCAGCGAGAGCCTGGGGATGATGGAAGCAGATGGAACTATGCCTTGCTGGTCCCCATGCTGGGCTTGGCAGCCTTCCGTAAGTAGTGCCCAGGCCTGGCAGCTGGATGACTGGCCAGCCAAAGGCGGTCTGCGTGGTATCAGAGCTTGTTTTGAGCCATAATTCAAATAGAAGACCTCACTGCAAATTCTTCCTAGAACCAGGTTTATTATATTCTTTTCTGCACCAATTTAAGCAGAAGTTCTGCAAGATTCTTCTGTTCTTCCCATTTCCGTGCCCTGTTAAAAATGGGAAGGTTGAGGTTATCGTAGGCACAGTATCCTTAATAAAAATGTGTATTTGCAGCAGTATAGGGATACAGGCATTCCCCATCTGGGTATTGCATCTGGTCTGCCTGGTTAGAGTGTTAAAAACAATAAGCACTGTTTGTAGCACTAAAGCAATGGCTATTTTTCACACATGGAATTGAATCCATATTTACTAAGCTCCAATTTACTAATTTGTCTCAGAAAAGTGGACATAGGATATGCTAGAGAGCCCAAAGGTAACAACCCAAAGAGCTGCTGATATGTATAAGGTCTCTGGGGAGACATTATAGCAGCTTTCCAGTACTTAAAGAGGGACTGCAGGAAAGCAGGGGGTGGGCTCTTTATCAGGGAGTGTAGTGATAGCAAGGGGGGTAATGGTTTTAAACTGAAAGAAGATAGATTTAAATTAGATATTAGGAAAAAAATTTTTACTGTGAAGATGGTGAGGCACTGGCACAGGTTGCCCAGAGAAGTAGTGGATGCCCCATCAGTGGAGGTTTTCAAGGCCAGGTTGGATGAGGCTTTGAGCAAGCTGCTCCAGTGGAAGGTGCCCATGCCTGTGGCAAGGGGGTTGGAACTGGATGATCTTTGAGGTCCCTTCCAATCCAAACCACTCTATGATTCAATATTTATTTACTGGACCTGAAAAATTCTCAATGTAGTTCCTGCATTGGAAATCTCCAGTTTGTTTCCCAATGACTTTATTTTTCTCCTTTAATCTAAAAAGTGTATGTATTGGCGATAAAAGACTAGAGGAGATTTTACTTCAAAGGAAACTCAATCATTTAAAATGACTTACTGTGAAACATGGACACACAGAAATGCATTTTGTGCGACATATGACTAGAAGTGAATATCTCTGGGCAGGGCAGGGAAGAAAGTTTTTTACCACTTAATAGCTTGTCTAGAGGCACAGCTAATTAATCATACCTATCAATGTTATATTTGTTACACTCATGTCTGAAGTTTCATTTATATATGATAGGTTGGATCTGGACCAGAGAATGTCAAAAAGAAATAGAAAGGGAAAAAAAAGAATATTATAAAAAACATTCATCTTTACAAAAAGACCTGGAAGCCAAATACCGGGATATAATTACAGAAAATCGTCGCATGGTTGCTCACTTGGAGTTGGAGCTTGAAAAGGAACGCAAAAGAACCCTGAGTTACCGTGAAGCCCTCGTGTCCCAGAGTCGCAAACTAGTAGAAGAAAGAAGGATCTTAGAACGGGAGCAAGAGAAGTTAGAGCGAGAAAAACAAGTGCTTTTGCACTCGGGAGCAGCAGGTAACTTGTACCAAAGTTGTCTGGCAAAGGAAGAAGAGTGGCAAAAGAGAGCCAATACTGTACTAAAAGAATTTGAAGAGGGACTTAAAGAAAGACAGGACATCTACTGCAGTCTCGTTGTACCCAGAAGCCAGAGACTGGAAATAGAGAAAAATCTGCTAGTTAAAGCAGCAACTGATCCTGTTGCTATGGCTCTGCATATGGAAAGTGGCTTAAAAGATATTTTCAAACATGATAACTACTGTGGCAATTTGCTGAACAGAAACAAAAGTCAAAATGGAAAACTTATGTGGCTGTATCTAAGATATTGGGAACTAGCTGTTGAATTACAGAAGTTCAAGAGAGCAGAAAAGACAATGTTAGGAAAACAATGAGTAGGGGAAGTAATGGGGTTTCTCCTGATCCGCTGTGCATAGTAGGGACAATCACAGTTGTAGTCAGAAGCTGTTAAATTCTCCTACTGTGTTGCCGTTTCTTGTCCTCATTGCACTTGTATTTGCATGGGACATGTGCAGTGTTGGTGCCTTTCCCTTCACTGTCTAACAACAGATGCTGCAGTGAGCTATGCATGCCCTTAAACTCTGTGAGTGTGCTTGTATTGCAGACTGCAGTGTATGCCAGCTTCCACAGGTGTCAGAAGCAGGGAAATGAAACTTCATTTAGAGTGCTTTACCTGGTTGATGGTCATACTCCATCAACAGTGAAGTGTGATTTTTCTCCCCTAAGTGGGGTAGCATGCTGAGCTCCTTATCCCTGATCTTTTACATGGTGTCTCAAGGCTATCTTTTTTATGTTTTCATTTTTAAATTTTATATTTATTTGTTTAAGCAAGAGTGATTTTGAGGCAGGTGTTTGGGGGAGACCATGTTTAAGCAAGGTGCTTGTTGCATAAATCTTGCATGTATACATACATTTATATAAACATATATGTGTGAATGTGTGTGTATATAAATGTATGTATTAGTATTCTGAGGAGAGGAATAGTATGCTCATGTTTCAAATTAATCATTTTTGCGTTGTCTTCCACCTTAATATACAAATAGTACTTTATGAATGAAACATCCAGAAGAGTCTCATTAAAATAATGCATAAAGAAACAGTTTGATGAAAGTCTCATTGAAGCTAGGAATTCGTACTTGAATACTAGAGAGCGTACATCTTGGAAGTTATATTCTCATTATACAGTAGGTATGTTAAGAATAGTTTTTTTCTGAGTGAAGGTTTTAGTTGTGGCACAACAGTGTGCTTCTGTTATAGGCGTCACTGCGCTGCTGCCTCTGTGTCCCAGTGTCCTGGCTGATACCTGGTTAGCTTGCAGGAACCTCTGTGGGTTACAGCCATTGCATCGACTGCTGTTCCTTGGACAGATCCTGTGGATTGTTCACAGGAATCTAAATGAAGCCTGCACTGGTAGCCACTGCCTCCCTCCCTGACTGTCTTAGTTCTCCCAGAATTGAAGTATGCTTTTCCATAACTCTTAAATTTTGAACTTACGGTTCACCACTTCACGTACACGTGACCATGAAAGCCAGATAAATGCAAGCTCTGCAAACCTTTAAGAAAGAGTGCTTTTTATTTTAGTTAGCACATTCAAATAAACATATCTAGATGTTAAAAAAAAACCTACCCCAGTGCACTTCCATGCTTGAGATCCCTTAAAACTTTGAGTTCTTGTAACTGTTGGAAGCACCTTCTTTTTCAAATGTGCCATGTATTTTGGAGAATAACACTTTTCCTGCGTTCTAATCCAGCCTTAGACCTCAGAGGGGCAGTGTTTCCCCTTTTATTTATAACATCTAGTCTTCTCTGTTACTTGGCTTTGATTAACATTGGTAGGTTGTCAATTCTTTAATTGGCAGTTCTTTATTTACTTGAGGGCTAGACTTGACAAACACGTTTGCTCTAGACAATCAGCTACTGCATAGCACAGAAGCAGTCGAGCTAAGTGGATGCCTATCCAAGTTTAACAGAGAATTCCAGCAGATGCAGGTTTCTCTCGTTATTTCCTCCTCATTTCATTTCAGTCTTGGCATAGAAGACAGCAGATAAATCTTTTGAAGTAGTGTGTGTAACCTAATCCAGTTGTCCAGCAAAAATATTTAACATGAAACAAAATTCTTAAATATAACATATGTTTCCCAACTACTCAGTTTTCTGGTTGTGATTTTGCTTACCATAGTAAGCAAAATTATACTGTTGTACTGATTTGTTAGTCTCTTGTGTACTGTTTTATTTTTTTTTAAATGAAATTGTAGTAGGCAGACCTGAAAAAAAAGAGATACCATCACAAATGCCAGAATTTGTCTGGATGCCAAGCGTGTGTGGGTTGGGAGATGAGAATGGAATTGAGTTACTACTCATGTGACAGCCTGAGCCAGGCTCCTGTAGCTGGCCATATGCACAAGCCCTAATTGCCCAGTAGAACAAATGAGTTTGAGCAACTAATTACCCTGTGTGTAATTCCTCCAGGATGTGGAAAGTGTCTGACCACACAGCTGTGATGTGTTTCATATGTATGTACACGCGCTTAAGCAGCTCAGCTGCCAAACAGTAGCCAGTGAATCAATGCCAACATATTTAAGACTCATACCTTGACTTTGTGCATATTCATGAGTTCTTAGTATTAACAGATGAACCATTTTATGCTTTTTCAGGGTTTTTTTTGTAGTTTGTCACTGACATCACTCAAATTGTTCAAAGAAAATGTTATCAAGGGGGTAAAATACTTTTTCAGTATGAACATGCAAGTTGAGGCATCATATGCTCAATTGTACAGGGTTGGATGCAATATAATAGATGTTAGATACTTGCTTTCACTTCTTTCGGAGTGTCAATTATTTGTACAACTAATTGTTGAACTATTGTGCATGGACACTTTGAAGATCAGTACATTAAAACTGAAGAGTTATTTGAGGAGGATTTTTAAAAGTGTGTAACTGATTTAGAAGCACCAGTCCTGATAGTTTTTAACCAGACTCATGTTTCTTAGAGTGTTCTTTATTTTTGAAATATTCTCCCTCTTTAAGTTGTTATGTTGAAACTTATTTGTGTGTGCATCATCTTGCCCAACAGCTGTTTTTCTGGATTGGTTGTTTGGAAATGCCCACATATGTGTAGAATGCAAGAATAATTTGTTTTCAGAATACTTAATGAACTTTTTTGGGGTTATGAAAATGGTCACTCACCTGTTAAACAAACAGTATCAACTAATAAAAATGCTTGCACATTTCTGCGCTGTCTTGTAACTTGGACAAGGTGGGTGGGAAGAGTGGAATTTGGTATTTTATTCCATCTTTCTAAGAAAATTGCACAATTTAGATGCTTTACAAATTGAACCATTTTTAAATTGGCATAAAAAAGTTTTGGTCTTCATGCTGAGAAGAGGATACGTTGGAAGGTTTTTCCTTTCTTAGGAAATAACAGCATTGTTAAACAGGTAGGCACACCAGCTTTACCTAAAGGTGAGTGATTAAAGATGATCATCGCACTGAAAGACTGGGGTAGTTCCTTCTGTCTGTCTGTTATGTAGAGTATTCTGCCTTCCTCCAGGATCCCTCACGTGTCTCATTCTGCACGTCAGCTGCTTTTCTTTTCACCATGTGGATTTTCTTGATTTCCTTGCTCTGTGTGAAGAACTATTACTCAGCCCAGCTGCTCTAGGACAGTGTTCAGACACTCTGTGAGTCTGTGTTCCCTTCATAAAAGATTCTTAATCTCTTGTATTTGACACAATCCTTTGCATTTACCTATCCTTCATCGTCAACATGGAGAACACCAACCTTGTGAAATATTGGAAATGGAGAAAAGAGGACAGCTTGTTATCAAACTGAGAAAAGAGCTGGTATTAGATTTGGTATTATAATTTCAGATAAAAATCACCACGCTGTTCAGGTCTTGGAGTATCTTTTTAACGTGTATATTGTTTAGGTGGGTCACAGCCTTTCCTGAAATTTAGAAATATGCATCTTTGAAGAGGTGTCTCGGGGCTGCCTCTGGAAACAAAGAGTGTGTCAAAGAGTTTGAAGAGTGCAGAGGGATTGTGAGGCCTGCCACGATGGCCATTTGCTGTTACACACCTCATACAACCTTGTGCTTCAGACTGAACCCAGACTGAACCATCCAGCTGTTGGAAAAACACTTCTTCACACTTCTAAGACTCTTCCTGCAGGTTTGCATTTCTGAGACGCCTCACTTCTAAACTTGATTTTCACAATCAGTATTAAATCCTCAGCTAAAGTGGGTGGTGCTTCATATTATTAAATAATACCTTCCCCTTCTGGCTAATTGCTCTTATAGACTAGCACATCTCCAATGCTTCACAGTCAGAGCTCTCTGGTCCAAACAAGACTGGAGCTTAATAACAAGAAAGATGAGAAAAAAACTGATGTTCAGTGACCGAGACAGAATGAACTTGTCTCCACAAAGCGGGTATTGTGGAAGACCTCTATGCAAAGGTGGCATGCAGGACCTGGATGTAGTTCAGCAGCCTATTAGCATCTCATTGTATACCGCAGCACTGGAAAAGAAAACAGTAGCAGCCTTGTTTAAAGAACACTGTTCATTGCTTGGTGAACATGGCAAGCAAAAACCTGCAATGGTCAACATGTGCTGCTTCCTGCTAGAGAAGAGATGGGCGTGGTGAGATCCAAGCAATAACATTTTACTGGCTAGAAAATTCAGGGCAACACTGGCCATCATGAGATCAGATAAATTTGGTGCTGTCCACAGAAGCATTTCTACACCTGTGCGCCTTACCTGTAGTTCCCCCCAGAGTGATTCCAAAGGTGAAATGTATTCTTGAAAGAGAAGAGCAATATTTTGGTGATCTTCTGAACGTATGCAGTACATCATTAATGACAGCACATCTTCCTCCCCGGTATCAACAAGATGAACAAAACCAAGAAGGAGAAGGTGGATGCTGGAACTGATATTACTTCAGAGAAAGATTTATATACAGAGCTGAAGTAACTATTATGCAAACCACCAGTATATAGAAAAATAAACATAGTGCCTATTTCTGGAAGTGAGATTGTTGAAAGAAATCCCCTGACACCATAAAACCACTCCAGAAGGGCTGCTTGTGGGAGTCATTATGTATGATATCCTACTGCTGTTGTACTTCCCATAACCTGAGACAGAGTTTCAATGGCAGCTCAATGTTGTCTTCTTTTTCCTCTGCAGTGGTACTTGGTGGCACAAAAGGGTTTCTCTCCCATGTGGAGAAGTTCACAAACACATGGAAAGAGATTTAGCTTCCAAAGTTTATTGGGTTTCTGCAAAGCCTTCAAGCCTCTGCTGGAACTGCTGTGGGCTGGCAGCAGCCGCCTTAAAGTACGTGCATGGGAAATCAAATCATGCCAGCTGAGGAGCTGTGTCTTTTCATTACTTATCAGGTACAGTTTAGAAATAACAGAGCATAAAACTTAGATCAAGTTAAAGATCTACAGAACATTTCTTGACCAGGTAAACTGTGTAACGAGCTGCCGTTGATTATTATCCTTAAAACTAAGCAACTCTGAAACATTTTGCCTGTATATCTGTCTCCTGCTCTAATATGACCATTAGAGTCCCCTAGGCTGAGCAACTTCAGTCTCCTCATGAACCTAGGCTTCTTTGCTCCGCTTTTGAGTAGCTAGTCGAGGATTTTACCCATGGGCATCTTATAAAAGGAATTTGAGCTCTCTCCACATATTTTATAAGATGGTCCAAGAAGATTTTATCAGGATTAGGCTGTCAGAGAGAGCGTTTCATTTAACCTCTGAATTTTCTTCACTTTTATTACATGTTTAATACATTATGCTTCCAGGTAAGAATCCTGTACTTTAGGCATTTGGCTGTATAGTTATCACCATCATTACACTTCTGTCTTTTCCTGTTTTAGCTAAGAGTAATCGTGGTTCCTGTATAGGTTGCTTTGACTAAAAAGTAGAAAATAACTGAAAAAAATTAATGCTGGTGAGATATTGCTATAGAATCATCAAAGTAAGAGATCTCACATCAGTATCTACTACTGTACTGGATAAGGTCAGAAAATAATGCATAGTAGCATGGTATATTTTAAGGCAAGATTGGAGAACAGACGTGGTGTTTATGATTAATTACCTTTAGCTGCAGCACTCTGAAAATATGTGGAAAGTTGCAGACTTGTCGTATGTCATACCAGGGATGATGGCACCAGAAGGAAAAGACCATAGTATATTTTGGCCATGAAACTAGGACTGGACGAAACCACCTATATCGCTGCTGCTTTTCTCAACGGCTTTAAATGAATGGAATTTGGTTTCTTATAGAACAGATCCCTATCTTGATGGTTGCTCCTTGTCCTCCCCTTCACAGAATCTAGTCAGAAGAGCTTCCCCCAGTGCAGTCCCCTACATGGTGGAGAGCAAAAGAAGACAGTTTCTTCAGCCAGATCCTTCAGTCAGTCATCTTGGTTCATTCACAGGAGAGAAGAATCTGTCCTTCTCCATGTTGGGATGTCTTCTCAGAAGTGCCTGCACCAGTATTAAGAGACCCCCACAAAGTCAGAAGCAGCTTCTAGGTGGCCAGCCTGGGACAGGGTGTCAGGCCCTACCTGCAACTCAGTGTAGCACAGCTTGTCTCCCAGCCAAGGACAAAGCTGGAAAAGACACAACAGAGGCTGCCTATAGCCAGGAGGTCCTCCATCCAAGTGGGTACTGCACCATGCCTGGACCTGGCCCCTCAGAGGGAAGCAAGATGCTCACTCCATCCCTACTGTTGTCTTGATTTACATCCCCAATATCCTTCCGCTGACGCTTCTTTTCTTTACTGCTACCCAGTCTCATGCTCTTTCCTAGCATGTTCATTGTCCTGCAAGATGAAAGACATTTTCATCTAATAAAAGGAATACACCTATTTTCTTTCAAAAATGTATTTATGAATATATTCCAGTAAAATATATGACTTTTAGAAAGTGTATGCCTCCTTTTTAATCAATTTTTTGTAAAATTGTGAGTACCTTAGAGACAAGTTGTCTTACTTTTTTGTATAGCATTTAACTTTAGAAACAAATGGTACATTAAAAATGAGGGTAGTAGACAAGAAGACAAATGTATAATTAGTAACATTTTAGTACAAGTAATCCAATCTAAATGTAATGTCCTGCACTTAGAATTACCAGTTTGAAAACCATGCCTTGTTTAGCAGCCTAATTATCAGCCTATATTGTGAAAGGATTGATTTCATAGTTTGTTAGCTATAATAAGCCCTTTGTGACATGCCAAACCTAAGCCTTATGTTACTTAAGGATGAAGTTACCTTAGAGCAAAGGCAAGGACTCTTTTGAATAAGCGATGACTGTGTCTCCTGCCGAGCAGTGCCGATTTCTTTGTTCAAGTCCACAGGGTGGCGATATAGACAACCCCGCTGTGCGATTGTGGTCAAGTGCGAGCTGGTGTCATTCATTGCTACCACTGGTCCTTCAGAAAAAGCGGCTGTGCCTTCCAAGATCATTAGCTATGCAATTACACTGATGAAGCTAGAAGCTATACCAGCATATTTGCTTCTGCAAAGATTTATCGCTGATAGATGGCTAACATCATCAGGAACCTGGCATTACCAGAGTAAGATAAGCTTCTCTGGAAAGACATTTTGGATTTACTCAGTAAAAAGCAATTTGGAATGGATTTGTTGATCCTGACGGAAGCTACTTGCACATGAAACTTAGCAGAGATAAATTTTCCAATTATCCTAACACAAGTGCGAATTTATTTCGTATTGTAGTGATTTGTCCTCATATAATTTGATTCCCAATGGAAGCTGCATTAATTCCGTGCTTAAGGAGAAACATGCTATGTTAGGTTCAATAAATCCTATACAGAATCTTGATTTTCAAAGGTTTCTGATTTCAAAGAATCATTAGATTGTAGCTGTAAGATATGTTGTGTGGACAACATGTAATCATGATCTGATTCTGTTATGGAAAGAGATTCTACATCTGACTTTGCAAAGTTTTAAAACTAAAGCCTACAAGTCAGAGAAGGTAGAAATATTATGGGGAGGATGCTGGGTTTTCCTATTTGTCTTCTGTTTGCTCTTTACTACTGCCTCATTTTCCCCACTAGGATTATTTTCCAGTGATTTGGGAGGCAGAATAATACTGCAAATTAATTGCAAGCTCCTGGACTGTGTGGTTTCTTGCTATTGACCAACAGGTCGATGCCTTTGTGTGAAATTGGAAGTTGCCACTTACTGCTACTTATAAGTGAAAACTGATTTTTCTAGATGAGGAAAGTACAGTAGATGTAGATTTTTGGACTTCAGTAGACTGGTTACCACTTGACCACACAACTGGATGTATTAGCTTAGCTAAATAGAAGATATAACGTGAACAAAGTACTTGGTAAAGATCTGATGATGATGGTAAGCTGTACTGGAAGCAGAAATGGTTGTCTAAGGGGAGTTTACTAATGCAGTTCCTCAAGGAACAGCTTAGGAACAGCCTTTTGTATTTTTTCTGCTAATCACTAGCGATGAAAAATAGTAGCATGTTAGTGAAATACTCATGACACAATCTCAGAAAGTTTATCATTCAGGAATATCTGAGTAGCTCAATGTACCAGAGTAGCAGAAACTTTGTGAAATTTAAAATATGTTCTGTTTAACGTAGAAAAAGAGGTTCTGCTGCAAGCTAGGAAATTCTTAATCAGAACAACCAACGAAGAGGAAAGGTGTTGATACAGTGGTTAATCAGGAGACAGCTCACCCACATAACTGACAGGGTCGTGAAAAAAGCAAGTGCTATCACTAGGCAGGCTGATAGAGATATTTTAAGTCAAGTTAGGGAAATAATAATACCTGATTACAAGGCACAGGTAAAAATTGTCTGGGCTACTCTATACAGTTGTCCATGTAAAGGATGAAGACTTTTTTGTAATTTATCTGAACAGCCTTCTTGGGACATAAGAGGACTGAAATTCTAAACCATCCTTTTAGAAACAGGGAGTACCAAAAATTTCAATTTTGAATCAACGTGATGAGATTGCAAAGAGATGCTGTGATGTGTTCACCTTCTTTGGCAGGGGCTGGACTTGCAAGATCTCTTCCAGTTCTTCATTTTGACCACCCTGTATCATTGTATGCAATGCACCTGTAGGGCTTAGCTGGCAAAATTCTTTCTTTTGACATACACTGTGATAGATTTTGTATATAGTTTTCAATGGCATGTACTTGCCTTTTGGTGACACTGATGTACAAATGTAACAGTCTTGTTATGATCATACTGAAAGAATTAGTGAGTAATATCTTTGTTATTTGTTAACAAATGTCTCGTTTTTACTTTTGTCAAACATATCATAGGGTCATTGAAAAGGTGAAGGGACCTTTGATTTCAGGTCCATTTACAAGTTGTTATGTTCTTCAGACCTTGTTCTGTAAAGATTAGAGGTGTTAGGGTAAGCAGATTACGCTTATGATTTTAAAGGTCAGCTTTTACAATCCCTTTCATTCTCCATATATTTTTTGTCAGAGTATTCAGTACAGTAAGATCTCATACAGAGATGGAAGAGCATGTTTTGCTGATTATCATGAAACATACAATACTGTAAGCATACACAATGGGAAACTGAAAGTGATGGGGATTCACAAGCAGTTTATCTTCCTGATAAAAAATAGTATGAAACTTCTATATTCATTCTGAGGCCAGTGGAATCTTTTTACTTCGTATTTACTAGGGCTATACATGTATTTAAGTGAGTTTAAACAGGGGAGTGGCAAGGGGTGTTTCATAACCTTATAGGTAATTACAGTTTATAGGCAAATTATCTCCTGAATTACATTACCTGGAATCAATGTCTTCTACTAGATGAACAGACTGTTCCATAAAGCCTTGACAGATACAGCATTAATAAGTGTCAGAGCTGACTTGGTCAATTGAACGATTTGCTGACGCTTCTTTTTACCACAAACCTGCACTTTCAAGTTTAGTGCCAAAGGTTCACTATATATAGCTGAAGACAGCAAATAGATGTTCTCTTTTTGTGCAGATTTCTAGCTAGCTGTCTGTTTCATCATCTCCTCACTGTGGTAGCATTTTAAGTGAGGAAATTTGAAATATGGTGAAGTTACAATTTCCCAATCCTGGCCTGGAGGACAGGATACCTTCCCATGCAGAACTTGAGGTCCTTGAGAAAGAAGAAGCAGACTCCAGACCAAAATGGGACAACAAGGCTCAGTATATGTTGACATGCGTAGGTTTTTGTGTGGGCTTAGGAAACGTGTGGCGGTTTCCTTATCTCTGTCAGAGCCATGGAGGAGGTATGTATTTAATATATTACATAATTTCTGCTATAAGCTAGGTATAATCACTCTTTTGGGAAACAAATGTACTTAGACCTGTTTGGTTCCTATAAGAATAGTGAAGTTTATTTCTAGTAGACTGTCTAATGGAAAAGATTATTTCACAGGTTATGAATTTATGTTAGTGAATGAAGAAAAGGAAGGGACTGTTTTTATTTCAGGACACAGGATTGATTATGTCAGTCTTGCACTATCTAGTGTGTCTTCTTAATCTAAAGCTATTGGTTTTTTTTTGCATAAATACATGTATATAAAATAAGTTTAAAATATTAATAAGTTACTTGTGAGTATGGTTCTGATTATGGTCCCAAATAATCTTTTCATAATAGTGTTTTCATTTGTTTTGGGCTGATCTGTGTATCAGCTGTAGGGTCTCTGTGTGTGTAATTTATGATAGGAGTAACAGTGAAAGTAGTTAATGTTAAGAATATGTTTTAGCAGTTAGTGTTATTAAGTCATTTAAGATCCAAATATGTTATTTACCATGTAACTTACTGTGACTCTTTAGGGTTAAAGTTAGGACTAAAGAATCTTTTTAAAATTTTGTTTCATGGCTCTTCTCTTTGTTTTTAAATATGATCTCAATCTGAACCATTTCTTAAATATTACAGGACAACATAAATTTATCATTTTCTGACACTATTTTATCTGCCCACTATCTACTTGTTATCTGCCTTTCATACTGGGATATGTGTAAAAAAAGTGTTTATTCCTCTGTGACGTTAGGTCTCCAAAGAAAACTTTTGGCTTAAGGAACAGTATTAAAAAGTAGTTTTCATTAAGTGTACACAGCGACGTATTTAACAATTACTCCTCCTAGCTGGGACCAAGGAGGGCTCTGTGGTACCAAGTCAGAGGTGTTTATAAATAGATGACTCACTTGCAAGAATAGATGCTTGTAACATTGAGATTTTTCTAATGCAGGCTGGTGTTTACGGTTTGCAGTACAAACTAAAGGTCATTTGCAGCACAACCAAGTCTTGTAACCAAAAATTTACAAGACACACACAGAATAAACCCCTTTCCATATATGACATTTTTAATTTGAAAAAGTGGATGGATATCTCCAAAATTTGTGGCACTCTTTGGCTTCTCAGGTTCTTCTACTTAGTCTTAGAAAAAGGACATGTCCTGTTTCCCAGGGCTGATTTATAGGCACTTCTTTTCTGTCTGTCTCTCCTTTCCCTCATGTTCTAGCCATATGAAATTCAGCTGAAAAAGGGATATCCAACAAATGCAAAGAATTTGGTATGGATCATAGTTTTCTGACTGATGTCAGTGAAGATTCATGAATTGCTTGTGTGTGTCTGTCAGTACTGCGTTTTGATTTATCCCTTGGGAGCAACTGTTTTTCTTTCTTATCATCCTGTGACTTGTCCTTACTCAGGAACACTAACAGCAGTTATCCCTGGCTTCTGGCTTTCCCGGGGCACTGTCACTCATATTTTAGGCAGGTGTTGAAAGGCAACACATAGCAAAGAAGTGATGTAGCTGAGTCTGGGCTTACGGCTGCTCTACAGGTATGTGTCCCTGTATAGCCAGACTTGCTACTTTCTCTGTCAACTCTTCTGCATAACACCAAATGCTGTGATGCATATCAATGCGTAAGAGTGAGTACCAATGCCTTCTTGTTGCTTCCTGAAAAAGACACCTTAACTTCGTCACACGTAAGGGCAGAAAGCTGTCATGCAACCCTCCTCCCTACCTGCTGTACAGTACACCTAACCCTCTTTTGTTAAGTCTATATCCAACTCCTGCCACCACTGCCATCCTCTCACACAGAGCCTGTTCTCCAACTTCTCCCCTCAATCATAATAAAAGGGTTCTTGATATTCTTTGCATGAATGGGTTTGAATTTGAGCAGGTGATTATCTGTATTGTAAGAACAGATTGTGAAGTTCTTATTTATGAAGGTATTCCCGTGTTAAGACACTTTCTGCCTCATGAGATTTTCTGGCTCCCACATTTCTAATTCCCAGTCAGCTGTGTTCACAGCATAGCAAACACTCAATAGATGCAGCACTCTACATTGTCTTTGATTGCACAGATGCTCTTGAGTCTGGCTTTAGCTACACCTGGTTAGGAATGCACATTTGCTAGGCATTTTGGACAAGTTTTGCCTTACTCTTTGCCACTTAATGTAGTGGCCAAGATGATTCATTCATCTTCACGTTTTTGTGGCACTCTCAGGGACACAGATATGCCTCTGTAACAGAGCAGGGGAAAATTGCAACATTATGCACCTTCTTTTGAGTTAACTAATATATAGCATAGACAATGCCCATGAGTGCACTGAGGAAGCTCTGTTTTATTGCCTTTATCCTGGATGGTGTATGTCTTCACACTTTGTGTCTACAAGATATGTCTTCTCTGAATCCTGGGTGCAGAGCAGCAGAAGTCCCTAGTGCTGCTCTCTTTCACTGGAGATAAGGATTATGCTGCTCCTCAGTCTGTCCCTGGAATGAATATTTTATAGAGTCCTAAAGCTCACTTTCGATATGATGGTGGGTTATGGCTGCGCATTGAGAGAAAAAAAATCCAACTGTTTACCACACAGAAAATATCTGCAGAGGGTGAGAAAAAGTCCAATGGGGTCACCTTATTAGAGATTGTCTCAGAAGATGCACACATAATCAAGGTTGCATAGACTACCTTGTGAAAATAGTATCCACTTTCTGAGGGCTGGCTTTGCTATCTTAGCTTCTTTCTTTTTGAAATATGAGTTATATGGATGAATGTGGCACAGGTTTTTTGGAACAGGTGTGATCTGGTAGCAAGGGTGTAATCAGTATTTCAGCAAGGACACTCCCAAAAGAGGCTGGATATCCACCGTCTTTGTGAAACAGTGTTTGCACATTTTATATCTCTCATGAAACATAAACAGACTACAGTGAATTATGAAATTTACACTTGTACTTAGATTTCAAGGAAGGTGATTTTTTACTCTGTAAAGTGACTGTCGTGAGTATAATTGGGAACACTGAGTTGTATAGAGAACTCTGTTTTCAGGTGGACGTCTAGAATTACTTGAGGTCTGCTTCTTCCTATGCACAACACTTTGATAATATTTTAACACTGTGGTACCCAAATATACAAAAATTATGTTATATAGTTTACTTACTTTGCTGGTCATAGATTATGAGCTTATATTTTAAGAAATGGAATATTTACCACAGTAAAATTTAGTACAGTAAAGTACAGTTTATCCTTTCCACGTCTTAAAAGTTATAAAATACGTCATTTCCACAGACAAACTAGATTCAATACACACACAATGTAAAAGCTACAGTGTTTGCCTCAGTACTTTCACGAGCTTAGTGAGATTGAAATTTCCTTTCATGAGATAGCAGTCTCTGACGTTAGACGTAGCTTTTGTTTAATCTTTACTGAGCAACATGTCATTTAATCAACTGTTAAACATTTTTGTTTCATCCCTGATGAGTATTATAAAAAAGAGGATGTATATTTAATGTTTAAACCATCAATATTAAAAAAGGGTCTTTAAGTCTACATTTATATACATCTGCAATAAACCTTGCCACTGCATGAGGATGAACATTTTCATCTCTCTGCATACCATACTGAACAAAGTGACAGTAATGACATTAATGTTCCTCACTGGTACTGGTACCCTCACTACAGATGAAGTCTAAGCATAGAAAAATATCTCTGCCTGAAGCCTATCTGTACTCCCCTTATGAGGAATTACGTGAAAGCACTATTTTTTTCAATTTCACATTAGCAGCTCTTAGATTATAAGAGAGAGCAATAGCTATGCAGATATTCAAACAAAATATTAAGTGTTCTGAAATACAGAACTGAAAAAGGATGAGAATCTAGTATCTCAGCTGTAAGGGTTTCAGGATGAAAAGATTACTCTTAGTTTAGATGTATCTATACAGCATATATTTTCACATCATTGGTTTATTTGTTAGGTTCGTAAAATTATGACAGCTTAAAAAGCATTGATTTTTTTTAATGTCCCATATAGCAGCTCTGCAGAATCATAGTTACTTATTTTTCCATTATAGCTTCTTTCAAACAGGCTAGAGAGAAATTGAGAGAAATAGAGAATACAGAAGAGATGGAGTTCTGAGCTGGCAGTTAGAATTGAACCCTGAAACAAATTTCATGCTCTGTGCTGTCTTCAAGGAAAGTGTAGGGACAATACTACTGCTGCATCTTGCTGACTTGGAGAGTGAGGCATGATACCTACCCAGACTGCTGGAGCTGTGTGAGTGGAGGGTCACTTTGCATTTAAAATTTACAAGGATGTCTCAAGCATGGAAAAATGAAGTCCAAAAGAAAGTATTAATCAGCCTGCTTTCTATGGAAAGTGAAAAGTTGAAACTACCTTTGAATATTTTCTGAAGGAAATTCTTCTAATGCTTCATAGGAAATTACCTGACCTTCCCTCCCTTCTGCTAACTGGATGGCAACAACAAAAAAAAAATTCCTTGACAGATATGATAAGAAACATGTAATCATAGATTGAAAAGACTATAAAAATCTAACAAGATCTTTGACCGGGAGGGGAGAATTGCTACTGAAGTCCTTAAGCAACCTTATTGTGACCAGATGAAAAAAAAGATGTGTCTCCATGAGGAGCTAAGATGGTTAAGCAATGCCCCTTAGCAGAACTAACTGCCAGTCTACTGTTAAGTTTCAAGAGATGATCTAAAATCACTGCAGGTTGAATTTCAAAGGGTGATGAGGACTTACAAAAGTGAGGAGTGAAAATGAGGAGTATTTGGATCAGGTAGCTGTACAGATACATCTTCTGGACTTAATTACTACCATTGCTGAGGAATGGCTTCGCAAGAGAGAAATGAGATTGTGGTATAGTAGAGACCTATATGACATCCTAAAGGGGATATAAAAATAAAAGATTAAGATGAAGCAGACATACATGCTCTGTGGAGTCATGTTTCAGGCTCTTGGGAGGTGTCTTGGGCTTATAGCAAAGACAGTGCTCTGGAATTAAAAGCTGCTGGTTTAAACACAGTTATCTTGTCCTTATCTTGTCTTACCCTCATGAGAGCTCCTGGACAGAGGACAATAGAAGGGAAAGTGTGTGTGAGGCTGGCTTGATGTTGGAGCACAGGGCATATTTCTGGCTGCTAGCAGCCTCGTGCATTGATGGCTAACTTTGTCTTTGTGAAAGACCAGAGATTTTGTGTGTGGAGGTTGTCTCCCTGACCCTCCCATGTAGGAAGGAAGTCATCTGGATGTAGAGAGATGGATGTCAATAGTGAGGTGGCACTCATTGCATATGCTGAAAAATCCTGTTTTCTACAATAGCAAGAATAAAAGAGTTGGGAGAAGTGTTATTCTCAGAAATGGAGGAGTGGTATCTGTAGAGTACAGATTCTTTGAAGACAAATCTGCATGTACCACACATCTAATCAGAAAAAGAGGGATGTTTACATGCATGCCAGTCCATGTGCCCACATAACTAGGCAGATCGATACAGACAAAATGGGGCAAACCTCTAGGAATGCCACAAACTGAAAGGACAGAGGGAGGTTCAGTGACCAAACCTGTCACAGTTTCAACAAATCCCAAAACCTCTGCCAACACTGGATAAGACTTTTTCATTACCAACAATGATGCCAGGGCACTGGCAGATGAAGAGTGCGTCACCATTTCTGATGTAGTTGCCTTTGAGCAGCTAGTCAACGAGGCATGGAGAGAGCACTGACCCATTACATTGGACACTGGCAGCCTCTGCTGTCAGTGGTTTTATAGAAATCCCTGGAGGGGTGGGAATACAGAGAGGGAGAAATCTCTCTAAAATTGAAATATGCCCTATATGTTTCACGTTTGTGATGTGAAAATATATATACAGAAATACATGAGTTAGGAAGGGATTGCTTTAGCACTGATACCAATTGTAATTATATCTTAGTCAAGACCACAGCACTAAACTAGAGTTTACAACTAGAGGAGTTAGGTTTCTTCAAATATAGTATGGACCACCATCCTTCATTCCTTTCTGGCATTACAAAATAAGTACTTTCCTCCAAGGTGAGAGGATACCAGCTTGAGGCTCCTAGATCTGGCAGGTAGCTGCTCCCCACTAATGCAGGGTTGTTGTTCTTGCAAGGACCACATGGTCTCTGGAAAAGGGAATGTAGCTGAGATGTGAGAATTGGGGAAGAAAGCAAATGGGATACTGTCCTCCCTAGTGATGATGTCTGTGTTATCCGTTTCCCAAGATGAAAGATTGACAGAAAGAGGGGAAGAGTCAGCAGACTTGGAAGCTTACCACACTTCTCTACAAATAACAATTCATATTAAGTCCTTTATTTTTTCCCTAATAAAAAATATATCCAAAGTTAGTTATTCTTCTGTCTCTCCTTTGAAACCTCTTTGTCAGTCTTCATTTTACAGTAGTAGTTTTTAATGCATACAAGATGAGCTACACTGATTTTGAAAACTGTTACGTTTTTAGTAAGAAGCTTTTGTGTTGCTAAATGACATGCTTTACTTAAGACTGAGAATATCATGTCTATACAGCTACTTTTGGCAATTGGCTTCAACAAAAAGTCTATTTCCTAGTGCATTGCCTATTAGTCATTCAAACCTGATAGACAGCATATGCATTTCCAAAGTGCTCAGTTTTTTCACTAGCATTGTATGTATTGAAAACTACTGATTTTCGTTAATAAATCTTAAAAATGTCCATGAAAGACAGGTGAGTAGCTTATAAGACTTGAATTTCTTAGGAGTAGAAAGCAAAAAAAGCATAGCTGGCCGATTTCATTGTAACAGTAGTCACTTGATACGACAATATGCTTCTTGGCAGACTTTATTCAAATACACAGAACGTGAAGACTTTGCAGTACTGATCATTTCTAAAACTGCAGTGTAGACAATACCAAGAAGATATCCCTCTGAGAAGAAAAGCACCCAGTTTAACTCTTCCAAAACACGTTCAACTACCTTGAATTTAAAAGTATAATTTCTATTCTTCAAATTTCCTCTTTCACTTGTGTCCTGGTTTCAGCTGGGATAGAGTTAATTTTCCTCCTAGTAACTGGTATAGCACTGTGGTTTGTATTTAGCATGGGAATAATGTTGATAACACACTGGAGTTTTAGTTGTTGCTAAGCAGTGTTTACACTAAGTCAAGGACTTCCCAGCTTCTCATGCTTGCTGGCAAGAAAAGAAGCACAGAAGAAGCTGGGAGGGGGCACAGCTGGGAAAGCTGCCTCAAACTGGCCAAAGGGATATTTTATGCCATATGCCCTCATGTTCAGTATATAAACTGTGGGTAGTTGTCCAGGGAACACTGCGGCTCGGGGACTGGCTGGGCATTGGTCAGTGGGTGGTGATCAATTGTATTGTGCATCCCTTGTTTTGTATATTCTTTTATCATAATTATTATTATTAGTTTCCTTTTCTGTCCTATTCAACTTTCTTTAGCTCAACCCAGAAGTTTTATTTTTTCTAATTTTCTTCCCCATCCCACTGGGAAGGGAGGGTGGGAGGCAGCAAATGGCTGTGTGTTGTTTAGCTCCTTGCCAGGTTAGGCCCCAACAACTTGTTATCTTATTTTCATTGCATATACTAGGAAAAAGTCAGGAAATATCCAAACCTGAACTGTTCAGATACTGTTTTGCTTCTTTTTAATGCACTTACACTATTTACTGCCTATGATTAGGAAGTTAAAGACTTTTTGTGATGACAGATAAACGTATTTCTAATATGTAGCAATTTTCAAGCATTTGACCCTGCACTTTGGTATTCCACTGTTATCTCCATGTCCGAGCTACTCTTTTTTCAGGAAAAAATAATTCAAAACACTTGCCCTATGCTAACCAGCCTTGTCATAATTAACAAGTTTTGAACCCTGAACTTCATATCTCTTATAGTCAAACATAAAAGCGGTTGGACTCAGTTGCCAGGAAGTTATTGTTTATTCTATGTAGGCAGCCCCAGGCTGCTGCCTTTCGAGGCATCTTGCTTAGTTCATTCAGCTACTTCATGTGGTTTGCATGGTTCACAATTATAAAACTATAATCTTTTACAGAAAAAAAAAAGAAGTCATTCCAGGAAAGTAACTAGCTTTCCTCTACTTGCAATCCAAAGGTGTCTTCTTCAAAGTTTAACCTTGGGAGTGTGTAATTTCTGTTTATTTGTCACTTAGGAAGAATAAGAGTATGTACCTGAAACCATATTTGTAATGAAGTCCCTTGCTTGGGCAATCAGGCAGAAGCATTGTTGAGAAACTGGAGAAGGGTTTCCATAAGTATGATTTCAACTTGCTTGCTGTTTCAAAAGCCCTCACAACTGAAGTCTGGACTTTATTGTAGTACTTCACTGATTGGAAATTTTTTTTCTCATCCATTTCAGGAGCCTTCATGATCCCTTTTCTGATTTTGCTAGTCCTGGAGGGTATCCCCCTGCTTCATCTGGAGTTTGCTGTTGGTCAGAGGCTTAGGAAAGGCAGTTTGGGTGTCTGGAGCTCTATCCACCCTGCCCTAAAAGGTGTTGGTAAGTCTGAAAAGGACACAAAAATCCACCAAACAAACTTTTGAACTGATAATCTTAGGAGCAAAGCTTCAGGTTTTCATTCTGGTCTGCCATAAGAAACACTGGGAGGGTGACCAAACAGTGGCACAAACTGCCCAGAGACGCTGTGGAGTCTCCATCTTTAGAGATATTAAAAATCTGCCTGGACATGGTATGGGGCAACCAGTTGTAGGTGGGTCTGCTTGAGCAGGGGCTGGACAAGATCACCTCCAAAGGTCCCTTCCCACCTCAGCTGTTCCTTGACTACCACACACTTCAAAGAGAAGAAACACAACCAGACTTCCATTGGCATCCACTGCATCTGTAAATCATTTACAAAAGATATCTGTTCATTGCACCTGGAAATTTTCAGTTTTCTTCAGAATCTAAGAACCCTCAGGAGCTAATCATTAGCATTTACTGTTTGCTAGAGAAATCGCTAGAGGCTGATTACTCAGGGAGCAAGCAGGGAAGGAGAGCTACCAGCTTGAAACCTGCACATTTTCACATGCTGTGCCTCCTGGCATCTATCTATCCCATACAACAGAGAATAGCCAAGTAGATCTGCTGACGTCTGCAGTGACATTGTGGAAGGGGAAGACAATATAGTCTCATTTAGGCAAAATCCCAGGTCAGTTGAGATTTACGTGTGCCCAGCATTCCATACTCTCTAGATATCAGTGGGCTAGACTGTGAGGAGGATTGTGTAGTGTCTGTCTGAGTTTCTTCACCCATAATGCTGGCTGGATGTCAGCTTCAGTTTCAGAGCATTTTTAGGCAGTATGTCTATATAGAACTCACTGGTCCAACCTTTAGGTAATGAATTTGTAGTCATTAAACCTACATCCAAAACAGAGACAGGAGAGGGAAAAGGCTATGAGCCATGGAATTAGCGTGTGGAGAAAAACAGGGAAAAGTTGAGGCTTATACCATATATTTTTATATGTCTTGAGGACAAGACTAATAAAATTTATGTTGTGCTTTGATTTTATTTTTTTTTTTAGGAATAGCAGCAATGTTTGTATCCTTCCTGGTGGGTTTATATTATAATACTATTATTGCCTGGGTAATGTGGTATTTCTTCAACTCCTTCCAAGAGCCCCTTCCTTGGAGTAGCTGTCCTCTCAATGACAACAGAACAGGTATATTTTATGAAATACTGTATTTTGTTGTGCAGGATGCTTTTCTATTTCTAGCAATCAGCCTAATTGAGCCTCTTTCTGTAAAACAACAGTAAGTCATGGCAGTCCTCTCAGGAACATTGTGCTATTTTAATACTTGTGTCTTATGAAAATTCACAAATGTGATCCATGTTTAAGCTTTGAGACAAAATTTGACTTTTTATATGAAACCTCAGGGCTGATTTTGACAGAGGTGTTCACATACAGAATACTCACAATATGCAAATCTTACATAACACTTAACAGTTACCAGATTTAGTCAATGTTTCATCCATCTAGTCATCAATAGCCCTCTGTTAGCATACTGAAAAGGAAAAAAATGCATAATCCATATGAAACATCTGTATCTGTCAATGTGACAACATGGTGACAGCAGCTTTATTTTCTGGAGTCAACCCTGCATGCAGCTGTATGAAGCAGATTTTTCTAGTGGGTCAGTTAACAGCTCTTCAGAGAGCTTTACTCCTCTCCTCTCCTCTCCTCTCCTCTCCTCTCCTCTCCTCTCCTCTCCTCTCCTCTCCTCTCCTCTCCTCTCCTCTCCTCTCCTCTCCTCTCCTCTCCTCTCCTCTCCTCTCCTCTCCTCTCCTCTCCTCTCCTCTCCTCTCCTCTCCTCTCCTCTCCTCTCCTCTCCTCTCCTCTCCTCTCCTCTCCTCTCCTCTCCTCTCCTCTCCTCTCCTCTCCTCTCCTCTCCTCTCCTCTCCTCTCCTCTCCTCTCCTCTCCTCTCCTCTCCTCTCCTCTCCTCTCCTCTCCTCTCCTCTCCTCTCCTCTCCTCTCCTCTCCTCTCCTCTCCTCTCCTCTCCTCTCCTCTCCTCTCCTCTCCTCTCCTCTCCTCTCCTCTCCTCTCCTCTCCTCTCCTCTCCTCTCCTCTCTCCAAAAAGCCTCATACAAGGGCAGGCAGTTCAGTGCAGTGCAGAAGCTGAGAATCCAACTTGAGGTGAGAATACCTTGAATGATACCCCACAAGGCAGAAAGACAAAGTATGTCCGATCTGAAGGAGATGTGGGAGGGGAAGAGCTGCCTGGCTGCAGGAAGCTGTGGGCAGGTGCGCACACTCCATCAGGCAAGAAAGAATAGGATGCGTAAGGAAAGCATGAAGTCATTCTTTTTTTTTTTTAACATGAGGTAGGAAGTATACAATCATTGAAAAACCTCTACCTAACTGCTTTTCTGCCACTAAAAAGAAGTGTTTCATGCAATATACATACACTTATGCTCAGAAATCTTTTCCATGCTTTCTTTGGCAAAAGAGGCTTCTAACCTCACATTTTTGTAGGAAAAAAGAAAAATTATATACATGTAAGAGTATTTAAGTGAGCTTCAAAGATATTATCTGCATATTTGAATGAATAAATCTGTATTAAAAGCCCTGTTAAAAAATTATCTTTTAACTATCTCGTTTTTCCATGAAACCAGCCTCTAAGAATCTGAAAATTCGTTGGCATTAGAGGATATAATTTACAATCCTGTTGTTTATTATTTAACTTCCTTTTTTTCCAATAAGTAAAAGACATAAAGAATGACAATAATTTTGTGGTTAACAGATTACATAGAAGAGTGTTCCAAGAGCTCTCCTGTGGATTATTTCTGGTACAGAGAAACATTAAACATTTCCACTTCCATTGACAATTCTGGAACTATACAGTGGTGGCTTTTGTTATGTTTAACATGCGCATGGGGTGTACTGTATGTGTGTGTAATCAGAGGCATCGAAACAACAGGAAAGGTACTCTAGTCTGTTTTTTTATGAGATAATATTCATTATGCTGTTATGATTCCTTGTTCATAGACACTTAGTCATACTGTGTAAACTGTCTCTTTAGTAAAAGCATGTCTAAAATGTCTAAATAAAGGCTCAGTATATGTTCTGCTGCCCAGCAAATCCCTACGGGCCCATCCTTGCAACAGCAGTGTCAACCTGATCTCAGAGTCTCAATTATTTTTTGTGCTGCTTTTGAATTACCTGAGTTGGATGTTAACAATGATCATTTGTCTTAAATAGAGCACTATAACTGTAAAAAATATTTGTTATGAAAGGGTACTGCACATGCTGTTTCCCTTGAAGGTAGTTTTCTGTAGCATGCTAATTGTCACTCATTTAGAACTTGATGTAATTGTTTGTTACTTACAGTATCTTGTTTATTTCCCTCTTTTCTGCCCTGCAGTGCTATTTTTATTTGTGTTCTGTTTTACTTAAATATTTATTTACATGCTTCCTGTGCAGGCCGTGTATGTAACATCAACTCTTCCATACCTTGTGCTTACAATTTTTCTAATCCGTGGCTTGACACTGAAAGGATCAACCAATGGAATTGTGTACCTCTTCACCCCTAACGTAAGTTACTGCATAGTTCATCTGTTAGTGAAACACAGTCTAGTTATCTCCATAACTAAAATCACTGAAAATTAGTCCCCTCCATTGGTGCTTTTCTAACTGTCCCTCAGACACCTTTTAAAAGTCTTGATTCTGGGAGCTGAAGCATTTGGTTCAAATGTAAAATATAGATATACTCACACATTCTGTCTCCACTGCCCAACAAAATCTGTTATGAAAAATAGAAAGATCATCACAGAGCAATGCAATGCTATTGCCATAAGGGAGCTTGCTTTCTTTTCCTGTGTTGTAGTTAAGGACTAGACTAGCTTTAAAGCACAAATTGTGCAATTGGGAGTAAAACCTAGGAGGGCAGTATAACTATATAACAGTTCTTAAACAAAATTAAAAGGGGTTTAATTTTCCATAACAAGATCTCTGAAGGGTCATTATTGCTCCTAAATAATAAACACTATTACTGGAAAGAGTCACAGCAGCTGTCAGGTAAGGAAACATTAATTTATCTGTTTTCAAAATATTTGCAGAAAACCTACAGATAGGTTTTCTTTTGGAAAAAAAATGTTTGACGAAAAATATTGACCTATTTGTTAACATTCTTCAAACATGGTGAATTCTGCAGGGCTAATGATCTTGTCTTAATTATTGTTTTAAATCCCCCACATTCAGTCTGAAGAACAATGTTGCATATGCTTAAAGCTGTATGTCTGATGCCTCAGGTTACCGAACTGGCTAACCCAGTGACGTGGCTGGATGCGGGTGCTCAGGTGTTTTATTCTTTCTCCCTGGCCTTTGGAGGCCTTATTTCATTTTCCAGCTACAACTCTGTTCAGTAAGTATCCAGGAAAAAAACAGATTTTATATTAATATTTCATTCTTTCAAATTAAGCTTTTCCAAATCTGCCATATCATTGCACAATGATCATGTGGGATTGAGACACCATCCCCTCAGCCATGTAAGGCACATCTCTGACTGATCCTAGTTCTCCTGAGCCAGGATTTCAATAACCAATGCTGTCATTTCCTGCAGAAAGTCAGGGTAGTGCAGGCTAGAGAGAAAGGGACTGCCTTGCAACCACTAGCAGATGAGCAGGATCTTCCTTTGTGGGAGTCCTCAACACATGTCGTTGCCCTTTGTCTCCACGCTGTTGGAGATGATATACACATTTCAAAGCAATTTACAGATCACGGTTTAAATCTTTAGCTTAGATATCAGAAGATATATTACAAATCTTGAAATTCTAATTCAGTTTATTCCTTTATATATATGATGGAAGAAAAGGAGTACAAGCTTCCATCACCCAGGGAATGACTCCGTCAACAAATTATGTCATGGTACTATATTCTATACTCACCCTCCCAAAATATTGTGGCAACAACCAGTACCTCTTGGCTGCACTCTCTTCAACACTGTCCTCTTGAAATACAAACTGTGAGGCATTCTCCAAACCTAGTATTTTTGATAAATGTCTCCAAATTTTAAGATTTGGTTATCTGTTTTGGTCATGCATTCAGAAATCTGTGTTGGAGTTTTGGCTGAGTTTCAACCACATCACATCAGTATTTCAGTCACTGATGTAACTCTCTGCCACTACTCTCGATTTCAGATATTTTTTGGAAGTTCATGTGGAACTTCTGGTGCCTGCAACTCTCAGTGTGAGGTGAAAAGTACTACTTTAGGTCCAAGTCAGTGTTCTTACAACCATGAGGAGCAGGGCTGAGAATGTTCTGCATCTTTCCAAAAGATCCAAAGAAAAGGAGGAGTATCCTCATGCTTTTCCAACATAAAGGGCTGTAGCACCAGGCTATGTTTCCTTCAATACTTACTCATTCATAACTTAAGACAGAAAATGCAGAAAGTCATGAAATTCCTATTAAGATATAAGAAAAAAGACATGAAAATCTGTATCATGACACTGGTGTTCAGTTCGTCTGAAGCAGGTGAGAGTGACTCTGCTTCCAGATGGTTTAGGAGTATAAATATCTCAGAAAATATTGTGAGGTTTCAATGTCATCAGGGATTCACTCCTTCATAACCAGGAGGGACATGAGCATCTTACTTTCCCTGAAGGAAGAAATGTTTTTATCAATCAAACGTGTCACTGAGACTCTCAAGTTACAGTGAAAACACTGATGTGACAGTACACCAAGGAATTTAAATTCAATGCCTTCCACCCACTAGAGACCTTTTGCAATGCTATAAATGAGGAAAGATCACTGCGTCACAGGTCCTGGCTGGACAGGCTTGTCTTTCTGCTCCTCTTGAAGGTGATCAGAAAGTTAAATATAACAACATCCAGTTAATCTCAATAGCAATCTCTTGCTCAAGAGAAATACAATATCTAGAGCTTTACAGTCTTCTCATAAAATCATTAACTAATTTCATATTGATTCCTTTACCTTCTCTCTCAGATGACAGTCTCTGGCTCTGCAATTTTCTCATCTTCATACAAATATACTGGCAAGTGCCTGCAGCAGAGAAGTCATTAAAAGCAGTTTAACTTTCACAATGTAATAGTTTGCGTGTCCAACCTTATCAGGACAACATTCCTCTGTATTTCCAAAACTTGAGGACATTTTGAACTATCTTCTGCCCAAAAAACAAACAAAAACTGTTCCCAAGTGCTCTTGGCTACTGCAACTTCATCACACCAAATGCTACGGAAACTTCTGGTCATTTTTCCCTTCCGACTGTTCGAATTCAAACCCAAATATTTCACCTTGCAGCAGAACAACCCAGCAGCTAAGCTACAGCACACATGAAAAGAAGGAGACATTTTTTCCCTTCACGTTTTACTTTCCATGAGCCAAGCATAGAAACAACTCAGAAAGTTATTCCTTGTGCATAGGATTATTGGGGGAGGGAGGGGGGGCAGGGGCAGAAACATAGCTATTAAACTGTTTAAGTACCAAGTTTTAATTCACTGTATATGTCTTTAACAACTGTACTCATATATTCTTAGAGAGCTTACTGATGCACCTAGACATCTGTAGACTAGTGTTTTGTTAGTGTTGGTAGCCAGTTTTTGGTGTTTATTTTGGGAATGTGTTTAAAATCCATTCTTTTTGTCTCTTTGCATTGCAGCAATAACTGTGAGAAAGATGCCCTGATTATCTCAGTGATCAATGGTTTCACATCCATCTATGCAGCAACTGTAATATATTCTATCATTGGATTCAGAGCCACAGAAAGATACGATGACTGTTTTGACAAGTAAGTTACTGAGAAAGAAACCAGAATATACAGGACTGTGACTGACTGTGGCAGCTCTGTTAGCCTGATGATAGTGGATTTATTATTTCTGAACAACTGCAGCTCCTGACTCACATGGTATCAGACCACTCATTGCTTTAAAAAGATTAAATCATGTGGTTTCAACCACATAGGGAGTAATAATTATTTGAGCCACCCTATATCCTAGATAGACGCTGTGTAAGCAATCATGTTCTACATTATTCCCCAACATTTCCAAAAAGTAACAAGGGAGGAAGAGGATTTTCCATATTTTAATATGTTTTTTGGAAACACTTCTTTCAAATATAACTGCAAATTATATAACAATTTCTATCTACATAAAGGTAGATTCAGCTCAGAATACATTTATTTCACAAAAACAAGACCTATAGTTTTACAGGTAAATGGGAAAAAATCATTTGAATAAATGGATATGAAAAGAGTTCTGAAGTGATGTATTTACTTAACTGGATAAGACAAGATTCAATAAAACTTGTTCTGTGAAAAACTGTATTTTATATCGCATACCTTAAAAACAAACAAACAAAGGATACTAAGCTGCTGCTATTTATACTACAGCTGATGTCAAATTCTCAAAGGCCTCCAGACATAGTGGACAAATGATGCAGTTCTCCCTTGGAGATCAGTTGCAATGAGCCACTGAAAGCACTGCACATTTTAAGAAAGCTCTTCATGACCAGGCAGTTCTGACAGTCCTGCACAGTCCTCCACAGCTGGACTACAGTGTAGGCCCGTGAGGTACAGATAGTGACTCCATGTACTACACTAGGAAAATACCCAAATGAACTCATTAGATTCTTCCCATTTTAATTCATTAGATGATGCTCTACCAACCACTGCAAAACTGTCTAGAAAGTCTGCAAAAGAAAAAAAAACAAAGTAGAATTCACAATAGTTGATGTTTACTGAGCTGACTTGGTATGAATGCAATATACTCTTGTCCCTGTGTCAGCTCTGTATTTAGGCTGCCTCCTGGAGAGCTTAAACACTTAGGTCTCATCAGAGGTACCCAATTTTACCAGAGCAATTCAGTCTCCCTTCTACCTGGAGCTGCCTGACCCAGCGGATTCCAGTCAAGTTCCTCCACATCAGTTGTAAAAGTACCATGATGCATAACTGCAGACAGCTGACATATTCCCAGAAGCTGCTCAGTCTGCAGTGTGAAGATGGGCATCTAACTTCTGTACAGGTACCTCTGGTGCCCATTCATTTAGCTGTCATCTGTGCTGTGAAAGACAGTATCAGACTCACTTTGGCAGAAGAATTACACATGCACAAAACCGCTGGACTTTCCAATTAAAAAATCTGATCCTGAGCAACAGAAACATTGCTTTCTTTGTATCTTTATAAAAGTTGCAGTGCTCTTAATAACTTGCTTGTTTACAAAAATGTTTACGAAAAGGGTACTCACAAATAAATAATTTCAAATTACTGGTATTCCGCTTTTTCAGAAATATTCTTACTCTGATGAATGCATTTGATTTACCAGAGGGTAACGTAACCCAGGATAATTTTGAACAAATGCAGCAGCTTTGTAACATGACTGATCCGACACTTTTTGCAAGCCTAAAGTTTGAATCCTGTGATCTGGAAAGTTTCCTGAATGATGTAAGTTTAACACCCTGACTCATATTGATATCATAAATATGGTTGGAAAGCATAGTAATATTTTTTTATTTCCTAATACTTTCTCTTCTGAGGTTGTTGGATTTTTTGATATTTCAGCTGATTGACTGCAATTGGCTTGGAATGTCCCTTGGACTGAAGAATTACTTTTGTTTACCTTGATTGGCTTTTAAAGAGACAAGCTCTTTAATTTCTATGCAAAGTACTGGCAATCTGTCAGACTAGTAGCTAAACCCACAGCTGTCCTAGGCTGGCCACATGTAGCTGGCAAAATAGCAGCAGGTATTTCTCTGGAACTAACTGATTGCAGCACTAGTGGGACAAGAAGGCTAGGGATGAGAATCCCAGAGGGAGGAAGCCCTGTCTCAATCTATAGGGGTGTGTCACAACACAGAAAGAATGGACCTTGACACCAAGGTGAAGAAAGTTAAAAGAAGAATTAAATGTGCAAAACTTTTTTGTTGTTGCTGTTGAAAAGGTGGTGGATTGGAAATCGAAGTGGGTGTCCATAAAATTCTGTGAAACAGAGTTTGTATTATAATGATAGTAAATGTATTTCTGCATTAGGAGGTCTTTGTGGAAACTAAAAGCATGAGTATTGTGTTATGGTGTAGCATATACCAAGTCTAGTGAATACCCATGTAAATTTAAGCACTGAACCATGTTAATGAGCCTGATTTTGGAGCTTCTGAAATCTTTCACAGGGAGTCGAAGGAACTGGCCTAGCCTTTATTGTTTTCACTGAAGCTATCACCAAAATGCCTGTCTCACCTTTGTGGTCCATTCTCTTCTTCATCATGCTCTTCTGCTTGGGTTTGTCATCTATGTTTGGAAATATGGAAGGTGTGCTTGTACCTTTGCAAGACCTTAAGATTATACCGCCCAAAGTGCCTAAGGAACTTGTTACTGGTAAGTGATGTTTTAGAGAAAAGTGGCTTACCTCCTCCCCAGGGAACAGCTTGTGTGCTGAAAAAATCAACCCACTACTCATCTGCTTTCTGATATGACCTAGTCCTGAGACTCCATAATCTACTGAAGGTTTCCTCATGTCCCCCAATGGGGAAGCTCCTTGTGATATTCCTTCTGAGTCTGCAGGCAGGTGGTCACCCTGTGGCTTGCTTGTTCACCTGCTGTTGATGATTATCATGATCATTCTATGATCATCTCCTTTATGGCTTGCTTGTTCACCTGCTGTTGATGATTATCATGATCATTCTATGATCATCTCCTTTATGGGGAAACTGGAGGAGCTGAGTCCTTCACCTGAGCAGGATTTCTCTCAGTGCAACATTGTCCCACCAGCTAGGAGGAAGAAGACCTCTTTGTTCTCCTTAACCTTCTCCCATTTTGTTTGCAGCAGCTCCCACATGTGCAATGTTGGGAGAGTTTTTCCGTTTTACCTGCACAGAAGCAGGCCTACTCAGTGTACCATTAAAAAATAAAGTGGTTACCATCAGACTGAACGCTGAATTAAAAGTTACTTCTAAAGCTTTCTAGCTACTAGGAAAAAATATCTTACTTTTTTACTTTTGCTTTCTTAGCCTAAATGTCCTGTCGTTTCTTTTTTTTTCACAGGTCTCATTTGTGTGGTGTCTTACTTGATCGCCTTTATTTTTGTGCTGAAGTCTGGTAATTACTGGCTGGCTCTATTTGACAGCTTTGCTGGCTCTATTCCTTTGCTGATAATTGCATTTTTTGAGATGTTTTCTGTTGTCTACATTTATGGAATAGACAGGTATGAAATACAAGTTCAAGATTAGTAGAAATGAGTGCATAAGTTGATTAGTTGTATAGCCACAATCTTGCTACGCTTCAGTGCATATAATTTCTATTATAGAAATCACTGCAATTATGCAAAATTAGTTGCTTATTTATTTAGGTTGCTAAAATAGTTCTCAAAAAAAGTGAGAGTTCTTTGTCAAGTGAGTGGTCGGGATTTTTAATTGTGCTTGAAAACTTCCCACTTTTCTATGAATAGGTTGTAATAGGTAATGTTCTGTAATAGTCAGCTAAAATAAACACATCTGTAAGATATTACAAGAAAATATTAAGCATTAGCAAGTGCCCTAGAGTATAACAATATGAATGTAAATGATTTATTTTTAAAGCAGTTATCAGAATGTACTTATTTGCAACAGTTACAAAATGCTGCTATGCATCTTTACACTTTAAATGTGGTGGTATTTGCAATAAACCCTCTTCAGACTTATAGCATCAGATATTTAATTAGCAGAAGAAAAGTACAAGCACGTTGGCACTGACCTGAAAGTTTAAAACACAGGTGTATCCCAGGAATGTTTAAAGAGAATGCTGAATGGTGTTGTCCAAAGTAGGGATCTCCATTCAGGCTGCAGATACTGTTTTACAACATGGGACAAATTCAGGGCTACTGAATTATGTTCTTAACTGATAGATTCAGAACTTTATCAGTTGTATCAGTGAATAACTATCCTAACATCTTTCTAAATCAAATTTTACCATCTTTCTGTTCATAATTAATACATAAGAATACAAAAAAAAAGTGTGGCCAGGACATGGGGCTCCATATCATTTTAAGAATGATACTTAGATCACAGAAGTTAGGGACAAAAAGATAAAATAAATTTAGGTAGTAATTGTGACTCAACTGAGTTCTCTGTGTCATTGATAGCCATAGGACCAGCCAAGGAATCTCCTCATAGGAGATCCTCATAGGATATGCAGGAAAACCAGAAAAGCAGACTAACAGCTGAAGCCTCAAACTTCTAAAATAATTATTTTTTTTTTAAGATGAGGGTGCACGTAGTACTACATCATACTTAGAGGTCATAAATTGGTTCAGGACTGATACGGACAGTATCACTCTCAATGCAGTGATTGTTTCTTCCTCTACTAATGTGTAAAGTTAAATACTGTTTCTGTACTCAACCTGAGAAAACTGGTAGAAATCCAAATTAAGCAAATGTTATGCATAGATTCTAATTTTTAAAATTACTCCAATTTGCTTTTTCTCCTTTTTTAATATTGTGTCATTCCTTTTGATTTTTGCAACTCTGAGATGCTTACCCCCAAAAAATAGTGAAACTATACTGCAATATTTTATAGGAAAGTCCATCTGCATTGAATCTTTTGTGCTGAAACTGTTTTGCATACACTTCACAGAAAGTGCATTTCCAAAAGTAGTTATTCTGACTTACTTTTGAAAACTACGAGTTAAAAACTTCTAATATAATTGCAACGATATCTGCCTTAATTTGAATGACTTAGGTCTAACTTCTGATGTTGTTATCAGTCCTTATTTCATATTGACATTAGCAAAGTCTTGGGAGACACAGCTAAGTGTAGTTTGGCTTTCCCTGTGTTTGAGCAGGCACTCTTTGATCCTGACCAGTTTTCATTGTCCTGAACTTCCTGGTTTTGTTTCTAGGTTTAACAAGGATATTGAGTTCATGATTGGACACAAGCCCAATATTTTCTGGCAGGTTACCTGGAGAGTTATCAGTCCTCTCATTATGTTAGTTATCTTCTTCTTTTATTTTGTGGTGAAAGTCAATGAAGAACTGCTCTACAGTATTTGGGACCCTAGATATGTAAGTATATAAACTCAAAATACTTATTCAAAATTATTTTATGTATTATTCTTTAATGTAAGAGTCATAGTTATATTCATCTCCCATCTGAAACAATTTCCAGTAAAAAAGCTTACTACAAGACATAAAGTAATAATAAAAAGTAAAACTTAGGAAACACAAGCGTAAAATTCAACTGTGATGCCTGCAACTGGCATATAATGACATATAATGTCTTTTCCAAAGTGGACAAATGCAAAATGTTAATCCAGTTGCTGGGCAGGACTGAAGCAGATTTAATTTCTCCAGTAAGAATTGTGGAAGCGTTGAAAAGATCACAAAATTTCTAAGTTGGCAAAAGACCAAATGTGTGAAGCCATTTAGATATTATACTTGTTTCTGTGTGCATTTAAAATCACAGAACTGCCATAGTGCTGGTTATTCATTGCTCGTAGAAGAAAATAATATTATTTAATATTAATATCCATTTTTCTTCTTCCCTCTTCCAAATGTTATTGGCATGATTTAAATTATAATTGCAGCAATAAGTTACCTACTTTTCCTTTCCTCCCCTTGCAGAATAAAAAGCTGTATGCTATAAATAGCAAATGCGTGTCACATAATGTTCTGCATCACCCCATCTCTTCCCTGACAGTCCAGCTTTCCTTTTTGTTCTCTGGTCTTGTACCAGTTGCCATGCTTAAATCACACTCCTTTGTGCCCAGCCTTTGTGCCCACCAGCCCTTCCTGGCTCTTGCTTCTTTCACTCTATGTTCTTTCCATTGTTTTTAAGTGAAAATAAGTCCAAAACAGCTGAAACTGGAAACCCTTGAGCTCGAAACTGCTATGGAATTGGCAAATTATTGTGCCATTGGGGCTAGACACTGTTCTGTTTACATTACTGATTCTGATTTTGATCTGTTGAATCATTGAATGTGTACACGTATTTGTTCCTCATGACTCTCTACAACTTGATTGTTTGCTCTTTCAGGAGGAGTTCCCCAAAACACAGAAGGTTGAATATCCCGGCTGGGTGTATGTTATTATTGTAATCCTTGCTGGAGTGCCTAGCTTGGCCATCCCTACCTTTGCCATCTACAAAGCCATCAGAAATTGCTGTCAGAAAAAAAGTGATCGTACTGGCCTTATGGTCTCCACATCTGAAACTTCGGTTAATGGAAACTTGAAGTATTCAGCATAAAACCATTTTAAAATACGTGGAAGAACGTTTTATTAGTGAGAAAAGTAAAAATATTTTTTTTATGAGTCCAGAGTTAATTTTATTTTCATAAAAGGATAAATATGTGTTGTTTCCAAGTAAACATTTGTTTACTTAACAATGCAATGCAATGTGAAGAGTTAATGGCTTGCATCCTAGAAGTAAAACAGCCACATTGGCAAATGGTTGAGACACCAGGCCTAATCCTTTGTCCTACTTCTGGGTTTGAAACCAGCTTGTTTGCAACTGGCTTGCAGTTCTCTGTTCTGGGAGGCACTGTCCTCGATGTGCCATAAATGACTCTTCGAGGTGTACATGAAGGACGACTTAATACTGACTTCTCTTGCACGTTAAATTTTTACTTTAAATGACACTGTGTTGCACAAAGCCACCAATATCGTTTGTTTCATGTAGAAGTTTAAAATATTTAATAAAAACCTTTCTAAGTATCAGATTGACAGTTTGATTCATTTATAATTCTGTGTATTTTATTAATTGCCTATTAATTCCAAGTTCCCAGAAGAGAGCAAAGCTTTTACTGATGACAGAAGTGGTAATTTTGCAATGGAGCAGCAATAGCAGCAACTCAGGAAATGGCAAAAATCTGCCTTCTCTTGTACCCATGAGCAAGAGGTGCACCACTTCCCTGGGAGGTTCACACTGATGGGGGATCCAAGGCACCCAAGTGATGTAAAAGATTCTTACCCTCATCAGTCACAATCAAGGTGGGTAGTTCAAGTTCAATTAAACCCAGACACATGCACCCTGACATGCACCTTACAACTGTTTCAAACTTCTAACTTCCATGTGACCTAGAGGAGCTTGATCAGGTATCCCATTCCATATGTGGTCCTTGGAGAGAGGAAGGGACACCATTAGAGCACCCAGGCTCAATGCCAGAAGCAGATAATGTAGATGTCCCCTCTGGATAAATGGTCCCTTTCATCCAACTGTCCGTGTACATAGGCAACACATTTAAATCACTTTGCAGCTCTTCCTACACCCACCTGTTAAGACAAGAACTAATCCAATTTACACCCTGACACTCTCTTACAATTGAAACACTCTCTTACAATAAATAGGGGTATTTAGGGTGTATCTACTCTAGAGCGTATATCTGCTATAAATAGACAGTAAAGTACCGCACATTGTATGTGTATTTGAATGATTAAATTAATTTGCGTTACAATTTCATTTTTAAAAACTATTTGAATGTGAGTAATTATTTAAACTATTTAAAGATACTATTTTATAATGGGAAAAAAATCTTTTTGTCGTATTTTCCAGCTGAGAAAAAGCTCAGCCAATGAGTAAAACCAATTTTGAAGCAATCAAGCTGCAGGTGGCAGGTATGGAATCAGTGTGTTGCTCAAATGGCCCCAGCACAGTCAGCCCCAGTTCAAAGCAGAGGTGATGGTGGTGGGTACCCTGGCAGCAGTGATTCTGTATAAGACCTGTCAAACTATGTTGCATATGCCCATTTGAGTGTACACTGAGAGATGTCATGATAAGGGACTGAGAAGGTGAGATGCTCCACCTATGGCTCTGGATATTTGCAGAGCTGCAAACAGATGAACTGTGCTTACCTGGAGCCCCTTGTGTAGCCTAGATGTGAAATTAGCTTCTGGTTGGATGATCTGCAACCTGACTGTATTTGTATGCTTAGCTGTTATTTCTCTCTAAGTATTTGGGGACAAAACCCCCAAACTTCACTCACTTGCTTTTCCCATTTCTAAAAGGGGAATCCAGATATAAAGTGTTGATTTGCTGTAGCAAGCAAGCTGATTGGCTGATCTGTTTAGTGTGGAATGAACTGGTTTGACATGCAAAATAGCAAATACCTGATATAACCGAAAGACAGCAGAAAAACCTTCTCATGTACTTTTAATTGAAGGAAAGCATTTAGATCTTGCATTCAACAGTTACTATTTAATGAACAATCAAAATAGTCCCTTGGGATTCATTGACAGGTGGGAAGTGATTAACCTCTAGTAGCTGTGGTGGGAATGGATGGAATTCTAATGTCTGTACATACATGATCTAATTTTTCTTGCTTTTTTTTAATTTACTTTTTCCACTTGCAAAAGGTGACTTCATTCACGTACCTCTATTAACAAATTAAGAAAGGAAATGGCAACATATTATCCACAGGTTTTTTTCCAAGTATCTTATGATTTTGATGTCTGCTGTAAAGATTTCTTTTTAATTATATTCAGTGTCACACTTCTCTGAAAGTATCCGAGAACAGAAGGAGAACAGAAAATAAAAACCTGTTTGATCCCAAGTTACCCATTAACAACATATTCCCATGTTCTCTAACTATAGAAGGAGCTGCAAAAAAGTCAAGGGTGGTAACACTCTATATAATAATAATTCCTGGTTTTGTCTTTAAACTGCAGTTTTGGCAATGACACTTTCCTTTGCATCACATAAAAAGAAAGCTCCACCTCTCTTTCCAGGATCCTCCGGTCACCCCACATAAAACCTGTAGGACAGACAGGTTTTGAAGCATCTTCCTATCTATAGGGAAAGGGGCTAAGGACCCAGGGATATTTCATTAAAATGTCAAATGATTTGTCCATGCCACCTGAAATCCCTAAAGAAGATGGCAGACCCAAGTGGGACAATAAATTCCAGTACATATTAAGCTGCATTGGATTTGCTGTTGGTCTGGGAAACGTGTGGCGATTTCCGTACTTGTGTCAGATACATGGAGGCGGTAAGACTGAAATGAGGTTTGCTGAAATATTGAACTACAATTCTGATATAACTATACTCGTTTCTGATGGGCATGGCAGTTATATACTTGCATCACTTTCTTTTAACTACCTAAGTCTTATAAATGTTTTGCACCCACTAGATTAGCTTTTTCTATAGAAGTATATTTAATTTTGAAATGATGTGTTTGTTTAGGAAAGACGACCAGACTAATGCTAACTCTCAGCATAATTGTTGTTAAAGTTCTTGCTTTGCTGCTGCAGTCCCAATAGGATGAGAAAACTGAACATGCAGCTTCTTACCTTAAGGAAAAGAAAGAAGTCCTTGGGGAGGCCTGAGTGAACTGGTCCCCAGGCAAATGGTCTTTGGGAAGGTGAGCTAGTCATTGCCCTCCTTTGTCTGATGCTCTTACCTCATTGTTTGGAACTGCCCCTGCACAAAACCAAATCGCGCTTTTTGATGTCTATGACGCTGTTTAAAATCCTCAGCTCGTGGAATACCAACAGGAGCCTGCCAGGTGGCAGGAACCACTGCCCAGGACTGTCTCTGGGCACCATTCCCACAGAGAATTTCTTTGGAAGCAGACAGTTTAGTAAATATAAAAGGATCAGAAAAGAGTACTTGATAACTCATCATTCACAGCAGATTTTCAGATCTGCCATGGCAAGCTGTCTAAAGCAGAGTGAGATAGGCAACTGTTTCAGCCCAGTATTATTCATAATCTTTCAATTAACTGGAGAAAAAGAAAATTCAAACCTAGAGAAACAGTGAAATAACAGGAAGAAATTTATTAAATCCAAGCTTGTTCTACCAAGGTACTTACATTACTTCATGTACTCCATATATATGATCTAACCGAGGAACCAAGAATGGATACTGCCTTTAACGGGAGAAGGTGTTTTAGAAAGAAGTAGCTACTTAGGGACTCTGGTAAGCAGCTGAATGAATGAGATATAGCAGGTTGCATCTGAAAAAACGAATCATGGCATATATAAGCAGAGCACTAATAAGTAGGTGGAGATATTGCTACTGATACTAAGACAACTTCTGATTTCTTCTGGAAGTCCACCTTTTAAAGTCAGCTTGAAAAATTAAACAAAATACAGAAAAGCCCCAACAATTATTCAAGGTCTGGAAAATTTATGGGACAAGGAATAACTTAAGAAACCAATCTATTTAGTTCATGAAATAGAAAATGAAAGAGTATGCTTGTCATAGTCTATAAACAAGAAAATTGAAATTATTTTGGTGGCAAGGAGCTCTTTATTGGTGAACATGTAACAGATGGAAGATACAATTACAAAAATTCAAATGAGAAAAGAGAAGAAACAGTAGGTTGGATTCCTCCCAGCAGACATTTGTGAAACTCAGTCAAACTCTCTCAGATGAGTACCGTAACTGAGTGGTTAGAAAGTCATAGATGCAAGCACACTGTTTCTCTGTGTTTGTCCATGGGAATGGCTGAGGAAAGCCTACCACTTCAGTTGATGATACATACATTTATGGGACTTGATAAACATCTTTATAGAGACAACCTTATGGCAGAAATGGCATGCAGCCTGCAAGGACGATGTTCTTCTGGAGCAGGAGATGCCCTACAAATATCTCACACCTTGCCATGAAGCACAAAATGTTGCTTCTCAATACTGGAGGCAGGGGCTCAGCTGTGGCCAGTTGTTTCTCAGCCTCTTCAGATCCCAACCACACTTCAGAAGATAAGCAAAACTCATCTCCTTCTGGGGTCTGATCTCTCCCCTCTGTTCCTCCCTTCTGGGACCCCCTTCATCCCTGTCCTACAGACCTCTACCACCCAGGAAAATTGTGAGTCCAAGTGCAAGGTCAGCTGTCCTACAGACTGCACAGTGCTCAGAAATTTTATTTCCTTGTGTATCCAGCTCCTGAGTACTGCTATATCCCACAGGAGCTGCTAGGGACAGGTTTACTGAAAATGAAAATGACTAAAGGTCAATGTATGGATGTATGGCCAATATTTGGACGCTGGATTTTAACGAAGGGCTCAGGGACCTCAAGAGCAGGAAGGACACATTAATGAAATAATGTGGGGTTTGTGAATAATTTATCTCAGAAAGCTGTCAGTGCAAGAGTTTGAGTGAGTCACGAAGACTAACAGGAAGACAGCATTCTTAGGTGTATGTCAGTGTATAATATTGTTGCATTTTTCTTCTGCTAATTTAAGGCAGTGATGTGAATTGGGGTTACATTTTTGAAAGCAAACAACTCGAAGGCAAAAGCCCAATAGATCTTCAGGGGTCCAAGGAGGATAAATCCTGCTTGTGTGCATCTGAGGATGTGAATATGGGACAGCTGGCAGCATTGTGGTTAACTAGGAGCTCTGAGACGTGCAGTGGCTCAGTGCCTGCAGCCACAACCATGAGTTTAGCAAAGCCTGGTACGGAATGAGTATAGACATGCTCAAAAGATTTAAGGCTTCTGGGGCACAGACCACAGTTTCACAACCGGTACTGGCAATATCCAAGTGTTTAAGAATTAGGCAATGCATTTTTTTCTCATTCCTAGATCTTTTAAAAAGCAAGAGATAAAAATATGTGCTTGTATATTTGTCTCATGTCAGCTGTTCTCATCAGACCTCTGGACCTTATTCATTGCACATTAACGTTACTCAGTAACTCGGATATAATATAATATCAGTTCTGCTGGCATTTATCACCCACAGTCGTTACTGATTGTTTGGATTTATTGCCTGAGTTAAGTTAGTTATTTACTTTTCATGACTAATGGATATGAAGGTTGTTTGCCACAGTAAGTGGAGAAAAACACAAAGGTTCCCAGGCAACTGGGATTGAAAAGAAATCTCTAAATGGCCCAGCATGCAGTTTGTCACTTAAAGCTAACACTCAAACAAGTTATATAGCTAGACATGTACATATACAGACATTTGAATAAACTTAAAAAAACCCCAAACTGTTCTACCTGGAACTTACTGCAGTCTTGTAATTTTGATTATAGCTAGTATTCACACACCTACCTAACCCAGGGGTGTTAAAAATATGCATAATGTCTGAACCTACAGAATAACTGAAAAATATCTCTAACATAAAATACAGTTTCTTTCTAGGAAAATAAGTACACATAAACACTAAAGACCTGCTAAAAAGGGAGAACTGTTTGCTTCTGAGGCAATGATTTACAGACTTTCATAACCTGTGACCTACCTGATCTTTTGCTAGAAATTGAATCACAACTTGCTGTGAAATGCAGCTGTCAGGCTCACTGTGACCTCATACAGAAAATAAAATCTGAGAGGAACACCAAATATTCCTGGAAGATGCTGGGAAAAAAAGTCTGTTGGAAAGAGCAGAACAGTTCACTCTCTGACAGAAAAATAAATTATATAACAAACATCCTTTTCTGGATTCTTAACATGTCTTGCTCAAGTTCTTGGTGAAAAGCTATGGCATTTGGGTTTGATCCTTTGATACCTTGTATTTAATTTCCCTTTACAGCTCAGGTTGGTGCATGGTTGCACGCGGGTGCTGCTCACTTGCATCCTTCAGTCACAAATATTTGTAGGGAGGTTTGCCAAGGTTATTTTATAAGTTGGTCTATGGGTGTTATCATTTTCGTTTGAAATGGCTATTACCCCTTTGGTTTTCTGGACATGCCTTTAGCTCCTTCATTATTCTCAAGTAGATATTGTTATTTACAACATAGGAAATTCAACCCTGAAAAATTTCGGATCCTGCAAGATGTGTAATGTGGCCTGTAAGTCAAAATCAGTGCAATCACAAATGTGATTGCATTTAAGGCAGTTTATACTTTTCATATGGATTAAAGCCTGTGCAGAAGACATAACAGAGCTCACAAAATATTGTTTTCTGGAGAGAAGGATGAATATGAATTGAATATGGATGTTTGCTGTTTTTTTCCTGTCTGATATCTTAATGTGGCAGATGTGTTGGCTAGTACATGGCTTAGCTGAACTCCCATGGAGAAAAATTGGCAGTGGATGATCTTTAAAGTTCCTTCCAACCCAAACCATTCTATGATTCTAAGCGTCTTCGTTCTGCCTCTTGGAGTTTCTTCTTGTCTTTTCTACAGTCAGATTTTTTATGGCATTTTTTATTAAAAAAAAAAGATTTAAATTCCGTGTTTTGGCATGTTCTTCCCTATCTATTAAACAAGGACCTTGACTATATACTGCTAGAGGGTTCCTACGCATTATCAGGTATCTGATACTTTTCCAGTATCCTTTTTTTTTTTTTCTATGGGTAGAGGATTTCATTGTGGAAAAGTGTAAGCTTCAAATGCTTGCGCAGGCTGTCTGTGCTTTTCCTGACTGTTTCCTTTTAGCCTTAAAATACTATAAAGCAAAGGAATGAATAAAACTGAAAACATCTTTGTGCACTACATTTATTTCGATTAGGTTCAAGAAAGATTAACTTCTTTCCTCTTAGCACATATCCACCATATTTTCATATTTGTGGATAGGTACAATTTTTATTTTGTTCTCATGGAAAAACAGTATTTTGTTTCCAAGTGTAACATCATGTTTTGCCTTGCTGTAAATATGACTGGAGATACGTACAATAAACAGGATTTTATCAGCAGAATATCTAAACATGCTCTGCTGTCAATGGTTCAAATAGCAAACAGAAAAGGGAGGAGAGATAACAGAGGGCAGTTTTCACTAATTATTATGCAGTTATTTCCAGGGAGATACAATACAGGAAATAGGTCGGTGCCTTACAGAACACTCTGCTCTCAAGGGCTCAGGATCACACAGATTGCAGTGAAGCAGCTGTTGCCTGGGGCTGGTGTGCAGCCAGGCAGCCGGGTGAGCAAACAGAGTGCTCCACACTGCAGTGGTGCACTTCCTCAGGTGAATGTTTTGGTCTTCCCAGGAGTCAGGCCAAGGCATCGGGCTGTCAAGATGGCTGGGTGGGTGCCCTTAGGGGTGCTACAGGGTGTGTGTGCATGGGGGTATTGTAGCAGGCTTGAAGGAGAGCACAGAACTCAGCACGGCAAGAAGTTACTGAGTTGTTGCAGAAGGGACCTGCAAATTCCTTAGCATTTAATAGGGAGCTTTGGTAGGTGGCTCCAGGTGAGATTTCATCTGGTGGTAAACCACTTAAAAATAAACAAACTATTGTGGTCCTCAATTCCTTCTGTACATCTCTCTCTTAAGGGGGTTTATAACAGCAACTTTAGGGCCTCTCCCAAGAAAGGGGATTACAGAGCAGGGGTACTGAGGATTCAGTTTCAGGATTTGTGGTATACCTGGACTTCAGCAAGGCCTTTGACACCGTCTCCCACAGTAGACTCCTGGAGAAGCTGACAGCCCGTGGTTTGGACAGGAGTGCTCTGTGCTGGGTTAGGAGTTTGTTGGTTGGCCAAGCCCAGAGAGTGATAGTGAACAGTGTCTCATCCAGTTGGCAGCCGGTCACTAGCGGTGTCCCCCAGGGGTCTGGGTTGGGCCCGGTCCTGTTTAACATCTTTGTTGATGATCTGGACAAGGGGATTGAGTCCATCATTAGCAAGTTTGCAGACGATACCAAGCTGGGAGGAAGTGTCGATCTGCTGGAGGGTAGGAGGGCCCTACAGAGGGACCTTGACAGACTGGAGAAATGGGCTGATTCCAATGGGATGAAGTTTAACAAGTCCAAGTGCCGGGTTCTACACTTTGGACACAACAACCCCGTGCAGAACTGTAGGCTGGGGACAGAATGGCTGGAGAGTAAAGTGGAAAGAGACTTGGGAGCGATGGTGGACAGGAAACTCAACATGAGCCAGCAGTGTGCCCAAGTGGCCAAGAGGCCCAATGGTATCCTGGCCTGCATCAGGAATGGTGTGGCCAGCAGGACCAGAGAAGTTATCATACCCTTGTACTCGGCACTGTTCAGGCTGCACCTTGAGTACTGTGTCCAGTTCTGGGCCCCTCAGTTTAAGAGAGATGTTGAGATGCTGGAGTGTGTCCAGAGGAGAGCAACGAAGATGGTGAAGGGTCTAGAGCACAAGCCCTATGAAGAGCAACTGAGGGAGCTGGGGTTGTTTAGCCTGGAGAAGAGGAGGCTCAGGGGAGACTTTACTGCTCTCTATAACTGCCTAAAAGGAGGTTGCAGGCAGGCAGGGGTTTGTCTCTTCTCTCAGGTGACCAGTGACAGAACAAGAGGACATGGACTCAAGCTTCATCAGGGGAGGTTTAGGTTTGATGTTAGGAAAAAAAATTTCACTGAAAGGGTGATTGGCCATTGGAATGCACTGCCCAGGGAGGTGGTGGAGTCATTGTCCCGGGAGGTGGTTAAAACCAGATTGGATGAGGTGCTTAGTGCCATGGTTTAAATGACGAGTGGGTGCTAGTGTTGGTTCATAGGTTGGACTAGATGATCTCAGAGGTCTTTTCCAACCTTGTAATACTGTGATATTGTGATACTGTGACTTAGCATACTGGAAAATATCTGCAAGACTGCTTTTTAAAATCTGCTTCTTAGCAGTTAAAAACATCTTAAGAAACCAGATCATAAGGAGAGACGTTTATTTCTACCTTTGGCAAATTAAAAACAATCCTTCATTGAGTAGAGCTTTGCCTATTTTTGTTCCTCTGCGTTTCTTGATAAAGGGCTAAACTATTAAACAACACACCTTCTCTGGGTGTTGCATGTAGTTATTGTAGCACCTAACAACAGGTAGCAAAGTTATTGCAATACCTATCCCAAGTGATTAGATTTATCTGCTCAGCTTTTCTGGTTAGTCAGCAGTTGCAAAACACAGGAGCCACTCCAGGAAGAGACCAGAAATCTGTGCAAATTTTCCCACTTCCCTCTCGGCCAAAGATGGATCCGAGAGCCGAACTGCTCCACTCTGCTCTCTCAGATGGTGATGGTGAAGCTGTTCTCCCTACAAGCCTGGAAGGAGGGGAGAATGTTTCCAGAGCTGGAAGAGCAGAGCTGGGTGGACTCAGATATGAGGTTTGGAGGCAAAGTTGATATGGAATGCCAAGACACAGATTCACTGAGGGGAACAAGGGTTGGTGTAAGTTGGTAGGAGGATTGGGAGGGAGCCGAGGCAGGATGTCTGTATTTGTTTCCCCAAAGAAAAGAGATTTTACGGTCACAGTGGTTGTTGGCCATGGCAATAAACTTCATTTCAACTCAACTGGACATTTGGGCAGCTGGTTTAAGTGTACTAGTGAAACTTCTCTCATGAAACCAGTATCTGCGCAAGGGAGTCCCAAACCTTTGTCCCTTCTGAGGGAAAGCAGGGAAGATGAGGCATTTCACACCATTTTGCAGGAATCAGCCAGGCTGCCGGCAAGATTGATATCCGCCTGCAGGCACCCAACAGCACGTGTTGCCCCTGACCCAAAGAAGCTGCTATGAGAAAAACAAGGAAGACATGGAGGTTACTAATCAGGAGGAAATGGGGTTTTTTTGCTCTCACATCACCCAGAACAACTTCAGTCTTGCTTTTAGCTTTTCACTAGCCAGAGGCTAATGCTCAGAACTTCATGTAATGAAGTAACTTGGTCTACTGGAGGCCTCCAGCACAAAATCATGCTTTACCAGGGGAGGACATGCCTGAGAGCTTTAGGTAGGGAAATGAGGTGATGGACTGAAGGGGAAACAGACATTATAGGGGAGAGGCAAACACTTGTGTTTTATAAGCAGAGGGAGAAAAGATGCTTAAAAGACAGGGAAATGGAGGAAATAGTGAGGCTATTTGTAATGGCATGTAAAGCAGTGTCTGAGGGCAAGCATCTTGCAGCACTAAGCATCCCAGTTGTTCCTCCTGCACGTTCAATAACAAAACTACCAGTAACAGACGTTACTTGGCAGGTATCCCCAGGGATGTTCCCTCTCTCAATACACCCCACAAGGACTTTTTAGGGTCATAAAGCAGATAAATTATCAAACAATAATTTCAATGAGATGGAGGTAATCATGTGGCTCAATTGCACTTAATTATGTTTTCAGGGGCATTCTTGATCCCGTACTTCATCGCTCTTCTCTTCGAAGGAATCCCACTGTTGCATCTTGAACTGGCCCTAGGACAGTGCCTGAGGAAAGGCAGCATCGGTGTCTGGAACACCATCTCTCCTTACCTTGGAGGAGTCGGTATGTCTCTTGGGGTCCCAGCTCAAGGAACCATAGCTAAGCTCCCACCCAGCACTCACTTCCTACAGACCTGTGCCTGATGCTTGTTAGGATAGAAAAAGAAATGCTTGTTAGGACAGAAAAAAAAAATTATGAGGGTGGTGAAACACTGGAACAGGTTGCCCAGAGAGGCAGTACATCCCTGGAAACATTCAAGGTCAGGTTGAGTGCGACTCTGAGCAAGCTGATCTAGTTGAAGATGTCCCTGCAGGAGGGGTGGATGCCTTGAAAGGTGTCTTCCAACCCAAACCGTTCTATGATTCTATATTGCTCCCACCAGGCGTTACTCCAGGCACACAGCAGCCTTAAATACAAACCTCGTAATTTTGCTTATGGGAATTATAGTGATTGTGAGCTCTGCTAGCAAACACTGCCCCTTTTCGTACCATATCTTGGAGCTTACACAAGAGCTGCCTACTGTCAGTTCTTCTCAATTCTCTCTTAGAGCCAATCTTCCCTGTCCAGGGACATTTGGAGCAGAGCATGGACAGAAAGACATGAAATCAGGAACAAGAGCCTAGCACCCCCTAAAGAGGCTAAATCACCTGGGAAACTCCCCTCCACAAGAGGAGGGCATGATGGGGCTAGCCAAGAGACAATCCACATGGTAGTGTCCATCAGATCTGTGTGCAGTCTGGTATCTGCAAATTTTTTCTATTTCTTTAATTTAATATATACTGAAAAAAACCCTGTATCTTGTGTCCTACACACATTGTTAGGCCACAAAAAGTGAATAGGAGCAGCCATTGTTAGAGGCTTGAATCAGCAGCTGTATCAGTTTTGAGATAGCACTCTCCTGCCTGCAGAGATAAGCATAAGAGCTCGGATACTCCAGCCAGCGCTGCTGGATCACACTTTGCTTCAAGCAGGCAACTGAAAATGACATTGATAGCAACACCTACGCATGTGGGGGTGTGCGGGAAGAGAAGGGATGAGTGAAATGACTTATCTAAGGGCCAGAGGACGACCAGGAAGAAATACCAGGCAGCAGGGCGGTGCCTCCAGCTAAACCTATCTCCTACAATTAATTAGGCATGTACATCCTCCTTTTGCCAAAATGCAAGCAAGCAGAATCCATGGTGCTGCTAGTCTTCCATCCTTATTGTAGGAGCTAAACAGTGATCATTTTAGTGCATATAAGAACAAAACTGTGCCTTAAAGCAACCATAGTATGCTGTGGAACTTAAGCCTTTTTTGGTTTTAACAATTAAACTTGCTCTATGTTGTAGAAAACAATGTATTATATACTAGAGCAAAGATTTCAACCCTAATATTCTAAGTAAGGAGGAGTGTCAACCTTCTTGGAACAGGGCTGGTGAGGTGGGGGGCCTGTCCACGAGTGTCTGGCTGCTGAGGATAGAAATGCCAATCTTTCATTTGAAAAATCTCTGGGGGAAAATAGAAAACCTTGAAAAAGTTTCTAAGAGCAAGCACAGTGCCTGATTATTTTTGACAAATCTTTTCTAAGCTGAGATCTTGTGCTTTCTACAGGGGTTGCTTCATGGATGGTGTCAGTTCTGGTGAGCTTATACTACAATACTGTTTTAACCTGGGTGATGTGGTATTTCATAAACTCCTTCCAAGAACCTCTTCCTTGGAGTGTTTGCCCTCTAAATGAAAACAGAACAGGTAACTACCACTTCAGGTGTCACAAGGAGTATCACAAACATCAGAGTCTGGGGTTAGCAGGTGGAAAAGGGAAGTTTTGTTTATTTTTTATGCTTGTGCTACGATACAAATATCGATCTGCAAGAGCATCCTGTGCCTTCTGACTGAGAACAGTTCTTTATCAAGACACACATATCTGTATCATAAACTATGAATCAAGACACGTGAGATTGCTAGCATAATTAAGAAACAAATTTATGACTACATCTTTCAGTGACTGCTTTTAATGAGATTTTCAAGTTTTCATTAGGTGGTGATGCATTGTTTATGACTCATAACAAGCTCTTATAGAAACCTTTCAGCTCATTTGCCATGATGTTCTGAGAAAGACCAGCTGAGTTGTCAGAGCAGGAAACACAAACGTAGTGGAGAACTTTAGCCTCTGCCTGTAGATTGCTGACACTACTTTTACATATTTGACAAGAGAGAGTCCTAGAGCAGTCAAGCAAGAAACCCCCCAGAAGAGAACCCACACTTAATCCAGCCCCAAGTTGTGCACAAGAACTGCTTTGTTTTCCTGTCAAAAACCTATGAGAATGATGGCAGCCTACTCAAATTCATCACGCTTGCAGGAACAACAAAAGATAGAAAGTCCATTTGTGACCCCTTTTGCTTGTTTTCAAAATGGGAGTGTTCAAAAAAAAGGGCAATTAAACAAGCAGCACACTTTTGAGGTAGCAGAGAAACTACTTAAAGAAGGAATATTTGAGGATTAGGCCAAATTCACACCACCCATTAAAAAACTTTTATCAAGATCAAAGAGAGACAGTGTGGCTAAGCAGGATAAAAAAGAGTGCTCTAAGTTCTTCAAAACTATTTTTCAGCTTTCCTTTTCAGAGGATGAGTGACAAGTTCCAGAGCAGAGCAAGAAATATTATCTGAGTAAGAACAAAGACAAAACATAGTAAAAGTCAAGTTTCTTTTGGAGACCTTAGTTTTTATAAGAACTGTTCTAGAGTACAAAGACAATCAGACATCTCCCATCTTTGTTACAGAAATAGAGAAAGCTATTTGGGCCTTAAGAAATAGGATTCTTTACTTTCTCAGGACACAGATGTCCAAACCAGTGAGTTAACAAAACTACTTGGAGGCTAATTTTTCAATCCACTAGTTTGGCATACAAAAAAATGCATTTTAAGTTAAGCATCTTTAGAAAATATTGAGGAAGTTCTTTAAACAGATTTTTCAACACCACTGGCAAGATGGAAAGAATCTGCACTTCTCCATCACGACTGCAATGCTCTCTCTCCAGGGAGTTGCTTCCTAAGTGAGTCAAGTAGCAGCTCTTCCCATCCACAAGGCTTAGCGGGACGTAATCTAAAATGACATCATTGCAGGTTCATGTACTTAAGCTGGGACTGAAGGGGCAAGAGCAGTAAAGCTTTTCACTACACAGCTCATTATTTACATACCCTGCTAAAATCTACAGATTATTTAAGAGTCAAAAACCGTGTATTCAGAGGTAACTGGGATTGCACTGGTCAGTGTATGTTCAAGCACAAGGCAAAAATTCTTCTAATTCAGAGCTGAGGAAAGGACACCAGCAAATCTGAGTACATGACTGTCCTCATGCACTGGAGACAATCGTCAGCTTCAGGTGCAATGGCATTTCAGTGGCAACCACACCTTCAAATCCAAATTTGTAACTGGAAATTCACTTGGCTAAATCAGTACATCATATACCTGCAAGATACGTTTTTCTCCACCTTGCAATCTCACCAGGGCAACTTTTGTTTGAAAAGTTTCAGAAAGACACAATGACCATAATCATGACTACTCCTCTCCATCAGCCTTTTGCCAGCTGAGTTGAGGTCAAGACTTTGCCACTGCTTACTCAGGTCACATTCTTTTTGCTTTTCAAAGGTGCCCTAGCTTTAGTTATTTCTATATTCAGTTATTTCTATAACTGCAGTTTTTCAAGACTCACAAAGCAGGAATCTCTTCACTATCTCCCCTGGGATTTTCAGAATCAGTTTAATTAAACCTTTATCATTTCTGGATTATTTCTAATGTAAGGTGCATTTCCCAGTCTATTTTTATGACTTGGCAGCCTTGTGATGGTTCCATTTTACAGAACAATAAGGGCAGAATGTTCATTTACCAATATTGCCTGTTTTTACATAATAGTTTTATGATGTATTTGTCAGGGTTCCTTTTGCTCTTTTAAAAGATCTTCCTGCTCTTCTTAAAGCAGCTAGTGCTGATGGCCCTCCACTCCAGGGTCAGGTGGCAGGGGCTCCTCCCTCCTGCCATTGGGGCATCACTCCATGAACCTGTCCCAGAGCTGGGCTCTTCGGTCAGTGCTTTCTCCCAGCAGAAGTATCCATAGTTATCTCTTCCAGAGGTTGGGAGGGCTGAGGCAGGGATGGAAGAGCAACACACTTTGCTACATCCTTCTGGTTGAAAACACTTGAATTAACACCTCCTGCAAAAGATGAGACTCACTAAAAGAAAAGGAATCTATCAGGGCAAAAATTGAATAAAATTTGAGTCACTGTAAAGATCATGGAGTTGGCTGCCCAGAGCGTGCTTCCTCACTGCAGTCAATGGGATCATCTCAGAGGATCCATAAGCTCTGTGTAGTGACCTATGGTTTAGTAGTGGACAGGTATTCTTGGACATGATGACCTCAAAGGTCTTTTCCAACCAAATGATTCTAGGATTCTATGATTAATTGCCACAATGTTGATTCATTCGTTTTCAGAGTTTTGTTGTGAATGGGGCTGTTTCAGAAATGAGTGAGATGTCACAAGAAAAGGGAGAAAGGGACCAGTTTGAGAAACAGACTGAAAATATTGGCATTTCAAACAACAGGCAAAAAATAAAAATGGAGGGAGGAGTTGTTTATTTTACCCTCAGGATTATCTTGCTAAAATATATCATCATGCCCTGGAGTTTAAATAGAATAAGGGAGGTTTCTTTCAGTCACTTACCTCATTCAGCCACCTCAAACTTCCTAGCAGTAAGCACAGCACCAGAATGTTGCCAAAATGCAGCATTTATCATACTCCTGCCCACAGACATGCCTTCTTTTCATGGAGTCAGGACAGGACGACTGACTTACCCTTCCACACAAGCAGAATGAGCTGTCCTTCCTCTAGCCTGGGCTGTCAGTTATTCATGGCAGGAGAGTGGCAAACTGCTGCGTGTGAACTACTCTGCTTAGTGCATTAGGTAATCCAAGCAGGAGAAAATAGCCAAAGCTAACAAGACTTGAAATTGGGGAAGGGAAGGAAAGGAAAACTGTTATGCTGAACAAATGGGATTGCAAGTGAAATAGCAGCTTCAGCACGAGGTAATGCAAGAAGATTAGCGTGCTCTCCTAGGCAGAGGAAGAGATGCATTCAGATCTCACCAGGCAGTGAAAGGAGAAACAGCACCACCAGTCTGGGGGGCGTGTTGGACCTCCGGTGCTGCCTCTGCTGGCTCCACGCTGTGGAACCCCAGGGCTGCCTCGTGCTCTCAGGACACATCCGATTCTGGCTAGGAGCAAAGGCAGGAGCTGCAGACCTAGGGAACTTCAGTTTCCAGCTAAAGACAGAACATCATTGGGTTTCCTTAAGATCCTCTGTCACCCTCCTCTTCAGGCATTTAGGTTGCTCATAGGCAGAGGGGTGAGCACTGATTGTGGCATTGGTCATGTTCCTGCTTCCCTGTTCTCCAGGCACAGAGCCTGGCTGAGGAGTGCCTCCTACCTGAGTGCAGGTGCATGATGTTCCTGCTCACAGAAGTCCTGCAAATGTGAACCAGAAAGGCTGTCGCCTGTGCCTTGCACTGCAGGGCCGAGACATAGCCAGGGGATTCTGCTCTTAGGTGTATCCTCAGGTGCCTGAATTTCCACGAACTTGTAGATATACAGCTAAAAGATTTCAGTCTCCACCATAACTACAGTTCAGATTTTACTTTTCACTGGGTATGATGTATTTTCTATATAGAAATTTATTGCCTATGGAAATGCTGCTGGTGTTCTGGTATAGGTCTCGTGTAAGTCTCACACACTCAGCCTACCATGACTGATTTTGTCTCTCTGCACATTACAGACAGGGCAGAAAGGCCAGTTCAGCCCATCTCTGTATCTGATTTGGCAGCCCAAAAAACCACTACCCTGCCACTCTCTGTTAGTATGAAATATTGCTTCCTAACTACACAGTGAGTGTGAAAAATATCAATTTTAATATTTATTCTTTTGCTTGCTAAATTTTTTTCCAGGACTCGACAAAGAATGTTATGAAAGTACCACGGTAAATTATTTTTGGTACAGGAAAACTCTGAACATAACACCTGATGTCACAGAGAGTGGCACATTACAGTGGTGGCTTATTTTGTGCTTAGCAACTTGCTGGGCAATTGTCTACCTCTGCACCATCCGAGGAATTGAAACCACAGGAAAGGTATGGAAAGGATGGAGAAGTATATTATCCCACACTTTGGATCTTGCTCTCCAGATGCTGAGTTTCACCACCAAGGCAAACCTTCCCCATTTACCTCACTAGCAACACTGCAGCATCTTCCTTGTCCAACGAAGTGATAACAGTGGTACAGATGAATGCTTCTGTCCTACCATTCTCTAATCACACAGTTTTAAGAGCAATTGTGCTACAAATATGTTCTGCCAAAGCACATTCTGCCAAATTTAAAGATGGTAATGTTTATCTGTAGCTGTCTTATCTGATAATATTAGTATTTTATGTTGCAATAACTTAAATGAGATTTATCAAAGTTACTGTCAGTAACTGTCTGTCTGTTTTTTTTCTTTAGGCAATTTATGTAACAGCAATATTTCCTTATCTGGTCCTAACTATATTCCTTATTCAAGGACTCACTCTACCAGGAGCCACTGAAGGTCTAGCTTACCTCTTCACTCCTAATGTAAGTTTTACTGCTATAGTCAGAAATACTATTATTCCTTTTTCTCCCCCTCTAATCTCATGCTGTATATTCATTTTCCAGCAACTCCCAATCTAGCTCCCTATCCAAAGGTTCAGTTAAGCTCTGTTTTCTGAGATGAATGATTTAGTATTTGAATATACTTTAGCAGGATAAGCAGTAGCAAAGTATTTTACACTTCAGTAAGAAGCATATCAGAAAATATTGGAAAATTGAGTATAAATATGTTACGAAAGCATCAGTGTTGAATGAGTAAGTGAAACTGATATATTTCACAAACAGAACCATCTCTTTTTCATACGATACAGATGGGATTTCCCTGTCAACACTACAGAATTTGCACAACTAATCTTTTAAGATTTTACAAGGAAAACAATTGAGGAATTACACTGTAAAGCTACCTTTTGTATTTTAGGGTTGAAAGTCATTTTCTCCTACCCTTGCTTCTCCATAGCTCAAGTTTCTCCAACAGCCCTGTAGCCTTCCATAAAGATGGAACTGCTTACTGGAGAACTCTCCTCTCATTTTTCTCAAGTGGACAGGAGTCCCATACACTGGCCATTTTAGATGAGCCTCTTTACACTGTCCTTGCTGGCCTGCTCAAACAAGAAGTCAAATTGTCCCACCTAGTAGTTGCAATCAGCCTGTGAGTAGGCATCCTCACAGCTCTGCCTTTGTGCCAGAAAACTCCATAAAACAGTCAGTATAGAGGAGGAAAAGCAGCACCTGCTGACAGATGGTCTCAGAGCCTCCTCTGCCTCCATAGTCACAGTGGTGCCTCCCACCACAGGGGCACTGTTTATTTCCCTTTCCCTCCCTGCAAAAGCAAGACAGGCATAAAGGAAAATATATGCCAAGAAGCCCCAGAGATACATTATGAAAGCTCAGACAAGACACTCCTTTCACTCCTCCCCCTGCAAGCCCAGTGGCGTGGGCACCCATGAACACTGTCTTAGCTCAGGAAGGACAACCTTGGCCCTTACAGGAGATCAGGACATGCAATGGCATTTTTGTAGGGCCCAGACAGGACAAAAAAAATGCTTGGTGCAGTGTGCTAGCAAAGAAAGCAGATTAGACAACATAACCACAGCAGGGCTTGGCCTGCTGTCATTTGGTTTCAGTCTGGCTGCCAGGTTTCTCTGGGAGACTTCAGACATGTTTGAGACTAATGATCATTGCAAAGTGAACTTAAAGCAAAAACTAGATTCCGTGTGTATTCACAAAGCCTGGAGGTATTGCAGTGCTGAGGGGGAATGGATCATCATAAGGAGACAAGACAAATGGTGTTGTAGACCAGCCCCAGAAGTCAGAATGAAAATCCAACTGCAATCAACCTGCAGTTAATGATTAGATGGTTTGAGGAAGCAGAAGGTGGAGACATCCTTGAAGAGTCGTCCAAAGATGGTTTTGGTGATGAAAATATGTCCTTATCTGCAAGCATGGAAAAACAGCCTGGTAAGTGATATCTGCTATGGCTGTTGTTATCACATAGAAAGTTACCACGTGACTGAGAGATGCTTTTGTTAAACTAACATAGCGACTGCTATGGAGGGTTTGGCACTTCAAGGTCTTCAAAATGACAGTAAGAATACACATACAACAATTCTTTTCTCTCTTCTTGCTCACACTTGCAGTTCCAGTACTGCCTTTTCTGTTAATTTATTTGATGAGGAACTATTCCCAGCACTGCCATCAGTAAATATGTTTTTCTTGTTATGCTTCTCCACAGTGGCTTCTGAGCAGTTTTTTTGCAAAAATTTACCTGGCCCACCCAGATCACATTAACTTACAAAACCCGAAAGCAAATTTCAAATTTCTTAAGTGTGTGCCATTTTCTTCTTCTTTTACTGTCTTTTTGCAGGAAGCTTGTAAAGTTTTAGGAAAACGGTTATCTCATCTACTACCTGTTTCAGCTTGCTTTTAAAAAAAAGAGTTTAAAAAAACAAATCAACCTTCTCGACATTCTTCACTCACTGGAGGCAATCTTTTCTGAATTTTTTTCCAACTTTGCAGTGCAGAAGAAATTGTAGTTTCTCTCTAACAGCTGCCAAATCCACTCTCTGGTAACTGTTACACCTCACTGCTGTTTTTGAAAATCTGTGAAAGAAACTGAGTGCTAAAAGTGGCATCTTACCCAGTTTTATGGCATAATCACCATTTAATTGAATCTTCCCACCTTCTCAAACAATAATTGTATGAGTTTTTTCACTTTCCAAGTTAGTATTTTTTAGTTCCCATTAACAAATCTCACAAATAATAACTACATGCATACGGATTTAAAATATGGCAGGCTCCAGTTTTATTTTCATGCAAAACTACAGAGTTAGCTCTTTGCCTTATGACACACAATCACCCTTTAAATTCTAGAACAAATAATGCCTATTTCTTTTCATTGACTTTCAGACATTGAGAAGTCTGACACTTTAAAAGATCTCTCTAAAACCCTTGGATACCTGGAAAGTGCAGCTGGCAAGAAAACAAAAAAAGAAACTAACATTCTGCTCACATGAAGGGAAAGCAGAAATAGTACAAAGATGAAGCAACACAAAAGCCGGAACAGAAACTTTTGGAAAGGTTCTTGGAAAAAAGTAATAATTAGAGGTGGCAGAAAAGGCATTTCGTCAAGCATCAACAATGGCCCTCACAGAGTTCAGCTTCTGTGGACACCTGTGTTGGTTCAGGAGTACAAATGCCTCCATCTCCAGTTTGTTTCACAGCTGAAAGACCTTCAGTGATTGTGAATATCTGGGGGTTCTATGGCAAAGAACAAATCCAGGAACTTGGTTGGGCAACTGATTCCTGTGCCCAGAGAACTGCAACTATTTAGTGAGCAGTGAAAAGAGCACAAAGAAGGCAAAAAAAAGGCAGCAAAGGCAGATAGATCCACTATCACAGAGGCAATTTGTAATTTTTTTCTTCTGTTGTGCAGTTTAGCTTTACAACAGATAAATTACTATGAATAGACACTTTAGACTCCTTCAGGGTACCTGGTTTGTCCACATTGTTTCTGGTATTATGCAGAATGAAAGCATTACCTTAATGAACTACTGTCTTTAAGTAAAGTATTACTTGTTGGCCGCTTGCGTATGAGAAAAGCAATAGCTTGTTTTTACACCAAAATTACATCTTAGGCATTCCAGTTTTAAGAAAGTTTCTGTATTTCATGTGTTCAAGTAACCAAACATCTCACCACTTGGTGGGGGGAACAATGATGCCTCCTTTCCTTGTTATTCCTGTGTTTGTTCATTAGCATTCTGGTTGTGTATCTTCATCTGCATGTTTCAGCATCAGCACATCTTTCTCTTCTTGAAGACACACTTATGAAATGTATATATTACTGAAAATATAAAATAACATTTAGATTCATAATTGGGTAAACCCAGACAATGGCATTGCCATGGCATGCTCGCCTGTCCGCTATTTCTTCAGGCTTGGAGGTTGATAAGTATCTTTTAGAGTCAATAAAAGCATTGCATCTAGTACCAAACTATCTCCAGAGTCATTTACCAAAGTCCCCAGTCAGAATGCCAGCTATGTAACATTGCATCTACCAGCACTGACAATTTACTTGGCAGCACTCAATCAAGCTGCCCAGGCCACGTAGCAATACCAATGCTGAGGCTGTGCATCACCAACAGCAATCCAGTTCTGCACCTGCATGAATTCCCACCAGCGAGCACTCTGTCACTGGAGGGTTTGGTCATGATCTTCCAAAATAAATCTCCAGGAAGATTTGCATTCCAGTCAATAATGGCTACGCACATATGCTTGCTATGCTGCCCTGCACAAATTGTTATACCAATCCTGCTGTGGTCAAAGCACTGGCACACTTGTGGAGAAAGCATCTTGCAGTAATGGCATTCACCGCATCCATCCATGCTGAGTTGAACCAATTATTCCCTCTCTTCAAGCTCAGACCAGCTTCAGAGAAGCCCAAAATGCTATTAAGGGTCTTTTGGCATATTTACTTCTCATTCCTAAAAATTCTCCTAGTAGGGTCATTCCTACAAATGATCTTATTCATGTATTAGGATCAATATCACACACATAGAAAACACCAAGTGGCCTAAGAAGAGAAGCACACAGAAAACACACTAATCAGCCTATGTGGCCAGGACGCAGATTTGACTTAGATTCATGCGAAACAAAGTGGAATACTCTACAAACCCAGTATTACTTCTGTGCCAGCTGATTTTTAAAATACTCATTCTTAACTAATGCTGTTTTCTATTTCCTCTACTTGATAACGGATTGGAAAGTAATTCACCTGGTAGGATATGACTAACTCACCACTCCTTAGTTTCTGCAGGAAACTAGCATTTATTGAGCACATTTACATTTGGCAAATTACTTACGTCTTACCTTTTTCTTTTAGATTGATTTTAATTGTAAGATGCCTTCTTAGCACAGCTATTTAAAATTGCTGTATTAAAAATTAAAAATCACCATATTTAAAATTCCCTGTAATCCAACAAACTTTTTAATTTAGTTTCCCCTATTGACATTTCAGTCTGTCAATTTCTTCCTTTTCCTTATTTTTCCTATGCCCCCTCTCATTTCTATTGTTGTTTTCACAGTACTTTGAATCTAAGATGCTCTTTTTAATGAATATCCTTTTCTTGACTGCTTTGGTTTTTAGTCTTTTTCTTGTTTTTTAAGTGAATTTGGAAAGCTGTGGAAACCCTTTGTGTCTTAAAACTATGAAGGTTTAGTATTTGCTTAAACAGTTTAGGAAGACAATATTCTTAAACTGTAAGTTACCCAGTATGTGGATTAAAAAAGGAAATAAATTGAGGAAAAATGTAATCTGCTGTCCTTATTGTGTGCCTAATGCCTGTTGTTTAGAAATACATTTTCATCATGACAGAAGAGGCATACAATGAAACAAATTCTATGATTACCATATACATTCAATTAGAGCAAATTATGCCTTCAGAAACATCTGCTTTACTAACATGTTTTGTACTAATTTCCATTTTCAGTGTATTTAAATTGCAACACAACTCACAACTGCACATGTAAAATAAGAGGTGAGCTATGAAAATTGAGAGAGAAAAATAAATTTTAATTCAAGCTTAAGACATGCATTTATTCTGATTATTTCAGCTGAACACTTTGAAAAATCCCCGTGTATGGCTTGATGCAGCTACCCAGATATTCTTCTCTCTCTCTTTGGCTTTTGGAGGGCTTATTGCATTCTCAAGCTACAATCCACCAAAGTAAGTAGAAGTATGACCTTTACAAATTGGTTAAATTCTTGCTGCATTTTGTGAAATTGTCTAAAATTTTCAAAATTCTTTCCTTGGGGTACTTCTCAAAGGTTCTTAACTGCTGCTGTCTTTCTAAAAGGCCAAACGGATTTTCTAACAGGAAGGGGGGAGAAATATCAAAAGAAACCAAGAAAATATTTGCAGAAATGCCTGAGAGAATGACAGATAAGTTTTAGAAATCTTTTATTTTATGAATTATAACAGCTTTTTTTCTCATGCTTAGCACGTACATTCAATGTAGACTAACAACTTGTATAGTATTCTGAAAATAAATATTTTCCACAATATAAGAAGGATAAATACTGCCTTTTTTCAGTCACTTTGCTTGTTTGAATTCTATTTATAGAAATGACTGTGAAAAGGATGCTGTGATAGTAGCAATAGTAAACAGCGTGACATCCCTCTACGCTTCCATTCCAGTCTTTTCTGTTTTGGGTTTTAAAGCAACTACAGCCTATTGGGACTGCTTGGACAGGTAAGAAGCTCGCATTTCCAGTGTTGCACTGTGGTTTCAACTCCTAAGGAGATAATGTGTTGAGAAACATGCATTTAGAGAATTTGTTTTCACTAAAAAGGAAAACCACCTTCGTCATAGAATCATAGAATGGTTTGGATTGAAAGAGACCTTAAAGATTATGTAGTTTCAGCCTCGCCTGCTATGGACAGGGACACCTTCCACTAGATCTGGTTGCTCATAGCCTCATCATTCATTCTCCATTCATATGAAGAAGTGTAATGGAAAAAGAGAAAGTATTACGGTGCTGGGGAAGAACGATGAGGGTAATACTTGCAAGAAGGAAGATAAGTTCTAAAACAATCCATTGCAAGTAGTGCATCAAGGATTACACCTGAATCTCAGACTAGCATTAGAAGTAGTTTAAAAAAACAATAGCTTTTCCTATTCCATCAGATTCACTTAAGTTATAAAACACAAGTGGTGGAAAATGGTTTGGAGAGCTGATAAAATAAGAATAGAAATATTTTAGAGACTGCATCTTCATAAAGCACCCAGAGTTTGTATCAGAAAGAGAAGACAATAAACAGGAGAAAATATTCAGAGTCTTTTATAGATTACTCCTCATTTACTATTTTCCTTTATATTATAAATTACAACACAAAAAGTAAACACAACTTTCTATTAACAAACAAATACATGGTTTAGCATTTCCAGACTTATCATCTGCAAACATTTAAACTAATGATATGTTGGCTTCTCTGGCAGGAACATTATCAGTATCATCAATGAATTTGATCTTCCGGAAGAAAGCATCATGCGGCAGAACTATACAGCCTGGTTCAGTTTACTAAATTCATCATATCCAGAAAGAATTGCTGGACTCAAACTGAAAAGCTGTGACCTTCAAGAATTTCTTGATCAGGTACCACAACTGCTTTCATCAAAGTAACCCTTAAACAAAATATGGAGAAGGACTGATATCTTCCTTTTTTTTATAAGTACTTGTACTTTACTCGTAATGAATATATTACACATGATCATAAACCAAAACAATTTCAGAAATTTCAAAATAATAACACTGCTGTAAGACAGTCTGAACTCAAAGCTGTCTGGTAGGGCATGCAAAATTACATATTATTGTCACAAAACTAGTCTTCAAAGGTGCTCCTGCCTGGAGCCTACCTCGTACACTAGTTACAGTCCTACTGTGGTTTACAGGGATAAGCACAATAGAGGAAAAACACCTAGCTGAAATAGTACAGAAAAAGGCTGCTGAACAGGAGTTTCCTAAATCCATATTTAGGAAAGTATCAAAAAATCTATTAAAATGTTTATATTCAGACACATGTATGACCACCAGGAAGGTATCCTATCACTGTCTCTGTTCTATCTTCCTTTCTCCATCTTTCTATTCCATCTTGTTCTCTCCCTTTTATTTTTCTTCCTATCTGGACAGATCTTATTTATATTTTAATTTTGCTTTTCCCCCCAACCCTCCTACCCCCCACCAAAATACATGATACTCTCCCTTCCCTTCTCCAACCCTCCTAAAGCATTTCTGCTATCACTAAACACAGATGTTTCTTCTCTAATCCCACTCCACTTGCTCCAGTGATCCCACCCAGTCCTATAACTCTCATTTACTATTCATATATTTGTACTCCCTTGTTACAAGTCCTAATGAGAAAAGAATAGGGCCATGGTGTGAGGAGAGAATAAGAAAAAAGGAGCCTGAGAAAAAAAATGAAATCTTAGGACAAAAGGGTGGACACATTTTCTAGTGACAGACTGTGATAGCCTTAACACACAGTGATGGTGAAATAGTCTACTTTACTCACATGATGAAATCAAAATATGACATTCCAGCCCTGATACGAGTTGGTTTCTTTTTCGTCTGGCTTGCTCTGATGGCAACTGTTTCTGATTTACACTTGGACATATTTTACTTCTAAATTAGAGCAACATCAGCATTTTTCAGTGCCTAGACTTAAATATCCTTGTCCTTGGGAGACTGAATTCAAAGAAATTTAGCTAGAATTAGGGTTTTCCCTATTAACCTTTTCTGCCCTGGTAATTATGGAGGTTCTCATGTGATTAACAACTCACCAACTCTCTTGCTGCTAGAGTGGCAATTATATCCTTACTGAAATATTTTTCTTTCCAGCAGCTATTACATCACAGATCTTTTCAAAAAACATATTTTAGATGGTATTAAGAAAACAATTGCTATTGCAATGACAACTCTCAGATCTGCTTTATTCTGGACCTATCCCTCCGTGAAAGCTAAAACTCTGCTCTGTGACTGCCTACACATCTTTGATAGATTGTGTGAAAGTAAAATCCCCACAAACACTCCCCTTGACCCATTTTCTCAACATCTGTCTGCCACAAAGCCCCACTGGCTGACCAGCACCTTTGACTTCACGGAAGGACAGCAGCATGTTATAATTCTATATGGTTGAGAAACTCCATTTATGGCGTAATAATGCATATTTTTATCTGTTTGTGAATTCTGCAGAGTGTGTCAGGAACTGGCTTGGCTTTCATCATTTTCACTCAAGCTATGATTCTCATGCCAGGTTCCCAGGCCTGGGCCATCCTGTTTTTCATAATGTTATTCAGCTTGGGTCTTTCTTCTATGTTTGGAAACATCGAGGGAGTCTTCACTCCTCTTCTAGAGCTTCGAGTTATACCTAAATCAATACCCAAAGAGCTTTTATCTGGTAAGATATTTGCTTTGTTTTGTTGGAGGAAGATGGTTTACTTATAGATGTGCAAACTAGCACCTGCTTAATAAATATTACAGGGGCATTAAGAATTTGTAATATTAACTTAGCTATCTCACAGCATTAGTAAGGACAGTGGATTGTGTTTGCAGAAGACCAGCACATAGATGAGGCAGCACCTATGGCAGAAGCTGTCAGATGACAGTATTAGATTGCCATTGCCAGTTTTTTTTCTTAGCTTGCAAGAACTGTTTCAGTCTGAGAAACCTCGTTAAATTGCTGTTCCTGGAGTTAAATTCGTTCTGAGCTGTTGCAGACATGAGGAAGGGCCTCGTCTTGACTTAAGCTTTTGGCACCTAAACAAATCACTTAAGGTAACCAGTGACAGCACCCTGTCTGGCACCACCTGGGCACAAACTTACTGTTTTGTCACAGCTGTAAGATAGGTCATTCACCCTTATTTCATTCAGATTTATGATGCTATGGATTATTTGCTGCAAACACGCCAGAGTAGAAAATTACCAACTGGAAACTGAGGAATGACTGCGTACGATCCTGTTCTTGCACCAAAGCTGGAATCTTTTCAACCAGAGACAGTGACTGAATCCAATCCGCTCCTCAGGAAGAAGACTCAGTGAGAGTCTGAGACATTCTACTGTGAAACTTGGAAAAATTGACCTAGAAAAATCTCTGGCAGTTTGAAGTAATGGATTAACAATTCTGCAATGTGCCCTTTCAAACTCTTATGGGGAAAATTGCTATCATGCTTTTTTAGAGGCTCCTTGTGACATGTAAATTATATCCTTCTCATTTTATGACTTACTTAGAAACAAATTTATTTACAGATTGATGAAGTCATCGTACTACTTTGAAACTGATTTTCCAATTGTGAGCTTTTTTTCTTTATAAAAAAGATCTGAAGCCAGTTTTACACAACTTTGAACCAAAGCCCATTTCAGAATCAGAAGCTCTTAGTAACAAGAGCACAAGGACATACAGATTGGATTGGCAGTCCACGTCTGCATCCAGTGACACTCTCCCTCCTTCCCACTTTTTCTCTCAAGTACCCCAAATCCATATCATAGAATCATGGAATGGCTTGGCTTGAAAGGGACCGTAAAATCATCCAGTTCCAACCACAGTGCCATGGACAGGGACACCTTCCACTAGATCAGGTTGTTCAAAGCCTCATTCAACCTGGCCTTGAACACCTCCAGGGATGGGGCATCCACCGCTTCCCTGGGCAACCTGTGCCAGTGCATCACCACCCTCAGGGTAAAAAATTTGTTCCCAATATCTAATCTAAATGTTCCCTCTTTCAGCTTAAAACCATTACTTCTTGTCCTATTACTACCCTGATAATGAGTCCCTTTTGGGTAAAGGCGAACTGACTGTGGAGAGGTGCAGTGACACCTAAGCCATACAGGTCGGGACACAAAGGGGCCCCCATTTGTAGCTCTAGGCCCTTTGATGCAATGCGGAGCAGAAATTCAGAGAGCCCTTATACTTCTCAGGTCCCAGTTGCCTGTGCTTCAGGCCAATGACTGCCTGGAAATGGTGGCACTTGAAACTCACTACATCAGTCAAAAATTAACAGAGGGCAATAGCATAGCACAGCACAACACAGTCTGTTTCTGGAAGTGCTAATAACTGAAGAACATTCTGAGTCACACAAGTGCATTCCTCCTGCAAGAGTGGTGTTCCTCAGCCAGCACACAGGGGAAAACTCTGTTTGGGAAGTGATAATAGCTCCTCTAAGGAAAAACTGCTTGTTGGAGTTCCACACATGTAGAGAGAATAAAGATCAGCAGAACAAGAGCAAAAATAACTTAGAACAAAAATATACTCACCAAGTTCAGTTCAGTAAACCAGTAATAAAGATACCTTTTTTTCTTCAGGTATAATATGTCTAATTTGCTTCCTCATTGCTCTGTGTTTTACACTGGGTTCGGGGAGTTACTGGATTGACATTTTTGACAGATATGCAGGCTCGGTGCCGCTTCTTGTCATTGCCTTCTTTGAAGTGATTGGGGTTGCGTACATCTATAAAATTCAAAGGTAAGTGGGAAGCAGACATACTTTTTTTCTCTTAAGAGTTAAATGTTCAGTCCCTGTTGTTGCATACAGGTAAGCGGTATTAACTTATTTCTGTAGCACTTACTAGTTCTGTGAATGTAGTTATCATTAGCTCTGTCTCAAGTCTCTTATATTTGTAAAACAGAAGGGATAATCTCTGTAAAGGACTTATGGAAGGTGGGGGGGATCATAAATTTAAAGCTAGAAAGTCAACAGCCATTGTAGTTCTTTGGCCAACAGGGATTACACCATCTCTCCCATATCTTTTTGTTACTGTCTTTTTGGTTTGTTTACTATTATTTTTTCCACTTGAACTTCCCAGTAAGCAACTTGTGGCATATTAAAAGGCTCATCCTGCTTGCTGAGAATCTACACAGTCACCAACAGTAACTAAATTCACTCTTTAGTTTAAAAACTTTCCTACTCTGACACTTGGATCATGAAGGTCCTGATATTTCATGTATCAGGCTGTATATCACATAGACAATGAACTTACATTCAGCCAGTGCTGCTGCATGGTGTTTCAATATCTTAAGTCTTAACAGAGGCTATGATTTTAAAAATAAGAAACTGAAGAAAAATATTCCTCAGTTATAGCTGAAATTCCTGCATTAAATTTTCTAGATCAACTGTTAAGATCCTTGGAGCATTTCCCTTGCTCAAGGTGATAACTCCCAGACTGCATTGTCATAAAAAATCTCACACATCCCCCTTGCTGCACAGAGCCTCAAGCACCCATCATGCAGAAGTAGCAACAAAATCTGGTTTCACACACTACAACAGACTGAATTCCACAGCATCTCTATTTTCTCTGTTCTGATACTATATGCATAATTTTTCCTCTCTCTTACTATGGGATACAAGTGTAGTCAAAACAACTTTTCCTGCTTCTCAAAGGATTTTTTTATCTCCAATTAGAGTTACAGAATTAAGGACAAAGCTGGTGTTTGAACACATACCAATCATAATTTCTATTCCAGATTACAATACTCCTTACAACTCGATAGATACAGGTTATCCAGGAACTATGAAACCCAGAACCATGTATCTACTGCCCACTCAATGTACAAAACTGTAAGCGGTACATGTAAAAGATCAGCTTCATGTCCAAATGACTGTGATTACTGACTGCAGAGGAAGCCGGCTCAGGTCGCATTAATTCTGTCCCTGACCTGATTTGATGCATTTTATGCTGGTTAATTCAGACTTCTTACTAACATGCTACATTTGTTCCCTTGGCAATTTTGGTCTTTTTTTTTAAAATGTTTGAATAGCTCTACAGACTTGCTGTAATATCTTCATCACTTATTTGTGCTTAAAAACCTTAGACTAAGCACTCAGATAATGTAAACTGAAAATGTAACCTGATCATTCAACCCTGGCAAAGATCAAAGAAGATCTATAGTAAATTATTAAAGAAGGCTATGGAATAGAAAATATTTAAGGAGCTGTACCATGTGTTTACAACTTACAGAAAAATATAAAAAAGTGAAACTTAACACTTAGACCTGACCACATCATAAACACCCCTTCTCTTAATAGATTCAGCAAAGATGTGAAATGGATGACTGGACGAAAACTCAACATCTACTGGCAGATCACATGGAGATTTATTAGCCCTCTGCTCCTGCTAATTGTCTTCATGGCCTTTGTTACTCTTCAGATACAGAAGCCGCCAAGCTATGCAGCCTGGAACCCTAAATATGTACGTAGCCAACTGTTTTCTAACCTTTTAATAAATGCAATTTTCTCCCTTACCAGATCCTCTAAAATCATTGCTAAATACTGCTTATCTACCTAATGCAGCCTGAAATGATGCAATGTTCAGAATTAGAAGGCTCCAGTGTGCACACAGGTCACATGTTCTGAAAAGCTTTCCTGTTAACAGGGTCTCTTCTTGCGAAGTCCCGCATATGCCGTGCTTCAGGTTTCTTTCAGATGTGCATAACACAAAGTATTGTCCAATTGAAATTTTTCACAGACTCTGAACTTACAAGGGGTTCAGAGGCAGAACAAATGGATGAGCAGAGCTTTAGAGCTGCATAACAGACACTGGGGATGAAAACATTTCTTAGTGAGAACTACCAGTATCATTGGGTCCCTGGTGAATGTATGAATGCGCAACTTTGACAGGCAGACAGGGAGGGAGGCGCAGTGGTTCAAGAAAATTCTTGGCTAATTCAGCCCTAAAGAGGTGTTGATGCTGAGAACATTTCATCTAGCTGGCACTAGTTCAACATCAGCTGTAGTTTCTTGGATACTTCTCAAAAAGTAGGGCTTTGAAGATTAATTCTCGTCATGACGATTGCGGTCACCGTCACAGAAAGGCATCAAACTTCATAGTATAAACATATTCATGGACTGGTACCTCAAGAAAGAGTTCTCTGCTTTCAACAGTACATACCCTAGCAGTGTATACTCCAAACACCATGATGTATCTACCATCTCAAAACAAAACTCAGAGCCAAACTTGCAGATATTGCATTATTATCATTCGCTCCAAATGTCACAAGCATTTGACAAAGATCATGCTTGGTAATTGCTGAAACCAGGTAAGTTTTGAGTACTTAACAAGAACAATCAGAGCTTATCAACGGGAGGGTGAAAGTTTCATAACTCCTTGGGCAACCCCTGCACCCTAGAAGTATCTCACACTTGCAGCTCTGAATCTTTTAAACTATAAAACATTTACAGACATCTTTATACCCATGAGTAGAGAACATGGCCACTGAATGCTATTGTAGAGCAAGAGTAAACTTTTGCTATCCTTACTATAACAGCATTAAAAAAAAGGCATATGGAAACCATAGCAAAATGCAAGTGTACCTACCAATTATTTGTTTGTTTTTGTTTATCTCCATAGGAAGGCTTCCCTATAAAAGAGGAGAAAGTTTATCCACCTTGGGTACAGGCCATCTGTGTGCTGTTAGCTGTCCTTCCTTGTGCGTTCGTACCTCTGGTAGCACTCTTCCATCTGGTCAAACGAACGAGCAGAAGCAAGGACCCAAACTCTGTACCAACAGAAGCATTTTCATCCCAGGGGGCTAATAGGAACTGTTCTCACCCAAATGAAGAAATAGCCGTTGTATCTGTCTGCAAGTAAAGATGAGGCAGTCTTTGTTAGGTACGATTAGATGTATTATGGTATCATCCAACCAGCACGGTTTATGCAGTTCATATGCTTACCGTCAATCAGAAGCACTCTATAAACAGAACTGCTCCATTTCCTTTATTTTCAACCAACTTCACATCAGTTATATTAATGTTGCCCTCTCCTACATTCTGTCCTGAATCCTACATACTGAGTACCAGCCCCATTGCTTTAACCCTTTCCACGCATTACCAGCTTAATGTCTCTCTCCACCTGACTTTAAACTTGGGAAGCTTGCTTGTTATTGCAGGTGGCCTCTGTCTTCCTTCACTTCTGAAAGAATCAGTCTGTTCCTAAAGATCAGCAACATAAGAACTGGAACACAAGAACCCACAGTTTCATTCACTGACCTGCCTCTGAGAGATGTAGAATGGAAGCTCTTGAAGAGTAAGGACTCCTCCTGTCCACTACACTCTACTTTTTATAAATCCCTAAATGCATTTAAATAGCAGTTATTTTATGATTATTTCATATTCTCGGGCATTGCAAAGAGCAAAAATAAAGCAGGTAAAAGAATGTATGTTAAACAAATTTGAGTAATTAGTTTTGCACAAATCTTACCGTAGCAGATTCCGGAATTTGTTGTAGTGGAAAGTGCTGTGAAAGCAAGTGTTCCCATTTTTTTCCCTTTAATTTCTCATACTGAACACAGTAACTGATTACTGTAATAAAAGTGCAGATGTGTGGAAGCCCCTCAGTGAGCTGCAACCTTACATGACATGACAATGAAGTTAATCTTTAAACAGGCTTTCCTATACTTGCCTGCAGATTCGGGCCACTCTGAACTGATGGGAGATGAGAATTCCTTTGGCCAACATACTTGAGCAACCAGCAGACTCTAAAAAATATAGGAAAATATGGAGAATAAGGTATAACAAAAGCCTTAGGCTGGGTAACTAAGAGAGTCAAAAAAGAGGAGAGGGGCAGTAAGGAAAATAGAAGCATTTTCAGTCTTTAGTCTTGTGGGAGGCTACGCACAGCAGGGCTTCGTGACGGGTAATATGGATTTGGCCACCCTGTGAAAATGAACGACACCAACTCAGACTCTGCAAAGAACAGGCAGTTAGCTAACTCCTTGCAAGGGGCACAAGGGGAATTGCAAGCCTGGGAGAGAGCAGGGGTTGACTTTTATCTTGCTGCTTAAGGAAACAGCAGGGTAAAGAGGTTTGGTGGGTTTTTTTTAGATTTTTCCTTTTCAGAGTTAGTATTCCCTTCACACAGTTTCTGCTGCAACCTGCTGTCCTGCAATTAGCCTGGACAGCAAGAATTTCCTGGAGCACTGACAGTACTAGGAACCGTAGCATCCAGTCTGTCACACTGGATCCACCAGAGGATCAAGAAGCACATTATCCCTCTGCCTGATGATAAGAAATGCCCAGGTAAACTACCTGTGTGCATAGCAATTGCCAAACCAGAGCCTCCTGCCTCTTCCACTATGTGGGATGTGTAGTCTTGCCTGCAGAAGAGTTTAGTGCCTGGGCTCCGCATGCTTTTATTTCCTAGAGCCATGGACTTGGTCAATGGTCTGCATGATGATGTACAGCAATTCCAGCTGGTAGCCTGCCAACAGCCCCAGTCAATAAAGGTGCTGGTACCCTAGCATGGAAACACAGCTTCCGTTAGCAGAAACCTCACAAGTCAGAAAGGTCCAAGCAACTTTCCTTACGTTCCTCAGTTGTGCGCTGTAAAGGCTGTTGACAACCACATGGAAGATTTCAACTGACGCTCTACCTGTTGCAAATTAAATCTGAAAGGTTATGAGTAAAAAAATGCTTCCATAAAGGATGAATAAGCAAAAATACCAAATATAATTGCAATTTTCAGTATATAATAATATAAAAGCTATAAATAAGTAAATTTGAATTTTTAATTAACAAAAGTCTACACTCTATATTCATGTCTCTGCACATATCTCGAGTCATTGTCACGGCACTCATGAAGACAGTTTTCAGCTCCAGCAACTACAATTCAGAGCAGGGAAACACACCAGCTGAACTTACTGTTCAGCAAAAGTAAGCATGCAGAATACGTGTTGAGCGATTCGTGCAGGAACATTGCTTTCCTGTTCTCACTGCAGTTTTGAGGTAAACTCTAGTAGAATTCCTGTGCCAGAACTGTAGCCTTATTCCAGTTAAATGAGTGCTACAACCTTCCCCTTCCTATTCACATGAAGCACCGCATTGTATAGGTAGGATTTTATTCTCCTGAATAGCATGACTGACTTCATTATTTTAATTAAGCATGTGCATGTAAACATGAAACTGAATCTGTGTCGGTCTTACACACTAAGCAGTTTCTACTTCTGATAACTCTCCTCCCAATCTTTAATCTGCATATCCCATTGGATCTTCTTTGCTATAATACCCTGCTGTGAACTCATCCTATTTTACAGGGAAGACTTTTCTAGAATTCTCTAGGTTATAAGGACAGCCTGGATTCTTTGGCAGTAAATCTGTAAAGGGCACAGACACAAGCATTGTGATGTTCAGCCTTAAGCAGAATTCATAGCCCTAAGGCGAGGAGTTCAAGTACCTGTTAAAGGAAAAGCCTCAAAAGGAGCACTGCAACGGCACTATAAATAAGGAAGCATCCAAATTATCATAACCAATAAATAAAGAAAAGCTGTGGAGAGAAAAGCATATTCCTTCTAGAACACAGGCAGTTCCCTACATTGCAAAATTTGATACCTACCTCAAATTGAGATTCACAGTCCATAATCCCCTCCTCAAAAGGAAGCAGTATGGAGAATGATGTGTGCAGATGCTACAATTTCCTCTAGAGGGGTTCCGGTCAAATTCCTCACTTCCAGCCCTGCACAAAGACACTAAAAAACAATTGCCACCCCTATCACTCTTCCTCCCAGCTTCCAGACCTGACTTGCACAATGGTTTGCAACACTTTTAACACAGGTTGCTCAGTGCAGTAACACAATGTGGCTTAGCTCTCTATCTCTTTACTTACCTTCTCCTAAACACTAAAACAATCTTCACCTTCCTCCAACTCTCAAATCTTTTGCCATAATCTCAGTTTTCCAATGACTCTTGAAAATCGACATTGGTCATTCAGAATGCTCCAATTCTTTTAATATTTCCAGATTCAAGTTATTCAGTCCACCCAAGCACCTCCAGTTGCTATTTAACGTACCACCTTGCTAGCAATTAAGTAGAAAGTATTTTGCCACCATATTACATTGCACTATTTCTTTTACAACAGTTCCTTACAGAAGTAGCTTTATGAAATATTTCTATCCTCACTACAACACAGACATCTGATTTTAGAGCATTAAATCTATGTCATTGCTGTGGTTAACTATTCCTTACCTACGGGCTCACAGTGGTCTTTCCCAATTGCAAGTAAATACAAGATTCTAGTACAGCCTGCCAGCTCCTCCTTAAATTTCCAATTTTTCCTTTTGAAAAGTACACATAGTACTTTCAGCATTATTTTCACTTGCCTTCTTAAATGGAAGATACTTTAAAATGAAATAGCCTTCTCTTGTGATTTCTGAATTGTATCTGCATTTGTTTACAAACAGCCTTCAAAAACAGCAGCTACTGTTTAAGACTCACAACTCAACAAGTAGTTATAGGGAAACACTGGCTCAGAGTGCAAGCATTACACTTCATGCATTTTATAGAATTACACCTTCAACTGAGATCACATTGGCAGTTTATATCATCACAGTATACCTTGTGATACAGAGCAAAAATGGGCTAATCCAAGCCATCAGTGAAGCTTACATTTCCTCCATTCTCCACCTTAGAGCATCCTGTGGAAACCACATAAAGAAGTAATGACGCTGGAAACAGGACCCATTGTTCTGAACCTTCAGGTGCAAACAACCCCATCCTTTTCTAGACGAGAGCATGTTGAATAACACAAACCCTTCTGTTTTTAACATTAAAACTTATAAAATAAAACATGTTTTTGTTCACACAGAAAAATCTAAGCTCAAAGGCTTAGCAGTAAATCTATCCATACCTACCTTGTTTGTGGATGGGAACAGTTTTTCTTCTAGTCCTCACAAGTTCACACATGTGCAATGCTTTCTGAAACACTGACCAAACACAGCATAGATCCTGCTCGAGTTATCTACCCCACTTACTCAGGACACACTTTTGATCACCCTGGAAGTTTGCCACCAGACAGTCGTTCACAGCAGAAAGGCTTCCTGCTTTTCCTAGGGGCCTTAGGAAACTGATCTAGTTGAGGTATCCTTTCAGACTGCCCCAACCCCTATTCCAGAACGTCCTTTCAAAATGGGTATGCTTGTTGGCTCTTGGGAAATGACTGAGCTGCTCTGCTTCAGCCTTCTCTGAATGTTCATGCAGAACACAATGTCCAGGACAAAGTAAGTGTGCGTTCATTTCTACTGCTGCCCAGCAGCACAGCCATTTTCAACTTGACACACAAAATACACAAGGTCTGTGCAATAAGGAGCAGAGTCAAAATTTGAATTTTCTGCTTCCACACAAATTCTTACACGCAGCATAGCAGGGGCAGGGAAGAAATGCAGGTAGGAAGGAATGCACAGTTGAAGAAAGTCTGGATAAAGGGTGAACAGCCACTGACCAAAACAGTTCCAGTTAAATGTACTGAGTTCTCCAAGTGCTCATGTCTCACCCCTGCCAAGGCCATCGCGAGAGAATCTCACTGCCTCTTCCTGCCATATGATCCAATAAAACAGATCTACTTGTGAGCCAGACCTGTCATTTGCAATGTTGTTGGTGATAGTGTTTTCTCACACCAGTATCACTGCAGAACATTCCAGAGAACTGGGGGTTTTAAATGTTTGAGCTGCTGGCTAGGGAGCAAATCGGTTATTCTTCATCTGCTCTCTACCCTAGAAAGAGCACTTGTTCTATTTTTTCTTATTATTTATATTTTAACAGTGCTACTTCATAGAAAGAAAAAAGAATTACGACTGACTCTCTCTGTACGTTTTGACAGTCTGAACCGAGGTATTAACAGACAGACTGCAATACTGCTAATAGGCTTCTAGTTGCTCTCACCAATCCCCATGAGGCAGTGGTCTGTGTATCCTTTGAAAACATCTGCTGAGTAACTGCCTTCACTGTGTTTCCCTCCAGGAAGATATCCTCCTTCTGCTTTGAGAAAACCTCCCAGCAGCTGCTATTTAGCCTACAAAAGAGAAAAATCCTAATAAAATAGCTCTACACTAGAGCAACGCAAATTTAACGTAGAAGCTTTGAAGAGAAAAAAATATATGGGTAGCTTTATCAGAGCAGTCACAGGGCAAAACTCAGCTGTACACAACTTGCCAACACCAGGGCTAGATGGCACTTCAGCAGCATTACAGAGTTAAAGATAAACTTAAATAAAGAACAGGAAATGCAAATAGAAGAGTAATCTACTCAGTACATTATCTAGTCAAGAACTTTTGGTTTGTATGTATAAATGCCCCACCATTGATTTGTCTATCACTGTATTAAAAACGTCATCAAGTATTAAAAATATATAATACATACTCTAAACACAACCAGCTTTGATGCTGAAATTTTAGTGTATATTAATTGTGTTCTCTAAAGCATAAAGTTTCTAACCTGTACATCTTGCTAGGTACTGTCATGAAATGCACTTGCCCTGTGCAGGTAACTATCTTTCAGGACATAACCCATCTGCACAAGATGTTAAACACTACCATAAAATAAAAGTATTGGAAACAAGTACCTCTTATTGCAATTAACCAGACAATTTATTACAAAACAGTCTGCAACATAGAGAAGCAAAAACCAGTTCTTCAGAAACATCACACTGGAACAAGAAAGTAGATTTGTTCATACAAATATAACTTAATGATGCCTTCATCAAGAACATGGGAATTACTGAACAAAACCAAGTCAATTATTTCAAATAGCTTGTGAATTTACAGGCAAACACAAACAAGAAGGTATTAACAAAACTATCTGCTCCTTGTGTGGCATCTGAGAAACAAACATGGAAAACTTCCCAGTGAAATTGCTGCAGTGCACCCTACCAAAACAAAACCACAAAGGAAAATGGTCTAAAAACTTAGTATTTATTTTCAAACCTGGAAAAATTATTAAATAAACTTCAATCAGTCCAAAATAGATTTGAAATCTTGACAAAGAGATGGTTCTGTCACTGTCTTCAGTAGTGCCATAGTGTCCTTTGGGATCTTCCTGAATAGCTGCATCTTACCTACCAAAATATCAGAAACAATTCATTACTAATGCAAGTAACTAACAATTCTCTTTCAGGGAAAATGCTAATAAAGTAATGAAATCAATGCTAGTTGAATCCAATTAAAAAGTTGGAATACCTGGAATATGGGCATAAAAAAAGCTAAAATAAAATAAGCTAGTATTATTCTGCCCTTAAATCAGGCTAATAAGAATTGTAAATCTTTTTTTGAAATATATAAGACCATTTATTCAATAACTCTTGCCACCAAAAAAGGCCTTCTGTCAAACCATAGTTACTTTGAAAGACCCTATTTTAGACAGTGTTAAGGACAAGGGACAGGCCCTTATCTCTGGTTGCTAATGTTTACCTACAGCAGGAAGGTATTCCCAAACTGTTTCTGTTCCCCTCTGTGTTTGGATATGACATCAAAATAGTCTATGCTAGGAACTGACACATTCAAAGAGATTAAAGAAAATAAAATCAAGTCGTAAACGCACCTTTTGTTAAAATACAGGCAACAACAATTCTCCCTGCTGTTTTCCCTTGCAAGAGAAGAAAGGCTAACTGGAAATCACCCTTAAGGTGGAAAATTTTGGAGACTAAACAAGGGTCTTCGATTAGAAGTGAAATTTTTCTAAGAGGACGTAACAGTTTTGAAACACAGAAGGTCACTGAGTTTATTGTCAACAGAATTACAGACAATAAAAAAAGGACTTTTTAAAGATTAGGAAGAGCATGTAAAATCCTAGCAACAGTTTAAGTCCATTACCTAAACTGAGTTGGCAAAATTGTCAATGGTGCAGAAAGGCAAAAGTGCTCAATAAACATTTGTTCTGTCTTTGAAAAGGAGACAGATGATGTATTTATATCTTATCACAATAAGGAAAGACTCTTGCTCCTTTCCCCACTGGTAATAATAGGAGGGATGTTAAATAGTAACTATGTTTTAAATACTTAACTCGGAAGAATGACAACAACTTGTACTAACAAGCCCCTGATGCTGATATTTAACAGGTTTGAGAATAGTGGGAACAAGCTCCTGCCCAAAACCTATGAGCTGGATATTGATTCCCATGGAGAGTAATGGAAAGGGATGTGGGGACATAAGGAAAAAAATTAAGTTTGTATTAATTCCGGCTAACAACATGATATTACAGAGATAATAGGTTTTATATAGCCAATACAAACTGCAGAACGACAACAAGAAGTGTAGTTGTTGAATCAACACAGGCTCTATTACCAGCATTGCTTATCTCTGTGCTACACAGAGATACTGAGCTAACTTTACAGGAACACACCTGAGAACCAGTGACTTCTCTTTCACAGCTACTCTGACATCCACACGTGCTACTTGTTTTCCAGAAGTAAGATAGAACTTAAAATACAGGGTTTAAAATTAGCTCTGGTATCTCCATATAATGCTCTGATTACAATAACGTTCCCCAGGAATAAGTCTGATCTAGGCTAAACAAAACTAACTTACAAGACTGAAAATTATCTGTCAATGTCTCTTTAAAATGATTTCAGTAGGTTCCTGCAGGACTGGGAGACTTAGTATCTTACTAAATGTAGAAGAAAATACAAGCATAAATACCACATACAATCCAGTGACTGAAAAACTGTCTTCATCTATAACCAGAGATCTTGGAGTCATGGAGATAATGAAGCACGTTCACACCAACGGAATGCACAGGACTTATCACCATAGAGTACAAGATGGTTTTGTACAGTTTTACAATACCAGCACACTGATGCCTCACCTTCCCTCTTGCTCAGGCCCAAGATGTGGCATCTGGTGCCTTCTCAATCCCTTTTCAAAAACAGTCTGAAATCATTTTAAAACCTCAACCAACTCTTAAAGGAATGAGAAAGGCAGGCGGGAAGCAAATACACATGCAGTCAAAGCACTTCTCAAAATTACAGTCACTGGAAGTATTTATGTTGCATGACAAGCTGACTCCAACCAGCCACCCTCCTAACAAGTTCCCTAGTAGATAATTTGGGCACTGTTCAGAAAAACAGCAACAACAGAAGCGCTCCACCAAATACTGTATCAACCCTCACAGCACAGGTGGAACAGGGTTAGTGGAAGTACAGGTCAGATTTCAGGGGGCTGTCAGCAAAAGATCTCTCAGAGACAACAATTGAGTTACTTGGGTCCCAGTGACCTGTTGACCAATCACAGCAAAAGGTTCCATCTTAAAAGTTGCACAGTAAAGACAAGTCACAACCTGCTAAAGGTTTAGGCAGCCATTAAGCAAAAATCTCTGAATGCTTCATCTTTCAGCAGTGTACTTGAAGTCTTCGATATTTCCAAAAGAAATTTGATCTTGCAGATAAAAGAGAGTTGTCTTGATATTAAGGATGCAAAGAACAGATTCTGCTTCAAAGAAGGGAAGATTTATGAAAGAACAGCTGTAAATTACTCTTTTAAAGAGAACGACACCATTGACTTTCTGCTTGTTTTTGGACCTTTCCTGCTCTACCCTGACAATACTCAGCAACATTAATAGTTCTCCCCAGCAGCTTAGGAAGCAAAGTCATTCCATTTCTGCAAGGGCAATTCTCACTGCCAGAGAAGGCAACTGATAGATGGTGAGCATTCCCTTCTTGGGTCAGAAACTACATGTACAGAGTTAAGCCTGGAACACAAACAAGTTTTGGGTCAGTATTGTGATTAAGCAAGGGGCTGTGTGAGTACAGCAAAAGGAACCTGAAGACAACCATACACAGCAAAACCTCATTATTCAAACTAGGGAAGATCCCATCTCTACTTCCCAGTTCATTTTCCCTGGTATCTGTGGTGGTGCGATTTTCTGGGTAGCAGAGACCACTTTTATGGCAGATGCAAACACCCACGGAAGACGAGATTCTGCTGTACAATAAAGTTGTCCGGGGCTGCACCTCCACCTTGAATGTACTGTCAGATGGAACAGCAAAGCATGTACAGAGAAGGATGAAGGGGCTTTGGCTTGGATTGTGGTCTACCAGTCAAAGATCCCAAGAGCAAAACCTTCAGTATTGGAAATGAAAACTCAGATATGCTCTATACGCATCTTAGAGAATTGACAGACTTCCTAGAGAAGCAATTATCCTACAGAGTGCAACTACTGCATTCTCTGCTCAGTTCTTTAGTTTTTCTCCTCTCCACGTGGCACAAACAGCCTCTCTTCCCTTACCAGAGGCAGGCCTGCTTGCCCTTGTACTTCTAGAAGGGCCGAACAGATTCCGGCTTCTCAGCAGCCGCGAGTAGACATGGTGCCTCTGGTTTTGAGGTCAGTGACTCAGAGAAGAAGCTTCTCTGGAAGAGGCTGCTGCAGTTTTCCTCCATACAGAAAGTCCATTGCTGTCAAGAATGCCCCTGCTGCAATACTGATCATCAGTTTGTTTCCTGTAAACGTTCAAGTGTCTTCTTTGACATATTCACATTTCACCACCAAAAATCGGACTGCATTCACTCAGGCATTCCTGCAAGCCTTTGATACGGGAAGGAAATGCTCATTTGTAAAAGCAGAACTGCTCCCTGTTTGGTGCACTGGGCCTCAGCAGGGTAGCAAGGGAAGCTTGTGACACATTTAAAATCAAATACAGGTTACAACCAAACTGAAGAATCTCTTAGTATTAAATAATAAAACCATTTAAGTAATGATTCATCCAGACTGCGAATTATAGTCACTTGTTGAGAGACTGGCCTTCACTGCAGCTGAATTCAACAACAGCACTGATCACTTCAGAAAAATCTATTGCTATTCACTTTTAATATTTTGGAGCCAAAATTGTATTAGGTCTGTGGCTGGCCTGGGGACAGACAGCACAACTGGTCAGAAAGAGCGCTCCCCACAGGGCAGGTACACAGACAGCTCCTTTCACTGAGTAGAGGAGTCAGAGATTTGCCAACACCACTCAACTCTTGTACAATACAGCATATGCAGTGCAGCGAGTGCTTCTGTTTCAAAGTGACCCCAGTGACACTTTTTTTTGGTAAGCCTTTACATTGTGGGAGGAATTTATTTAGCTGCCAGTTAATCTATATTTTTAAGAATAGAAAACTGAGGATTCATATTTCATTTAGTTAAAACTGCTGAGAATGCTTATAGGATTAACCTGATCTTATTAAGTTTCCTGAACTACACAAACTTATTGAATGCCAAGTATCAATAGTTGTCCCTAAAGGACAAGGCTCTAGAACACGTAGTGCTGAAAAACATACCATTTAATTCACCTACTTATACTTAGTAAATATGATTAAAATCAGAAAACTCATTAATGTACATCCTAAACAACATTTCATGATAAGAAAACTTTAAAAAATCCATTAGATTTCTACTTTTATTACAATTATCCATATTTAAAACTGTAAAAATAATCAAAAACTTACAGATCTTTAGGGGCTTAAGCAGGCATTTGTAAACAACTTTGTGGTTTGACAGTTTGACAGTGAAGGCATGGTAGCAGAGCCATTCCGCTGCCTCAGAAGGGAACATACCAGATGCACCTTTGTTACCTAAAGTAACCCCTAGAGATGGAACAGGAAAGTAATGTCACTGAAAATTATGAGCATTAAGAACTATGTCTGACCTCTCTTTGCTTTCTATAAAAATAATTCTAATATTTTTTACTGAAAACCCATGTACTCAATGAAATCTCCTATGTCAGTAGAGGACTGAAAACTAAAACGTGAAGCATTTTAGTATTTTCAGGAAATTAAGTTTAAAAAAAATGCACTGCAATTCCCATAACGCACTCTGCATTATCCATCCTTCATCTTTATCTCAAAATGAGCCGACTGCACATTTGAGACATTTTGTCTAAAAAAAAAAAGAAGAGCCAAACCCAAACATGCTACTTCATAGTCATTAACATACTATACCTGCATTTTTTGCTTTCAGGATAGAATAGCAGCATGATGCAGTCTCAGAGATGATCCTTAGGAAGAAATAAGGGTTGTTTCTAACTTGCTGGTTGAATGGAAGTTGGAGAACACAGGCATGGAACCTGTTCATAAAAAGAATTTGTTGAATTACAAGTCACTTGCAACTTCAAATGAAACTATAATTGCTTACCTTAGGCACTATACAATATTTAAAAGCACCCAAGAGTATTTAGCTATATAAACACTGTCAGTTTATGATGACTCTTCTACATATACACATCCTTAGAGCATCAGACACATATGACGCTTGTTTGCAAATTCTGTCCTGAAAGATCTCGTAGCTGTCTGCCTTGGTAACAGAATTCTCTTCTGAGGATAATGACTGTCTTACGCACAGGGAAAGCTGAACTACACATCCACACCAATTACATATCACAGAACAAGCAGCCAGAGAACACCCATGTGAGACTGTGGGAGGAAGACAAAACAAAACCCCACAACAAATTCTGTGCAGGAATTCAGGAAAACAGACCTCCAAGTGATGTAGTGTTCCACAGACCAGGATCTCCACTCTTTTGTCTACTGGGAACCCAGTTCTATGGAAATTACTTGTATTGTATGCTCCCTTACACCTGCGTTTGGATATATATTAAAACTGCTGGATTTTTCTTCTTCAGACTCTGATGTTATAATACTTGTGCTGAATGTAATCTACAATTACAATGTTGATTTTTAATTACTCAGCAATGTATATGCTTGTTTATTAAATTAACCTAACATAAGCATAACCAGTTCAAGAAATTCTGAAAACTAAAAATAATTAAAGGATAAACATAATTACCACACTTCATCACAGAGATCTGGATAAAATAACCTGACATACTGTTAGCATGGTAGACAGTTTTTTAAAGGTACTCTAACATAAAGACCTCTATTAGAGTGTTACCATAAAAGCAAACAGGACTAACTCAGTAATCACATCCAATATCAGAGAAAAAACCTAAGTCACTCACAACACAAAGTTTAAGACTTTGACAAATCTGTGTTGTACTAGACAAGTCCAATTACACTTCTTGGACACAAGAATGATACAGGGTGAATGTGGACCAAGTCGAGTTTAAGAATAAAACTAAAATGTCATTTCCTAACGAGCATGAGCCCAGCAAAAAAAGCACCATCTGATTTTTTTAAAGAGTAAAGCACCTCTAACACCTTTTTTTTGTTTTAAAATAATAAACAATTACTTGGTGTTGCAAATCACCAGATTTGACACAGAGAGATTAGTGTTTTCTCCCAAGCTGCTTATCAGTTTTGCTATATTTCCCTTATCCTTGTTTGAAACATTCACTTCCTCTGCTGGTCAAGAACAGCTCAGAAAACGCAAGATATTATCAGCTAAGGAGTGATTAAGACATTTTCAGCAGCTAAAAAACTGCAATTAGCTTGGTAGAATGAAACTTCACTTTAGGTAAAGTTATGCAGGTCAAAGAACTGTGTGATTTTAATAGATATAAAGTTCTAAATATAAACTGGTTAATGAGTGATAAGGCTTCTTGCCATCCTCCTGTAGCAAAACAGACTGATTTTCTAGATCTCAGTTGTCAATACCAAGACACACTGAAAATCCATGTAGTGCAGTGTCACTTAAACACATATATCAATATAATCCTGAGCCTAATATTATGTAAGAGCAGCAGAGAAACAAGAAAAATGTGGCTTACTACTGATACTTTTACCACTGTAAAAATGGCACACTTTTTCCTAATCCGTAGCTCCTCCATGTGTCAAGAAAGAGTAATGAATATTCACAGTTACTGCAGAAGATGGCAACCTACCTGTAAGCCTGAAGTAAAAATATCTTGTAGGTGTTAATCAAAACTGTTCTAAGGCTGTTGATCTAGAACAAAACAGAAACAGAGCTATAGTAATATTTTAGTGTCACGATAGGATTTGTTCAAGCTCAACAGCATAATATGATTTACAGACCTAGAGAAAAAGCATTTTATGCTCAACTCCAAAGATCTCTTCTATGTACCTAAGTTAACAATGTTGTGAAGGCTCAGTTCTGGAAGGTGCTGAGACTCCACATTTTTGTTGATGTCAACATTTAAAAGTTCTGTGAATTACTTCTCAAAATCAACTCTTTATCTTAGAACTCAAAGCAGTTTTAACGTTCTTTATTAATAATCACAACATTCCTGAATATCCATTTTCATATTCCCACCTGTAAGTCAAGAAATAAACAATGGCATTTCAGTTTGAGGACTGTAATCAATTTGTATTTCATGTTTTTCCCAGCTGTTCTACTTGAATTGAAGGAAAGACTTGATCTGATCGAAGTACAAGTATAACTAGGAAAAAAAAAAGGAACAAAAGTAGTTAAACTCCGTGGGCTGAGAGTAAATTAAATTCTGCAAAGTAAGCCTCATTTAACTTCTCATGTTATAGAGATTGCCTGCTAATCAATGAGCCAATAGCTAAAAGTTTATTATAATTAAATTCAATTTAGAAAAAGACTAGATATTGTGGCATTAAGGCCATTAGCTAAGGGAGGACTTCAGTATCTCAGGGATGAGTAATTCACCCTGCTAAAATAATCAAACCAATAACCTTAAACAGAAATCGGATGTATTTCTAAAACACACGGTCCAGTCAGACCATTATTAATAATTCCAGTGACAACTAGGCTATACTCTGTGATCCATGCAATGGAGGAGCTTAGGCTGGAAGCCACCTCAGTTCACCCTGGTGTACTGATCGCGTTTGATAAGCTTGACTTTAGTAAGGCATCCCTGTAACAAACACCCTTTTGACTAGTGGCTCCCAGACCAGGAGCACCAATGCTCTCACCAACCTAAACTGTTTTTTTTTTTAGGAACACAGCCAGCGAATAAATGTCTCTGTTTGTTGATTTCAGTCCTCTGTTGCTACAGAAAATCATGCCATGTAAATTACTTTCCCACACTGACTGTTTCCTAAACTCTTCTGTTTTGGAAGACTAATGAAGAACTTCTCCACTCTGGTGACTTAAAAACTGCTATTTTCCGGTGCTAAGTTCTATGCCACTTCACACTGCTTTGTTTTATGTAGTCAAGGTAGTAGTTTAAAGAGAGGTTACTTCTCCTCAACAATATAATCTGAAGTGTACTAGAGGGAATACCTCTGATGTTGAAAGGATTTCTAGTCCCTCTAGCTTATACAAAATTAATCCAATCTATAGTTCGTGTAATACTTACTGCTTCTTTTAGGAAGGTACAAAAAATAAAAAATTCAGAACAATAAATGTAGTTACATGATATCAGGTACAATACAGTGCATAATGGTGAGAGAGGATGAACTGAAGTGATTGAATAAACTTTCTCAGAACCATACAGCCACTGTACAGTATATGACTTCTGGTCACTAGCGACCTGTGCCACATTCAATGGTGTTAATGGCATGTATGTTCCACCAGGATCGAGTGAAGAAAATAGCACGCTGCACAGCAGAATAAAAAGTTTAAGATTACCGTACAAGAAACAGAATTGTAAAACTTATTTTGCAGTTAATTCAACTACACCATTTTCAAGACACCCTTGTGCTTCTAACACTACGTACAATATAATGTAAAACAGACACTGGAGAATACAACCCTGTTTACCTGGAGTAATCGCAGTAAACCTCAAGTGTCTGGATATCTAATAATAAACCACACCACGGGATCAGACGACAATCTGGCAGCTGTTTAAATTTGGAACATCCTGGGATATCATCAACAGGAAAATTCACGACTGTCTTATTGGGGTTTATTAAAAAGCCATACTCAGGAATACCTGTTGCTAGTGTCCTAAAACAGATATAAACAGTTAGCCTAACTCCACCCCCCAAAAAACAAACAAAAGACCCCACCCATGCTGCAAGATCCATATGATCTTGCATAAAAGGACAGAAAACAAAGAATAAAGGGAACAATGGCCAACATTTCAGTTTAAGGAACACAAATAGAAATAAACAAAACTGAAGATATTAGAGGAGAAAAACTTTTACAGATTAATGCAAATTAAGAACTTAAACTATGAAACAATTGAGACAAGCTGCATAAATCATCTCTCACATAAACCATTGAGATCAAAATAACTGGAAAAAAAAGACAGATGAAAAGTTACTGGTTTTGAAAGTCAACAAAAACAAGGAGAATCCACACTTATCTGATGAAAGTTTTGAACTTTCTCCACAAAGTTTTCCCTAAGGATGTTCTCATTGCAAGAATGCCTGATGATTACCTACTACACATTGAATCAGCACCGGCATCTCATGGAAAAGCAGCAGTTTGTCTTACTTGGCAATGTATTAATGTGCAAGGTTCATCCTTCTAAAGAGTGAGAGGAAGAGGTAGGCTCTTCTTGTTGGGGAGTAACAGTTACCACACTGTCTCCTCAAAATTAATTTCTTGAGTCCCCTAGTTCTAACACACTATCTATACTGAAGAGGTTACTTGTCTACAGAAAAGTAACACAGCTGGTGTTGATGCACAACAAAGATGCAGATAACTTCAAAGGGCTATTAGGACAGTATGTGATATGTTACTGCAAGTGACATTATGCTGAAAAGATGTTATAGGGGTTACCAGATTGAGGCATTCCCAGCCTCTGACTTTGACATCATTTCCAGAACTGTAAATCCACACTTTCCTAGAAATTTCTTTCTGCCCTGATAAGGAAATAAGGACAAATGAAGACTTCAAAGCACACTATCTACTATTTACTAAAATTCATACTTCAAACTGTACTTAATTGATTTCCCCATCACTTTTCAGACTCACAACATAACTGCATCTTTCTGACATTGAAAATCATGATAGAACTGACTGCATTGCAGATGCTAAGTTTTCATTCAAGACCTCTCCTTTAGATCCTTAAACTGGCTTTGGCACCAGCAGAACTCTTCTTGGATACTGACTGTACATTCATATCCCTAATAACCAGGAACCTCTTTTGGGGCCCATTTTTTATTTTAAAAAATGTGGTTCTGAAGCACTTTAAAAGAATTATTGTTTGAAAACATCTGTGTGAGCTGCATGCTCCCATGCTATTGATATCACCCCAGAATATTAATAATCAGAACATTCTTAGCAATATTGGATCAGAGTCAAGTTGAATTCTTTCCTTGGGCACACCTGCCCAGTAAAAACATTTTAAGAATGTAACTAAGACATCTTAAAAATCTGAGGGAAAATCATCTTATAATACAACTGAAGGCTGCTTTGGTTAGTCTGCACTACTAATTGCTGCTGGAAGCTCTGCCAAGGTCAGAAGGTAGATCTGTAATTTAAACTTCAACACAAATCCTCCACCATCTGAGCTGCAACACACTGTTAGCTGGCCATCAAGAATGTAGTTATTAGGATTCATCCCAGGCACAAGGACTCCAGAACAGCCCTCGATTATTAACTCGTAAAAGAAATATACCTATATGTACAAGCATGCATAAAGATGAAAAAGAATGGCCTAAAAGGTGTTAATGCATATTACTTTAAGGACAATGTCTTTAACAGCATACCTCAGAAAGGTTCTTGCCTGCACTAAGTGCGGTGTAACCAGCAAAAAGTCATCAATGAGACGTATTAGGAGTCTGTAATTGAGAAGAAACTGATGTTAGGTTTTTTATATGAAATCCTTTCAAACATCCCTCATACTCTTCAGAGCAACCACATGCCCTTTTTCATTTTCAAGAAGGTAGAGGCCAATATGGTCTCCAAATTGAGTCTCATGAACAAATTCTCACTTCTGCTTCTTTCCTAAAAACAAATGAAGAAAAAAAAAGCAATAAGGCTGGCTACATGAAATATGATAGTAATTTAGAGCACATAACCTACTCCACAGAAGTTTCTTGGATGCAGGTTTTTTTTCCAGGGGAGAATCTCCAGTATTTCAATCCACAAGAAAAGAAAAGGAGATGTAATACCAGGTACACAAGCAGATAACAGATTCTTGATGTGCTCTAACTCTGCATCTTTGTTTACCATGTAATAACTTGTTTGTGAAGGTAAAACTGGATTGTAGAAGAGACTACCGTCTACCATTGTAAAGGCTGGAATTTTCTTTTCAACAGAATTCAGGCACCAAGCATGCCCATGTTTTTCTGATAATTCTTGCCTAGTAGATCATAGAGAGGAAGCTCTGGGATGATTGTGTCCAGTTTCTTCTTCAAAGCAGGAGTACTGCCATCATTATGGTCAGATCAGCTGCACTTTTGCCCGGCCAAGTCAACAGCCAGGTTGTTTTTTTGACCAAATGAAGGTAAAACGAAACTATCAAAATTCAACAGACACCAATGTAACACTCTATATAAAAATAGCCACAACATTGAAGAGTGCATTATTCTGAATCAGTTTCATAATTTCAACATGTATAAACAACATCCCTTGAAAGCAAAAGCTGTTTAGACTCGTACCATCACAGCATCCTAAAGCCTATGAGAAGAACTCTGCTACTTGCATAGGGAAATATTTAGAATTCTGAAGCTTTCCAAGAAGAGATGCCAGGCAAATGCACTTATCTGAAGTACTCCGACACACTTCTCAGTTTCTTTCTTTCTTAGGACAGAATTTATAGTGGTGGAGGGAGATGAGTGAACACAGTCAAGCTTCAGGGTCCAGCTCATGCCTAGAGACCCTAATTTGGGATTCACCTGGGGATCAGTTCATATGGAGTTAAAAGGGACCTAGAAGTTTTTACAGCTAATGAAGTGGTAGAACCTTTATCAGACTACCTTTCTATCAGGCTCCTAAGATGAAAGCAGAAGCTGGGCACAAAGCCTGAGAAGATGTACGAAGAGCCACGCAGGGCTTCAAACAAGAACAAACATACTCAGAAAAAATCTGCAATAAAGCTGTGACCTTCATTAAAATATTAAGGCTTAAAAATGGTGAATTGAAAAGCTCTCAGGCAGAAGCCTGGAGTACCAGAAAATTTGTAATGAACACATCATCTTGTTCAAAGACAAAAGACCGCAGATGTGGGAATTAGCATGTGAGAACCATAAACTTCGATGTACAAGAGGAGCTTGTCAGACTCTTTACAGCGTCCCTAAATACCGTGCTTTTTTGTATGAAAAGTCTTCCACTCACAGATCAGGGGAAACTTCTTTTCTTCTCAATCTATGACAAACGGGGAAATACACCCAGAAAACAACCACAGTGACACTGAAGCTGCAGAGATGCTTGCATGCACCACACTCCTAATGAGGAACTGGAAATCCTTGAAATTCAAAATTAAACTTCAGAGAAAATGGCTAACAGATATACAATACTTGATATACCATATATTAGGTATTACTATAACTGAGCGCAGAACAAAGCATCCCTACCCATCCTGCTGTACTCCATAGAGCAATTTGTTTTCCATGTCTCCATAGCATAAACTGCAAAGCAGGGTTGACAGTATGGAGCCCTGTGGAATTCCACAGCACTGCAAGTAATACCTAATAAAGAATAAAATAAAAAAGTAAAATAATTCAAAAAATCAAAACATACAACGAGGTTCCAACAGCCATTAAACATTTACTTATTTTCTTCCAGTATAACACAGACGTTTCAATAAGAAATACACTAGGTGCTTGCTAATTAGGCTTACTTAGATCTGTTCTTTCTTCTAGGAATTTACATAATGCTCCAGGAGTTTTAAATTAAACAGTGGAAAAAACACTATTACACATACTCTTTTCTTATTAACCCACTCCAGTAAATAACTGTCATGAAATCATTGTGTCAAGCCACAATGCTTCCTGCCTCCCTCCTCTTTCAGCTGCGGAGTCACTCTTCCTTTAAGCTCTGTAATTCTTTACGTCACAACCTACACAGCTTCGAAACAAGAGTTCTTGTACAAGAAGGAAAGTGCACTGGACAAATCCTTCAAATTATAATTTATTTATTTTTTTATTATTATCCAAACAGCTCCCAGCAGGCGCCCACTAAAACTCCATAGGCTGAATCTCATACTGTACATCTACACCAGGAATAAAATTCTGATAGATTTTGAGAAGGAATAACTCCAACTTTTCTCAGAAACAGCAGATATCCCCATTGAATTCAAATAAAAATGTTTGCCAATATCAAATCTTGCTAACTTTTCTGAAAAAAAATAAAGGTCTTGCAGCATCACAAGTCAGAGTAAATATGTTTAAATTGAGTTTTTTATTCTTCATTTATACTTGCACAGCATGATCTGGTCAAGAAAAATATTTTATTGGGGTTTTTGTTGTTGTTGTCGACGTTTTGGTTCCTCACACAGGCACACACAAATAAATATCACTCTAATTTTAGGGAAGTTTCTGATGGCTTTTATGCATCCCAGCTATACTGTGAATCACTTTTATTTCCTCATGTAACTGCTCACGCATGAAGCTATCTAACTTCTAATTAGTGAAAAGCATTACATCCTGTGAAATGCTAAATCATTATTTGTAAATATACTTGACCTTAAATAGTTCACTGAAGTTGTTGGTTGTCATTTGGCAAAGGGGTAAAGTTTAATTTGTTTCTCGTGCCTTCAAAGATCATACAGACACGGACAGTGGGAGGTGCATTAATACTTCGCCCATCTTGTACTTGTATAAAACCATTAAGTCCACATGCAGTAAGAGTTACATATTACACCTAGATATGCCACTGAAGGCAGAGTTCCCCCGTGACCTTCTGGATTTTTCTATGTTGGCAGCAACAGAAGGAGCATGCCTCACAAAACCCATGGGAATAAGTCACACAAAACTCCTTTGAAGTGGAATCATAGAATCATTAACGTTGGAAAAGCCCTCTAAGATCAGTAAGTCCAACCATCAGCCCAACACCACCGTGCCTACTAAACCATGCCCCATAGAGCCACATCTACGTGGTTTTTTAACACCCCCAGGGATGGTGACTCAACCACTTCCCCAGGCAGTCTGTTCCAATGATTGTTTCATTCTTTCAGTAAATATTTTTTTCCTAATATCCAATCTAAACCTCCCCTAGTGCAACTTGAGACCATTTCCTCTGGTTCTATCACTTGTTACTTGGAGAAAAGTGACATAGCATGTTATGATGTGCATGTCACCATTATTACGTTAATGGCTTAGTGAAACTGAAGAGAATGCAATTATGTAACTGGATGACAGAGCCACACACTACATTCTAGCAGTGAGTCCCCCTGTACTTGGCACTGGTCAGACCTCATCTTGAATATTGTGAATTGTTCTGCCCCCCCCAGTTTGGGAAAGATGTTAGGATACTGGAATGTGTTCAGAGGAGGGCAACAAAGATGGTGAAGGGGCTGGAGCACAAGCCCTACGAGGAGCAACTGAGGGAGTTGGGGCTGTTTAGTCTAAAGAAGAGGAGGCTCAGGGGAGACCTCATTGCTCTCTACAACTACCTAAAAGGAGGTTGTAGTCGGGCAGGGGTTGGTCTCTTCTCTCGGGTGACCAGTGACAGAACTAGAGGGCATGGACTCAAGCTTCATCAGGGAAAGTTTAGGCTTGATGTGAGGAAGAAGTTCTTCACTGAAAGGGTGATTGGCCATTGGAATGGGCTGCCCAGGGAGGTGGTGGAGTCGCCGACCCTGGAGGTGTTTAAGGGGAGACTGGATGAGGCGCTGAGTGCCGTGGTTTAGATGATGGGTTGGTGTTAGTGTTGGTGTTGGTGTTAATGTTGGGTTATATGTTGGACTTGATGATCTCAGAGGTCCTTTCCAACTTTATGATACTGTGATACCGTGATACTGTGATCTTACCTATGTTTTGAGGAATCTGCAAATTTTTTTATCAGTAATTTTACATTTTTCCAGACTTTTGATAAATATATCAAATGGTATTAAAAGAGTCCTTCTAGGTCCCCAACTCGACAATCAGCATTTTTCTCAAAACTTCAAGTGAATGTTGACTAACTGTAATGACTTTCAAGAACCATCAGTTAAAGAGTGTATTAATTTACTCAACTTATTTGCAGTTTGAGAGGGTTTTTTTTAACAAATGAGAATGAGCTACATAAAAAATGACAAATTAATTTCAGGACAAACAGTATTTTTTCAGCCAAATCGTAACTGAATTTAAATAAATGTCATGTTGGATTTGTCAGGATGCACTTTCTTTAAAACCATTAAACTTATATTAAACATACTGATGTCAGGAGTGTAAATATAATGCCAGGAAAACCTAAAAATGCTCTTCTATTTGCCTCCTTGAAAATTCTTCTCCTCCTCCCTCAATTCTGTGAGATTTAGTATTCTAAAATAAGCGTATTTTTTCCAAGAGAAAGAAGCTATTCACTATCACACACCTCAATCTGAATTTACAAACATCATGTGAGAACTTGCTTTCTAGACCTTGTAGACATTTGCCACCTAGAGACCAGCATTTCTAGCAGCACTCTAATTTTGGAGCTGCCAGTAATTATAACTCCTATTGGTATTGCCTTTTATTTTTATTGTAACTTGCCAAATAGCAGAGCCATGTAGAAAAGGTTTAATATTGCTTTACAGGGAAATGACTAACAAATCTTTTGCATGATTGCTTGGATGATACCTTGCTTTTTATTCACCACTACAGATCCCAACATTTAAAAGCTTTTTTTCATTTGAACTACATCTGTAGTTTTAAATTAAGAAGGTTACATATTTATAGAATATTGCTTCCCATGTATAGTTAACATCATCCAAATGGTAAAGAGAAATTTTGTTCACATATAACTTTGATGCCAAACTCTTCATGTTTTTATGGGGCTTAAACTGATAAAGAGATTTCAAACTAAAACGAAACAAAAATATTTAACAAATGCTACCAAATATTCGCTGAGCTGTTTAAAAGTATCTTGCTTAACAGAGAATAATAACTAATGAAATAATCCAAACATACTACACAAAGCAAAAATAACTTCTCGTTTACCTGCTCCCAATCTCCAGGATGTTGTTGTGTATCATTTGAAGAAAAAAACTAAACAGGCTGGAACTTGTCTCATTAAAAGTTAAGCTCTAGAAACGCGACAAAACAAAACAAGATTTGTACTTCAGAAAAGTACTGAAACTAAAAACGTGGCATAAACTTATAAGGTACACAGAAACCTTCATGAAAAGTTAGGACTGGCATAGTTCAAACCCCTAATGTAAGACACAAAACACCTAAACGCCTAAACTAAAAAGCTGATTGCATCCAACAAGTGAATGGTGCATTCTTTTTCTTTGTTTGTTCTTTTTTAGGAGAAAAGCAGTTTTGATTGGTGTTACATCAAAAAACAGTTAAAATAACATTGAAAAACACTTCAAATGTTGGTATATTACATGGGATTACTACAATGCTCTTTTGGCCACTTTTTACCCTACAGGACAATTTCTGTAACTGTCATGTTCTTTAAATGGTTGCCCAGTACAGAAACACTCATTTGCCAATTCTGCTGCAAAATGTCCTTTGCCACGTGTTATCTACAGCTCCATGCATTTGTTCACCCAGTATTTATGAAGCTTTTTGTGTTAAATGTTGTATAATAACAAATTAATTAGAGCAGAAAAAAATCACTTTAAGAACGAATTCATGAGAACTAATCAAAATTACTTCCTATCTGCATGGATTCAACATCAGACACCAAGCTTTTGATAGAGCCAAGAGAGATTGTAGTTATTTATGTGAAAAGTTAATGTGATACACCTGTGGTACACACAACGAGGCTCGTAGAATACGTATTTCAGATACTTTTTTTTTTCAAGTAATGGCACACACACTCCCATAAACTGTTTTCAAATGTTAAATATTTTGAAATAGAATGCTCATGTAGTACCCAGCATAGTTATCTAAATCAGATGTCCACTGGAAAAAAGAACAAACCAAAACCCACGCACCCATCACCACAGATCCAGCCAATTTTCATTTCCATCTGTGTACTCATTTGGCTCTTCACACTTTGTAGGATCCTAGAATTGTGCATCACCCACACTGTAGATTCTACTCTTATGTCCACAGATGCACAAGATCATTTAACTTTTATGTTAGAAGAATAAATTCTATGTCAAAATTCTATGTCAAGATTAAGTAGCCTGTGAGAAAATACCTGTCCAGTCATCTGATGCTCAGGAATCCTGAAGATTGTTATCATGGAACACCATCACGCCAAACAATAGAATATATTGTGAAACTGACTGAATATACAATCTACACTTCTATGTCTTTATCAGTCATGCTCCTTGCACAGAAGGAAGTCTTGAGAAAAAACATTTGGAATCAGTCTCAGCACCACAAGAATTAAAACAACAGAAGTATGCTTGCTTCTTGTAACAAAGCATCAGTTGGAGTAAATTTAAAATGCATACCATTTTTAAACAATTTAATTAACTGAAAGTATGAAATCTATTAAAAAATACAAGAGTTTATCTTGTTTTGTGCTGCTTGTTAACTCTTCTAAAGACGAAGAGTTCATTCTTATCAGCCTTGGCAGATAATCATTAAAATAAGGTTTTTTTAAAAACAAAAAATCACTTTTCTATTCCGTGCAGTTTGCTATTAGAGATGCCACATCTATTTCCTTAGCTATCTAGCTTAGAATACATTTTGCTCATTTTTACTTCTGCATGTTTTAGAAACAGCAAATGCTGAAGCCCTTCTTTACTAGATAGTCAATTTCTCACCTGAGAACTGTTGCAACATACAATAGAATCAGGAAAGAAAAAGAAAACACTGGTTAAAATGAAAGTTTGAGACAACAATGAGAAAATATGGGAAAAGTCTAGAACAACATTTTGTCAGATTTCTTGCCTGTTGCACTCATTTCACTGAACACTGAGAGCCTTTATAAACATTAAGAAAGAGATGACAAATATCTTTCGACCGAAGGTGCTGCGTAACTAAAACAGAGCTGGTGTCACTGCATAACAACTCCATTCAATTAAAAAACCCAATTCTCCTCCAAGTTTTCTGTAGCTTTCTTTTTCAATTGAAGAGAAGCATCTAATATTTACCTGTTCAACTATTATTGCATTTTTCAACGATGTATCCTCCTGAAGCTGGGACACAAACTGCTTCATGTCTGGCATAAAGTCCTTGAAAGTAGAAACCTGCATATTAAGTGTACAGAAATAAATGACAAAAGCAATAGAAAATTCAGTACCAGACTCTTTTATTCAGTGAAGGTCCAAAGGCTAGCCTTATTGCATTATTTTAATCCAACAATTCTGCTATTGTTAAAATTAAATATCTCCTTTGCATATCTCTATTTCCACAATGCATTTGTCTTTATTCTTAAATGTTGAGTAAATTCTATTAATTATTTCTATTCCATTAATGTTGAGTAAAAAGTGCAAAAAGTAGAGTAAGAAGCAGCTTTGCTACCTCAGGAAAATATCCAAAACTATTAAAAAACGTTTATGAAGTAATTGCCTAATTCAAATTGTGGCTAAAGAAAGCTATAAACAAAAATATTCCTTGTGCTGAGATAGATCTACAGCAGCAAACAGAAGAAATCAGCAAATCATACATGTCTCTTATAGAGCCTCCTGGCTTTTCCACTTGTGGTAATCATCATCACGGCATAGCGCCGTATGCAGTAGACAGTTCTTTTCTCAGGGTTTAAGATCCGTGAAATCACTTCAACAAGTTTATTGTGAGGAATGGTATCATAAGCTCTGGACACATCAGCCTGAAATAGAAGAAATATCTTCCATTATGAATTCATCACCATCACAGTGTTTACAGTGATACTATGAAAATAGTACTGTGGTATGTAAACAAGGGTGATCGATCTATCATATATTAGTGAAATTATTGCATCATTCAGTCCAAACTTATGACAAAACAAAATCTCATTGCTCATCTGCCAAGCCTTCCCTCACTCATCAAGTTTTCCCTTACCAGGGATAACCAAACCATCAGTTTTAGCACAATTCTTGTTATTAACAGATGATAACATACGCAACCTTAAATCTAACACCAAACATTAAATCATTTAACTAAAGTTTATTGCTGATAATTTTATATGTTTAAATATTCTAAGAAAACTTTCTTTCCATATGATCATGGATGTGGCATCTTAGGCTTTTTGAAAACAGCAAATACGCGTTTTTACCCTTCCTAAACCTCACATTGCAATTTTAACTCTGCTTTTACCTGTCATAGTCAAAATTGAAAACCTTCTAAAGAAGCAATAGTCTTAGGAGAACGATGTCAGTGACATGATTCTTCGGCTTGAAAGATAAGATAATCACTGAAAGTAATTTCAGGACAGGATGACAACTGACATATGAGAGCACAGGAGAGGAAACACACTATAATATTTATAAAATGCATAAATTGCCCCAATTCAAAGGTATGAATTGAGCTCAAACATAAAAGGTTGGCTGCTAGACACAGCTGAAAATCAGAGGTGTTAAGAAGATGCTGCTTCAAGCAGTGAGATATGACAAGCACTCAATTTTTTTCAAATGGGAGAAGAAACTGTTGGAGAGGCATTAGAGCTCCAGTGTTCATTTTCAACAGAAACTAACAATACTGAGATAGAAAAGGCCTATTTTTAAGAAGATGCTGTATTTTTCCAAACAAACACAGCAAGTTTTTCCTTTGGGAAGATGGCCCTAGAAGGATATCTGAGATTCTACTTTTGTCCCACTTTTACACCTATGTAAATGTGACTACATGTGAAGAGGCAAGAGCTGCTACATGACAGAAAGATGGAGAGAAAAATAGCCAAGTAAAGGAAGCACTACAGCAGGGACACCCCTCCTCAGAAAAAGAAACCAAAAACATACCAACACCCTGCCCCCCAAAAAAACAACCAGAGCCTATGTTAGGTATGCATGAAAGTTGATTTTGAAAAAGAAATGCTTATGCACTCAAATCACAGCTATTAAAGCTATAAAAGTACTGCGCAAGCTTACTTTGAAAAGTTAGTTTGAATATGTACTTAAAAAGACATACCTTGACATAGTAGAAATGAGGAATTTCACCATCTGATTCAAGAACCTTTGCAACAAACTTCTTCCATGCCTTGTAGATATCATCTTTCCCAAACACTGACGAGCCAATAAAACTGGTGTTCATAGTCCGTTCATAATTTAAAACGCTAAATAGATTTTTTAGTCGAGTGTTGTAGTGACGCATCTAAAAAGAGACCAAAGAGAATCACCTCAAAGTATGTTGAAGCACATTAAATTATTTGCAACACATAGACTTCACATTCAGATGAAATATGAGATTAAATTTGTATACTATATTATTTATTTACTATTTATTTATTTACTGTTTAATATTTACTTAATATTTATTTATTTACTACTATTTATTTTATTTATTTACTATATTATTTTGGTCAACTGCAGTCTTCAGAAAGCCTGAATACAGGTTCAGCAACTAGGTGGAAGTGACAAAACAGCCTCAGGGCAGGGGGGTGGGTGGTACAATTAAATCCTATGTAAAATTGGTTTGTTTCTTTTTATTACTTGACTCTTGAAAATCAAAGTGTAATCGTTATGGAGAAACACAGACGAACTCCAGCAAATGAAACTGCCACCAATTAGAAGGCAACTTCTTAAATATCATAATCTCGCTAGAGATTATCACCATGACAAGAACAGCAAAAAGAACATGTCTCCCAGGACTTCAGTCTAACTCCAGCTGCACCATCAGTTGAACCTCTGGAGGTACTTTACCCAAGTAGATTAGCAACGACTTAACTTTCAGCTATGGGAATAGTAAAATACGCCAGAGCGGCAGCCAGGCTGATTAGCTCTGTAAACACCTTAAGAAAAAAGGTATTGACAGCCCTGGCAACAAAAGAATGTTGAAGGGCAAGACATAATACTGAAGAAAATAAATAAGCAGACTGCACACATAGCATAGTTATGAACCAGTTTAGAACTTCAGAGATTCTCCAAAATCTATACAAAGTACACAAAAGCTATCTTACTCTCAATGGAAGCAATGTAATTAATCTGAAAACGTTTATTATTTTCACTGAACAAAAAAGTCAATTACAGGTTTCAGTGAAAAGCTAGCAAACTCAAAAATGTTTAGTGTACCACCACCACTGCCTCCAAAACAACTTGATTCAACTTCACTGTTTTACATATGGCAAGTACGTTCATTCATTGGTTAATCTTGCAAAATGGTTTGGGCCAGTTTACAAAACAAAGATTTCTGAAAATTAAGACACTTTCCTGAATTGTTGTAGTCATACCTTTTCTGTCAAAGGCCAGGTTCCTAAGAAAAACAGTCAAAAGGACAGAGAAGCTCAAAGGCAAATAGAAGCAGGGAGATCAAAAGTAATCATCACTAGAAAAATTCCACCTTTCCTTCTCAATGAGCCTATCCCAGGATGGTTGCTTTTCCGCAAAAAGCACACCTTCACCTTTTCACAAAGCTGATGGGCATATGGGTGTTACCAGGTGAGTCAATAAAAGAAAACTGAGACTGGCTACAAACCCAGTTTGAACTATACCTGAGAGATCTGAAGTTGCAGTAATCACACTATCTCCTATTTTCATGTTAGAAGGAATTATTCTGGGGCTTGTAATGCCCCAGAACAGGTCTCATCGACAGAGTTGTTAACAGTTTTGCAAAACCTAAAGATATGCTGGATTCTCTGTAGAATGTAGTAAAAGATTATAAACTCTCAGACAAATCAGATCTGTTTGTATCCTGCTGCCTCCCAGGGCTTTGAGTTTCCCATTAAAAAAATAGGAACATTGGTTCAGCCAACAAAGGGAGAGGATATAAAGCAAATACATAAAAACTTTGAAATAAAACCAAACCTACAATGATTTGAGGATAAAACCACAGAACTGGACTCATTCCACCATGTAATTTGCAACAAAGTTTTGAGAGTCATCTAAGAATAGAAACTGGTTTGCTGGGTATTTAGGAGATCATCTCTGGCAATTCATCTGGAAATGTTCCAGCTACCTAAGCTGGCCAAGACTACCCCTCCAAAGTGGCTTCCAAATTCCAAAATGTAGAATAGTGTTAGACAGAAAGAACTGGAAGATCATCTTCCTTCTACAATTTAAATGTTAAGAGGAAAGTGAAGAGCAGAGACAAGTTAAATATGGTATAGGATGAAAAACTGGAACAGAGTGCAGGATAAAAGGCCATGACAGACACAAAAGCCCTGTAAATCTGGTCTGTGATCATATACTGAACAATAAGTACTGAGAAGCCATTGATCTCTCAGCCATTTGGGGAACATTTTATCTTATGCACTAAATGGGCTTCAGCCTTACGGAAAAACAATAAATGTAGTCATGCAAGATAGTGAAACTGGGTTCCCACTCTGTCTTGTGGTTAACTGGCCTGTTAAATGGATTATTCTGTGCATTGATGTTTTGGCTCTGTTCCCACACTGCAGTAATTCCTAGCTTCCTTCCTACTACACTTGATCCAGCTTCCTCACCCTTCTTAGTTAGACCTTCTCTTCTGTAACAAACCCAGATCACCACTGTTCAGCCTCCTGTGATTCTGGAATTGGAGGCTGATAGTAATTAACCACTGGCAAGGGAGAAGCTAAATTGCAACAGGTAGACCCATTCAGTCATTCCGATTTGAATCTTCCAGTTCACCACATTAAATTAGCTTTATGTAACATAAAAAACCTCACACACTTTATTAGCTGCCTACATCAAATACACATAAAACCATAAAGTAAATAAAAACCTTCTTTTCTCTGCTTTCCCTGCTGAATGCTCGTGCTTCAACAACACCGCTCACTTTTACTATGGGTCTTAACCCATTGGTTTTAGGAATGAACCGGAGCTTGGATGCCATAGGAACATATTTTTTTTGACGGACGGCTTCAATCTCCTCTGAAGATAAAGCACGGAGATGTACTTTGGCAAAATGGTTTCTAAAACACAAATAACACATTTAGTCTAAGCAACAGGAAAAGCAAGTAAAAACATTTACTCTTTATGATAACTGGAGCCAAATATTTTACTAAGAAGGTAGCTACAAATACTAAGTTCTGCAGAAAGTGACACAATTTCAGAACAATTTCACAGTATCTTAATGAAAATATAATAATAAGACTACACATGTCTGCTTGATGTAAATTAAGATAATAAAAAAAATCTTAATTAGCACAGATGGAAATTTAAGTACAGATTATCCAAGTACACTTGAACATTATGAAATATGTTTTATGCAGGTGAACAGGAAATTGGATACTTCTCATGGTTTTAGAAGCTTGAAAGACATAAATGAAGTTGAATAGAACCTTCTGAAAACCATGTTAAGACCCAGGGAAGGACTGTAATAGGCTGTTCTACTCCCAACATTTAGGGGACCCACTACTAATTAAAAATTATAGTGAAACTGAGGTACTAGGATACATATACAACATAAGGGCATTTAGGTATCTCATTGCTCATGGCAGGGGACTCAGAACGAGATGATCTTTAAGGTCCCTTCCAGCTCAAACCATGAGCCCATGTTAGCTAAAGTGAACAGCAGAGAATAATGAAGAATGGAAGGCTCCCAAATCACAGCTTCTGAGCTCCGTTAAGTTCATCTTATCAGGAAATGCATTTTCCCCACAGATCCTCCCTCAGAATTTACAGTTTGGTATAGCTTAGTCCAAATTAATACTTTCACATGCAATGAGACAAGAAAAGGACGTGATGCAAAAGCCCTTGCTTTTACTTAAGACTGTATTGTTAAAGTGGCCTACTTGCAATGCAAAAGACTTTGATCAATCTCCTGCGCTGCTTGTATGGTTCAGAAGGACAAAATGTGCTATTTCAAAAGCCCAGAGGTTAGGATATTCCCCTGGGAAGCAAAGTAAGGTAATTCAAATCCCTGCAGAAGAGGGGATGCAAATCTAAATTTGCATGCAGATTTTTCTTATCTCACACCAACCGACAGGCTGGTTTAGCAAAAGGAGGCTGGATGATCGAAAAAGGCAGAGAATGGTTGGTAGAAACCTGGTAAATATGCTCTAGGAGACACCTGAGAAGCCAAGCATGCAGATAAGAGAAGCACACAACTATTTCAACATAGAAGCCAACAACAACTCCCACACAAGCTAGTGATCCAGCTGCTTGGAACTGTCAGCATCTGAGCAATACAATCCAGAACACCTAAAAGGTAAAGGGGTATCCAGGGCCAGCAAACTGAGCTATTACTGAGCAAGTGGTTTGAGGATTTATTTTCAAACTTTGGGATTAAATTCCTGGTTACAGATGTATTCGAAAGTAGATCAGAATGGACAAGAGATCATTTTTCCACAGCTAGAGATCTCTATTATTTATTATGACTTAAATTCTTTCCTCAATTTCCAAAGCTTCATTAAGTTCTAGCTAGATCACCAAGATAAAACAAAGAACTCCAGCTCAAGACAAAAAAAACCCCACTAATTCTCAAATCTCCATTGCTTTGCCTTTCACAATTAAGACTAGGGGGGCAGGGGGAAGGAAGCAGGGGGACGGGAAACGCAAAGCTACCACAATACAAAGGAAGTGAAGACAAAGGCTGATTATTGGCAGATCTTCATCATTACTGCTTCTGGCTAGTTGTAGAAGTGGATGATATTTTGCCTGCAGCAACATTCATTGCTTTTTTCATGGCTTTTATAGCAGTGTTAATGATTTTGAACATGCATTAATCTAGTGGCCACTGAACCATCCTACTCTTGTTTGTATGCTCACGGTGGTGTTACGCACTGGAAGTTGGAGGAAGTTGAGTGGGTGGTACTGCTGTCTTTTGATAGCACATCACTAGGCGATGGGGGAAGATTCAGAATTTCTGCAGCATTTTCAATCTTCGGCAGCTACTGTGTGTAGCAAAGAGGTTGTGGTCCTTATAAAAACAGGTGTTGTCACCACGACATTGGGTATGTTATTTTGAATACAAAGTTATGTTTTAAATTGGCCATGTAACTTGAACCATTTCTATCATTAAATACTGAATCTTTCTTAATAAACAATAAGCACTACTTTTAATTTGGGGTATGAAGTTTGGTATAGCTTCAAAAATTAATTGAAAGTTGTCTGTGTGCAAAAAGTCCAACACACTCTAATCTCTACTCATACAGCAAGACAAACATACATATTCGAGCCCCTTCCCAGAACTATGATCCATAGCCTTGAGTGGGATTCTGCATAGAATATCTAATACAGACAGTCCTTCAGGATGGGCATTTACTCCCTAATGACAATGCAGTGCCAAGGCAAGCTCATAGTAAAGTCCAAGTCCCCTCAGTTTAGCCTCTTTCACGCATCCTCTTCCTCGCAAAAGAACTAGAAAGGCATCAATGGCTACACTTGGCTGTGAACATTATCCTGCAAGCCAGGTCAGACCAATGACAGTGAGTAGCTCCAGTTGAGGAGAAGGAAGAATCAGAACAGCCACAGAACAGATATTCAGGCAACAACTGAGGCCACCAGATACTCTTCCTCCAGGAAAGATGGAAGCAATTCCACAGCCTTTGGCACCAGTTCACCAACGGTTACTGAAGACACTGCCTGGATAAGAAGGGATGGTGCCTGGAGAATCTTGAAATGGCCAAGGAAGCACGGGAAGCCCTGAACAGCTGTTTCATAATATCTATAGCCCCCAACTTTTCTTCTCCCATGTGAAGTGGGCAGCTTGCTATCTCTACAAATGCAGTAAACTGGATTAGTAGTAGATCTCACATCGCACAGTACACTCGAAAAAGCAGAGTGCTGAAAGCCCCAGCCTTGTAAGTTAAGTCAAAGCTGCTGCTGTTAGAATGAAAGTCCACATAGCTACTCAACCTGTCCTTAGAGCACACCCTTGGCAAGCATGAAGCAGTACTTCCTTGGGCTATTTCCCCAGCTTCCAGTAATCTGCAGATTAGGGACTTCCTGAGGCAAAGGTGAGAAAGGGCTTCCTGTACGGTGGGGAAATATGTGGGGAACTCGAAAGACTGTAATCTGAGCTAACCTTGTTTCTTTTGATTTCTTCCCCACATATTTCCCCACCGTGCAGGAAGCCCTTTCTCATTGAGGCTGCTAGTCTAAAAACAAGACAAATGGAATATGTGGGAGTGAAAATTATACTTGTCCACTATTACTATTTAAATTGCATATTCTGTGCTACAATTGCAAGCAAGATCCAGGCCTCATTATGTGCGAACAGATACGCAAAAGAAATGCCCTGGAGGTAACAACATTGGAATCATGGAGTGGTGGGCCAGAAAGGGAAAAATCATACATAAAATACTGTAGACAAACAAACCATGGTAAAAGCAAAAGGTTCACGATATAAAACAGCCATTAAAACAACACAAGACATCAAGTATACTCATTTTGTACAGTTCCAAAGTGCTTTCAGACATCAACAATTTACAAAGAAAACCTAAAAGACGTGTGCACAATACTGTTGATTAAAATTGCCTTCGGATCTTTCCTACTTTCTCACTTATCTGCTTAAAATTTGGTCTAAAACAATGCCCAACAACTTTAATACATGCATGGATTTTTAAGACCAAAAAAAGCAGCATGCAATTCCAAAGCTGCACTAAAAAAAGAAGCTGCAGCTTTTAAATTCTTCAACCTTAAAAAAACCACACAGAAATATGAGGCCATTATCTGAATTCATGAATAGAGTATTGCAGTATTTCAGCAGAGGGTTGTTTTCTAGGTTTTTTTTGAGGTTGTTTTGTGTTTGTTTTAAATTACAGCAGTTGAAGCAAATTGAGCATTTTAAAAATTAACTTTCCCAAGGTTAATTTGGGATTCTGTCACTATGCTTTACCCACTGTTAGATGGTGTAAAAAAAAAGACCTTGCAAAACAAAATCCTCTTCATAATGGATTTTATTATTGCAAAGGTTTCTCTTTTCCTACCAAAGAATTCTAAATTTGGATCAGTTTTCTCACACAAAATGTTTCTGAATTTACAAGCTGTGCATACTACAGGTTGAATTTTCTTTTGGGAAATTAGGCAAATAAAAGGAGGATAAATGAGCAATAAATGAAAGCAGAATTATAACTTAACACTACAAAACATGAGATTTCCACATACTCTACTAATGTCTGATTCTAATGTTACCTAATTCCAATGTTCTGTAACTTGCCCCAGATAAATTTTCGGTAGTAGAAAAGCATGTTCTTCTGGAACATGGTCTCGGTGATATAGAAAAATGACCTGAGTAACTCAACAACATAGGTATCCATCAGCCAGTATAGGAATTTAGCCAAAAGTTCTTCGCGGAAACAATGTTCGTGGGCAGGAACAAAGTGATCACCTTCAATAAACAATTCAAAGGTAGTTATAGTAAATATCAACTATCTGTATTAGTAAATAAACAGAATGTACAAAACACCCACACACACACAAACAACACTCTTTTCTTAGTTTGAGGTTAATGGAAAGAAAAAGGCAAATACAAACAATTGCACAGATGCTGCTTCAAATTTTCAGTGGCATTAAATAATGCAACCTACTCAAGCTCAAAGTACAAGCACAGAAACTAATTTGCAGTGACAAACTGATATACAGGATACGAATGCATGACATGAGTAGTCTAAAGACTTACGTTCTTCCCCCAGCACTGATTGTCCACAATGATTAAGATTAATGCACAATGAGAAGACTACTGTGATGGGAAAGGTAAAAGGGAAATAAGCCTACTATAATATAAAACTTTTTAAAAAATAAGCAAAAGAATGAAAACACTTAAGCACACTGTAAAAGAACAGAATTACAAAACTGGGTTGACTTGGGGATGTGAATGATATTTAGATTTTCCAATTATATGAAAATTCATTTCAGGGTTAGGCTTTATTTCAGACATCCTATGTAAAACTTACAGCTTAGGTAAAAAAAAAAAAAAAAGAAAAAAGAATCACCCTATGTCCATCAGCACTTACAATATTTAGATGGCACAAAAATTATGAATTTGGAACATTCCTATCTAATGTCAAATTTAAGGCCACAGAGATTTGTAGTGATGTCAAAATATGGGTAAGCAGGGAATAAAATCTGTTCTACAATACTTATTTTTTGCCAACTTCTAGTAACACTTTTTCTAATTAAATTAAGAATATAATTTTGCAAAATACAACAGGATAATTTAAAGAAGTTATACAGAAATATTAGTTTAGCTGCATAGCACAAATCATGATTATGGCACAAATATGTTAAAATCAGCTTAATTTTGACACAACAGAGCCAAGGCTTAAAACTGTAACTTATAAAATGGAAATAAGTTTCCAGTTCTCTACCCTGTTTGGATTTTGTGTGCTTGAGGGCGGAGGTATGTTCAGGTATTTACAGCACCTAAGAAAACACTGCCGTAAAGAAATAAAAGAGTGTTCAACAGAAGCCAGATAACATCAGTGAAAAAATCCAATGATTCTTAGAAAATTCTCTAACTGAAGAGTTGCAACATGCAGTTGTAATACACAAATCAAATCAAGATGTCGTTAAGTAGCTGTCCTGCAACTACATCATTGGTTTCCTAAGTTCTTGTCAACAGCTGTAAATGATGACTACGATTCAGGGAACTGACAAGAAACCAGGAATGCTACTTTTGAAGAAGAAAAAAAAACCCACCTACAGGTGCAGCAAAGAAATTAAATGTGTGTTTAAACTTCAAGCATAAGGGAGTAGTTTCATGAAAATTAAAATCAAGCCCACGTGTGGATTTTCCTGGAATAAGGCCAGAGCATAAGAGGTTATTACTTTTTTTTTTTAAGATAAGATACTCCAAATGGCTATGAACCAAATGGATATTTTACAATAAAAAACTTCTAAATTATTAACTCCTCAGCATTTTGAAAAAGCATGGTTTTGAGTCACAGTTTATGAAGAAAGAATCAGTTTCTTATGGAAACGTAACCTCCCTATTTTGGTCTTACTTCTCAAACATTTTATTTTCCTACATCACAAAGAGCCTGTAATAGTTTCAGAACCTTATCGCACATTTTAAACATTGCTGTAGGATCCAAGTATGTTACCAGGTAAGAATAATACTGCAAACATAGCAGTTAAGAAAGTTCAATCCACGTGGAGAACAGAAGCACAGAAAAATGACAACACGCATCAGATCCTACAGCAACGAACAACAGAACCACAGATTTAAATCCTAGGATAGTGTCTGAAGAAAGGGAAGTGAGATTTACCTGTCATCATCTGAAAAGAGGACTAACCAGAAGGGATTCGTACAGAATTTGGAGTAATCAGCTGATGCCCTTACGACAGCTTTCAGCTAAGGACCAGTCTCACGATGTCTGCACTACCAACCACCCAACCTGAATTTCTGCTCTGGTTCCTAAAGGAGGACTTGAAAGGTGACAGAGATGGTGGGTAAACCCTGCATTAAGCAAGTCCTATATTCATGTCTTTCTCATAAGGCTGATGGGGGGGGGGGAGGGGGGGACACCATGCTGTGGGATGAAGGTTCACTCCCACAGCAGAGGAGTACATGCCACTAGAAGTGTCCTGATTTGCCTTTAGTTCATTCTGAAGGCTTACAGTAACCAAGTGACAGACTGAACCTGTTCCTTATATGCTTAAGTCGTACCTGAATGAATTTTAAAAGTTACTGCAATTTGGAGGGCAGGGGTAGAAGGAAGAGATTTGTGTTGAAAGGTCCAGGTTCTGAATTCATGTTTGTGAAAATGTCCTAGTATTCAACACAAAAAGTGCGAATGAAAATAAAGAAAACAGAAGTTTTGGAAGGAAGACTGGCTTAAGTGTTTTCCCACCATCAACTATAAACACTACGAAGTCTGCTCTCTTGGCTACGGTTATTAACAATGAACTCGACAACCCTGAGCCCAGATTCAGTACCTCATCTTCCCACCTTAAACGTGAACACCACCACCCCCACCACTTAGTTCTTTAATATAAGAAGTACCTTTGACTAGACGAAGCCACACGCAGTCATTCACTCTCATCTTCCACATCAACTCCTGCAACGAAAGCTTAGCAAACTTCCCCATGGAAATGAACGCTTTCACATTTTTTAAGAACCGGCACTTGTTATGGTTTGAACCCCAAAGCTCAGCGGGGATGACCCGCTCCAGGCACTCCCTCACAAAGATGTACACCTGCCAGTGGCTGCTGTGCTGCTTGAGGAGCTCCCTGAGGGCTGAGTCACACATCTCTCCTGGGATTTGCTCCTCACTCTGCAACTCCTCACGCACAGATTTTGCAATAGGACCACAGAAGTTGTCTGGCACATCACTGTGACCAGACTCACATCTGCGGCTTGTCACACACTTAGTAGGCTCCTTCCCAAACTGTTCTGCTTGCTCGTGAACCTCTCCTTCCCCAGGCAAAGCTGCCTGGCAAGGGAGCTCAATTCTTTTCAAACTGGTTTCAGATACCCAGACAGGACAATTTTTTCTCAAGAGAACTAAGTATGGGCACTTTCCATGGTTCTTTAACAGTTCCTGAAATGTATGTCTCATTTGCCAGTAGCGTTTGGGTAACCTCTTCTTTCTCCAGTTTTTATGTGGTAGACTTTGGCTGTGCTTTTGCTCCAACAAATTTTGGCTTAAGAATATAGTTTCTATAAGCCGTCTTCCGCCTGTCTGACAGCCCTGCAAGCGATTCAGTAAAAACGATTTAGGGAAACGTTCTTGGAAACTCCTGCGAGAATATAGAAGATACTTCCTGTCAATGTACACCGCAGAACGCAAGAGTGTATTTGGTAACTTCTTTGCCAAATGAGCTAAGGGACTTTCCTGCCTTCTGCATTTTGAAGAAATACCCTCCATTGGTTTGATTTGTAAAGAATCCAACTGAGATTTATATATATGCACCTCTACTCCTTTCCTACAGGATTCTGCTTGCATTTCAATGCTGGACTTTAAAGGTTTGTTACTCTGAACTCCTCGCAGAAAAGAGCTTTCACCTGCTACAAACTTCTTCCCATCACGAGACGTGTGAACCAAAGAAGAACCAGACATATCACTGTTACTTCTTTGAGAAATGTGCTTTTCTTTAATGAGACTTACAGAATGTGATTCTACATATGCAGTTCTGTGTATCTTGGAATTACTTTGGTTTACCTTAGGAGTGACATTACAAGACTCTTCCTCTCTCACATTCTCCTCTACTTTTGCTCTCTTAGCTGGAATTTCAAGCTGTTGCCTATGAAGCTTTCTTTTTAACGATGGTGCTGTAGCTGACAAATACAAACTGGAGCTACGCTGTTCCTCCACATGCTCGGTAACCATTCTGATTTGTTTAGTTGCTTTAGAAACAGCTTTTGCAGAATACTGGCAACCAGACACTAAGCTCCGTATCTTGTTACTTTTCTTATTTCCCAAGCTGGAGGCATGAGCTTCAAGTCTTTGTCTGCTTTTCCACCAATGTGACTTTGAAAGATACTGTCTATGAAACATAAACCTTTTTTGCATATAGTCAAGCAAGCCACTACATTTATGCTTTGAACACCTTTGTTTAACAAACACTGGGGCTGAGTCTACATTGTGTGAAATAAGTTCATAAACTGGTTGCCCACAAACTTGGTAACAACTACTAGGGGGAACTAGCATAAAGATTGCACAGTGTTCCAATAAATACATCATCACATCATCCCCTATTCTGCTCAGAAGTGTTTCCCAGAGGCCGCTGATGCGAATATTTTCTGTTGCAGTATTGGGTAGATAGCTGTATATATTTGAAGAAGGCATGATTTGGAAATCAGAACTGTTTTCGTCCACTAAGGAGTATCCATATGCGAGGACATTCTTCTTTCTTTTTTCACACAGTCTCTGAACAACTCTTGTGATGACTTCACTCTGACTAGATAACTGAAAAAGAAAGAAAAAAAAATTAGCTTGTATTACGGACTGTTCTATAAACCACAATATAGGCTATAAATAGGCACGCAAGATACAGTCTTTGACATCAGCTTTAGATCAAACCCTTTCAAAGCAGTATTAATAATTCACAAGTTCCATATCCAAAAAGAAAGATTTTCAACTGTACCATAAGATGCTTACGTGTAGCAACTTGGGTCTACAGCTTTAAGAAAGTCTTTTTATCATTTGCCCTTGCGATCAAAGTTTTCATACCCAGGAAACATGCTACACTACTCCCCTTGGCTTCCTCAGCTTGGCTCCTTCAGCAAATCCAAAGAACTCCATAGCCTTCGGGTCACTTTGCCCACAGATACCTGCTCGTAGATAACATGCTTGTGCAGGCTCTAACCTCCAGGAAGAAAACACTGATTTTCTTGAGGCCTCCCTTTCCTTTTACATAAAAGTTCAACTCAACGTCTCAGTTCACAATTTTAAAACCTGCTCAACAAGCTTGCAAAGTTCCCTTCCTATCGTAGGACTGTTTTGCTCACACTACGCAGTAGCTCTGAGAGGAAAACAAGTCTTTCCTCTCCAAAAAGTTTCTTCTGCTCAAAACGCTGACCAGCAAGCTGTTTCTCCCCCTCTTTTTCTATGCTCTCAAGAGCGGGAAAGCAGTATTTTTCATTTCCAGTCACTCCCTGGCCACGTTTGGTTTGTTTGCTCCTACCTCACAGGGCAAAGAGAGTCGGGGAGCCCCAGATCTTTTGCGCTTTGCTCAGGCTACACGGTCGCTGTGGGAGGAAAGCAAGTCCTTCCTGTCTGAAAACTTTCTTCTGCTCAAAACACCAACCCACAAGCTGCTTCCCCCCCTCTTTTCTATGGGAAAGTGACATTTTTCATTTCCAGTGGCTCCCTGGCCAAATTTCGTTTGTTAACTTCTACTTCGCAAGGGCAAGCAGAGAATGGGGGAGCCCCAGACCTTTTGCATTTTGCTCACACTATGCGGTAGCTCCAGCATGTCTTTCCTCTCTGAAAACTTTCTTTTGCTCAAAACATCGACCCGGAAGCCATTTCCCCCACTCTTTTCTATGCTCTGAAGAGTAAGAAAGAAGCATTTTGCATTGCCAGTCACTCCCCGTCCACATTTGGTTTGTTCTCTCCTACCTCACAGGGCAAACAGAGTTGGGGAGCCACAGAGAACTTCAGCATTTTGATCACACTATACAGTAGCTCCAAGAGGAAAGCAAGCCCTTCCTCTCTGAAAAGCTTCTTCTGCTCAAAATACCAACCCGCAAGCTATTCCCCCCCCTCTTTTCTATAGGAAAGCCACATTTTTCATTTCCAGTCCCTCCCTGGTCATATTTCGTTGTTAGCTCCTACTTCGCTGGGCAAGCTGAGAATCAGAGAGCCCCAGACCTTCCGTGTTTTGCTTATGCTATGTGGTCGCTCTGAGGGGAAAGCAACACCCTCCTCTCTGAAAAGCTTCTTCTGCTCAAACCACCAATCTGCAAACCGTTCCCCCCCCCCTCTTTTCTACAGAAAAGCGGCATTTTTCATTTCCAGTCGCTATCCAGCCACGTTTGGTTTGTTCTCAGAGCAAGCAGACAGGCGGGGAGGCACGCAGACCTTTTGTGTTCCTGACCACTCGCCCTGCTCGCACCAAGAATTTTCTCTGCAACCCCTCTAAAACACCAAAGGGGGCTGGTGAAGCCCCACTGAGGGGGCTGGAGGAGGCAGCCCACCCGCACACGCATGGAAGGCAGGAAGCGTCCTGGCTCCCGAAGGGGCCGGGGAAGCCCCGCCACCCCCCCGCGGCTTCTTGGCGGCGTGGGGAGGGGAATGCCCTCGGGCTCCCGGGTAAGGGGGCCACGCGGCTGCCAATACGTAGTTACTGTAACAAAGAGTGGAACATTCTGATTCAAGAGATAATAGAATTAAGTTTCATTTAAGTAAGTGTATTTTCAAAGTCAGACAGAATGTCCCTCTGATAGCATAGTTTCTATACCGTGTTTTTTTCAAACTGTTTTTCCAGACACTGTTCAGAGAAATGATAACGTCCTGTGTTCACTATGGTCTGTCCTGAACTGAGGTGCCACCTTCTGCAATCACCTCTGTTTGCAGCCGTTCTCTGTCTAAAATGTGAGGTCAAAGCTGGCTCCAGAGCTCCAATTAGCAGAGATGTGGCTGTTACGAAGTTCCTAAGAACATTAAAACGACTCCTTGGAAACTAACAGAATATGCATAGGATTTCTGGGAAAATTTACACATATGCATGTAAGTGGGAATTACATTCTGTCCCCAGCTCTTGTCTTGTTATGCATGATTGATAGAAACCATAGAATCAAAGAATGGTTTGGGTTGGAAGGGACCTCAAACCCCATCCAGTTCCAACCCCTTTGCCATGGGCAGGGACACCTCCCACCAGACCAGGCTGCTCAAGGCCCCATCCAGCCTGGCCTTGAACACTTCCAGGAAGGGGTCATCCACAGCTTCCCTGGGCAACCTGTGCCAGGGTCTCCCCATAGGTTTTTTTTGTGAATTTATGAAGAATTTCTTCCTAATGTCTAATCTAAATCTTCCCCCTTCCAATTTAAAACCATTCCCCCTCGTCCTATCACTACCTGCCCTTGTAAGAAGTCCCTCCCCAGCTTTCCTGTAGCCCCTTCAGGTACTGGGAGGCTGCTATGAGGTCTCTCTGGAGCCTTCTCCAGGCTGAACAATCCCACCTCTCTCAGCCTGTCCTCACAGCGGAGGAGCTCCAGCCCCTCTGATCATCTTCGTGGCCTCCTCTGGACACATTTCAACAGTTCCATATCCTTCTTATCATTCCCTCATGCGTCCAGCACTGAAACAAAGGATGTGCTTTCTAAAACTCCAAAACGCATCTTAGAGAGCGTATTTGCCGGCACTTTCGGCATCACCTCTGTTTGCAGTCACTCCCTCTCTACCGCGCAAGGTCAGACAGAGCTGGCTCCAAACTCCACTTAGCAGAGATTTTGATGTTGTCAAGTTCATAATAACATTCAAACAGCCCTTGGTAAGAACAGAACATGCATAAGATTTCCGGGAGAACTCATACACACGCATGTGAGTGGGAAATACGTTCTGGCCCAGCTCTTGTCTCGTTACGCGTGATTGATGGAAATCACTCCCTCGTGCTTCCGGCGCTGGCATGAAGGATGCTGCTTTCCAAAACTCCAACACGAGCCTTGGAGAGTTTTTTTCCCGGCGTTTTCGGTGCCACCTTGGCCGCCCCCCTTTCCCCCCTACCTGCTGGAAGGTGAGCGGCCGGGGGATGTCGCGGGCGCCGCGGGGCACGCACACCACGCACTGCCCCACGAACGCGCGGTAGCAGGGGGGGTCGTCGTCCCGCAGCACCTCGGGCTTCGCGGCGCTGCCGCCGCCCCGCAGCCGCCGGACGAAGCTTTCCAAAGGGGCGGTCTCGGCGTAGCAGCCGCGCAGCGCGCCCAGAACCGCGGCGAAGGGCTCCGCGACGGCCATGTTGGCAGCGCGCCGACACCTGGTGCAGCCCCGCGCTGCCCTCCCCTCGCCTTCCCCCTCCCCTTCTCTCCGCCCCGCGCCGCCCCGCAACCCTCGAGCCGCCGCCGGCCGCCCGCGAGCAATGTGAAATACTCTTGAAACAAAATAAAACAAAATGAAGCAAAACGAAACGAAATAAAACCAAACGAAACAAAACGAAATAAAACCAAACGAAACAAAAGAAAACTCAAACCAAAATAAAGTAAAATAGACTAAACTAAAGAAATAAAATGAAATTGACATGAAGTAAAATAAAATAAACAAAATAAAATTAAGTAAAACATGAAAATAAAAAAACCGTCAAATTAAAAATGAAATATAAAAATAAACCTAAAATAAAATATAAACGTATTTATTTTAAATAATAAAATAACAAAATAATAAAATAATATTAAAAAAATGAAAGACAACACGTGCTCGTAAAACTGTCCCATGGAAGCGTGATCCAGGTGCTGACGGGACCCAACGTAAAATGTTTTTTACATTTAAGTGGAATTTCCTGTGTTTTAATTTGTGCCCACTACCTTTTGTCCTGTCACCGGGTAACATTAAGATGAATTCAGATCCGTCTTGTTTACATCACCTATTTACACACTTTGATATGATCCCCACTGAACCTTCCCTTCTTGAGGTTGAACAATCCCAGCTGCCTCAGCATCTCCTCATATGTCAGATGCTCCATCTCCTTAGTCACAATGGCCCTTAGCTGCAAGTTCACCGGGCTCACTTCAGTGTCTCCATGTCATCCTTGCAGCAGGAACCTGGATCTGGATGAATAATAAAGTCACAGTTCTCCTCAAAAAAAAATTTATCTTTCAAGGCAGACTTAATCTTGTCCACCTCCTGATTCACAGCCAGCTTCTGTGAAAGGGAGTTACCCTGGGAATGGATGATGATACTGCAGTGATAAAATTAAAATGCCATTTTTACAATCCAACAGTGTTATGTTTAGATCTGGCTTCAGTAAGGACTATTTAAAGACACAGGCTTATTGCAAATGTGTCACTCTTTTTAAGGCTCCCTTTGAAAAGGCTGAAAGGAAACTATTATGAGAAGTGTCACAAGAAGAAAAAGAAAGGTGTCTTTGAAAAGCTTGAAAGTGTGTTTAAACAGAAAAGTAAAAAACTAATAAATCAAAATCAGAATAGTTTAATGAATAACTTTCCAAAGCTGAAAGAAACATCAAATATCAGAAGTGGGACAGCTTGCCAGGAGTCAATAACATAAAAGCAGAGATGGAACTGTTAGGGAAATAATAGCAACACTGAGGATATTACATAAGGAACAGGTCCTGCGTCAAATCTTTGCACACAGCATGATCTACCTCAAGTACTCACTACTCAAGTACTACCTCAAGAATTATGTTGTTCAATAAAGAGAGTGGAAAAAATGTCCAAAAATCAGTGAGCCTCCACAATCACATGGTATTTACCAGTGAATGTGAAGGAGCTCAATAACTGAGTAACTACCTACATCATGCCAGAATGTTTTAGTATCACAAGCCATGAAATTAAATAACATGACACTAAGATTCCCAAAGGAGATCATGGGGACTACCTAGCAGTAAGTCTGCTGTGGAAGCTGACTGTCTCTCTAACAGAGAATGGATTTAGTGGGCACGTTGATAACTATGGCATATTGGAGGAGTCAACATTACCTTTGCTGAAGATGAGGTTATATGGTACAGGATATCCCTTTGTTTAGTTCAGGTCAGCTGGCCCAGCTTAGCCCCTTCCTAACTTCTTGCTCACCCCACCTACTCATCGTAGGGGTAGTGTGCAGGGAAAAAAATCTTGGTGCTGTGCAAGCGCTGCTCAGCAATAACAAAAATGTTGGCATGTTGTCAACACTGTTAGTCACAGATCCAAGAAGAGCACCATACAGGGTGCTATGAAGAAAGGTAACTGTCCTTAGACCAACGCAGAGTGAGACTCAGAGTAAGACCCCTTACTAATCCATCATATCCATCGGTCTGAATCATCACTAGTTAGGAGATCATACGCTGTCAATCAAGGACACCCCTCCAGTTTAACCAGCTGCACAGTGTAATGCCTTTTTTATGGCACCTATACCTGTCACAGCTTTCTTCTGCTATGAAATGAAACCTTCCATGACTTGATCTCTTCTCTGCTGTGCTGCATCTTCAGCCTTGGTTGTCTTTACAGTGGTCTTGTTAACTGGAGGTGCTATCAGTTTCTTTGTCCAGCTGCCTTTATTACAGAGCTCATCTTGCAGTGTGTGGTGTAGGGTAATAACTCCTGTCTAGCACTATTGTTACTACAGGTACCAGACTTGCATGTTTCGGGCTCCTGCCGTGTGTCTCTATCCCAGTCCTCCACACTTGCCTGTTTCTCCTTAAATGAGACATATAGCCTTCTCCTCCTACATTCGTGTCATGGTCTTCATTGCATCAGACACACCCTGTGTTGGTCAAACTTTGAACTTCTCGCCTCAATTCGGTTTAATCAAGGTTCAATGCTGCCTTTCACGCCTCAGTCCCAACGTTTCCTCCACAAACTCTTTGATCCTTTTCTCAGCTCCTTGGCTGACAGCCAGCCATGCACAAGTGCATCATAATTTGCCCTTATCAAGCACATGCTTCCTCACTGTTTCACACTGCCTTTCTGTATTAAAGATTTGAGGGGAACTCCATTTCTATGCATGCCAGTTTTGGCTGGGATAGAGTTAATTTTCTTCCTAGTTGCTGGTATGGATCTATGTTTTGGATTTTTGCTGGAAACGTTGTTGATAACACAGGGATGTTTTAGTTATTGCTGAGCAGTGCTTACACAAAGTCAAGGCCTTTTCTGCTTCTCACCACCCCACCAGTGAGTAAGCTGAGGGAGCACAAGAAGTTGGGATGGGACACAGTTGGGACAGCTGACTCCATCTGACCAAAGGGATATTCCATACCATATGGCATTGTGCTCTCAGCAATAAAACTGGGGGGAGGTTGGTGAGGGCGTCTGGCTGGGCATCTGTCAGTTGGTGATGAGCAATTGTTTTCATTTGCACCACTTGTTTTTCTTGGGTTTGGGGGTTTTGTTTCCCTTTCTCATTGTTATTATTTTTTTCTCTTTTTTTTTTTATTATTTCTTTTTCATTATGAAATTGGTTTTCTCTCAACCCACAAGTTTATTTGTCACTTGTACCCTTCTGATTCTGCTTCCATCCCACCAGCATGGGAGTGAGTGGCTTTGTGGTTCTTAATTGCTGGCCAGGGTTAAACCATAACACTGTGGGTTTGGTCCCTACTGAATCACTGCTTTCCACAAGCTCACACTGTGTTGACATGCCCCTGTTCATGCAGATCAGATTTCTCATTTTTGAGATCTCTGCACAAACTCGTTTCCTCTGGCACAGATCTCTTTTTGGCCCAGGTGTGCTCTGTCCAATTGCTCTCAGACTTAAATTCCTACTTTCGTGATAAAGATGCGTGCCTCTTCCACCAGTTTGCATCTAAATTTACTCTGCCTAAGTAGAGGATCCATGACCTTGTTAAATGAGAAAGGTAGAGCAGAAAACGTGTGCACTGTTGGCTCCCTAAAATTTTGATTTACTTTATACTTTACACATCACTGGGTTGTTTTTGTTTTTTTTTTTACTATGTGATTGCAGAGTCTGAAGTAGCAAAACATGAATCCAAAGCCGTGCTCTTCCTGTACTGAAGGCAGTTCAGAGGTGGTGTTGATCAGATGTAGTGTCCTCACCTAGGGTTAATACTGGAGCATTCTCTCCCTGTTATAACTTCTGCCCTGTTCTCATAGGAGTCTGTTAGACCATCTTTTATAACTTGTAATCCTCTGCATTTTCACTATATGGGGAAGGTTTTTCAAATGTGTTCTTTCCTTCATGTTTGTGCCCAGAACCTTTTTCATCCTGGCTCCATTGGACAGCATTCCTCAGTGAATTCTGCTCCTATAAACAAAGCACTTTTCTCAGCATTTTCTCTTGACCTTGGTGAATCTAGATGTTACTACCTCTCTTCAAAGATGATCCATTCTGATATGAAATTTTCAACCTAACCCTAAAAAAAGAGTTTACGGTTGGCATTAGAGAAGGGATTATCCTTCTACTTATCTGCCGAGTCTTTTAGAACCATGCCCCAGTACTGTGATGCCAGGACACAGCCCCAAAAAAGAACTATGGAACTATATTTAACCTGGGAAAAAGATGGTAGGGAAGAGAATTCTGAAAGAAAAAAAAAATATGATCTAGCTCATAGCTGAATGTAAGAACAGTGTCTTCAGTTGGTCACACCTTCAGCAGAACGAAATAACTGGTTTGAATATGAACTAAAACAGCCTTCATCACTGGAGGATTTCTGTCAAACACTGCACTCCCTTTAGAAGTGCAGAGGTCAGCAGAAAAGAGCAGCTTTTTTAAAAAATATTGTTGCCACCTCAGAATGGCTGATTAGCAGAAGACTCCAATCCTTTCTCAATTAATGGGGCAGAAAATGAGAAAGGTTGGCACTCCAGCTAGAGGTATTTATAACTAATGATTTAAAAACACAGCATAACCAAAGAACAGTTTCTTCTTTTCCCCTCTCTCATACTCAGTTGGGATGAATTTGTTCCTGTTCCCTTTTTATAATCAATAGCTACTTCTTGAAATTCTAGTTCTGTGAGGTGACAGTTTGAAGAAAGCAGCAATAAAGGACATGGGTGCTCAAAGAGCCTTGTATCTTCAAGTCTGCTTTTCAAACTGCTGTTCAGGGGAGGTTTTTGATAATAAGCAAACAGATCTATAATGTACTGGTGATCTTTGCACATTTGCCATAACTAAAGAGGATCAGAGGTAGCCTGTATGAGGATGCAGAGCAGTGCTTACTGGGTTCTGAGGATAATGGAATCAAGGTCTGTGACTGGCATTTTTTTTTCAGATTGCATGCTCCTCTTACACCGATCTTCTGAGATCCCCAGATTTGAGAAATCAGAGTCAGCTTGAAACAACACAAAGTCCTGGATCATTGGCTGTATTTTTTTTATCCTAAGTATCTTTGTAACAACTCACGGGATGGCAGAGAGGGTGAGGATAACCAGTTCTTTCTCAAGGAAGCTGATGAAAGATTTATTGGTTTTACCAAATAGAATACTGCTTATTCCTTCCTGTTGTCATGGTCAGCACTAGGCTAATGAAATATCTGCTTATAATGGAGACTAAAGAGCAGATATAGCAAAAGTTGATCATTTCAGCATAGGAAATGCAAATTGCTAAGTCCAGTTGGAAAAATAAGAGGCTATGCTCCAGTAGATCCTGTGGAAGTCCAAACTACACATCTATAACAACTCTTTGAGGTGACGCGTGCAAGCACGCGTGGAGGTGGAGGCTGCAGGTCAGTAAGGAGGCAAACTGTGCTGGATAGCTGCTGCTGGCTGGCCACGAGCCAGGCACTGAGCAGTACATACTAAGCTGGAGCTGTGCCAGGCCTCATGTTCTGAATGAAGAGTGTAGCTGCACTTCCAAAGTCTATGCTCGAGGGCTCTTTCTTCAATGGCCGGGTGGTTAGCTGGATCACAGCATGCAGATGAACCATGGCAAGGAGCCATCTTCCTGGCTTTACACTGCTTGACACAGACTGTCTTGTGGCTAGAGCCTGCTAGAGGCATTTCATCTCTAATAGAGATGTTCAGAGTGAATTCTTCAAAGTCCAAAATAAACCCATGGCATGCAATACTCCGTTAGTCCATGAACAGAAGGAAGACAAATCACCATAAAGGCAACTGTCAAAGAGCTCTGTTTTGAGTTAATAAGGAATGTGGAACTGTAGATGATCAAGGAGAAAATTCGGGGCCAGAAACAGATGCTGGTACCCAAACCATCTTGCTAGAAGTTTTATGGGTACCATATGACAAGGACTAAAAGGACAGTCTATTGCCAAATATAAAGCTGGGGGGAAATGAGGAGGAGCTATCCTATTCTTTAAATTGAACATAGGTAGACTATATAAGCCAGAATTCCCCAGTATGAAAGCGTTTGTCTTTTGATTCTGTAGTATTTTGTTCCTTTTGATGCATCTATAGTCATGGGGGTAGAGGTTAGGATAGAAAAAAGACAATACAGGATTTTGAGGGACCTGATATTAAAAGGAGCAGTAAGAATTGCCTAAAGGAAAAACTGGAGCAAACTGATTTGTTTCAGATATCCTTAAGAAGGAACAGTGGTATTTAATGCAGATGGATGAAAACATGGGAGACATCACAGTTTCCCCTCTGTGCTAAGAAGAGATCCTATGTGTCTATTATCACTAGAAAAGTGCATCGATCCTCACAGATACAGAATCAAACCTCTTGTGAAAGAGAGGAAGCAGTCAGAGACTGTCATTGGGCTTCTGGGAAAGCTGGGCTTTTTCTGGCTTTGTTTTCTCAGCTCCTACAGCTAGATCTACTCACTCATAGTTTTACACAGGACTATTGGGGAAACCTGATTAGTCTGCAACAGGCCGGGGGAAATGCTGATACTGGGTATCCTCCTAATTAATGTTCCCATCTATATTGATTTAGAGTGTATGATATTGAAAAAACATAAGCTGTAATGTAAAGAGGACTGGCCATTACTAATAAATGACCATGTTTAAATTCCTCTACATAAGATTCATCTTCTGATGGAAAAACTGGAAAGCATAGTATTTAAAAGCAGACAAATTATAGAATTATCTGTCTTAATGCCTCTGGCAGTGAGCTGCAGATACTGCAGCTGACAGTTGCTGGAGTACAATGCTGTACCGAAAGGGAACACAGAGTGATGCTGAGTCCATGTATCAGCAACATATACAGCACCTGCTCTAGCAGCGACAGAAGTAGAGAAGAGCAGACCTGTGCTGGTAAGAAAACTGGTACACTGCTGCCCATTTTGTAATTCAGTTAGTCCTGTGGCTCCAGGAGAAAAGAAGATCACCTTCTGGAGAACACAGTCAGCAGCAGTTGAAGATGAGCAGGAAATAGCATGGTAAGGAACTCAAAGAACTATGTGGGAGTACGAGCAGTCTCCGTAACAGAGGCAAGAGGTACTGAGCCACAGCCCATGTAAACCCACAGTAAGTGTATCAGCTGCCTTTCTTCACTTAAGAGAATCATGATTGCAACATTATTATGCACTACTAAGTACTGTGCGAGAGTAACCTCCAGAAGCATGTGATTATTTTCCTCTAAATAACCCTCACCAGCCCCCAAACCACTATAATCTTTTAACATCCAAAGCCATTTCAAGCCTAATGAAGATGAGAATGTGAGATGGTCACCAAGTTGGTTACCATAGTTAACCTTATCAGAAGTGAGGAAGTTCTTCACTTACTCTCGAACTCTTTCACAGATACTGATAACCCAGCATGAGCTGCCACACATTCAACTAAATTTTATATACAGTAAGTTTTACTTCCGCATTAACCATATTTTTGTTTTAAGGTGATGTCATTTCCACAACTAAGAAGTTAAAACATTTCATTTAGTATCTCCAAAGTTACACTGCTTACATAGATTTTCAACATCTTCACAAAAACAGAAGGTAACTCTGTATTCCGTATTCCAAGTCTTTATTTGGAAATGGAATGCATGAAACAACAACTTGAACAGGAAAGTCTCTCTAATTTTAAAGATTTAAAATATTCTAATTTTATATTCTTTATGACTACTGTATATGATATTATGAGGTCATTGTCATCAGAAATACAAGACAGAAGGTAAATAAACTCACAGTATGTAAAGGTGCAAGAGTGATTTTTCAACAGCTACGTATAAAAAAAATGTGTGATGAAACATTAGAAATACCTGAATATGGTATTCTGGAATTTCAAAAGCTATTCTAGAAGACCCAATAACTTGATTGTTTTGAAATGGCACAAAAGGGAATCTATATGCATTATTTATGTCTAGAAAAATTTTCACGCACGTACATTCAACTATTATTATTAAATAGGAGTCCCAAATTAGTTTGCCTAACGGCAAAGAGCTCCTTCCAAATCCAAGAGGTACAAGATACAGCAAATGCAATCCAGGTTTGGCATAGACTTAAGTATGTTTTATGCTAAAATCAACAGTGCTTAATTCCAGTTAAGAGTGTAAAGACCTTAACATGAACATGAGTTAAATATCCACTTCAAGACTCCTTTCCATTGCCAGTAACATGTAAGGAGGACTTCAGTATAATAAAGAGTGTAGATCGTGACACAAGGGCTTAAGAACATTTCTGTATCTTTTTGGGACCCACGTATTTATATGTTCAGACTTCTTCCAGTATCAGAACTGGGCAAAATCTACTTAATAAAGCAGTTAGACTATATAAGTAGAGCTGTATCATTCAAAGTTACTCAATTAATATTTTCAATCAATGACAAATTGAAGTCAAATAGCCTTGCACAAACAGCATGCAATTTAATAAAAACTTAAATAAAATCTTTAAGGTTAATTTGTAAACTTACCGACCAAAGGAAAACTAGAACTGGAAACGAGAATTGTGCTTTTTGGATTTATTTTTAATTGTTTTTTATTTGCTGCTGAAAGGAATGCATTTGTATTTCACTCACTGTTTCTAAGACACTTGCTTTTGAAAATCTAGAACCATGGTTTCTAGATAACAGCTGTGAGGTCTGGATTTTGATATAAATAATTCAACCTGATTATTTTTTCTTATTTGAAAGAAACAGATGAAAATATCTCCCTTAATAAACTATTCACATGGAATGTAGATTTTAAATTGTGTGAAAGGAAGATACCTGTTCTTCAACAGGTTGGGTTTTTTTCTCTATACTCAAGTAGTTTGTTGTACCTGTATTGTATTTGAGCAAAACCATTCCACTTGAATGATGTGTGTCTCATCTTCTAAATAGAACAGGAGAGGGAGGGAGAGGGGAAAGACAAAGTAATGCCTCCCTTTGAAACATGAGAGAATTAGCCTAGTAGGTCACTGGGGTGCCACATGATGAAGAATTTAAGATGTGTTAAGAGACTTTCCCAGCACATAACAATGATTTGCATTATATGAATATCTGCCATGCCAAGAAATCAGTTTTGTCATAAATGCAGAAGGATTTATATAAACTTAAGACACATATTGGAAGAAATCATGTTACAGTTTTTTCACATCATTCAGTTTAAGACAACTGAAACCCTCTGCCACATTGTGGGCTAAGAATGTGGCAGATTTTATATTTTAACAACCCATCTCTCATCCTATACTTTCAACAAAAATTTTTTAAGCTATGAACTTAAACGCCCACATACAACTTACAGCTTCATGATTTCTATAATTTCCATTATCTCCATTATCAAATGAGAATGATTAGTAATTAGGATATAATCCAATATTATATATTTTATTTTTGACAGCCTCCAGTATGGCAATAAAGCTCGATTCTGCTGAAACATACTGGCTTGCTTTTTCACTTTTCACAACATACTGGCAGGGGTGCCACATTTCCAGTTAGTGAGTTGTCTTAACAATGTAGATTCAGGTGTTAATCGCAATGGTCAGGACACTGAGGCTTTCACTGAAGAGAAGTTAAAATGCAGGGAGTTTGTTTAACGACATCTGGCAGACTGCAGACCTTGTGAGGACAAGAGGATCTTGAAATAAGAGGATATCAAAACTAGATTTTGGCAACATAGAAGATGTACTGTCCAGATTATTCTGTCGTAAGCTTTAAAAATACTCTTATTAAATAAGTTTTTCCTTCCTTAAGACAAGATAATACATGAAGTCAGTAAGAGTCCAGGGGTCAGTATCTTCTTCAATTCTTAGTTATTCTCTATGAAGTTTTTTTTTTGGCTTTTCTTCATAAGATTCTCCATACTCATTCACTCTGCTCTTATCCACAGGATAAAGCCTGGGAGAAAAAAAAACAGTAATCAGTTACAATATCATCTACCTGGAGGAATTAAACAGTTCTGTACTACTTAATTTTAAAAGTGAATTTCTTTCTCATCATATTCTCTATTCCTATTCGTGGCAAAACCACGACAGTTTTAAGGAGTAGCTACAGATCTATCAGCTTCTTCACATTGTCTTAACCAGCTGTCTCATAACAGGGTCTCCTAAGAGATGTTTTAACTTCCCTAAAACATGGCTGGAATATTTCTCAAGCAATCCAGGATACCTCTCAAACTTGAAACCAGTATTCAGCCCCTATCAGAAGTTGTTGAGCTCCTAACTTCCAAAAAAAATACCCTGGAAGTGGACATATTTTACTACACTTATATGTGACTGTATAAACCTAAAATTGAAGTTTGCATTTACTACTGATGATTAGACACATACATCCATAAATTCTGGTATAATGTAAACTAGGTTTAAAATTGTTTGCTCCACACCTAAATATTTATTCTTAGGTAGAAGAATTCACTTTCTGTAGCTTAACTTCACTCAGCTTACAAGAGAACCTGATAACTTGTGTTTGGAAACTAGATAAAGAGGAAAGCAGAGCAGGGCAATCCCTCATCAGAAAACATCTTGGGTAGTGCCTCACAGAGCAACTTGGAAAACACGCCTCTGGATACTGAGCATATATCTAGGCATGTCACTGCTCAACAAGGGTTAGAAGCCCAGAATTCCTAAGAGGATTTGTAAATAAAATTAAGAGTTGCTCTCCTTCCCCTTTCTTCAGTTACTCATGTTTCAGGTTAAATTGTTTTGTAACTTGCAAAAGTGAAACCATCTGCTGAAAAGGAGGACTGCTGTTTTGGGAAAGGAGAAGAGGTAGTCGACAAAATTTCTTGACTATTCTCTTGTCTTGCTAAAAAGGGTCCAGGAATGCTGTCAGTTATGGGAAAGTGCTTTTGCTCCTCTCATTTGTACCAAGGTCTCCTTTCAGGGTCCTCTGCTCAACATTCCCTTCACAACTAACACTGTCCAGACCATACTATACTTTACTATAATATAAAAATTCTAATTGAAGTCTATCCCAAACTATTTCTCAGTTCTTTATAGCAGTAAGACTGCAACCATCTACAGCATTGTAAAAGCTCTTAGGAATATTAAAAAGGCATACCATCTTTGGTAAAGATAGACCAGGAACACAACATCATCTCTAAAGCATGCCAGCCTATGAGATGTTGGCATAGTGATGATAAAAGCAAATATATCATCAATAAAGGTGTTGAATGCCTAAAAATAAAAGTACACTTCAGTTAGCTGTGAAGAAAGGAATTCATTTGTCATAGAAAGCTACAGGAAACAGGCTTCCTGAAACTATATTTCTCAGTAGGAAAAAAGATTGCTTTCATATTTATAACAATATTTAAGGGTTATGCTGCAAAACTAATCAATGCACACTTTAAAGTGCTTTTGTTTAATGAAGATCATACTGTCCAGACCACACAATTATGTTCACAAGTAAAAAGGTAGTAGGACTACTTGAGGAAAGTGAGAGTATTGCCATGTGAAGAGAAAAACATGGATTCAACTTCAGTGAAACCTTTAAAAGAAACTGGCAACCCCCCTTTTATTTAGCCATTACTCAAATGATTTAAGATTTACTAAATGTCAGCTCATTTTCATTTTCTGTGGGTGTTTCAAATTTGTTTAAAGACTTGTTAATTTACTGCTCTTACAGCCTTGGAAAAATTTGAAAATGTTTCTGGTGCTCTTCTGGAAGTAATTATCCATCCCTTATCTGAGACATAATTTTCTAAAACCATTTTCACTCAACCAGGCGTACTATAGGCTGTCTTTCTGAAGCAACAATGAAAAATTTTCTTACTACTACTTCCTGAGTGAGAAAATTTAAATTCCAAGACATCTGCTGGGAAACCGTCACAGAAAGGCTCTGAGCATACAGACAACATTATTTTGTCAGATAAGGTAAAGGAAGCAAACAGAAGGACAACTCCCCTGGATCTGGCTCTAGCCTATAAACAGGATGAGAAATCAACTCGTACAGGGCACCAGCACTAGTACTCATCATATGGTGCAATAAACTCTTTCAACTCACTAAAAACAGCAGGAAAGAAATCCAGCAAAGAATATTCACTGTTGGGTTAACAAACTGAGTCAGTAATATGGCTTCTCCTTTCAATATTAGCAAGCTGCCCATTAAACCTTACCATAAAAAGGGGGAAAATGATGTGTTCTCTAAGCAGAGAAGACTCACTCTGGACCCAATGTTTCTATGATGAAACAAAGCATCAGCAGAAGATGGGGGTGTTTGTCAGGAAAGAATTTCAATTAGTTACAACAGGAAAGCTCTTTCTGGCAAGTCAAAACAAATACATCAATCTGATGAGATTGATGGTGCTTCTCAAGCCTGTACAAAGGTTTGTCATGGAACAAAAAAAACCTGGCAAGTTGGAAAAGGCAGCCTTTCCAAGTCAACACCCAAGGGAGTGATCCTATAATGATGAAAGGAAGAAAAAGCTAAATGTGCCATCCTTCAGGCACTTAGGCAACCCTCACAAGCCACTGAAATTGAATGCATTAAGGCAGCCACTTAACAGTATTCAGTCTAACTAGTCTTCTTTTGAGATTACCTCATTTGAAAATACTCCTCATAAAAGTATAAAGAACATAAATGTAAAGTCTACAGACACTAGAGAGCTAGGCTGATCTTCATTTTTTCCAACGTATTCCAAAAGCAGGGGAGAGTTCAAACTAAGCAGAAAAAAAAGACCAAACACTCTCTCAAACAACAGCTGCAGATGAGACCTCAGACTAAGGAAAAGTTTAGACTTGATGTTAGGGAAGTTTAGACATGATGTTAGGAAAAAGTTCTTCACTGAAAGGGTGACTGGCCATTGGAATGCGCTGCCCAGGGAGGTGGTGGAGTCACCGACCCTGGAGGTGTTTAAGGGGAGACTGGATGAGGCACTGAGTGGTTTAGATGATGGGATGGTGTTAGTGTTGGTGTTAGTGTTGGGTTATAGGTTGGACTTGATGAAAGGAGGTCCTTTCCAACCTTGTGATACTGTGAAACTATTCTTTCCAGTCTTCAAAGTGCAGAAGAGAGCAAGTAACTTTAAATATCTGCTAGGAAAAAGTAAATTACCCCCTCCAAAGGCAAATAAGTTAAACATAATTGAAAACATTACATACTTCTTACTATATCCACATAAGTCTTTGTTGTGGGTAGCCTCTGGCGTCTTAACAGGAAGCAATTAATGCTCTGTAAGATAAGGCTATTCAGCAAGAGACTTCTACTGCTTTAAAGGTTACTTGCTTGACTACTGTCCCTTTGTTTTCTAACTGTTCACGTCTCTGCTCAGTTATTGTATTTTGTTGCTGAAGTAAAGTTGTGACATTACTTCATTAACATACATTTTATACCCTTCTATTCAGAAACATGCTGATTTGCCTAGCATACATCTGAAACACTAGATGCTTATTTTTGACTATGTTTCCATATTTCCTAGATGCCCCATGATTTCTTTAAAAATATTAAGGCAGCAGAAAGTTTGGCTATTTTCTGTAGGCTCACAGAAGTGGAAAAGCTATGAAAGGCACTTGAAATTTTAAGATTTCAGTTCTTTTGTCGCAATTCAGAATTAGACATGAAGTCTTGAGCAGTTTTTAACACTGTTTCTTTTAAAGTACCAATGTACACCAGTACAAAAGTACATTAGCACAAAGGAAGAAAAAATGAAAGCATTTATGAATGGAAGCAGAAGAAAATGTGGCTCATATGGATGGCATCAAGGTCCTGACCACTCCAGCACACCCGTCTAGGGTTTCTCAGGGCACAATGATCAGGAAAACAAATGACAGTACAAAAGTCCTAATGATTCACAGGGGTGGGCAAGAGTGGAGTCAAAATACTATCAGCTCTTTAGGGGTACAGAACAAAACTAGCATGCAGCTGTCACTTTAGGAAGATCATAGGAGACATAGGAACTCAACAGTGGGTGTCCCTTGTCCTCCATATTGGTGCAAGGAATCCTGACTGGGATACAAAGGTACATCCATCTTGGTGTCTGAATACTGCTCAGACATACACGTGGGTGCTTGTGGGTATGCAGGTTTGAAGTGTTAGTAAGCAGACTTTGTTTTGAAATAAACTCACTTTCCTCTCCTCCAAGGTCTGGTGTTAAGCTTTGCCACAGCACGGCAGTATTTCCTACAGGGGTAGTCTGGGCCATGGGGACACCGCAGTGCAGCCCCTTTTTCACCACGCAAAAAGCCACCACACATTTGTTACTACACTGCCCAGAAGCTCAGAATTACCACTCCAACACAGAACAGTGTGTTCATTACTTCAGTCTCTGGTAGCTCCTGGAACCTGCCAAAATAAGGTCTCTTAGTGGTCTTATGTGTTTCTTGAGAATTATCCTTTGTTAATACAATCTCCCTCTTCCTAAAATAATGTATTAAATTGAGACTCAGTACTTTATTTGGAGAACCAGTATTTGCACCCACACAAATACTGACAGTAGAAAAAAAACAATGTTATCTTCAAAAGCAGGATGCAGGTATTCTTATCATATGGAAGTCATCATGAAAAATGGCAATCAATGTTCCTATTTTTTAAAAGACATTTGTTAACAAATTTGGATTTACTGTCAGTGTAGTTCTTCAAACAAACAAAGAAGTGCTGACATCTTAAGCCATATAACACTAAGCTGTTTGTTTAAATTCTTAAAATTAGAGTTTTACTTACTTTGTATGTGAAAGCCTTCCATGGCAAGTGTGCAACAGATTTCATCTAGGATTAAAAACACCAATTTTTAATAAATTCTCAAAGAAGAGACTTAAAAAAGTGTCTTTTATCTCTTTTCAGTTTTACCTTGTAGTTTACAAACAGCTGGGGCAGCATAAACAGGAATCCAAAAGCATATACTCCTGAAGATGAAAGATGAAAAACTTAGAGACATATGCACAATAAAAGTATACCACACAACTATACTTTTCACAATTGCAGATTTACACTCATTTTCCTAAGAGAGAATATGCACCTAATCCTTTTGTTTAATTTTGGGTTGATTCCTCTTTCTCAATCACTGCGATAATCTTGGAACCTACAGTCAATGTATTGCTTTACATTACACTTATCCATTGATAGTAATTATTTTGTGCTTGTGTTCCATTTGAAGGAATATATTTGAAGGAGCCTTGCCCTCCACTTGAAAAAATATGAGTAGGAAAAGCCATAAGAAGGAACTCACCATTGACAAAGCTGTTAATCAACCAGGAGTACCAGCTACAAACAAAGACAACAGTCCAGTTATGTTTTCACCTCAGCTGAAAATATACATGCGTCATACATCCTCTACACAACTCTATGCTGACTGTTCCAAGAAATGCCTATGTTGTAAATTACTTTACACAGAACTAAATACCTGGCACCTGCACCCAAAATGACATTAGATAACACTGTGCACTGAACCCTAACCATATAAAGGCTTGCAAAGTTAACACTGTATTATAAACACAAAATAGACACTTAATATGGCACTGTAAGAACTTTCAAATTTTCAAACAACAAATATTATTCAGTTAAAGCCACTGCAGTATGCACTTAAAAAAAGCGTAAATACAAGGAATCTACATTTTCCCCTCCTTACATCTAAATCCCCTCCCAGTTGTTCAATGGAGCACAATCGTAGCAACATAACAGTAGTGTTAGAGATAGTAGTCAAATTCCACACTTCTGCTTGCAACAGTAAGAACTAATAACTGTGATGCTTAGGTTACATCATTGAAAGCTAAACTTGCAAGACTGTGTTAGTGATTTGTCAACAGCAATGTTACAGCTGAAGCAGCATTTCACTAATTCACAAGCATCTAAAAAATGCATTAGAAAATGCCTGCAAGATTAACGGATAATCCACTTTTTGTATTACCTTTTCCACCACATTTCCTGACAAATATTTAACAAGGATAAAAATTCTATGCTATCAATGCTTTTCACTTTCTTAAGCTCAGTTCACAGAACACCTGGCATATAATATCTCACAGTACTGAATGAATTTAAGAATTTTCTGAGGAATGCAGAATTTAAGTGCTGCACATTTGTTAGCTCCTTACTAAGAGAATAACCTTTTGAAAAAACTGTTTTTCTAGTAGCCCAGAAATTGCCCCAGTTTCTAGCACAAGTACTATGGCCCATGCATGCAGCAACAGTAGCTCTTTCAGAAGTTAGTTTAAGATACTGCTTGCTCTCCCTCCCATCCCTTTGGGGCCTAAAGACTATTAACAAATTCTCTCTACCTGGCCATCACCACACTTGCATTTGCATATATTCTTCTACAACATAGTCTCAGGGCTGCATACTTGCTTACATTTCTCCAATACAAAATGAACTAGTTGTATTGTTCTGAGTGAAAGTGGACAGGAGTATCATCTTTCCATGAAACATCGAGTCTTCAGCTCTTGCTGAAGTATTAATATGTTGCTGTAAGACCAAAGCTCTAAAGGAATACAGAGCCCATTCTTAAAAATGCTTTTGCATGCTTGCTATTGTATTTAGGAGCAGAGGAACCTTTTGTAATTAATTTTGCAGAAATTTTTGCTTCTCTCTGTTATTGGACAGCTTTAACCACTGAATTCCTCTCATCTCACTCATCACCTTAACAGTTCCCTGAACATTAATGGCAGCTTTCTTCCTCTTCTGATGCAGTTTACTCATATATGTGAGCTAATATTTCCATACTACAGTAATATCAGATTACTTGTTAAACATAACAGCCTGTAGTTTACAGGATGCTAAGAAAATCAGCTAGACTTTTCAGCTTTAGATCATACGGAACAAGGAAGTTTCTGGTTCCTAGCTTGTGAATTGAGCAAAATAAAATAACTCATTTCCCATTTCTCCAATTAATTAATATAGGACAAATAGGGAATGTCGCAATTCTGTATAAGATATTTTATATATTTACAGTACCTTTTGTATTTGACATTCATCAAGGAGTAACCCGCACCTCCAATACACAGTGGATAGAGCAAATATGACAAGTATTTCATAGCCTAGCAGACAATGAAAATAGTTTGTTAGGTTACATTTTACATATAGCAGATTTGTCATGGCATTAACTAGAAGACATGCCCATAATTTTTTTCCTGAAAACCTTTCCTACTTCCAAATGTCTACTCTTATTTCAGTATGCTTCTGGCTCTAGAGAAAGTAATGAAAATTCCAATGCTCATTTCAGACCACCAAGGACCTTAGAACATGAGCAACAAGAGGCAGCATGAACATCAGAGTCTAAGAGAAGTTCTCTGCGTAACTTCCTGACTTCTTTGACTTCTTTCAGAAATCAGGAAAACACATGAATATTCTCCCAGTAAAAACAAGTACCAGTGTAAATTTTCAAACTTGTGATTGAAGATCCTTTAAGATATTTCTCTTCAGGTAAGTCACCTGCAATTCTGCTTCTCAGAGAAATGTTTCAGCCTGATTCAGCTAACAAACAACACCTTTACTATTTCTTTCCAAACTATTAGAATGAATCTTCACTATCTGATTGTCCACATAAAGATGATCCACTTGACAACTATAGGAAAATGGAAAATTTATTTGTAGCAATAGAGAGTGAAACACATCAATATAGACTTTATAGATCAGAAGTTACAGGCTTCCCTCTTACCTGTGTATCATACTCCTCAGTTTTCTTTTCAGAGTCATTATATGTTCCAAACTGCAACACATATAATTAAGTCAGAATTGGGAGAAAAAGCACTTGCTGTCCAACTCCACAAACAGATTTTAACTGGAATTTGAACTACTCAGACATTAAGCTAGGTAACAGTTTGAAGTTCTTACAAGCTCCTACACAAGACAGTCACATAAATGTCCTGTACAGCCTGCCAAATACAGCGTAGGCAAAAAGTTTAATTTTTCCCTTCATGTTTTACACCAAACATCCAGGATTTCTTTGCTTAGGAAATGCTGTTCGAGACAGCAGGGTTCACAAAGTGAAAGTAAATTCAAGTGGCTAAGAATCTGTCAGATACAGGAAGCCATTATTTATTAAAAAGACATAACCATTTTTGTGCATGGAGAGGTGAGTTATGGGTTACCTCTACATCTCTAGAAATTGTGACTGCTTAAACACAGTTCCTTGAATACTGATGAAAGAAGAACCAGAGCTGAGAGCCACTCAGGACATGTAGACTTCAAGCAGCACAAAACCATAGTACTTCTTTTGAAGTAAACACAGAAGATTAGACAACTGTTTCTCTCACCAACAAGGGAAACTTTAATTGCAGATTTTACTTTAGAAAGTGTTAATTTGAATCCCAGCTGCCTCTGCATGTCCTGCAAACAGTCTCAGGATTTAAATTTTTACTTAGAGGATTTGTCAAAGATGGTCACATGGATCTTCTACTAGTTCCACAATGGAGAATTTGTACCTACAGCTTCATGAAAACTCAGTTTCTCATTTCAAATCATGATGCCAGTTAAGAGTGCCTTTCCAATACATGTCAGGAGCATAGTCCACCTGTTAAGATTTAGCAGGACTCACAGAGTTCTGAAGTTTCTCACACCATCAATAAACACAAATAGCTTTTTCTTCTACAGAAGACATCAAAGAAATTAAGAAGTTCAAGAATGTTCATCCAGCTTTAGGATTAAGCCCAGCCATAAAGAGAAAATATACACTGGAAACTTTACAGTTTTTTTAATCTTCATTTCACTGAAAACTAAGTTGAACAGTAACCTGGGAACAGGTAGAAAGCTCTACAGTGTAATTCTTAAAAGGCCAATGTCTACTATACCTGAATTTTGGGTCTCAAGCCATGCCATTTGATTGTCATTTTCAAAGCTTTCTTCACTTTCCAGAGCTGTGATTAGCAAAACCAAAAAATACACATAAAGAATTATCAATGGAATGTCTTATGCAGGATTCAGATACTCAGAATAAGGACCCTATAATATCTATTTTAAGCACCCATTGCACAGAGCAGGAACATCATGATTGCAGCACATTGTCTCTATCTCTGTACAAACCAAATGATGCATCAGCAGACAAGCACAACGTTAGTAGCAGGCACTATTAAGTCTTCATGTCAGATAATGTACTTGAAGTGAAATAATGTAGTCCTTCCAGGTACCTGGATTGCAGCACTTAGGTAGGGGTTAGTTGCTCCCAGCACCAGCATGCACCCCAGGGCAAGTGTTTAGAGAATTCTCCAGTAACCAGCTGCCCAGCAAGTTTTTACATGCCTTCAAGGGCAGTTGGGATCTGCAAGATGAAGGTGCCACAGAACTCCTAATAGTAAATGTGGGCACTTTACAGTGTCATTATATTTCAATAGTGGGCTACAACTAAGTCAGTGAATCTACTGAATTGTTTGGCTACTTACTGTGCAGCTGCAACAGGCTGACCTTATTGTAACCAAAGGTTCAGTGCACCTGAAAAGTACTCATGTACCCATGCTCCTATAGAGATTCAACAACTTGGGCAATGCAGTAAGTTCACCAGGATAACTATGCTCCAGGACAAGGTTTATTTGTTTAATTTTAGATATATGGATATTCTCACCCATCATATTTTCCAAACAAAGAAAGCGCAATATGGTAAAGACAATCATTTGCTGTCATCTTTCATGAGAAGTGAGAAAAATACTTATTACAGAAGCAATGGCACCCTTAGGACTGCATGAGAAACAGATGTTAAGAACAAGTTGTGAAAAAGCTCCTCCCAGCATATTCCTTTGAGATGTATAGTCCATATGTTCGTTCTCACCTTGAGACAACCATGTTATCTCACCATTACTTGAGGAAAGAGATGTGTTACTTCAATAAAACCTACAGAACACTTCCCTTTCATTTAAGCGTCCCACACAGTGATCGTATATAGCCCTTTCCCCTAGCCTGCATTCCAAAAGCAAGATACTGGAAAATAAGGCGCATGAGAAAGACAACAGAAGCCAAACAATCATAAGAACTACAGATCTCAAAGAGGTTTCCTTAACAGATCTTTGAGCAGCTCCAAGGAAAATGTCAGACCGGCATAAAGACCAAATGAGATCTGGACCTGCCTGTTCTTAGGCAGTGGCAACTGAGAAATCCATCTTCATTATAAAACATAAATACAAGATCTTAGCAGTTTTAACTGAACTTAAATCCTGCAGTATAGCTGATCACTCCTGTTACCCTACCATAAATGCCTGACCTGGCTTCCACTAAAACTTCCTAACAAAAATGTAACAAATAATAGCCTTGGGCTATTTCTTCTTCACCATTAGAAACAAATCAAAGCATATAAATGTATGAGGTCAAGAAAAATTAAGTCATTTGACACTCTTGAATTTCTTTGGAAATTCAGAATTAGTCTTTAGATTCAAAGATTTTTTTTAAATTTACTTTAGATCAAAATAAAAGATATTCTTCAAAAGGAGGTGAATTTTTATAGGGATATATATTTACCCTTGAAACTGTTAAAATTTCAGCAAGCTAAAGGAAGTTTGAAATATAAGACTAAATTTCTATTTACGGGAACAAAACCACCAGCAAATCTGCAACAGAAAACTTCACATACAGAGAGACATCAGACTTAAAAATCTAAACTTTCTGAAAAATTATGTTACAGTCAATGAAATGGTACTATTTATGACACCACTGTTCATAGTTTTTACAAGCCTTTAGTCTGCCTTCTAAAATACACTGAAATTTAAGTATTGTTTCGTGAGTTTGCATTCAACAACTAAATTTGCATTCACTAACTAAAAATTCTGAACTGTTTTGTTTCCACAGGAATTATATCTGCAACTAAAATAGATCTGTACTCAAAAATTCCACATGAAGAATCCTGAACTTATTTTTAAATACTGAGAAGTAAGTAGATCTGCAAGCAGTGCTAATTAAGAGAGATGTCTTGGGTTGGAAAGGAACTTAAAGATCATCCAGTTCAATCAACATCCACACTACAGCAGTATTTTCTCAGTAACTAGTTTAGCACTTTTTTTCTACAACAAACTATGGATGCTGCTGCAGATACTGGTATTTGGCTCTAGTGCTTTAATTACTCACCTCAATCACTGCACCAATGCCTGCTGGGATCAGTACCAATAAACTTGTTTGTTCATCCAAAAGGAAAAGAAATATTACCACAGTACTAAAGCACCGCCAAAGCACTAGATGAAAAAATGGAAACAAAAGACATTAATATTTAACCGCACAGCTGAGATGACAGAATACTGTTGGCCTATTTACTACGATTCCATCTTATGCAGTTTAAGTATGAACTTTTCCTGTATATATGTTGATATATCAAGAAGTCCTAGAAAGAACTAGTGATCTATAAACCTTCAGACAAAACGGGAATGAAAACTTTACGTAATTCTTATCACAAAAGAGGAAAGGAAATCAGAATATTTAAGGAAGACTTCTGTACTGCAGTGATTCAGTGACGTATCAGTATTATTATGAACTATGTTCATGATTCTTGTCTCAAGGAAGCTGAAAGGCTGTGAGTTAATGTAATGTCAGTCTAGGAAACTCATGCAACTCATTTAATGTTTGTAAATGTTTAGTAGTATATTTTAGGGTTATTTTTCATGTTTTGCAAACACTTTGGGTGCTTGTAAGCGTCTACCAACTAATTGTTAGATTTGAATATCCATCCTCCTACACAGGGACAGACAGAGGAGCTACAATACACTCAGACATCAACAATTACGCTGTACCATTCAAGGGCAATTGCCTGTCTGACTTCTGCCTCAGGGCAAGAGGGAGATACAGGCAGAAAGGTGACTAAGATTTGCTAAAAAGACTTACTTTTTAAACTGTCAGTTAACTCAACTCTGAAATTCCATGGATCATTTTGAATTTTCACTAACTTTCTGGTGTACATATGCCAACAGCAGTATAAATGCCTTACAAAAACAAACGCACTCCATTAAACATGATAAACAGATTCTCAACATGTTGCTGTCCATTGTAATTTAGAATGCCCATTTTTCTTCCTGGTGTTGATATTTCTTATATGTTTCTATCAATCTGTAAATATGATAGAATTAGGGGTAGTCTCAGAGGTCAAATGACTCCAGGTTTGTCATTTTTGTTTATGATTAGAATGGAAAAATCTACTAGAAAGACAAGCAGTAAGTATTAGCATAAGCAACAAGGCTGGCATGTTAGACCTCAAGGGTCCAGGGCTGACTACTATCTTCCGCTGTCCCTAGGAAGGCTTGACAATGTCAGACCACTGTATTTCTCTCTTCCTTCCTTCCAACACCCAGGTCAATTCAACTCTCCTGTGATCTTCCCCCACCTGGTTCCACTGCTCCTGTTTACACCAAAGTCCAAAAATCAAACAACAGCGTTACACTACAGCATTTTCCCCTCCCAGAATACTTTTGAATCTCCAGTTATCTACAATGAACACATCGGACCTTCAGAACAGCACTACCCATGACAGAACATTCTCCCCACACACTTTTTTTTTTCTGTTCCTCATTTTTTTCTCAAAATATTTTTCTGTTGCTTCAGCAAACGAAATCTGATGACTTAGTATTAAAGTTATTCTGAATTGTAGGAAAGTCAATCTTTAGAAGTGATACAAGTGCTTAAAAGCAAGTGATGCACAATGCAGAACCAGCCTGTTAGCCATCTGCTTTTCGTACACAAACACATCTAATTTTGCCATCTCGGTGAATCTACGAAGTTTCAACTTCGAGTATGATCCGCACAGTATATATTAGATAGGACACACACAACAGTTCGCATTCTGGCCCATACCTGCTTTTGTAGACATTCCAATCATGCTCCTCTTTTTCTTCCAAAAACTGATGTCATTTTTGAATGCAAGGAAATCAAAGAGAAGCTGCAAACAGCAAGAAACACACTCATTGGTTCAAACGTGCACTAGTCAAAGACTACCAGTTGAACTCTAAAAAAATGCATTTAAGACAGAATTGCAAGAATATTCTGTTTTAGAAGCTCAGAAATAAAAATTAAATACGACAAATAAAAGCTAAAAAGAAAAACTGTTTTAGATGCCCAGGGACACAAATCAGTGCAAAATGACAGGAGGAATTCCAGGTACTGCTTCTACTACAATGCCGTATTTGGTAAAGAAAGTTAAGTGTTCCAGTATAGGGTAAAGTATGACAGAGGATGAAGAACTGAGGACTCTTAGGAACTGCTCCCTTCCTTGACAGACCGGGGAAAGCCACATTAAATTACATCCAAAGTGCTTGGTATTGGATTGATAGTCAATTTAGGCTTGGATAGTATCCAAGTTTTCTAAAAAAAATCCTAAAACACAGCAAATCATTTTCTTCTATTCCATCACCAAGAGGTTGATATGAACTCCAAGTCTTTTTAGCACTGAATTTATCTGTAGCGAGTATTTTTTCCAATATTTTCAGTATTTGTGTTCAGAGTAGCATAGAACAGAACGGAATAGATTATTTCAGTTGGAAGAGACCTACAACAATCAGCTGGTCCAACTGCCTGAGCACTTCATGGCTGACCAAAAGTTAAACCATGTTGTTAAGGGCATTCTCCAAATGCCTCTTTAAACACTGACAGGTTTGGTGCATTGATCACCTCTCTAGGAAGCCTGCTTCAGTGTTTGACCACCTTCTCGGTAAATAAATGCTTCTTAATGTCCAGTCTAAACCTCTTCTGGTGCAGCTTTGAACCATTCCTAAGTGTCCTGTCACTGGATACCAAGGAGATGAGAGCAGCACCTCCTTCCCCACTTGTCCTCAGGAAGCTGTAGAGAGCAATAAGGTCACCTCTTCAGCCTTCTCTTGTCCAAACCAGATAAGCCCAACGTCCTTAGTGAGTACCTTAAATCCCTCTTGAATTGTGGGGCCCAGAACCGCACACAATACTCAAGGCCATACCAATGCTAAATGCAGCAAGATATTCACCTCTTTTGACCGGCTGGTAATGCTGTGCTTAATGCATCCCAGAAGGTGATTTGCCCTTTTGGCTGCCAGGACATTTTTCAATATTTCCTTTAAGCATTTACCGTCTTAAAAAAAAAAAAAGTAGCACAGATTCAAGAATTCTAATGAAAAAGTGTTATTTTTTTAATTTGGGTAAATGATAAACAAAAGGAAAAAAAATTCAGAAGAGTTAGTTTCAGCCTACAGATACTCCACAACATAATAAACAGAAAGGAAAAAGAACAAATTAAAATGCCCGTGAAATCTAAGTGTTTCGAATCAAATTAATTGTATGTAATGTAAGTATAAAGAAACATAGCATGCTCAGCAATTTCTTTTCTGCCGCAGAATATGGGAATTGTATTGAGTGCAACTGTAGAAGACAAAAATGTTCAAAGTAGAACAATGAATGCTAAAAATGTTGCCAAGCATATAAATTCCTGGTGCTTTGTTTCAGCTAAAAAAAAAAATGATGACAATGAAGTTAAACATTTTATAATTCAGTCAAGACTGTTTAGTTTATAACTAGTTACCTCATATTTTTATTTTTGAGATTTTTATATTAACTTGGTATTGGAAATACAGCTGACTTGTGCCAGACAACTCTTTCATCTCTCTACTGAAATGACTACTTCCAAGAACACTTCTCAATAAGTGAGATAAAACTCAATAAAAGTTTGAGTTCAACCCACTCCCATCCTTCTTCTTTTATATGTTTCAATTCGTAAAAAAACAAGTTTGTCCACTTACATGGAATGCTGCTACGAAGAAAGTCAAAGCCAGAAAGTACAGGTTAGTATCCACAAAAATTCCTTTTACTTCATCCGCATCCTTTTCTGAAAACCCTAAGAGAAAGAACAAGTAATTATGTGAGAAGTACTAGAGAGTTAATTGCTGTTATGCTAGAGTCTTATTTCACCTGCAAACGCTTTATTAAGGAATCATATATACAAAACAAGATGGCAGCTTTATTGGTAAAACCCAAGTCTACCTATATTTCAGCTGGTTATTTTGCTCACCCCAAACAAAACCCATCAGCTACAACCAGACTGATGTGCCTTTAGCGTGTTGGGTAACTACAATCCAAGCCGAACACCAGATGCACAAATAGCAAGACACAGGAAGTCACTGTGGTATGAGTGTGAAGAAAAAGGATTATGTAACTCAGCCTCTGAGCTTTCATTTGATTCATAAGAAAAGCGAGTCTCACGTTAAAAACTGAAAAATGAGAAAAGAAATATACTGTGGAGGACAAAAAAGGTCAGTGGGAAACATGGCCATATACTCAACAGTATAGACCCAGATCATGGATAAGGCTTCAACTCTTTTGACAGTCCTTGTAGAATTAACTTGGAAGCTTCTCTTTGGTAAATGGACAAAAAGCAAGGTATCTTCCAAAAATCACAGTCTGTAAGGTGAATACCTGTTCTCTATTGTCTTATCAAATTTCCTAAAGGAGGACCATTGCTTTCTTGTTTATACTGGGCAACTATTAATTCAAAAAGGTTAGAGCCTGTCCACGATAAATATGGTTGCCAGCACTTAGGAGTGGTTTTTTTTCAGAAAATACAGCATCCCTCTAAACTCTTTCAGCCAGTGTTAAGATGTCTTTGTCTTGAGTCCAGCCACTGTGACTACCTTTTTCAGAAAATACACAATGCTGCATTTACGGCAATGGTGCCAGTTGTGACACTAGTGAGTTCGGTACCAGTCTGTCATATCAGCTGTCCTGTTTCACAGTAAGAAGAATGGGAACTTACCCATTTTCAAGTGATTTGGGAGTTTTGCTACTGATTTAAGGTGACCTTTCTTAAGTTGTTCCAAAAGCAAAATTACATTTCACTATCTGCATACTTATAGAAAATAAGCAGTATCTTAGGTAAGCTTTTTTTTTTTCTGGGCAGATGATGATATGACTCCTAGGGATGATAGGCCTTGATTCATGTGTCTAAGAGAGCCAAGGCATGGAATATGAAAATCTCAATTATGCCATTTCAAAGAGGCTAACAAAAATTTATGGAGAAATGACAGTGATCAAACGCCACACACAAACTCTGAGCAAGCAATTACTTGATTCTTTCAAGACAGTTATTTTAAGCAGTTATTTTATACCTGCAGCTTCATCATACGTTAGACTGAGCTAAGGAGAAGCAGCTGGATTCTATTTAAGATGACCTTATTCCTTACCTGCCCTTCTTCCCTCAACAAAAAATGAGAAAAGCATAAGCTTGCAAAAGACATGGAGAAAGTCTAAACTCTCACTTAAGATACACCGAATGCAGGTACTGTGTCTTCTACTCTGAAACTAGTGCTGAATCAGAACAGATTTTTTTTATATCTTCAGGGGAATCAACGCCTTAAGTGTAAGGTTGTCCATCATAAAATATTAATTCATAGATGGCAGTGACTAATCAAACTCTCTCCCTCTTAGTGACTAAATTTTAGTGAACAAAGGAAATCACCGAGTTGTATGGCAACAACATTACCCCAGCAATCTGTCTTGGGAAACTAGCAGAATACTGCATCTATCTGCATTAAAAAAAGATAAATGGGAAGGATTAAGAATCATTATAATAACACAGCACAGAAGCTTTTAAGAGCTCCGCGCCTGAAAAACAGAGCTGAAAAAATTGCCGTCTGAAGAGCTTAAAAAAGAGACGGTCAGAAAAAAACCTACATTCACACACATCAACAGCAGTTCAGTTATGAACTAGCTCCTTACTCTAGCATAAAGAAGTCAACCACTGTCTAGTGAGAGAAAACTAAGACAGGAAAGACAACTCCTGAGAATCAGATGTGGATTTTCTAGAGTGATGATTAGACTCATGAGGGCGTTTATCAGTGGAACAAACGTTTAAAAACAGTAAAAGTTTGGCTATACCATCACCAAAACAACGTAAAAACTTCAGAGTGAAAGTGTACACTTACTCCATTACATTTAAGAAAAACACGGAATTTAATAGTTTCACATATGTAAAGCTTCTAGATTATCTGGATTTCCTTATAAATTTGCAACTGAGCCAAACTGAGAGGCCAGCCAGTTCTGAAGAAAAGGAGTACAATCAGTACCCAGATTCCTTCATAGTGCTCAGCCTGAGCCCAAAGAGTTTGCCATGACTGCCTCTATTTCGCTGTAGGTATGTGGCTACTGTGCCCAGCTACGTAAAAGCATATGTCAAAGCTTACATAACATTGATCCAGCTTTTCTGTTCCACAGATGATACGGGGAATCTGTGGTGAAAATTCTCTCCTCTGTTTTGGTCTCTTTTGCTTTTACAGTTCCAAATACAATTTATTTTAGAAATGGTTAGTTCCCCTCTGTATTCTTGTTTCCTATAACACTTGAATATTTTACTTCTACCTTAAGGCAAAACAGCATAAGATTTGTAGCATTAAACCTTTTCACTAGCTAAGCAGAAAAAGAGATAGTTAAGAGACATCTACGTACTTATACCAAAATAATTGAGGGGGTATGGGTTTTCTTGGCCTAAAGTGATTAAAGATAAAAAACATACCAAATTGTTGTAGGGAGTACACAGCATCCTGCATATGTATCCAAAATCGGAGTTTTCCAAGAGATATTTTGTCATATGACACTGTAAGAGGTAGCTCTGTTGTTGACCGATTTATAACCTGTATTTCAAAAAGATAGTTTCATTTTTAATAGCAAAAAAAAAAATGCAACAATGATTTCCATATTTTTTTTTTAAATAAGGAAAGCGATTACAACACACTATGATTTAAGTACATAATTTTAGAGGTCAGTTTGTGTTTTGAGAGAGAACGAGATCTTAGACTTCTATACTATGCTTGAAGTCTTTGTTTTTTTTTTTTTTCAATAAATCCTAAATAAACAGTTTGTTCTGTTCAAGTTCTTATAGCAATCTCACTGTTACTGTATGCAAAAGCCTCTGAGACATTTACATAAAGGTCCCTCTACTGGTCTCAGCTCAAGTGGGAAAAGTGTGCTTCAGGTAATTCTCTCTTTTGACAGTTTTTCTCTGAATGTATAGGCTAAGGTTACCTAAGACAGAAGATAAATATAAAAAATCAGATCTCAAAGGCCACAGACAGTACTTTACTAAATTGAGGCCCGTTTTATGAGAAATTGAAGTCACAATTCATACCAAAACAAAATGTAGGGAAGCAAGACGATGCTACTTGCTCGGACTGGTGAAAACACCACAACTAAAGCGAAGCAAGCTACCCTGGCTGCAAACTTTGGTACAGGCTGTGCCAAAGAGAAATTTCTAACTAATTGCTGTAGAAAAAGATACAGCGTAAGGTAGCAGCTCGAGATGAGAGTTCTGATTGGGCAGTAATTAGGAGCTTGGAGCGAACTTGAACTGTTGAAATTTGAAGTGCCTGCCTGTCCATAGACTTGAGATTACCTGGGTACAAGTTTGAAGCATACTGCTTGAACTTGTACGTAGGCACTTGCAGAGAATCCTAACAACTGTGATGACAGCTTTTTGTTCTTTGTTTTACACCTGTTTGACAGACAGTCAGCTATCATGAAGAAGGAGCTGAACCAATTTAAAATTTTTTTGGTTTTTTTCCCAGGTTAAAGGGATCCCAGTTATCACAACTAAAGTAAGGGTAGATGATGCAGGAGGATTGGCTGAAATTTATTTCTCTTTCATTAGAGCAAACAACCTATGGCAAAATCTTAATTAAAGTGATATTGAAGACTAATGCTAAAACTATTAAATGGAATTAAAGATATTCTACTACTCACCATCAAATCTTTCACTCTGTTGCTTAGTTGATCAATAAATAATATTGGAAGGTAATGCACTGTCTTCCCCAGCTGAACCCTAGGATGTTTAAACATAGATTTTATGACTGTAGTGATCTAAAAAGAAAACTACTTTTATCCAAATGAGCACTGCAGATATTTCCCATTGTATTTTCAGGAATATTTTCCTTTAATACACAGCAAGATAGAAGCAATGAGTCTTTCATTGAGAAAGGTCTGAATAAAAGATTAGACATGTCATATTTCTCTTTTTAGTTTGTTTTTACTTTTCTGCAGAAAGAATAAGCAAATAAAAAAAGACAAACGAATTGGTTGTGATGATGCTGAAGCTTGTTGCATGACCAAAAGTAGAGCAAATTAAAATATTTGTTGAAGAGAAATGTGCTGAAGTTTACTAACATACATTTATATCCTTTGTCTCAAGTATCCCTCTCCTACTACAGCAATGACAACCCTCCCCAACCTCTCTGCATCCCCAATTACATCTATTAGGTCAACAACAGCAAGTGCCCCGATAGCATGGGGCTATGAAAATGGTGAATGGAACACACACCAGAAGGCTACACACTACTGGAGAGAGTGCACAAGGAGCAGAAATCTTCTCTGTTTCCTCCTCAACAGAAGCACTCCTCTAGATCGCTCTACCACCTCAACAGCCTGTGTGAAACCAAGAGAAACTTAGCAGCCTTTGAGGCATCTACAAAACTTAACCAATGGAAAGTTATTTAGCAAGTTATGACCTATATGCAAGTATTGAATCTAATGTCCTTACAGGAACAAAATCTTAAAGTTCTTCGCTAGAAAAGCAGTTATCTACACTGTGATGTTCTCAGTAAAATTTAAAGAACTAGCATAATGGAGCTTTTTAAAGCCTGTAAGTTGAATTTTAGTCCTTAACTAAAGAAATAAGTCTCTATGCATGATAAAAGACTGCATACTAAATATACAAGGGGCAACAGTAACACAGAAAAGTATTAAACTGAGGCTCAGAAATACTGCTTGGTTATTTAACTGAAGATGTTTCGATTTCTATGTAATAACTACAACTAAAGCTACTGCTACTGGAATTGCTGCAGACTATTTCATATCCAAACAATTCTGGGTAACAAATAACAAAACAGCATTGATTCTGTACCTAAACATGATAAGAAAAATATCCTTGTTCATCAACACCAGTTCAACCCCTTCTTGCTAAGTTCATCTATTCTGCCTGGGAAGTTCTCCCAGAATCCCAGGGTCTGCTGACTAAGCAACTACTTCTGCATTTAACTGGATACTTGTAGACAAAGGCATCAACATACAGCAGCAGAAACCAATACAGCACTATTTACATGGTTAACACTGGAAGTAATTTAGGCAAGCCGTGAACAGATGCTACTGCCTGTATTTAGTAACCTAAAAACCTATCCTTGCTTTTTTCTATTTTCTTGTGCAAATCACATAAGGCAAGAACACATATTGTCAATGTAAAACAAAGCAAATCATAAAGGGAAAAGGAAGATGCCATAGGAGATCCACTGTGACTCTTAAGCACTTGCAGTTTGTATCGATAATTTGCATATTAAGGACAACTGGAAAGGTCAAGGGACAGTAACTGCCTTAAAGGCTAGAAAAATGATTTGAGAACAAGGGGTCTGCAGTAGCATTTTACTTATATCTTAGCTTTATCTTACTATGGCAATTCCATACAAAAAAAAGTATTCTAAACTCTGAGCTGCCCAGAAACAAGCTATTTCCAACAACATTATCTAATATGTAATCTCTTACTAAGCGTCACTACCAAAACGCAAGAATTTATTCTTGTCCCTAAACTCCTGTTTAAACATAAAGTATTAAAGGAGGCTTTCTGAAGAAACGTGCAGGAAGCTTATAATAACAAATCCAGCAAAATTAAGCCATTGACTTACATCTTCATGTAACGATGAACATCAGCAGGGAGGGATGATCCATCAAAAACAAAATCTTCCACCATGACATTTAAGGTCAATCTTGATCTCCAGTGAGAGACAGGTTCATCTAGAGCATTGGTCTGTTTTTCTGCTTCAATTTGCTTTAAAAATACAACATACATACTACTATACTAATACGTAAGTTTGACTAGGATAACAGAAACTACACAATCATTAACTATATCACAAAATAGAAGCCCAATAAGAAACACTTAACCTTAAACCTGACCAGAGCAAGTATTTTGCTCACATACAACAGAACAGACTGTAAAGGCCTGCTATAATATGACACTGGAAAACTTCAGGGTCCATTCACAGACTTGTTCATCAAGAATGAACATTCAGTTAATTTTAACATGATAGAAATCTGGATACCAGTCACAACAAGTCACTTGAAAATAAGGACTGTATAATAATCAGATGTTACTTGCTTTTATTTGAATGAACACCACCTGTTCTGACTTTCTGTTGGACTGTAGCCTCAACTAATTTTCTACTTTATTCTGACAGGACTTATAAAGAGCACTGCTGGCTAGAGGTGTATATTTCAGATTTCAAAGAACAGTAAAATTCTCAAGCTCCACTTGAATATGAGGTACAACAGTTATCCACGCATATTTAATTAAATTAGCACTACATTTTCCCATCCCCAGTGAGTAATAGTAGCACTTTTCAAAGAATTCTATCTTATTCTCTGGAAGTGGAAAGAAAGTACATCCTAGAGGAAAAGAAGCAATTTGACATGGATCATTCACAAATGTCAAAATCAAGTTCATACCTCTGTTTCACAAAAGTAAAGCATATAGTTTCACATGATACAATTCACTACACAAAGCACCGTTACGCTGTTATAGAACAATACAATATTTCTACCAAAAGCAATATATCCTTAAAGAAGTAATGAATGTTGACTAGGGAAGTGTTTTATTATAATAGCATCCAGTGTTTCCAAGGACTTTACCTCTGCTATTTTGAACGGCTTACTATTAGCATATAAGCTGACAATCAAGAAGAGGGGGGGTTGGTTTTTTTCCTCCCCAAATATCACAACTGTAATGATGCAAGAACAGTATATGCTAAACTAGAAGTGTTAGCACTAAGAGAAATTACTTTTTTGCAATTGTTAGTTCATAGGTGGAAAAAACATCTACCTGTGTGGCTGATTCTCCAGTGAGCAAATTAATCTCTTCTGGTCTAGGGACCATGTACGTGGTCAGAGGGCTTACTATATGCACCTGCTTACTGTCATGCCAAGGCAAAATACCAGCATGATGAAGAAATATGTATGCATATAACGTGCCGTTATTTCGGGTTTTCTTTGGTACAGAGACATTCACTGTCCTAAAATATAAAAAAAAAATAAAAATTATTAGATGACATAAAACATGCTGAAATATTTAGCTACCATGTTTAAGGATCACTGTTCTGGAAGCAAGCAAGAAAAGGCTGGGGACATAATAAAAAAAATGACATTTGCATTGCCTGGCACAGAACAATTAGTTCTGGCTAATATGTCCTAATGAGCCATGGCTAGATGGAATCAATTTATATACTCCAAGATGTACCATAACATTTGCATTTCCAAAGTTTTACTTATCTTAAGATACTTTAATCTTTATCCAATTTATCCTTCATTACCCTAGATAACACAGGACTGCATCATCAGTTCTTTTGTCATTTTCCCTTGCTGATAGGTCGTAAGGCCAAAATTATCACAGCACTTGTACAAACAGCCTTCTGTGTGCTGAATTTGTATCACAGGCTGCAGATGTGACACAAAGTTTAAAAAGAAAATCACAAAGTTTTGCCACGCACTTTGCACCAATAAAATACCTTCTCAGTTCTGGCATGCCAAGATAGGAGCCCCAAACCATGAAGTCACTCCTCCCACATTCTGTTAGCCAAAGAATCATCCCATATGTAACCCTGCATAATGCCTCCACTATTCGTATAGATTTACTCAGGTTATTTTTCTCTGGATACTTTCAGTGGCTTAGCAGACTGTGTCAGTAAAACAACTCATATTTTAAGTCTGTCAGAGATGAAATTTAATATGACTTAAACTGCAGATCGACACTTTCTTTAATTATAGAAAATGCAGAATGTGAAAGAATCTAGGAAACTCCTGACACAAAGAGAGTCAAATATTCCTCAAGGCAATTATTTTAAACAAAAAAAAAAAAAAAAAAAGAGATAGACAATATGAAGCACAATCTAATCATTTTAACTGCAGAGAGGCATACACAGGGTGCAGAAATTTGTCTAAGGTCATTCCCATCTTGGCACCAACATCCCTTCAGAAGGTACTGAAACCCTGAACCAGAAGAAAAGTAACATTTACTGTTATGATTATTAGCACTGAAACAGTTATAGAAAAGTATGTTGCTAAACCATAGGGCAATAGAACATGATTTGACTTCCAAGTTCTATTCCACATCTGAAGCCGTGGCTATTAAGAACAAAACATCGCGTAACTAGTAGACTAGCTACACATTAGTAAAGCAAAGTCTCAAGCATTTCCAGGAACTCTGACTCAGATTTTCACAATAGAGAGATATTTTCACTATTATAACCAAAGCACACTTTTGTAAAACATTTAATATGGGTGGAAAGCGTACATCGATCCAAACTGACCAATACTTAAGCTTAGCACATCAAATACACATTACTGATAAAGCACAACTAGTTAGATGAATGTTCAGAGTAGAATCTGAAAACTGCAACAGACAACATAGGATAGCGTTCAGTGTTTGTGAAATCTACAGGAGAGAAACAAGCATTTCTGTATTTACTAGTACAGTTTTGTTTCACAAGCTTAGTTTCTTGCAACTACAAGATGACTTTCAATGCAAGAAAAGTCTGTCTAAGAGCCTATTCCTCAGTTCCAAGTGAACTTAGCAAACTATTCCCACAAAGGTAGGCACTTGACCAATGTTTAACTCATGAAATATTCTAGGAACCTTTAAATAAAGAGTAAAATACTGGTTTTATTAATAGCAGCACTTCATTTTCAACTTTAAGGCTGAAGCCCAACTACCTTTACTTAAGACATTAAATAAATAACTTAACACATTAAATAAATTAAGACTTAAGACAGCAAATGTGATTATTACTTTGTGAAAACAAATGTGAACTGAACAGCCTGTACAGCATGCAAGCATAGATTTAACTCCAAAACAAAGAACGCAAGAACAACAAACCTATTCTTTCAAAACAGCTATAGTGAACAGTCTGCCATGCTTCATACATACATCCATATGTGTATTTCCTAGTTTGGACACGTACTATAGAATTAAACAAAGAACTCATAGTGCAGATACTGACCTTTCAAATTTGGACTCAATATCGAAATCCTCCACATTCAATACCAGATCTACATTACTCTCCGCACCAATATTTGACCGTGTGGTAGTGTACACGCTTAACTGAAAACACAGCACAGAGAAATCAGAGTACAGATATATAAAATTTGTGCATTAGCACACTTAGAATAGAGATCTACATGTACTTCAGCTTCACCAATTTCCCCAGTCACACAGAATCATAGAATAATTTGGGATAGAAAGAGCCTTAAAGACCATATAGGTCAACCGCCCCACCTTTTGCTAGATCCTCATCCAGCCTGGCCATGAACACCTCCAGGGATAGGGCATCACGATCTCTTTGGGCAGCCTGTTTCAATGCCTCACTACTCTCACACTAAAAAAAAAAGTCTTCCTAATATCTAATCTAAATCTCCCCTCTTTCAGCTTGAAACTGGAGCCCCTCCCCAGCTTTCCTGTTACATGGTAGTTACATACATGGGGAAGGAAAATAGTGTACTCAAAAAAAGGCTAAAATAGCTTTCAGCTATCTGTTCCCTCCTTTGGGAGGCAGGAACACATTGTTACGCAGCTACTAAATATATATTTTACAGGACAACCTATAAACAAAGTCAGAGATTTCCAAATGAGGTGAGCTCCTCCAGCCAGAAGTCCCAGTTCACTGTGCGTGCCAACAGGGACAGGAAATCGAAAAACAAAACATGCTTTCACCCTACTCGAGCCTCAGCCTGGTGCATTACCCACAAGACAGGGCAGGGGTCAACACGGAGCACCAGCCATGCGCTCCCAAGTAAGGCCCCCTTTAAGTACTGGAAGGCTGCTATAAGGTCTCTCTCAGCCTGTCCTCACAGCAGAGGTGCTCCAGCCCTCTGATCATCTTCATCGCCCTCCTCTCGATTTGTTCCAACAGTATTTCCTGTGCTGAGGACTCCAGAACAGAACACAGTACTCCAGGTGGGGTCTCCTGGGAGCAGAGGGGAAGAACTGCCTCCCTTGACCTGCCGGTCACGCTTCTTTTGATGCAGCCCAGGACATAGTTGGCTTTCTGGGCTGCAGGTGCTCACTTCCAGTTTACGTTCGGCTTCTCATCCACCAGCACCCCCAAGTCCTTCTCTTCAGAGCCACTCTTAAACCATTTTCTGCCCAGCCTGTATTTAGGCTTGGGATTGCCTTGACCCACGTGCAGGAACCTGCACAGCTGTAGTGCTGGCGGGGAATGGGGCAAACAAAAAGGAGGAGGAGAAAGGGGGAGAGAAGGGGGACAGGAGGGGGGAAAAGGCGGGAGAAGAGGGGGAGAAGAAGTAAGGGGAGGAGACACAAATGTGACTGCAGCTGTCAGCGAGGGCAGCACCGGAGACAGCCTCGTCCCACGGGAGGGGCCGATGGCCTCGGCGCTGTCCGGCCTCCCCTCTACACCCGCCGTCCCCGCCCCGCTCACCTGCAGCTTGGGCCTCCGCGCCAAGTAGGGCCACACGCACCCCGCGCCTCCTGCTCCTTCCCCCGCCGCCGCCGGGCAGGGCCGCGTATAGACGATGCCGTACATCACCCAGCACGTGTGCGCCACGTACACGGCGAACACGCCCACCACCAGGCTGGTGAACGAGCTGCGGCTCAGCATGGCCGCCTCCTCCCCCCTCCCGCCCCGCCGCAGCCCCGCTCGGGATCCGCCGGTACCGGCGCCGCCGCTCGCGCATCCCCCGCACACCCACCGCCCCGCCCCGCCCCGCGCGAGCGCGCTGCCTCCGTCACTTCCGACAGGCGGAGGAGGAGCAGCCGTCGCAGCGCCGTGACGTCACGGGGGGGCGGAGCACCGCACCCATCACTGCCCATAGGGGGCGCGGCGCCCTTTCCCGCCGGGCGGGGGTGACCTGGACGCCACCGCTGGGGGGCGCTTTGGGGGGTGCCCCGGGGCGTGGTTTTAGTGGGGCGTTCTGAACACGAAGCGAGAGCTCGCTCGCTGCGGTGCGACCAGCGCGGCGTTGGCAGCCGCCGGGTTGTCGCGCTCTGCTCCGTCCCGAACGCTGTGCGCGGCTTTGGGCGCCACCGTATAAAAAAAAGACATGAAGCTACTGGAGAGTATCCAGAGGAGGCCACAAAGCTGGTGAAGGGTCTAGAGGAGAGGCTGAACTCACCTGTCTGTTCAGCCTGGAGGAGAGGAGACCGAGGGGAGAGCCTCATAGCACTTTACTGCTTCCTCACAGGAGGAGGAGGAGCAGGCGCCGATCTCTCTGGTGACCAATGACAGGACTCGAGGGAATAGCAGGAAAAAGTGTCCAGGAGGTTCGGGTTGGATGTTAGGAAGAGGTTCTTCCCCAAGAGGGTGGTGGAGCACTGGAACATACGGTGTGAATGTTGGGGTTGTCCTGTGCAAGACCAGGAGCTGGACTCGTTGTGGGTCCCTTCCAACTCAGGACGCTCTGTGACCTCTCGCAGCTCGGCGAAGGAGCCGTGATGTCAGGGGCAGCGGCCGAGGTGGTGTAAAGCAGGGGAGTGAAGGGGGAGAGAAGGCTGCTGCTTCTCTATCCCACCCAGCCCAGCTTCAGGAGGAGAACAGCACCAACAGCTGGGTACAGAATACAGAGGAACAGGAACAGTAATAATCACAGAATGTCCTGAGGCACAAGGTACCCACAACAATCATCGAGTCCATCGCCTGTGCCTGCACAGGACAACCCCAACATTCACAATGTGTGTCTGAGGGCTTTGTCCAAAATCTCCTGAATATTGTCAGGCTTGGTGCCAGGGCTGCTTCCCTGGGGAGCTGTTCCAGTGCTTGAGCACATTTTATTGTTATATTAGAAATATTATATATTATTATCATTAATCTACTGTGTCTAACACATTGTTTAGTCTGGAGCAAAGGAGGCTGTCTACAACTCCTGAAAGCAGGTCGTAGAGCAAGGTGGGTGTTTGTCTCTTCTCCCAAGTGTCAAATGATAGGACAAGAGGCAATAGCTTCAAGTCGTGCCAGGGGAGGTTCAGATTAGTTCAGGAAAAAAATTTTTCACCAAAAGGGTTGTCAAGCGCTGGAACAGCTGTCCAAGGAGCTGGTTGAGTCACCATCCCTGAAAGTGTTTAGAAGATGAGTAAATAAGCTGCTCAGGAATATGGTTTAGTAGTGGAGAGGTACGGTTGGACTTGATGATCTCAAAGGTCTTTTTGAACCAAGCAATTCTATGTTTCTTTGATTCTATAACACATTACCTACGATAGACTGAAAGGTGGTGTAACATGATAAAAAGTAGTTAGGGAAAGGGAGCAGCAGGAGGAAACACTTGCTGATGCTGGCAGTGCCCAGAAGAATCTTAGAGTCATAAAGATTCAACTGCAAACCAACACCACCGTGCCTACTAAACCTTGTCCTTAAGTGCCACATCTACACACTTTTTGAACACCTCCAGGGAAGGAGACTCCACTACTTCCCTGGGCAGCCTGTTCCAATGCTTGAGCACTCTTTCAGTAAAGAAATTTTTTATAATACCCAATCTAAACCTCCGATGGCACAACTTGAGGCCATTCCCTCTTATCCTATCACTTGTTACTTGGGAGAAGACACCAACACCCACCTCACTACAACCTCCTTTCAGGCAGCTGTAGATAGTGGTAAGGTCGCCCATTGACCTTCTCTTCTCCAGGCTAAACAATGCCAGTTCCCTCAGCCGCTCCTCAGAAGACTTGCGCTCCAGATCCCTTCACCAGCTTTGTTGCCCTTCTCTGGACACACTCTAGCAACTCGATGTCCTTCTTGTACTGAGGGGCCCCCAAAACTGAACACAGTATTCAAGATGCAGCATCACTAGCACCAAGTACAGGGCATGATCCCATTCCTACTATTGCATTTATGATACAAGCGAGGATGCTGTTGGCCTTCTGAGACACACTGCTGGCTCACATTCAGACAGCTGTCAACCAGCACCACCAAGTCCTTTTCCACCAAAGTGCTTTCCAGCCACACTTTCCCAAGCCTGTAGCATTGCATGGAGTAAGTACGGAAGGCACCAGCGTGGGTCCATCAGCAGCAGAGGGAAGGAGCTCAGGGGCAGCACTGCTGCCCAGCAGTGGGTACTGCTCTGCTCTCACAGGGCTCAACTACCAATCACTACCCTACAGGGCAGCTGGGAAAGCTCTTCCAGGCCCTATGCTGGGAGAGAAAAAGGAACGTTTCTGGTGGTCCTCACACATCAAGGAGAAAGTGGTGATGTGGGCACGTACCTCAGCCACACCTCAACCAAGAGCTCCAGGCAGAAGGTGTGCTGAGGGAGAAAAGGTGCAAGCATGCAGTAAGAGTTGACTGCCCTGGCAGCTCTGTGAGGCAGTACAACAGGGAGCCTCCCTGCAACACAGAGGAGTGAGGAAATGGGCACACAGGCAGATAGATGAGTAGAGTAGTCTGAGACATTACCATAAACACATTGCAGGATGCATGGAGCTTGGAAACACCATGGGAGAAGGTGAAGAGCGACATATCTAAGAGAAGAAAGTGGTGGAGGAAGGTAGGAAGACAAGAGCAGGGAAGGAGAAGAGGGCATGATGCAAGGGCTCACAACTCATGCTCCTACCTTAGCAAATCACATCACCTGAAAAGACACCAAATCAAGAGCAGGGAAGAAGGGCTGGCTGCAGATTCAGAGCCCACTGGCTCTCTGTTGGACCAAGTAGCACAGTGGCAGGTGCGGCAGGGGAGCGCTGTTTTGCTGCACAGGAGCAAAGCCAGGGCTATAGCTTGTCACCACTGACAGGCCTCATGCTGTCCTGACAAGCAGTAGTGAAAAACAGCGTTAAAACCAGATACTATCAGTTGGGGGAAATCTTCACCCTTGAAAGAAAGAAATTCTGCTGCATTTTGTGCATTTACACATCAGTGGTATTTCGTTAATAGTATCAGTCACTTCCATTTTGTAACTGGTAAACATTTTTGAGTGTACCACATTCTGATAGCATCCTCTGACATTAGTCAAAAGATTTTCTAGCGTAATCTACTTTTGTAAGTGTAAATAAATTATTTGCATTTTAGCAGACAGGAAAAAGGAAAAATATATTCATGAAAAAATATCTTGAGGTTTTAAAGTTTTTCTTCAGAAGAAAGTCTGATTTATTGCTGCAAGACTAGTAGGACTTCACTGGAAGAAGAAATAACTAGATTAAATTTTGTTTTGGGCAAATGCAGTATTCAGTCTTTTTTCTCGAAATAAGAATGAAATTACACATTTGCTGTCACTTACAGATGTCTGTTCTTTCACACAAGCCACTGCATAGTTAGCCTGACTTGAGCCAAAGAACATACTCAAAATCTGCACCCACATCATAAACTTGCAATAGGAGACTAACATGAAGGAAAACAGCTAACATGAAAATGTCAAGGGAAAACTTATGATAGATGTACATCATTTCCCTGGTGAATTTCCACAGTGTTTCTTTCACTTGTATTCTTAAAAATGTTCCTACTGGTTGTTCAACTTTTATCCACTGGAGCTCATTATGCCTTTTTTCCACCCTCTGTTATGAATTTCTCATGTATCTGCAAGTATCTAGAGTGCTGGACCACTTGAACCTTTCCTGGATAAATATAACAGCCAGAGCTATTTCAATTTAATTTTTTGTCTTCCGCACATCTGGAGCCGCTTTTCTGAATCTTTTTTGATCTTTCAATATTATTCTTTAGGCACAGATCATAGCACTGGAGTCAATATCCCCATTATCCTTAGGAGAAACAAACCAAAATAGTAACAAACCAAAACTCACATAAAAAAACCCCAAACCCACACAAACCCCTCTTTAAAACCCTGTATTTCATACTCCCAGTTGTCAGGTAAATAAACACTGTTCTACACACACTGCCACAGAGAACATACATCAAAGCATGCCTAAACATATATGGATTCAGTCTTATTCACCATTATGGTTTGTATCCTTTCCCCTTATTGTAAACCTTGTTGTTTATAAAAAAAACAAATGTAAGAAAAAAATCCAGAGGAAACCAAACATTTTTATTTTTTTGTTTCATTTTTAATTGGGCTTCACGCTGAAAATTCAATTTGCAAGCCATAAGAAAAAAGTCCAGTTGGGCAGAATGAGCCACGATTATATACTGCACTTCCAACACTTTGTAGTGTATCATTTAGTTCCCTTTTAGTACATCATCATACAACTGATAGAGCACAGTTTAAGCATCTACATCATTTGGCTCAGTTCACATGATATAGTCCAGTTTAACCTATCAGACAGGTAACAAGAAAAGAATGCTCAAATTGAGGTATTTTCCTTAAGAATTTACTGATAACTGGTATTCAGAGGTAATGTTAAATTATAGTTTTAAACATTGAAAAATGTACAAAACCAAGTTCATTTTTTAAAAATATTATCCTTAGTCTTTCATGCATGTTAATAAAAAATATAAAAATCAAATCTGTAGCACTGAAGCTATACTTTTCATTCTGCAAAAGTATTCCCACATTTGGAACCACAAACTACAGTTATCTTTATTACACTACCTGCTTTTGCTTTTCAATTTTGAAGTATAGTCAGTTCAGTGCAAAGGTAATAGTCTATGTACACATACCACAGGAGCCATAGGAGGGAAATGTACAGCAGAAAATATGCATTCAGATCATTATTATCTGGTAGCACTATATATTGTTACAGATTCACACTGCATATCCAAGGGCTATTAGAATAAAAAGCTTGCAGCCAATATGCATCTTTAAACACACCAGGTCTGCTTGAGCAGCCTTGAAGTCAACAGAAGTTGTACAACGGATGGAACAAGCACATAATACCTTTCAAGTGACTTCCTACAAAACAGATTCCTGCTCTGTCAGCATGGGTTTTCAACTAAAAGCATCCTCTTCATGGCAGTGCCTAACTTGGATTCAGTAGTAATAAAATTCCAAAATTTGATCATTTAAAAGGCTAACTTTTTTGCTTTTGCATTTAAATTCTCGTGTTCAAAAACATAGCAATTTTTCCCAGAATACATAAATGATATCCTCAATGCAAGTTTAACAATAATTCAAGAGAACAAACCCTTTTTTTCTGAATTATTTATCAGCTTGTTGATAACTTGATTTTATTCTCTCAAAAAGATGATCTAGTAACTTTGATCAAATTAGAAATGTCTTGCACACCTGGAGAGATGCTGGGAATTACAAAAAAGTTTAGAAAGTGGTCCCATTGAACAGATGCCAAATACTTTCAGCACAATGCCACAACGTTAAAGCTGTACAGTACATAATACAAAGTTAGGGGATGCTGAGTCTTGGTCCCTTCTCCAGGAAACAAAGCCTATCACTTCTAAAGAAGTATACTTCTGACTTCTATTTGTAACACTACAGACTTACATGGAGCTCTCAATACCCTTAGAGCAATTAGAGAAAGCAAGATAAACAAATCACCAAACACGAACAACTACGGCAAGCAGCACCAATGGTTTCGCTTTTTTGTTTAAGTATATACAGTTGCTAAGGAGAGATGTTTAACTTAAGGATTCTGAACCACATATTTAAAAATACAATTTCATTTTTAGATGTTTACTTAAAAAATGCTTTTGTAGGCTGGAAAGTACAGCACAGGCTAAACCTAAACCTCCCTTGTGAAATGTAAGAAATACTTTGCTTGAACTTCATTATAAAAGAAAACATAGGACAAAAATATATATTTAGGGCATACAAGATTTTTACAAGTTTATTTCTTTAGCATTTAAAATACAAAATTGTTTTCATGCTGGATAGTAAGAGACATGTATTTATACATTCATGGACTTAGAAATAACCTATCATTAGACAGATTTCATTTCCAGTACCATGGTAGGATGAAAAGTGTCTAAGTTTCAGCCATCTTCAGTACCCATGAGGAGACTGTTCACTACCACGTTTCTAGATGCTGCATTCAAAACTTGGAAGTAAACATGCACACACTGAAAGTGACATAGCAAGTCAGAAGTCAATCCAATTTAAGGTTTCATTGCTCTATATTTCTAAACATAATTTCTTATTGTTGGTAAGAACAAGGTAATTTCATCAGCTCTTTCACATCTGCTGTCACCTGGACACACCTGCAGTTGCTAAAGTGTGGGAAAAGAAAAAGCAATCCTTTACTTAATAGCAGGAATAAGGTAAAGCAGTACGCAGGCCCTTAACTTTGGGTGGCATTAGCAGAACGTGACTTCTAATATTCACCTACCGCTACAGTTTAGGGAGAAAAGTCTGTGAATGTCAATGAAGCTTAAGAGGAGGCGAGGTCTCCCTCGGGCTGCAACACACCTACAAAGAACAGACAGCACAAGCAAGACCTCAGGATACAGGAAACTGAATTCACCTACTTAAGAAGCAGAAAAAAAATCCTTCTTCACTATGGGAAAAGGCCAGCCACATAGTGCAGCTTTGCTGCCCCGTTAGTCTGGATGGGTTTTTCTGCTTCCTTGTTCAGGATGAGAAGTTCAGCCTGATTGTTCTCCAGCTGATTCTTCGGATCAGAACTGGCACTGTCAGATTACATCTCATTCATAATATCAAAACACAATATTACAAAAGTCATTATGACTTTTCTCTTGCTTCTAACAGTTTTGGTCAAAGTGAAAAAGTCAAACACTGCATTCAGAGGTTATTTCACAGCACCTTTTTTGAGATGCCCAAGCTAACTTCAAATGAGCTCTGATGTTCATATGGCCCTGTGCAATTTAGCTCAGAATAAAGAAAAGCAAGTAAGTTAATTAACAAGAATAACTTACTCAGGTGCAATCTGTGCTAAAGCGATTCCAGTTTCCATTCCCAGAGACTGATGATTTGAAAACTGCAATTATGTCTTTAGCAGTTACAGATGGCCTCCCAGAGTTAGTCTGCAGAGGAGTACTCAGTTCTGCCACTTTGCTAAAGAAAAAGGAATAAGCAGCTGCTGCCAACTAGAAAAATAATTTTGCCTAACAAACTTGCAAGACAATCCAGGTGGAGTGTCACCTGTGGCAAGGAGGGCTCGGCATATTTCACAGAAACATACATTCTCCATTTTAGAGGCCTCTTAGAGGCCTCTTAAATCCTCTGCTCTCTCCATATCACCCACTTCAAGTTTAATCCCGTTACACATGATAAAGCACATCACACCACCCAGGGAAAAAGCAGCTATTTTCTACAAAACAAATCACTCCTCCACTTGTAAAACTCAAAGTCCTTATCTTGAAATAAACCTGAAAGGTTTCCTAGAGAAAGAAACTTTCTTAACTTGATCACAATGAGATTCAGGAACTACCCACAGACACAAGTCCAGGCACATCTAATGGATGCTCTCTTCGCTGCTGCATTCTCTCAGTAATTTTACTTCAATATTACATAATTTATGCACATTTATATCACAATATGTTGATGACTAACATGTATACCCAGTTCACTGCCTTAGCTATAGCACAGAACAAGTGTTTGCTCCTCTGCGTTGGTGCTGAAGATTTTACCATTAAGGAGGTCTTAAGAGGTTCCTGTCACAGTTTGAATACTTTTTTTCCAGTCTTCAAATAAAAAAAGGCAGGGAGAGCAGATGACACCTCACTGGCTGCGCTGCCAGTGACCTAGACATTGCTTGGATACACAATGCTGCAGTATCTTCATGAAATCAATCCTCTGACTGAAAAACAGCTGGCTTAATTTCCACCTAGCTGGGACTGCAAAATCACCTGAATGACAAATCTCAGTCTTTCCACTCATCTATGAAACAGATCTTGCAGTTTTGCTGGACTGTTTAATTGATAATTAAATTAATAACTAATTATTGATGTCTTACTTTCCGGTTCAAACTGTTGGACCTACCCCTCCTTTTTTTTGTAAAGGATCTAGTGATATTATTAGGTAATTAAAGTTTTCCAAATTAGCTAAGTTCAGATACCTAAGTAACAAACCATCTGAAATGATTGGTTCACAGGGAACTTCTGTGCTTCAGTATGAGTTTACAAGTTTTGCTTATGTAAAATTCTTGGCCAACATATTTGTCATTTCTTAATGCTAGAACACTCATGAAAGCATTTGCTGGAAAAAAAAAAAAACCAACAAACAAAAGAGGCTTCACATTAAGCAGAATGCAACTTTTCAGAAGGTCCACGATGCACACTCTGACCTAAAGGAAAATCAATCTGACTTGGTCAGAAGTTCTAATCAGAACTCTTTCTTTCTCTCCATCCTAGTTCAGTCCCATAATAGATGCAAAGCTGTGCTTCCAGTGTTTCTCTGAGATCACAGGATCTACAGCACATGCTGCTCAAGTTCTGCAACTTGTATTCTTTTAAGTAGTTGTTCTTTTTTAAGTAAGAATACCATTTCTGAAGAAGCAGACAGCAGGATGTCACTAAAACGATTAACATGAAAAGCTGTACTTACCGTATGGTAATATAAAAGTAGAAAGAATATTTTAATGGCAGTTCCTAAGATAGCTTCGTAAGGAAATTCATAAAATAAAAACATATCTGCTTTAGAAAATTCATCAAGCTATGAAGATATTCAAGTGCAACAATCCCTTTTCAAGAAAAATGTTTACTATGCCTTTATGAACAAAAAAATATACCAACCAGCCCAATACCTAAACTAGCTAACAAACCTATTCAGTTTGCACGAAAATATTAATAAACAGCTGTGTACAAAACCTATTTACTTCCAGCAGCTTTACTGCTAAAGAGGATGCATCACTTCCTTACTGCACACGTGTCTGCTTTTCAACCTTTGTGACCTAAGGATTTATACCTTCAAAGTGGGATTAGCAAACACACACACAAGCCTGGTTGCTTTTTATCATAGTAAGATTATTCTAGCTACAATAAATGTATTGAAACATATACTGTAATTATTGGTATAAAATTAAATGTCCAACCCAATTTCTCCATCAGGCTTACAAATTGCCTACAAAGCGTTTTAAGTGTATCTGTCTACAGCACCAGACTCCTGACAAATCTGTAACAGCAGTTAAATCAAGCACCAACCCCCCCCCCCCCCCCTTAGGTATCTTTGAATTAATCATTTGCTGTGTTAAAGACATTCAAAATACAGAGTATACTTGTTCAACCCTGTCAGAATAGCAAAGCTCTGACCGGGTCTCATACAATATATAAAAATTCAGTCTCATGCAAGAGCTCTGGTTCACTGGCAAGGGATGGCAGTGTTACATAAAAATAGTAAAAATGCTCATCATAAATGCCAAATGCCTTCACAGCCCTGCATTTTTTTTTGCGGAAGGATCACTTATTAAGATTGTGGAAAGAGATTAATTATTTTCTTCGTGTGTCTCCCTGTAAATTTAGTGGCTATTGATCTCAACAGTTAAAATAAAACAATGTGTTTGTTAAATCTATGATATATTAATTGGAAGCATTCACATGTTAATGTTTCCCAAAGGGAAAAGGAAGCTTTCAATTCTACCTTGCCACTGCAGCAAGCCACTGAAACTTGACTGTCACAACCCAGCTGTTCCACAGTCAGGTGCCTTTTCCCTTATGCAGAACTGCTAAAACATTTCAGCAGCTGAAGTTTGATAGATGAGTTGCAATGAACATCACTGCAGTAATGCAACGTTACATGCCTCAGTCCTCAATATGAAACCTGAGTTTACCACCTTACAGTATTGTGGCTTTTCTATCACTATCAGGCAGTCCAATATTATAGTCCTATATTCTACAGATGCTAAAATCACAGGAATTATATTCATTAGTCTCAGCTTTTGTGACATTATGTGTGATCTAACAATGTTTCTGTGCAGGCTGATCAGGACTTCACCCTACCATTTACATCCCATTACATCCCTACCTTGTTCAACAATCTCATAAAAGAGGGAACATTGCAATTCATTGCAGAGTCTTAGTGTCGTTTAGTATGTGGGATTTTTTTGCTGGGATTTTTGTCTTTTAAATGGTTGCTTCCACCAAAAGTACTTGCTCACCAAGCAAAGGATGCACTGGTCACTGGCTGCCTTCAGCAGCACCTCTGCACCAATATTACAGACACACACAGGTTTCAGTGCCTCTTCACCAGGCAGTGCAGCATTTAAGGGCCCGTCTATTGCAGGCTGCAGCACCCTTCAACCAAAACACTCTGCACAGCCTAGGTGCACACAAGTGCAGTTATTACACTCAACACAATTAGAAAACATCTCCCTCATCTAAACAAATATGAAACCAAATAAATCCCTTGGTTTTCAGAAGACAGATCCCCGCGTTACACACATTGTACTTACGAATTGGGCACACTCTTATTTAGCCAACTTCAGTGAGTTTTCTTTGCTCTTTCACAGATGTGGGCAGAGTATACCTTCTTCTGGAGCTTCTCTGATTCCAAAATGTCCATGTGATACCAAGCTTACCTTTTATTTTTTAGACATGTGTCTCGGGGAACTCTATATCCTCCCCAGCACTCAAACTCTTGAATTACCAAGCTCGCATACAAAGCAAAAGATGAGCATCTCAGACAGCCAGCTTGAGCCACGTGTCATAAAAACTCTTGTTCAGGAGATGCGATACACTCCGACTATGATTCATGTACCCTCCCTCACATCCCAACTAAAATACATACTGTATAATCACAGAAAGTAGACCTCAGGATGTATCTCTATGACCCTGAGGCACGATCGACAAAATCAAGCATCTCAGCTGCAGCTGTTTGTCTGCTGTTTTCAAAACCCCCAGTGAAGGAAGGCTCCTCACCCCACCTAGAATAGCCCACTCTCCTCAGCTTAACTAGGTGTACCATAGAGACATTTTCCTGACGCTCATCCTGCCTTTTAAACGAACAGACTGTATCTGCCATCAACGTGGAGAAAAGACTGTTCCCATCTTCTCTATAACAATTTTTTCCATATTCGAAGACTATTTCACATGTTCTTTCAGTCTCCTTTGGATTAAAGAATATTTTAGATCTCTAAGTACTTTGTCCTCCAGACTCTATCCCACCTACTCCTCATCTTTCTCAGGTGCCCCAACATGGACAGGTACTTCAAGTAAGGCTTTATAACATCTTGGTAACACAGAAATACCACTACACTGCTCACAGGCTACAAAGTTGATGCAGCCCACTGTAACAGGCATTTTTTCTGCAGCAATGAGTTAACTGCCCTCAGTTTGTTGTACTCTAAACCATCCCTGCCATAAGATATTTTATGCAGTAATGCCCACTCTGTGCAGCTGACTATTCCTATCTAAGTATAGTTCCTCACATGCCTTATTTTTCCAAAGCATTTCTCCTATTTTCCATGATCAGTTTTAACTCAAATCTTGTCTGCTAGTCTGCTGCAGCCTTGTCAGCTTGGAGCGCATTATCTAGAAAAATATAAAAATTAATTACCACCTCCAAAGGAGGACCTATCTCCACACAGCGCATAGAAAGCATAATTTCTTACTTCACCCCAGTCCCACTACTCTTTTAAAGCCAGTTTCAGTTTGGAGTCTTGCCACATACAGTTAGAGATTTCTCAGGACACGTTACAATACCCTAATAACCTTTACAACACCTCCTGCTATTTTGTTAAAAAATAAATAAATAACCAAAACTGAAAAAAAAAAATGCAAAACCCTCCACCACTGGGTATAAACAGACTTCCTGCTGCTAAAATTCCTCCATTTCAAATCTAGTTTTAAATTACTTTAATGTGTGGAAAGTTCAAATCTCAACAGCAGTTTTCCAATAACAAAATCATCATAATTTAGTGCACCTCTACAAAATTAGTCACAGAAATGATCTGAAAGTATTTTTTTGTTTGTTTGGAAGTCCAGCTGTCATCAGGGTTATTTTGTGACAGAGTCCTCCATACTCCTTGCGACTTTTGTCACACCTCTTAATCAGTGAAGCTCTGTGGTTTTATAACTCAAATTTTTTTCCAAGACCTCTATTGGTAATTAAGGCATCTGGTTTTACAAAAGGAAAGATAAGAAACATTATTAGCACAAGTGTTCTAGGTTGTTTTGTTTGTTTTTTATACGGTTCTAAACTATTTTAAGCTTCATATACTTTATAGGCAGCCTATGTAGTGTTGCTATAGAGATTTAACTAGCATTTCTTCAGGATATTCTGCAACTATTGTTGGCTTGGCCTCTGAAGTAACTGCAGCCTTTTCAAACTTGTCCTGATGCAATGGAGTTTCCATAGTGTGTTCCATGCTAAGTTATCCTTATATACAGGCTTGCTACAAAAGAAACCTGTGATTCCTGGTAAATCTAGATTAAACATACTTGAGTAAAAGTCTCCCATTTAAATGTTGTGTGGACAGGATTTGAATTCATTGTAAGAGAAAAGCACAAACAGTTTTGTCATGTATTTGCAAACAGTATGTGGAATGTCAGTTTGGAAATAATTCACATTTAATTGCATTCAGAAGATTACAGTAGAAAAACGTTGGGGTAAAGAATAAGGAGCATCTTCCTTTTCATTCTACCATGGCATAGACTGAAAGAGAAACGATTTTGTCCTTCAACAATAAAAGCAAAAAGTAATCCTTAGCAAGTTTTTGCATTGTTGTTTCCAACTATTCACTGAAACCAAAACAAAGGGCCAAAATGTGCTTGCCTTGCTCAAGAGAACAATCCCACTGAAATCAACAAGACTGACTATGCAAATATGGAAAGCAAAGTTTGGCCCCAAATAAACATCCCCCGTAACTAGGGAAAACACTAATCACCAAAGTGCAATTAACACCATAGTAGCTACAGTTTATACATGCACAGTTTGTGCGACACTTCGTACATGAAAATAGCCAATGGAATATAAATAAGTGTGCTGCTTCCTTTTAAATATGAATATTAATAATGAAGCACATTCACATTTTTGCCTTTCAAAGACCCTTTTGGAAAAAAAAAAAACCAACCACCTTCCCCAAAATAATCTGGAACATGTTGTGAAATACAGCACAAATGATTCAAAGAATGGTATAAGATAGAAGAACTTTCACACACAAAACTTGTATTTGCTGTGTATTTGGAGTGACTGATGAAAATTCCAAGAAAAGACAATCCTCTCACCAGGAGAGAAAGGTAACAGTTGTAGTGTTAATTAAGTTTCTTCTGCAGGGGCTTGTTTTTATCTTCAGCATTTTCAGGGCTGAAGTCAGTACAAATACCATTAGGAGCAGAAAGAGATGAAGTCTCCAAGCCACTCTCAGCTCCCATCTGATCTGCATAGAGATAGTCTTCTGCAAAGTGTGGGTGCAATTCAGCAAATCTGTAGAAGTCATCTAAAAAAAAAATTGTTGTTACACAGAATCAGCTCTTTGAAACAGAAGGATGCTAAATTTGAATACTTACACTTATATAAACACATGATCACTTTGGAGAAAAATGGCAGCAGGTAACATCATGTTATCCTCGTAGCTTGTTTTAGCTTCTCAGCAGTTTCCTACATCCCCAGAGCCAAAATGCTGCAGAAAGTCTTAAAACATTTCAAACCAGAGCTTAGCTTGTGTAGTGAAGGGGTAAACAGGTTCAGACTTGCATTAAAATGCAGGAGCACCACCACATGCTCTGACATAGCATCTCATTGCTCACTGGGGGAAGGGCAGAAGCCCTCCAGCTGAGGAACAACAAAGAGTAGTAATTTCTTGAAATCTGGGAAAACTTTTGCAAACACGCCCTTTAATGCTTGGCACTCATAATTCTCATCAACCTAACAGCAGCTGTCACTGCTGCCTTCAGCTTTCAAGAATTCAGTTTTTAAAAATCCTAATAATTTAGAGAATAATATTGTGAGAATGTAATTTGTAACACATTATGGGAAAAAAACCCTTATTTTAATGCTGGGCACAAGTAACACAACAAAAAAGGCAAGATTAATTCTTGGGGGAGCAGGGAATATTTAACGTCAAGAAATTACATTTTGTGTTAAAAAGCAGCCATTGAAGACTTGTCACAATTTGCCCATATGACTATTATTTTCAGATGTGATACAAACACAAGATACTGTACAAGATCCCAGCCATGAGAAGATATTCTTTTAATGGAAATTGACACTGGAAGAAGATGAATGTGAACATTATCACTAACTCCCTCACCTACAGAGTATCTCACACAGCCCACTCAGATTCACTGTGTTATCCCAGTAGAGCTCACAATCAGATGGTGCTGTGAGCTCCCTGGAGTGCAGCGCTGATGACAGCTGAAGTAGCCTTTCACAGGAGTGAAGCCCAGTTCCTCCTGGTACAACTGGGCTCGTGGAAGGAAGGGACTAACACAGCTTTCCCTCTCCATTACCCTTCCATGTTTGAGATGGTGTGTTTTTCTCAGTCTTGCAAAGAGCAAGGGAAAGTCATTTGGCTCACAGCAGTGAAGCTGTAGGTCAGCCCTGCCTCAGAACTGTTACAAAGCACAGGTGAGGAGAATGCAATAAACAAATTCATCCGTCTGCAAACAAAAAAGTGGTTATCCTTTATCCATTGTTTAAATGGCTCTAAAGTATTTTGGACCATGTAACTTCAACAAGGGCTGATGATATTCAGGCCACAAAAAAACAGCACCATCATCTACATTGAAAAACCTGCAACAGTCTGACTGATCAATATAAACGATCATGTCTGCAGGGAGAAAACAGAAGTCTTACACATTTGAAAATGGAGACAGCAAAAATTTTTCTTCTTTCAATAGTTCAACTTTTTTTTTTTTAAATAAACTCATAGCCAAGAATGTGACGTATCTGACCTTTTCAAGAAGGAAACACAGAACATTTGTTTACATTTAAAATATTTAACAGAGGTAGTAGCTAACAATAATATATTAGAAACACTTGAGTGCAAACTGATCCATCACAATCAAAACAGCTAAGCATACTCAATGAACCCAACTAAGTATATCATTTTTCTGCAGCTAACAAGGAGAGAGCAATCAGCTATTAGCCTTAATCAGGTCTGGCCTGCAACAAGAACCTGAAAACACTCCCTTTTTTCACATGGACACTTTAAACCCCTCCCAAGGAACCACTCCTTTTTGTAACAAAATATATAATGTGTGCAACCACAAAAAATAAAAAGCATTTTTCAGGAAAGGTCATTCTGATAACACAAGTAAGGTGACTATAAAAATTTCAACCAACAGCAGCAAAGATGCTCTTATATCCACATTAATCATAATCCTCTTTGTATGGGAAAGACTAGAATATTTACTGTGCATGCCATTCTAAATAGTTCTTCAAAAAGCTACTGTAGCTTTTCAGAAACAAATTCAGAAAACTCCTTTGAGGCAATTGTTTCCACAAGTATGATAGCCTACACCCAGATGAGCATCCCAACAACTCTGTCAGGATCCCTGTCTTAATGTTTTATTAGTACTGGATCCAAATGACAAACCTCAGATTCTAGAGGACTGAATTGAACAGGACTATGTTTCTGATAGAGATTCTGATAAATTGCAGTGAACCTTTGGAATCAAGATGCACCTAAGCAGTTAAGCCAATGGCACACTGCTCGAGAACTGGAACAATACACAAATATATGGCAACTGGTGCATTTTCAAACATGCAATAAAAATTCAGACTTCTAACAATTCACATCCAATATTAGCAACATACTTAAACAATCTCAGTTTTGCTATTGGTTATTCTGGCTACTTGCAACTTGACCTTTTCCTTTGGAATGAGATCTCTGGTTTCAAGGACTGTGCTATATGTGCAACAATTTAGGTTTGATACTTTGGAAATTTTATTTTGTCTTCTTACAAATAACACTGAAGTCTTAATATTCCAGCTTCACACTCTAACATTCTAGCACCCTAGAAGGGACTCCTCCGCTCTGTGTATCCAAGGCAATGTCAGTATTCTTCCAGCGGATACAAAGTTTTGATTTCTCAGACTTGTCTGGACAATGCCTTCAGAAAAGGTGTAAGTCTGCAAGTTTTCCACCTCTCCGTTCTCAGTATTTAAGCACAACAAATTGAGTGCACATATTGCCAGGAAAGGCAAGAGACTGAATATTTATTCCAAGAACATTCAAGACAGAAATGCAATGCCAAAAGTTTCTTTCTATCTATTTCTCTGCTACAATAAATTGGACATTTATTCTGACTATTAAGCTTTCAGCTTTGTTAAAGTTTCAATGCAGTGTTTATATTACAAAAAGAGAATTTCTCTCAGAAAAAGATCAAAGCAAACTTTCAAAAAAAAATGATGTAAACTCCATTCCACTTTGTGTACCCGCACAAAAGACTACTCTTGACTGCAGGAAACAGAACAGTGAAAATGAGAGCTAAGCACTTCAGTGGCCACTGCTGTGGCTCAGTGCTCCAGATTTTCTTGTGATGGAAGCATACAAGATACTAAGGGTAAAGTGCAGATTTAAATGTAACCATGTACTACTAAAGACAGATATTAAAATATGAATTCTTTGGTACCTCACACAAACTGGTCTGAGTTCACTTATACACTATTTCAAATTTATCTGTTCTTGAACAATGCAGTGTGTCAAAAATTCAAGTTCTGCTAGGCTCACCAACTTAAGATTCTGTGCTGGTATTTTTTAAGCTGGTGACAAGGGTGGGGAGAAAAAAAAAAAGAATTGAGTCACCACCCAAATGAATTAGGAGACAATAAGGAGCAACAGAGATAGGCAAGAAAAAGGTAACAGTGTAGGATGGACATGGAAATGCAGAGGACATGACAGAAGAAAGGCACAGAAAAGAAAGGGGTAGTGGGGCAGGAATCAAGAAGGCAAGACAGCAGTCAGAAAAAAAACAGGGAGGGGAGTGGTAACTAAGATAGTGGTATAGCTAAAATAGTTCTGCAGTTGAAGATTTACATGCATATTATATGATTGAAACATATGCATTACTAATGTAGAAATTGTGATTTACTAGTGCCCAAATGAAGGTTTTAAAATTAAATACATACTGATTAACCTGAAGGAAAACCACTAGAAAAGGGACTGTCATAAGCACTTCTACATAGGTGACATGTTAGCTATTAACAACTCAATTCATAATTGAATCATACATCTAAACTTAGAAAATTACCGCATAAGAGATGAAGAATCTGAAGTAACACACAAGTACTTTCCCAGAATAATCTATTCACCCAGATCTCACATTTTTTCAAATGCAACTTTCTCACCTCCATATCACCTGCATTACATATTAAATATTAAGCAGCCTGGTAAATCCTCCCTCACTTCACCACCCCCTCCTGGTAATTTACTTTCAAACAGGCTGAGAAATAGATATGGGACTAAAATAATCTTTTATCCTCCTATATTCTGGGAAGGCAGAAATAGGGAACAGACACACAAGAAAAAAAAACAACAGGACAGTGTTAAGATAGCTTTCTTACAAATGTATCTTCACATACATTTAACTCAGAACAAAATACACTGAAAGAGCTAATATAGGTATTGTTTGACTTGACAATGGAATGGAAAAACCTGTGAAGACATGTAAACATGACATCTGGTTTTAAAGGTGAAACACGAATTTTTAAATGCAAATTTTATTTGTCTGCAGTGTTTTTATCACTACTAAAGTCAACAAATCAACTAAAAAAGGTAAAGTTTAATAAAAATAACTGGAATATAACTGCTTTGGATATCAACATGAGTTCAGATAACTTTGACATTTTGTGACAGTTGAGATCCACTTAAAATACTTACCATATGTAATCTTTCCTTTTTCTTCTTCATCTACAGCTCTAAAAAGATGTGTAACATCAATGTGTGACACACCCATTGCAGTCTTCAGAATAGAAGTTAGATCCTCTTCTGCTATAGTTCCATTTTCTGACTGGTACAGCTATGAATTAAGACAGTAAGATAAATCACTGCAAAGCTGAATGCTAACTCCTATAAACAGCACCACACTAAGAAGTTATGCCAAATTTAAATTTGTTTTTGGAAATTCTAGTCACTCTCAGATTGATGTGCTCTAATAGGATTTCTGATTAGTCTGAATAAAGATTAAATTGATTGTTTGTTCACCTGTGTGTGCTTAGAAAGTAGAGCTTGCTATATTCAGAGAAAAACTACGTTTACATGCCTAACCACTGGAATTTCAGTGATACTCAAAGACACCACTATTTAACAGTAATGTGTTTTGCTGCTATGTAGCTGAGAATAACCTTTAGTCCACTGAAATCCACGTCCAAGCTCCAAGAGAGTCTGTGCAATCAAGAGATATATTTAGGTCAGCCTAAAGTAGACTCCATTCCACTTGGTCAGATGTAGAACTCAAGATTCCTTTGACCAGCACCCAACTGATTTGCAGCCAGTTTACATAAAATGCCTACATGCGAATGGCACTGTATTAATCAGGAGAATCCTACTCCATAAAGTGATGGGCCTATAATTTTCTACAAATAGTTAATCTAGAAAATAATTATTTCCATATTCTTAAGTCCTGAAGCAAAGAGCTTCCTCACAGAGCTAGCTTTACTCCTGACAGGAGACCAATAAGTAAAAACAATTGTTCACAGTCTCATTCTAGCTTTGGATATGTACAGTGTTTTCCCCTGAAAAAAAAAAGGACATGAGTATTTAAAAAAACCCCATCGTTAACGTTTCTAAAATACCTGCATTTGTTCATGCAATGGAAATTGAGACAGGAGTTGTTGAAACACCCTTGTCTCATTTTCAAGCATGACAGCACTACAAATATTGAACCATATAAAAATGTTATTTTGGAAACTTCCTTTTAGTTTCTGTACACGACTGAAAAGGTGGGAACTGATGAAATGAAACAAAACAGGCATAAGGACGTATTTTTCACACAACAGAAGTTGTTGCCAAAAGATGGCACACTTCATTAGAAAAAAAAGTCAGGGGAATAAAAAAAAAGTTCCATGGAAGACAACATTTGTGCTCCAATTGACAATCTTGCCTTTTCCTCTCTAGCACCTAACTTGCACAGTTTCACAAAGAGTAGGGGCAAGAACAAGACACTCGTCTAATAAAATCTATATTTTCACAGCTCAAGTAGTCAGAAGGTGATACTTGATTGCAAGGCTCACAAGCATCACACTGGCAAAATTTTCAATACCCTTTTGTTTCCTTAGCAATTAGGAAGAGAGGATGTGTAGCACTTACAGTGGAGTGCTGCTCTTAGACTTGATGGGCATAATTGCCCCTTCAGTCATATACTAACCCCTTCTACTTTGAAAACTTCTTCAGCTACGTAAAATATTGCACTTAAGCTGTATGAATATTTTACTGTACACCAACCCAGTGCAGGGAAGAAGAAAGGACTGGGAAGAAAGGTTCTCTTTCCCTTTTTTCTAGGATACTGTGAGGAAAAACTTCCTCAGCTCAAGACTTTTTAAACCATCCAATTGTCACAAGCAGGATAAAGTGAGCCATACCTGCTTCCACTTGCAGAGTGCTTCCCCTTTTTAATACATGCATAGAACATCTCTGCAGCTCTACAGTTAACTTTACATTTTGCAATTAACCAGAGAATTCAAAATTATGTATTATGAATTGATGATCAGAGCAGATAGTGGACAGAAATTTTCTAAGAAACAGTTCTCCTAACTTAAAGTTAGGTGCTTTGAAAAAGAAAATAAGTGCCTGATCTGAGCTTTTCTTCCTCTAAAATGCTAGGCTTATTGCATATTATGCACAATGACAGCTAAATTTCATTGAAATACTGCCCCCAAAACCACCTTCAAAGTTTACTTTAAGCTTGCTTACTGTGCGAACAGAGAGCTGACCAAACAGCACCTGACCATTTCCCTATGCCATCATATAGAAAAAATGGAATAAAGGCAGAAATCTTTCTGATTTTCCCTCAGAAGTAGAGCAACAGCAGCTATTAGAGGCAGATCTCCCCCAATATCTGTAGGAACTCAAAACTTGTATTCCTTCCTCACCTGCCAAATTTGCTTGATGACGGCCAAAGGATAAGAATGATAGATGTGAACAGTAAACATTCTCAAGAGCCTCTATTCTTTAGCAAAACATAGTTACAAGAATAATATAGGTATGCTGAAGAGCCTGAAAACAGCTACTCAGAAAATAAGGCTGCCAGGTAGTACCATGCAACTGAATGTTCTCATTAATTCACCAGTGACGTCAGCATCAAGGACTTTTCTGTTTCACTTACACTAAGACCATGTGAGTTTGAGTCAGAGGGAAGAGGGATGCATCAGAGTTTGCATGTTGAGATAGCAATATTAAAGAAATGAATAAGTGGTAATAAATTAAGGTGTCAGAAACGGCAAACATTAACCATTGCTGCTGTGACCTTCCCAGAAAGCCTACATTAACCGTCTGTGCTGATGTGACAACAAACTACTGAGGCTAGTACAAGATCAGAAGTTGTTCTGGGAAGCACAAAGTCTGGGCAGAGATTGCAGGACCAACACAGAAACACAGTTAGACTAAGACAGAAGAAAACCAAGAAGATAAAAGAGGGTGAAAAAAAATTATCTCAACTTGCAGGAAAAGTTTTTAATTTTTTTGAATTAACTTTCAAAAATAAGATTTAATTGAACTGTAAAAGTAGTACGCAGAACACTCATTATCCTTTAGAGGAATCAATAGAAGGAACTCGAGGTTGGCGTCTCAGCATGCTGAAAAGATTCTACCAGTTCCACAGAGAACAATTTCAAACTGCATACTTCCAGAATTTTACATGACTTGAACTTGTAGTGCAATCCCTTAATGACCTATTAGTCTTAACTTTCCATTAATGTTATTTTAAAATGTAATTTAGTACTAAAAGTGCATGTGAAACAAGCTTCTGTGAAGTCTAACAGCAGTATTAATAATTTCTAAATAAACTAAACTACATAGAAGAAGAAAATGCTGCTTACCTGAAATGCCAACTGAATTGTTTCCAGAGTTTTGGATGGCTTACAGACAACTGACAGAGCAATGACAAATTCCCGAATGTCAATTACACCATCTTCATTCTATGAAGGAAAACCTCATCTCAAAATACTGCAACTCCTCTGAGATCATAAATAACTAACAGTTGTTAATGATGTAGAATATTAAAAAAGATCATTACATATGCCACTGCAAAAAAAGTCTCACTAAAATGGAATTACTTCAGGGCAAGAGCCTGAGTCATCAAAGCTCTGCAGGGCCTTTTCAGAGTCTCAGTCAAGAGTCATAATTCAAAGAGTCTTGGAAAAACAGAGCTGCTGCTGTCAGCCTTCACTTGCACATTTAAGATTTTTATGTTCAACTATCTGAATTACCATGCTGAAATTAAAATTAGAGAATCAGAGAGCAGAGGAGCCCAATTTAAACCCTGAATACACGGTATCTACTCTTTGGTCTAGGAGAGAACACTGTGGACATATCCATCTTCTGGTCCAAACAGCACCTCACCCAGACAAAGACAGCAGTCATTTCCCCATCCTGAATGATTGCCAGAGGAATGAAAAACTGGGTCATTTGCCAAGTTCCTAGGTCCTTCAGGTTTCAGATATCCTAAAAGAACAAGTAATTTATTTACAAGGTAAGGGAAATATCAGCTAATAGGCATTGCATTCAGTTGCAAGAACCAGCAACAGAGAGTTTTAGCCTGAACCCATCTTTCTTCCTCTTCATATTTTGCATCCAGAAATCAGTATTGTCTAACTGGCACTCCTTTTAACTTCTACCTGAATGAATGCTATATTTATTTGATGATAGGTGTTTTTGCAGTTCCCTTTCAGTAAGGTAATAGGCAAATACTGTGGTGAAACGCTCAAAAGCACTTAGCACTGGCCCAAATCAGACCTCAGTGAATTCAACTGGAACAGAATGAGGCTAAGACAGTGTTAACTAAAAGTAGCAAAATTTTTAAACAAGATCTTGCTTCTTACCTCATCAAAAAGGGCAAACATACTTTCTAATGTGTGGGAAACTGGAATTTCCAAGTATGCTGAAAATTCTTCAAGATCAACCATTCCTTTTTTCATTTTCATGGCACTTGCAGCATATTTATCAAGATCACCTTCAAGTGTTTCTGGCTTCAGCCTAGAAAGCATATTAGTTTTGCAAATTTAAAAAAAAAACCAAACAACTCAGTTTTACAATACAGATTTCAATATACGAGATAAAGACATGGACGGATGATAATGGTCTAAAACAGTATAAAATCTGGAATCAGAATTACTGAGCAACTTCACAATAAAAATAATGTATTCCTGTAATTTTAAGGCTCACATTAGTTCATGAACTGTACCAGAAATTACTGCAAGGTCTTAGGATTCCTAGTCATAAACTTGTGCCCTTCATTCTACTTTGACTATAAGCCATATATATAAGCAGCTCAACTTGAACAAGAAACACAGTCTAGAACTAGCTAATAAGAAATAGAAGGCATGGAGAACTAGGTGGGATTTACGTCACCTGAATATGGCTGTATTGTAGGACAGGAACATAAACCAATTACGATTCCAAATTTACTAATGTCACTAAACAGGAAAGACCTGATGCATCTTGCCTAAAAGAAATCAGGGATTACATAATAGCGATTATACCGTTAATCCTGTATGTCAGACCTCATTTTTCACATTCAGTCCAGAGTTGGACATCAGTATGTGGTAACCCAAATGAAGTTATAGTAGATAATACAGCTACAGAAATTCCTTCAGTCCTCCCAATTGCAAACCCAGATTTTGACTGATGAATTAACAGCTTTATATTTATGCAGGTATTTACGGTATTTACTGCATGGCTTGTTTTTTTTGTTTGGTTTGTTTTTTTTTTTTCCAAGTCAAGCTTCCTGTTTGCTTTGCAAAAATAAGTCTTACTATGACTATAAGAAATGGTGCTGCAGGTATGTGGGGAATTCCCTCCCTAATACAACATCAATCAAATCTTTATCAGCAGGATTACTCTGAACTGATTTAGGGTAAAGCGGGCATCCAAATTTCCCAGTCTGGAGACAAAAAAGCCAATAGACTTTTCTACAATATTTTTCTGCAGTTGTCAGTTTTGCTGTTTGCTGCTGCAGACAAGGAAAAGCAGTTATTTACGTAACTCACAAGCTCACACCAGAACTGATCTCAGACTGCAGCTGGGACTCCTCAGCAGCTTCTTCTAAGTATGAACAAATAAAATACTTAATATCAGCATTCTCAGGAGCTTCTGAGAAAAGATAAGAGCATTTCTGATCAGAATATTATCTGATATGTCAGCTCCAGACCTTGATTGCTTGCTGAAATGACCCTTCCTAAAAATCACTGCTTTTAAGTAAAACCACAACTGCTATACTGCCTGCCATTACCTAAACTGATTTACCAAAAACGTACTAAAAAACTCCAAGCCCTGTATTTCATGGATCATTCTCCTACAGACCCATGACCCCTATGGAACATTACTATGTTGTCCATCCCAGCATTAAAGAACCTATCTTAAACTTTTGGTCCTAGATAGCATAAAAAGAGCAGCAAAGCACTCCTCTGCAAACATTCGTTTTCCATAATAAAGTAGAAAAGTAGCAGGAACAATGACAAAGGAATCCATGAAGGATTTGAGATGCACACAGAACTCAGCTTTCTCACATGGAGGGTTACATTTAAGAAGCGTCCACAGATAATACATGCATCCTGTAGTAGTTGAACTGGATTTTAACTCTAGGATGAGGACAGCTGGCATACGAATCCTCCTCCAAGATAAGCCATCACTGACACAGAATACGCAGTCTAACATCTGTCTCTAAATCACACAGATTCAATTTGCAATGAATTGACCCAAAATTGACCTTCTAGAACTGAGTGAGTTTGGCGAGTAGTATTCAAGACTTGTGAGATCTCCTCTTCACCAGTCAAGTCCAAAAACCTAAAAAGTTTGAAGGCAAAACCTCATACAGAAAGGAGCATAGCTTACCACAAATCTTGAAGACATCTTGTGATTTAGGTGTTGCAAACACAGAAAGAGATCCTGAGCCAACCTCAAAAAGAGTATGTGGGTCAGTGAGGCAAACTTAGTGTTTCAGCTTAAATATGAGTGCATTGTCCTTCTGGTAATCCAAGATGGGCTTACTTGCCTGTAGGTCTTTCAGAATCAGAAAGTAATTGATGCGTTGTTGGTCATGAGCTACTACACTGAAGTTTTTCAAAGCCAAATGTTCCAAATCCCACAACAACTTCTGAATCAACATGAAGTAATTTGAATATCTCACTTCCTCTAAATTAGTTACTTTTATCCCAATGGAGGCTATAAAAAGCTAGAAAGACATCAGTGGATGTCTTTGCTCATGAAATCATGCTTGTTTGCCTGATGGCTTCCACGCAGAATCTAGGCTTTATGATACATAACATTATTTGCTGTTGTGGTCTTTTGCTCCATTTTTTAGACCAATGGGTATTAAAGAGAACAAAAAGTCATTCCTTACTCCCTGAAGATATAAAGGGGATTTTTCAAGGTTAACAGCTCTGAACATTAAATTCTTCACAGCAAACTTGACAAGAAAAATCAGAAGAAAGGATATTTTCAGCATAATTACCTCTATTTTTAGCAAGTGAGATAGATGATATACATACTTACAGCCAGTTTTAGCTGTGGTTGACTATTTGAAAACAAACTCTCTCTTGCATGATGGAAACCTACCAAAAGACTTCTAACATCTTACAGAGCAGGAATTTGCATAAAAACAGCTGGAGCTTGTAACTAGCTACTGTAAACTGCAAGCTCAGCAAAACATGCCCTAAGTCAGAAGAGCACAATACATTTCATTTTATCTCTGCTAATGTGCTTCTGTGCAACTTCTTGCCATAATGGAGAAAGGATTCTGAAAAGCTGCAAAACTGACCTTCTGAACAGTCTAGTACATCCTGCCTTGATCCATGAGGCAGGGGTTATCATGGTTGGTATTTACTATTTTAAGCCTGATCCATGATCACCTGTAGTGGACAGTATTGCTTGTATCATGAATGCAGATGGACAACATCCTCCAGAAGTTTTTTTTCTTGTTATAGATAATCTCTGAAGTCACGGCACTGTTAGTTAGCTGTAAGTAGTTATTTTGGGGATGAGAAGCTCTTCCTACAGTTTATCTACAACATTTCAGGCACAAACAGACTGCTGAGCAAGAAGAGACAGGCACCTGGCCTATGAGGTAATTATCTTCTTGCCGATCTTATGAGTCTACAGGGGTATTGCCTAGTAGGAATCCTTGTGGCCAAATGGATGAAGGAATATCGAACAGTAGTGGTCAAAACGGAACTGCTGTTTAATTCAGGTCATTCTTACCAAAAATACTATGTTTTTTTTAAGAGACAGAAGAATTGATTCAACACAAGTAGGTTTACATGCCTTGAATTTCACTAGGGCCAGGGAGTGTGTAACGAGTTAAACCTTGCAGGCTTGCTAAGGTCATCACATGGGCACGAGACATCAATAATACTCAGGCTCAGGAATGTAACTGAGATTGGCTAAGGACCCAAAAAGGATTCCAAAATAAATTGCTGCCCATTGTTAAAGCTAAAAATTAACAACTAAGAGTAATCCTATTGAGAAAGCAAAGAAATCAGTAAGGAGAGAATAGGAGATTTTTCTGAAATCTGACCTAAAGACGATCTTGTGCAAACCAAACCTTTTAAAAGAGGCAGACGTCATTAGCAAGTACATAGTGTCTTCAGTGAAAAGTATAAAGAACCTCAGAATCTGTGTACTAAATGCATACTCCAGACCAAAAACCTGTGAAACAGAAGGGTCTTGTGCCACACGTATACCAATAATAAAATGGTATCATGATAGCATATTACGTTCTTGTACTTTCCATACTTATTGCTTTTGGATGCACAAAGTGAAACCCCACTATCATATTGGATGAGAAAATGTGCTACCTTGTACAAGTATCAGGGCTGCCTAGCCTCCAAAACACAAAAAAGATGGAACATGTTAATTTTTGAGGAATATTTGCAAAAAGACTTCTAATGAGTAAGAAAAATTCAGAAGTAAAAAACAGTGACTAAAGCAGAAGAATATGAGGCACATCCTCCCTTGTTACATATTCCGAATGATATCTGAGGTTTTAAAAGTGAAAGATTTTGGAAGAAAACAAACAGGAAGCAATTAAGTAAACAATGTAGAGTACTGGATGTTAATAAATTGAAGAGTAGACAAAAAGCAAGAGAAAAGAGATCAGTTTGAAAAAAACAAACCGTCAAGCACAGAACAAGCAAATGGATGATCTTTAATCTGCTAGAGGCTTGATAAGGTTATCAATACTTTTTTTTTTCTTTTTCTTTTTTTCCATAAAGATACAAAAGGTCTTCACTTCTAGAAATATTTGCACAAAATTTCAGGTTACATCAAGACATGACTTTACAAGCCTCATCTAACAGTAAGCAGAACAGTCACTAAAAAAAATTTTCTACTTTGGATTGCAATACGTGCTACACTTTTAATAAAACAATTAAAACAGAATAATTACAACAGAAAAAAATATTAGAAAATCATTTAGCTGAAAAATGGGAATTCTCTAAGGAGCTACTTAATGCCACAGTTCCATAAGAAATTTGAACAGTTAGATGGTCCCTATAGTTTATGAGCAAAGTGAATGCAGCAAATGGAATGAACAAAAGTTTGAGACAACAGAAACAAATCAATTCAAATTAGAACTTAAGAATCTCCTTGCAGGCAACTACCCTAAAGCAGCTTGTAAAAAGTATCACATAAAAGATGGGAGATTAGACTTAATTACACTATTAACACTTTCTGAAGGAAAAGATATCTGAAGAGGTCTTAAAGCACAAAATCCAAACAAGCTGGTAATAGATCCAGTTGAAGTACAAACAGAGAATCACATCAAACAATGGGGTAATTAATTATGGAATAAATAATTAAGCAGAGGATTTACAATGTATGAAAGCTACAATAAACAGTGCATACAGCTTAGTAATCAGCTCACTGGTCAGACATACATTATCAGGCTCAAGAGAAGCGTAACTGCTTGTGGACTAATGCAGAATTTGAGAAGATAAAGACTATGGTCAGCTGATGTCATTGACACAGAAGTCATTTTACCACAAAGTTCAGTACAAGGGAGCTGAGTTTCAGCCAGCTGTGACCTGGCAGCTATACAGATGTGCTAACAGAGACCAACCTCTTCATTAGACAAAGCATGAGAACTCACTGCTGTGGCTGCATGGCTTCTGGACTGGATCACATCCAGCTAAGCACAGACTAAGTAAATTTTACAGACAATGTTAATGAGTCCTGTAGATATGTAATGTAAATATAAATAACTCTCCAGTGCAGCAAACTGAAGTATAAATTGATTTCAAGGAATCTAAAACCAAACAGAAGTCTGGATTTCCCTCTCTATAAAAATCTTGCGCTTAAAACTGGATGTTAGCTTGAAGATATGCTCAAAAACAAGTATTAAGACTGGATGCAAAGTCTGTTGGATAAAATTTACTGTTCTTGTTATTTAGGGATGTGAATAGATGGTCTTAATGCCTCCCTGGCCTCAAAACCTTTGAATAAACAGCAAAATGACTGCAACGACATCAAACATGCATTAGAGATGAAGTCACATTACAATCTTCATCCAATTGTGCCAGAAAAATACCATCGTAATAGCTTTCCTATTGGCACATATTCAAATCAAGACAGGATAATATTTCACCAATGTACAATTGCTCAAATCATACTAAGAATTATGGGCTGAGAGGAACTTCACTCACAAACGCACATAGTTGTTTTAGAGGCCAGAACAAAAACCCAGAAAAGCATAGTTTGAAGGAACAGCTTTAAATTGAACAGACAGAAGCCAGACAATTTAACAAGAGGATTAAACTGAATCCTGGGATTATCAACTGCATAAGACACGTGGGTGTTTTTTTATCATTGTCTTTGTTTTGTTTGCTTTTTTTTTTCCTTCCTACTGTAAATTCAGACCCTTTGGAGCAAAGCAAGAATTTTTGTTTCCCCTTACAAGTCTCTCCAGCCCTACTAGAAATCTTCAGAAGGAGGCCCCGACAATTAGGATGTTTGTCATCTGAATGCATAATGCATGCTGTCCTACATTCCTCATTCTCCAACAGATTTTTCTCTTTTTTTTTTTCATTTATGTACAGAAGCTGGAAGATGAAGGAAAAATTAGTGAAAGGAAATAAAATACAGAATGGAAATACAAAACAATGCTCTATACTTTCAGGTAAGCGGACCAAAAAAAGCAAAAGTGTATATTAAAGCAGTTCATAGGACAAGGCTGTAAATTTAGTTTGCTGCTTCTCAATAAGATGAGAGGAGAAACGGGGGAAAAACTGGAAAACAGCAGCAACAAGTTCTACTATTTAGTTTATGTAAATCTTTTCATTGTTAGCTGAAGCTCTTCTTAAAGGTGAAGCCAGAGGGACATGATGCAATGAGAGAAGAGAGGACTCTTAACTGCATATACTAAACTACAGCTTCATTAGAAAGGAGCCACAACTGCATCCACTAAACTACTAGCTTCACTTTCCCTGATCAAGTTGCAGCCTACTTAAAAGATCAAACACTTCTTTATACTTCCTGGGAAAGGGTGACCCCTCTGCCCTCACTATTATAACATTAATCTAGTCAGAAGACTGATACGACAGCACTGTTCTCCCTTCATAGATGTCTCAGTAAAGGGTAATAGACTCTTATGCTGTATCAAACAGGAATCCCACAGTATTCCTGACCTTCTTCAGGAGGTGTCTTTAGATTTGTTCAGGAAAGAACATTTCAGACACACTCTGCTCACTCATCAGACTGAAAATATGAATTTTACAACCTACTGTACTCATTAGGAACTAGGGTGCTGCTTGGAAGTGGAGAACAGTACTGGTTTAATTTTATATCAGTGTTTCCTTGACTGTAGTATGACGACATTCCACACATATTAATAAAAGTAATATTGCTTTATGAAGGGAAAACAACATAAACATAGATATGTAATAAAAATGCACCTTACATATAAATATTGTACATGCTCACCCAAGGCTTCTCACAAGCTTTGCAAATTCCAGAAGACAAGTATCTGAAGGCAGTCGAAGTTGTCCTTCAGCCAAAGCTAGCTGACAGTCTTCAAAGGTATAATCTGTTACTGAAACTCCCAACGCCCTTGAATAAACCAAAAAAACCACAGTAAACAACATAGGTTAAGAAAAATGAACACAATGATCATAGTCAGTATGAATTGATGAAAACTACGCTTTATTATACAGAGTATGAACTGTAACTGCAGTCACTTCTCAAACAATAATCAATTTCTATTATGTCGCCTCTTACCCAGAATCTCATTACAAGGCCGCTGAATGTATATGCCAATGTAAATAACATAAGTCAGTTCCCTTTATTCCACTAATTAATTGTCCACCTTCAGGAATTCTAATACATTACCAGAATACGCACTTAATATTAAAGCAACTGATCAGGGTTTCTCTCTTCTCTCTAAGGCTGAGAAGGGTAAAAGACGGACATACAGGGTCTAGTGATTTTGGATGAACAGCCTTCCTCTTGCAAGAAAAAAACAAACAGAAAGGAACAAAAGGAAAAAGTCAACTAACCCAAAAAGATATAGGCACATACAAAAAGCATCTTGAAATCCTGCAGACTGACTGTTGAAGGCTAAATTGCCTCATGTTGACAATCCTAAGCAATTAAAATGCATTTCCTCCAATTTTTCACTTCTTGATCTATTCCTGTTTCATTACCCTTCTACTCCTATGAAAAGCGTCCCAGTAACACTTGCAAATCTATAAAGCAGTTTAGTGGAATGGACATGAGGTTCGTCCCTTAGACGTATAGTTAACATAGTAATTAACGCTGTGTAAAATTCAGACGAAGAACTCCTCCAGGCTGTAGGGATTTAAATCCAAGTTCCACTTGACTTAGAAATCAGGCATTGCATGTCTTGTCAATACTTAAATTATATAGTATAAAATATAGTGTTATATTATACAATGTGAAACCACTGTAATACAAATGGTATTACACAATACAAAATCAGTTTTCCTCAACAGAAGAAAAAGGAGTGGATGAAGAAGAAAAAGGAGAGTTTACCCTGCCAATTTAGATTACTTCCTATTCCCTTCTATGATACTGTGTGGACACTATATCATCCTTATAAGCTTCCCTGTCAACTGTCAGTGAAACAGCTGAACTCACAAAGCAGCAAGGACATACTGTAAGCAGTACTATCCAAAGCAGCTGACATAAAAGAATGTGGCAATAACCAAAGATTTTGTCCAGCCAGGCACATTACAACAAATTTCAACAGATCTTAAGGTGAAGCACACAATGTAAAGACAGGAACTTGCATGCCATCAGCTGAAGCACAAGGCAACTACATAGAAAAAGGGAAGCTGTTTAAAAACAAGCTAAAAAGAAGAAACTGGAAGTGCAAAGTGTTCATTTGCGGTGCAAAATTACACACTATATTAGGCAATCAGAAGAAGTGACAAGACACCAAAAAGATGCCAAAAGGCCAAAAAAAATCCTGTTTGATTCACTCACCAACTGATTAAAGGTGGCAATAAGCAAGAAGAATTTTTTTTTTTTGAAAAGAAAGAACATGTTCTCTCAAGGAAAACAGAGAAGTCAGACAAGTTAAAACATAACCATAAAGGCAGCAAGCCAAATCAAGAAACAATAACTTGTTAAAAACTGAAAGCCAGAAGCTTTTAAAACACATCAAAAGGGAGAAAGATGACTAAGAAAGGTCAGGGCACTCAAGCTGGGGCGTGGATAGAAGCCTGACTGACTGCCATCCCAGAACCAATTCCAGTTTTAAATAACTCCTCCTAAATAATGGTCCCCAAACACGCTGAAGGAGCCTAGCCAAAGAGGATTAAATAAACTGAACCCAAACCCAACCAACCAAAGCCACACTTAAGGTATAGAACAAATTCCAAACACAAGCAGTGATCATCTCAGACTCAGCCAAACCATAAGGGGAAAATACAAGATGCATCCTTTTACAGCTGTATTTGGACTAGGCCTACGGTGCTATCAGTACAGGAAAATCCCCACTACAGTTAACGATTGCATGTATACTCAGTGTCAACAGACACACAAATAGGACTGAGAAGGATAAAAGTATCTGCTCTCGCTCATCTCTTGACAATTTTCCAGCCTTTGGACTTCAAAAAAAAGCAAAATAAACCTAATAATGTGTTTATATAGAGAATTTCAGAATTACAAAGGATGGAAGAAGAAGACTAAGAAACAACTTTTGCTCACAGTAAAGCTCCGTCATAGGATCAACCAAGGACACATAAGTTAGAGTTCAAGGGGCTCTTAAATTCAGAAAATAAATTACAAGCTGCATAGGGCCAACAGTAAAATGAAAGAACCTTTATTTCAGCTCAGAAGGTTGAAGAAACTGAAGGTGTGGAACAAAGTTTGCTGTTGGTGCTAACACTTGTGAATTTCTCAATTTTAGAATAAAGACTAGCATACCAGAGTTCACTGTAAAGCCTCCAACTCATGGGATTTTCCAGAGAACCCATTACCAAAAGCCCACAGCCTTCTCACAAACTGAGTATGCTACGTGCAACACTCACACTTGTTATATCCTGACTCCCTATGTCTAACACTTGTGCAGTCATACTATAAATTATCAACTTTCTCATTTTCTGCATACTAATCCACTACACTTACAAAATTCTGAACACAAACCAGAATGTGACTGCTGTAATATTATATAAAGTGAGAGAAAATAACACTGGCAATATTGTGACATTCTGAATCCACACTTCAACAAAAACATTTTCAATATGTTTACACAATTGTTAATAAGCAAAACTGTGAACTAATCAAGAAAATATTCCACAGTGCTCAAAAAAACCCCTTTAAATTGGATATAAACTTTATAGGGCACTGAAAAGGATAGCAAATTCGTATTTTACTTCACTATCAGATGTTTAATAAAGAGACATAGTGGACAGTCATCCAAGCCTCTAGTAGTCATCTGCATAGGAACTTCCTGAACCAGAGGCTATTTTGTACCACTGTGGTTTAGAATCGATAGACTGAATTTTTTACAGCTCTGATGAGTTCTTTTTATGCATCTGGTAGTGAATGCCACAATTTCCTATGTTTTTAAAACATACTTCCATTTACTTTTAGCTGATCTAGCATTGAGTGTTTTCTATCTCTTGTGCTATAGAAAGTAACAGACTTGCCTTACTATGCATTTCCAGAACACTCATTACTTTACTCATCTTCAATACAATTTTTTTTTTTTTTTTCTCTTTTTCTTTCTTTCCAAAGCTGAAAAGCTTTTACTTCTTTAGTCTTGGAAGTCCAGAATAGACAGCCCCTTTCTCTCCTTGGACTACTAGTTTGTGACACTCTCCAAGCAAATAAAGGTCTAGTCATGAGTCTGGAGTTCACATCAACAATAAAAAATGAAGAAAATGAATCCTCTAACAGATGGTCAGGATTAGATCTTGTAGGCTTCTACATCACAAATCTTGAAGGGGTGAAAAAATGAAGCAGGTTCTCTGTGCTGCCATCATGGGAAAGTCCAGTTCAGTAACTATGTTTGCCTAGTTGCTACACTTACAGCATTCACGGAAATAAACAGAGTGCACAATATAGTTCTCCTCTCCATTTTTGGATATGGCCTGAAACCTAAACAAACGGATGCCTGTTAACTCCAGCACTTCAATATCTAAACTTATACTGATCCTCAGGCCTCTGATGGTTTAAAAATGACATGAAAAAAACAAAGTACGGAATTTCAAAGTTGAGTGCTCAGCATCCAATCAGTACTTCAGCAGAGTCACATGTAAAACTCCAGACAGCATAGGCACAGAATATAGCCATTTTTTTCAAAGTTACATTTAGTTGGTTACTGAAAATATAACAAATAGACATGAGATAGACCAGTAAGCTACTGTAAGCCTACATCCTCAATGTTATTCTTCAGCAACTAGCATTACCATACCACATACACTGGCAGGGATCAAATTATAATGTTGTCAAAGCCAGCAAGAAAAAAAAAATCTGGTTTTGACTACGTAGAAGATGACAAAAGGTGAAATGGACACAGAAGACTATCTGTAATATCTTACAACTTCCCCAGCATGCTGGAAAAAAGGATCCACTTCTCAAAAGCAAAAACATAATCCTTATATGTCAAACTGATAAGAGTTACTGCTTTAACAGTATGACATGCAATGACAAGGGGAATATGATCCTGGCAACTATTTGATAGAGAAAACATAAGGAAGACAGATTTTTTTCAAGTTCGATATCTAACACTCTGCACTTGAATTGATTTCAGCATCTACTGTAAAACACAAACATTTAAAGATATGTTTTTGTAAAGTGGAGAAGAAAAACAAAGTCATTGGAAAAATGCAAACCAGACTATGACATTTTGATATTTCTGCAGGAAGCCTGCCTTTCTAGGGTCACCACAAAAGAAACTTCAAAACTACTCATTAGTGTTTATGTATGCAGTTATAACACTGAGATCAAACACCAGAAAGATAAGAACAATAAAATGCTCAAATCAGGAATGCTGACAGAACTTCAGTTCTGGTGTGTTTACAGTTTCGAAGAAACAAAGGGGCAAAGGTGTCTAGTTTCTATTAGGACAAAGTATTTGCCATATGCATTCAAACGTTTCATAAATTACAAATATTTTAACTTGGACTTTTTTCCCTGAATTGTACCATTTAAACTATATTCTTCCCTATTTTGATGACAGTCTCTGTAAGAGAAACTAAGAACTAAAGCAAAACAAACTGTATTCACATGTTAATGAGTGTCCAACAGGTCTGTGCATAATTATCTGAACAGCTTACAACTGTATTTATGGGTGAGAGTTAGTTTAGACTTTCACAAAAAGCCTACAGTGCAGATTTTTCACAATTAGCTGGGCTAATTTGTGTACAAAATGAATAGTGCTAAGTACAACTAAATAGAAGCTGAGCTACTGACATATTCCTTTTAAATATATTTGAGCCCTAATGGATAGTAAGGTAAGAAGCTAACAAATCCAGAGCGCCTCTGCTATGAGGACAGGCTGAGAGAGTTGGGGTTGTTCAGCCTGGAAGAGAGAAGGCTCCAGAGAGACCTTACAGCAGCCTTCCAGTACCTGAAGAAGGCCCCCAAGAAAGCTGGGGAGGGACTTTTTACAAGGGCAAGTAGTGACAGGACGAGGGGGAATGGATTTGAAATGGAAAGGGGAAGAATTAGATTAGACATTAGGAAGAAATTCTTCACAATGAGGGTGCTCAGGCACTGGCACAGGTTGCCCAGGGAAGTTGTGGATGTCCCCTCCCTGGAAGTGTTTAAAGCCAGGTAGGATGAGGCTTTTAGCAACCTGACTCAGAGGGAGGTGTCCCTGCTCTTGGTACACGAGGGGTTGGAACTGGATGATCTTTAAGGTTCCTTCCAACCCAAACCATTTTATGATTCTACAAAATTTTGTTTAGCAAAGTGGAAGAGTTACCTACTTTTTCTTTAAAGCAGTGTTTCTATACCCTAAACAGTTCTCTGATTACAACCTTCAGATGACTTCCAGAATAAAAGTTGCAATGAAAATTAGGTATTCCAATTTATTCAACAGGCAAAAAGCAACAATCCCACAATGAAAAAAGACCTTTTTTTAAGGAAAAATATCCAAAACAAACAACTAAAAACCCCAAACTTTAAATGGGCATCAGTAAAATAGAAACTATGATTCATAAATATAATATAGAAAGATAAAGACAGAAAAAGTTGCAACTGGTGCAGCTATAAAGCACAAGACTGTTTTCAAAGCTTAAGGAAAAAATAGAAGCAGTGGCATAACTTATTACTAGCTGAGGATAGTAAAATTGCCAATAGGCAAAAAAGGCTGACATATGCAATAAACATTTTACATCAGGAAACAATGCATAACTTATAAATAAAATTAAGAACTTTCCATGCTTTAACAGTGATACAGATATTATCACTGAGAAATTTTTAGAAATAAATACTTGTGATGGCAAGGTCAGATGATTTGCTCAAAAAATTCTAGAAGAGCTTGGATTGAAGCCTGAAGTCTACACACTGACAACTTTAGAATACTACTGTACTTACAGTAAATCATGGGTTAATACTTCAAACATATTAAAAAAATTAATAAGTACAATGTAGGCCAGAAATCTTGCCACTCAACTAGAAAACAGAGAAAGGAAACAAAGCGCTGAAATTAACAGATCAAAATAATCCATGTTGACTACCGTCACTGTAAAGTGATTACAGCTCACACACATGAAGACTAAAATGATGATTTTGCAATTTTAAGTAATACTTACACAAGTAAGCCAATATAATACTTATCTACACAGCACAACTTACCAGCATGATGATTTTCCAACTGTATCAGGACAATAAAGAATGCATGAAGTAATTTAAAACATGAGAGATCACCACATTTTATTCATTTTAAAGAGGAACCTGCATGGACCATTGCCTTATTTAAAAGCCACTCAACACATTCAGTGATTTGAAAGTGACTCTAAACACACTTCTTGAGAGCATGTTGTAGATGAGATGGACATTGATTAAGCACAGAAGCAGTCAGAACAAGGCCAGAAAGACCAAAGACAGACTTACCCAAACAAAACAGGTTGTACGCGAAAATCAAATGCAAGGTATATTGATGGGGAATAAGCAGGGGGCCATACTTCAAGGAGCAGATTAATTCAATCTGCACATACCTTTTGTGCATAATAAGAAAATTATCCAAAGGAATACAAGCATGGCGTAACTACTCAGTGGCTATCCTGCATGAGTACTTCCAGTTCTGATTACACAGATCATCCCCAAAATAGAAGAAACAGGGAGCTGAGTGGCTGTAACAAGACTGTACATGACTCTAGCTCAATGCTATTGAATAAGTATCTGTCAATGAGAAAAAAAGGTTGAAGATAACAGACATAAAAATACTGGTAATAGCATACGTGTGAATAAGAAATCCTTTTAGAAAGGAAGTTTGGATTTTTATAGATGCTCTAAAGTGACCAGTCTCTAAGGCTTGCTCATCCTCTTGATGAGGAGGACTGCAATGAAAGATATCACTACAAGTTAGCACTGCAGGAAGCAAATAGCCACAGGTACAACTGAAAGGTCTGTAAGTCTTAAATTAATTTTCTACCGTGTCCTTGAAAAAGTGGAAATGCATCACATAAGTTCTTGTGGAATTTGGTGACAGATCACTGCATAAATACTGAAACACCATCCATCAAAAGATAAGCTCATAATAATTTGAATTAAAACATAAACTAAGCTTAGTTTAAAAAAAAAAGTCTGTGAAATGGGTTTTTGAGAAGCAGCAGGAAAGGGTGCTTGCAGAACAGTAATCCAGACTCAGTAAGTTTGGGTCACAGAGTTCATGTCAGTAAGATGATCATCCCCAACATAGTCCAGGAAAAACAATCCAATGTGTTAATACTCAAATGGATAGTATATGGCAGTAGGAAAGACGAGCAATACAAATGGTGAGTTAACATTTCACTACATCTTCAAATGTATACAGTCATTTTAATCTCAGATTAGAAGGAATACAACAGAGACCTGTAGAGTGTTACGGCAGTTAAAAAAATGCCTGTTCTAGGGGGAGGTGTCCCTGCCCATGGCACGGGCATTGGAACTAGATGATTTTTAAGGTCCCTTTCAACCTAAACTATTCCATAATTCTATGATTTCCTTTGTTTTTGGTATAGCTGCCTGAGGAAATCTGAAGCACAAAAGAACACTTGGGCTTGAAGTTCCTGGTCTGAAAAGAGAGTCAAAAGGCGAGGCACACTTTGGATTTCACTTTTTGGGCAAGAAAATTCATCTATCCTGCAAAAAGTTAATATCTAAAGGAAGTCAACCTCTGAATGACAGACTCTCCTTTATCAAATACTCAATTTATTAATATATTGAACAGGAACTACCTAAAGACCCCCATCACCTGCATCTGTGGCTGCCCACAAAAAAAAAAGGCTAACCCAAAAATTTGCCATATGGTCAACAAGCAGAAACAGTATAAGAATGAAACATCTTGTCATTTTGTTCAACAATGAATAGAAACTATTAAGACAAGATTATCATGAAGGCAAACAGATTTCATGAGCATCAATTGTTGCAATCAGCAAGTTCTATCAACTCCCCTTGAAATTAGGGGTGAACCAAAAGGTTTTGCCGCAACACTGGTTCTAGACTCACAAATAGATTATTATCTGGGACCGACTGTAAAATACCCAGTAGAATCAGACTCTTCTTCCAGAAAAATATGATGTAGAAGAAGGGAAAGCATCCTGAAGTGACCTGTTACATCAAAATGGTATGCTGTCACTGATTCAATCCTCAAGAAGAGGAGACAAATCTAGATGAAGCAGTAATACTGGCCTTTATTCAGCAACACACAGCGCAGTGCTAGCACTAAAGGATGAGGAAAATTACACCTCTCCTCCTACACACACATAGAAATGAAGGCTTTCAACATGCAGGTTGTTGTAAATTTCTGTAGGCTTTCAGATTTTGTCCTTGTAGCACACAATCCCTCTCATCTGATCGGAGTCTTTGAGGCCACTGCAACTCTAAGACAGGTAGATTCACATAGATCATTTTGGTTTTTTCTGCTGTGAGAAATGTCCTTCCATACAAGAGACTTGAGTACTGATCTACTGTTACACTGCAGGCTCAACATACTTAAACTCACACAGCTGGTTTACACTTATAAACCAGAGAAGAATTATTAGTTTCTATCTACAAATCTGCCTTTGGTTGAAAGGCTAACTTATAAACAGAAGTTACACAAAGGAAATCAAGATTTCATGATTTCTTTCAAAATAACAAATAATAAACCCTTCAGGAGTTATTAACCATCATAGACCTGAGGGCTCCTTGTAAATACTGAAACGAGCATCTACTGATTAATGGAAGACTTACTGAAAGGATAAAAAAAAGGAATGAACAAGAGCCATTTAATTAAAAGCACAACAAAAGAGAACGAAGGTCTGCATATTCAATGTTGGCTGTTTTACACACTACAGACAAGTGTTGTTAACATCCTCACACTAACATTCAACTTCAATTAGTTGTTTGCCCTGTATCAGTGCTCTGTTTACAACAGAATCAGCTTTCCTATGCTTTACTATTTGAAAGAATCACAGGATAACAATGAATGCATGAAACCATCCTTCATCTCATTCTAAAATAAAAAATCATAGCTTAAAATGAAATCTCAATACCACAAACTTCAGTTACGTAAACTTCCATAAAATTAACCTATAGCTTTCTCCTCAGAAGATAAATACCCACAGCAGTAAGCAGAATTGGATTATTATATGAAAACATGTTAAAAAAAAACAAACCCACCAAGTCCTACAGTTCCTGCTGTATTTGTGACTCCTTAGCCTCCTCAGAGAGGAAAACAACTGCTATATTAAAAGTACTGTATATACTGCTGCAGACTACAGGGTTCTTTGTAAGCAGGCAACTACACTTACTTGATTTCATGACGTTTTCTTGATCCTAAAATTAAAATCATACATCTATTTTTATTACATATTACAACATACTTACTCTGCCATAACATGTCTGACGTTATTGGCATATAACACTGGATTTTTTCTTTCTTCTTCTGAAGGAATATACACAGGAAGAAACTGCATACAGAGAACAATTTTATCAAGATTATTTAACATTTAAAACAATCACTATTATAGCAGTATGGTGAAAAATGCATACAGCTTGTTGCTTCTTCTTATTATTAAAAATTATATTAACAAAAAGACTAGAAAGAAATCTAAAAAATTAACTCTAAAATGCTTAAGAATGTACAATACTTCTAGAAAGTCACATAACAATGACTGCTAATTTCTTACCTCATGAAATCTAAGTGGAGTTTTATCTTCCTTTTGTAAGTGGGACCAGAAATTTTTAGATCCTTTAAAAAAGTATTACCATTTTCTTACACAAACTTTTCTTTTGCACCTTGTACCATTAAGCTCTTTCCAGACAACCAAGGAAAGCACCTGCTACATGAACACTGTTCTACAACTTAAGTATTAAGAAGTCGTATTCTCAGGTCACTATTTACTGTTTCCCCAGCACATTTTCAAGTCATATATGACTGCTTAATGTACACATCAGAAATATTATCTTCTGTTGTTGGAGGCCGTAAAAAAATTATCCTCCAAGTTGGACACTGACAATTAACACTCAAGAGAAAGAAAAATTCTAAATAAACGCAGATGGCCACAGAATCACAGAACAGTTGAGCTTGGAAAGGGAAAACCAAACCAGAACTGCTGGAGACCTACAACAGAAAAGGCAGCTTTCAGAATGGGATGGCCTATGCTAAAAGACTTTCTATCTTTTGTCTATGTTTTTAAGTGTTCATTGAAATATGCTGTAAACCTCAAGATCACAGCCAGTTTCACTTATAAAAACCCTCAAAATATCCAATTTCTAGCAAGCGACTAACTTCTCGGATAGAAAGAATAAGAAGCAATCACTCCGATTCTCATGCCTGCTCAGCAGTGCAATGCTATGGGTGGTACAAAATGGAAATTATGATCTTGAAGTTTCACGCAAGTCTTTAAAAGAGAAAATAACAATTGCAGAATAAATAGTTCATAATTTAAACAAATACTTCTCAATAACTATGAAGTTAGCTGTATTTTCAGAATTGCATAAAGGAATGATGTGGGAGTTGTCTCTGCCCATGGCAGAGGGGTTGGAACTGGATTATCTTTAACGTCCCTTCCAACCTAAATCATTCTATGATTCTATGCTCAGCAATACATAAAAATGCTGCCATTAGATGTTTGTCTAACTGTTTCATAGAAGTATTTAATGATGGACAAACCTTTAACTTATTTTGGGGTTTGTTGCAGTTTTTCTTATATGCACTGCTGCAACTAAAAATATACGAGTCCTGTCTTCTAGATTACAAGCAGGCATGCCAGCCACATATGATGTAATACACAATAAGACAAATACTGTGAAGCTAACAGAGATGGAAAGACTGTTCCTCCAACTTCCAAGCCCCATTCTATTTCTCCAAGTTGCAAATTGCTACCAAGTCATTCATGCAGACACAGGACAAATTTGAGTATGAGGTGATTTCAGAGATGTTCTGCATGTCTGTGTCTAACTGGACAGAAATAGCACAATCATTTTGGCACCACTAACAAAACTAAGATAAGAACTCTCAGCTGCTGCAGATTGTCTTGTATGTATGAAAACTGAAGCTGACAGCGCAAACAAACTGACATGAGCCAAAACAAACTACATGTTCAGTTGATCAGACATCCTTTATTCTTCACAAGATAGCTTCCATGCCAGTTTCAAGAACAGGATGGGTAGGCAGGACCATATCTATAGTAACCTATTATAAAATCTACACAGATGCTTGCTTCTCAATATACATGCTGGATGACATGCATGTTATGCCAGAACATACATTATACACAGACAAGCCCAGACTAACAAACTTCAGATCCTGATTCCTGCCTGTTAGACCTGTCTAGCCATCATTTAATCATAAACATGCTGCAGTTGTATTGTTTTACTGTACATCTCCCTGAGCTATTGGATCTTCAGCAGGAATTATGGTATCAAGGCTCGCTGGTATTTGCCAGGGTATTTGCCCTGTGCTGATAGAACAAAGCAGGCATAAAAGCCAACAAACTTCGGAGTTAAGGGAAAAACATGACTTGAACACAGAACAACTCATTTTCCTCTGCACTCCTAAATCTGCTGCACTTCCTTACAAAACCAGATTCAACAACTAGCTCTTAAGTACTCTGCCTCATACTTGCAAACAGCTCTGCTCCACTGCCAGCTCCTGCTTTAGTATGGACTATTTCAGAGTCACTCGCTATAGAAACTCAGCACCTGCTAGCAGCTGCCGCCTCAAAACTCAAGAAAGCTCAGCAGTGTTCACTTCTGTGAGAAAGAAACCATTTTACTTCCCTAGTTTTCTGCACATGTTCCTAAGACAGAGCAAAAGTCCTGCCAATCAGCTGGTTTGTCTTATCCCTGCATGAGGCAGTTGCTCCCTGGCCCTTCTACCAAAAACAGGCCACAATTTTGAAAACAGGATTTTTTAATTGTGTGTATATAAATAAAAAATACATAGCTGAAAACATGCAACTAAAGTGATAACACACCCTGCAAATTTCTACAACAGGTACAACTGATCAGTAGCTGGTATTTTACGCATTTATTATTTTTGAGAAGAATTTATCACATAAATAAGAAAACACAGACCACAGCAATGGCAAATATTGTGATTAGCATATATGTTACAATATTAACATATATTTGTATGTAAAGATTTAATAATTCTTCCTAATAGTCTACTCTGCCATCAGAGATAAATAACTGCTTCATCATTAAAACATGTAAGCAAAAGACTTGCAGAACATCTGTCAAATATGCTATATAATACCTTTGAAACACCAGTTACTTTCTGTAAAATGCATAAGTGCAACATTTTAAAAGGAAATATTTTAATTGTTTTCACATTTTAACTACAACAGTCTTCAGTCTTAGGATCACACAGTGTTTTCCTCAAAGCAAAGTTAAGAACATACATATATTTTCCTTGTGTTTTTTTCATTTCACATTCTGAACAGTGCAGTCTAATAAAAAAAATTAGCCAGACAGATGAAATAACCTATCTGGCCTACGATAAACTACTTAAAATGACTTTTCTTGAGAATTTAGTCCTTAGTTTATACATCAGCATTCACACACTTAGATATCTAACATACACAGCTGAATACCAGTTGGAATATTAATCAGACCATTAAAAGACAAAAAAAAGTCAAATAAACAGAACCAGAAATCTATCTACTCAATTTAAATGAATAAGAAAGCAGAGCTCTAAGCCAAGTGGAAAACTATATTTTGTCGTTCCATTTTTAGGCTACGTTTTCAGATACAGTAGCCACTTGTCTAAAATACAAGTGATATTTTAACCTATTTTTACAGACTGTGATAACATACAAAGTTTTAAAACGAAATTTCACTGCAGAATTAAGTACAATATTACATATTCCGATACTGCTCAAAATTCACTGGGTTTTTTTCTTACTAACCTCAATTTCCACAGAATTGTGAAACTGACACAAAGTAAGCCACAGAATTTCTAACCTAAAAGGGGAAAAAAAGAAGGATGGAGGAAAAAAATTTACACGTAGCGAAACAGTAGTACATTATGCTCCAAAGTCTTCCAGTAACATTCCTGCTTCGAGGTATGATCTTATTCAGACAAAAACGTAATAGAAAAGGTCTTTGAGAGTACTTTTAGACAAAACATTTCGCAAGAGGGAAGAAAAGCAATTTACACTTAAGGTGCATCTTAAAAGATACCCCAAAGCAGGCAGACAAACAGTAATTTGATATACAGGTACTAATGCATACAGTAAGATAAGCTATAGGTATATCGCATAAAAAAAAAGAGTGTTTCAGGAAAAAGCTATATTCAGCATACAGTTGACAAGATTAATTATAATCACTAAGATTTTATCATTACCTTGGTTTGGAATCAAAGTTCATTATACTTCTGAAGTCTGTTAATCAAGGGCAGTACATGTGTTCTAGTAGCTTAAGACATAAGATACTGAAATCAACTTGACCTTAGAAAGCAGTAAGGTTCAAATCCAGGAAAGGATTTAGTAAATCTAAATTAGGGAGCAGCGTGAGTAGCCACATTTTATACAGTATCTAGGTAATTACAGCAGTTGGCCATTGTGAAGAAAGGGCTGGTAAGAATTTTAAGTAGATCAAGTACAGCTCCTAGAAGCAACACCTTACTCCTTGTGCTATGCAATCATTGAGGGCTGCAGCACACTTTACCTTCTTTCCCACTGAACCTCCACCACTTGCTCCTTCTATTAGAGCAAATAGAAGGAGCAAGGATACTAATGGAACTTGTGATTTGAAGTTTACATCACTGACAGGAAACACAAGAATCTGGTTTCTATATCCGTGTCCAAGGGCATTAAAAAACCCCAATAAATTACAAGTAAACTTTTCTCTCTGCCAGCTCTCTGTAATCCTCAAAGACTAAACCTGAAATTATAAATATCAATTAAAAAAAAGCCCAAAACACTAAAACCTGTATCTAACTCAAGTATGATGTAGAGATAATAAGTTGTATGCTATAACCAACCTTCGTATTCAAGGTAGACTCATTTGATCTGCTCTGAATACTGTCAAACTAGTAAAAAAACATTACTTTTCATAAGCTGAATAAAGTGCATAGTTTCCATGTCACCAGTTTTCAATCCATTTTACAGGCTACATCAACTCTGAACAAACAGAATAATCCTGGATACAACAACGTTTCCAGAATAATTTTTGGCTAACACTATGACAAAAGAAGAGAGACGTGCTGAGAAAGTGAAGACTGTATCTGTCTAAACAGTATTTTCTGCTAAGAAACCAGAAATACATTTTAGGTCACTCAGGAGAATTAATCCTAATTAAGTAAAGCTGTAATTTAAACTGACCCAGTGAATTTGCATAGCATCCCATGCTGCCTCAGATTCCAATTCAGCTTTAATTTAATTAACTTTATTAGCAGAGGTCAGCACTTGTGAAAAAGTGGCTTGTAAACACTTAAGTGATTTTTTGAGGCAACACAACTACAAGTTCCTTCCCTCCTCTTCCTCCTTATATGTGTTCTTAACTTCTCAGGTATATGTGTTTTTGACTTCTAAGCCGTAAGTAAGCTACTCGCCTTTCTCCCCTCTAGCAGAGCTAATTTGCTAGATGCGTAAATGCTAGGGAAGAGGCAGAAGCTCACAAGGAGAGAACAGAAATTTCTGCATGCAGTAAATGCTGCAGTATTTACTTTAGACAATATCAATGTGACACTTTCAATGTGACAATTAACTGAAAGCTGGATCTTTAAAATATACCACTTACTTCTTCCAAATCTAGACACATCCTTAATTGGACCTGGTTCCCAGTCCATTTCAATGTGCAAAATTAACTGACAAAACTCCAAATTACTTGAATCTTGGCTAATTCCAATGGTTTTGTTACTACTAAAATATAGGATCTCAGGTAGGATATTCAAAACAATAGCTCCCAAGGACGAAAGTAATGGCAAGCCATTAACTAGAGAATCCAACTCCTCTTCACTTAGGCTTCAAAATCTCTTGTTTTGATCTTCATCTGAACATTTTAGAACTTCTACTCCAATCTCAAAATGAAAATAAGGCTAATTTTTTTAAAAGCAAGAACTTCTTCATTTAGTATTTTACATTACATGAATTTGCTGAGGAACACCTAAAACGACATTTTTTTTTTTTTTTTTTTTTTTAAAAAAAGAAAAGTTACATTCAGGTGAGATAATGAAAACAGTATCTCCAAATTCCCTGAGTGGGTTGACCGTTTCCATGGAACTAGACCAATTTCAAACAATAGCCATCCAGATTTTATACAGAAACACACTAAACTGATTTTTCAGGCAATAAAATACGTAGAGCAGAAGCAAATTGTTTTACTTCAGGTATTGTGGATAAAAAAATAATAGAAATTTGAAATAAAAATCTAAAAATCAATTCTGCAAACCACCAAAATCATAGATGCAGAAGTATTCTATTTACACCTGGATTTCTCTAACTGAATATTATCATAATTAGGCAGTAATACAGGAAAGACTAAAATGAATCCCAAAGAATAATCCAACAACCAGCAATTACTACCTCACTATATATGTCTGTAAGTCATGTAAATAAAAACTAATCATAATACAAGCAATAAAGCATAAACCACTTACGCTCCTGGTCCTTGCCATGTCCATGTGATTGTATCCTACAAAAAGAAACATGACAGTTGCATTACTTATTGTACTTTCAACTTTTGTTATATTATAGATTGTATAACTGATGACATATGACTAAAAGGTTTTCATGGAGAAAGTGCCCTCTTGGCAAAAGTTCTTAGCCCCAACAGGAATCAGCCTATCTTTTATGTAGCTAGGAAACACTTAGCAAGCCAGCTCTTAAATATATCTATATTAACAAAATATTTAAAGATTCAGAGATTCTTCAAATGCTGTTAGCCTTGGAAAAGAAAGTTATTTACTATAAGCTGATGTTCCTTGATATGCATAGTTCATGTGTATTGTCCAAACCCACCCTGCTTGACCTAGTGTCCCTCAAGGGTCCCTACACTTTACCTGGACCTCCCAGCAACAGATACGAACACTCTGTAACGCTTCTGAAGTGTTTAGGACCTGTGGAGACGACTAAAAGGAAGTTTGCTCAACTGGCATGAAGTAGCAGGACGAGTAAGATCTCATGCCTTACCTCAAACAGAACCTTCCCAATTGCCTTTACTCATACAGTCTAGATCCACCTCCCTGACCCAATAATCAAAAGGGACATTAAAAGACAACTAAACCCAGCAATTTACTCTCAGGCAAGACCAGTAGCACTTTCAGATGGCCAAGATGAGCAGTATATAAAACACTAAGAGAGGACAAATAGCAGCAAAATAAGTAAACAAGATGCAAATATCAAAAAGAAACAGAGATCTGGAAAGGAGTATGTAAAGGTAACAAAAAAAGAATATGACAATAAATGTCATCACATTAACTGTAAGACTAAGAAACAGCATAGAAAGAAACCCGCAATACTTGGAGATGAGATTTAAGCAAAGAAGTAAGGACCCAAGAACCGGAAAATTAGTTCTAAGCCACCGTTCTGACCAACTGGCGAAAAGATGCACAAATCACTAATGGAAAGACAAGAGGACTCTGTAAATTCAGGTTTCTAAAAGATCAGTTCAGAAAGATATTCCTACCAACCTAATGAAAATGTTCCAGTTCAGTTATACGCTATCTCACAAAACCATTCTAGAGAGCTTAAGTGACTGCATGTGCCATGATCTTGAAAAATCAGGTCAAACTCATGTTTTAATTACCACTTAGAGCAAAAGGCTATCACAAGTAAAAATGAAACACATTCTTTTAAGGTGAAAAATACAATAAACGGGATAGATCAACAACTTAGAATAATTCTTTACCATATTTTGGTTGATTTAAAATAGTTGAAAGTCAAAATTTAAATTTTAAAAGTACTTTATGATACATTGACCTTTTTCTATCTCCAGCAATCGATACACATGCATGAAAACTTCTCCATGCAGTGATCTTGTAGAATTTTAAATGTCTATAGTTTTACTTTTAAAATATTTATGGCAATTTTGATGTCTCGCATAATGTGTTTACCTGCAGTATTATCAAAGGTTTTTTTTTTACACAAGGAACTGTCATTTACAAATCTTGACCATTGTGATATTAGATAGCTGGTAATTTCTCTAATGAGAGACTAGATTTGCCATACAGAACAGCAACACAACACCACACGTATCCAGTTCAGCTCTCTAAGTAGCAACAGCGCAGAAGGAGACAAAGAAAAAGTGAGCTCCATAAAGGTACCTTGCCTGGGCAACAGATCACTGAGCAGCAAATAGGTATTTTCAAAATTCAACCATTGTGCTGGCATGACAAACTCAAAAAAGCCACGTGTCTATCAACAATCCTGCGAGAAATTCCCAACATGAATGTCACAGCAGACATGCATGCTTTTTCTTGTCAAATACATCAGGATGCAGCGGTGATGACTGCTACAAATGCTATGTGGTGGAAAATGGGATTCTGGTCTGTAGGGGACTCCTGCCAGCATATCCAATATTTTTATGACAAAACAGCAAGCAGAAGATGAGAAGCAGTATTTTCAGTACCTAGTTTAGGAATCTTTAGTATTTCTCATAGCTACCAACTTATGCTTATGGACAGCATTCACTTTGATACCATTCTGAGTACACTTTGAAACTTTTATACCTAGATAATAAATCCTTTGAACTACGTGGAATTTGTATTTGACACAAGATGACATTGAGAAACACGCCAAGTTTCAATCAGCAGATTGGCTGTGTTCTTACATGCTTAGTCAACCCTGATGCACCAAAGCTGCAAAAAAGATGCTGCCAAACGTCTCATCTGTGGAAGACACTTGGACATAAAAAAACATTTACAATGGCTCTCTGATATTTAAACAGGTATATAGTCTTTCATAATTATTAGCACTCTGACAGAAAATTCAAATGAAGGAAAAGCTGTACACACTAAAATTAGTGTGAAAAAACTGCAGAAAGGATTGCTGTAGAACCTATAGCGACACTAAGGCATTTATTTTCATTAGAATAGAGGTAGTAACTGTCAAGCACCCAATAAGCAAAACAAAACCAAACTAGACAAATCGAAGAAAATCTTGAATTTCAGGTCTAAATAACATATTAAGCCTTACAATTTTTTCTGTTCAAGTACTAAGTTGAGCAACATATTAACATATTACTTGTAAAGAAACAGTGATATAGGATGAGATATATCATCTAACACAAACAGTCACAAGCCCAAAGAAGAAAGGTATTCAGGGGGCAACCCTGACTAGAAGAAGAGTCCTTCAGGGCAACCAGAACTAGGTTTATTTGCTAGAAAAGAACTGAACTGATATCGTGACCTTTGCCACTTGTTTCAATCCACTGCAGAGCAGCAGTACTTTATCTAGTTCTTGAATAGAGTGCAAAGAAAAAGACACGTAATAAGGCGCACACCTAGTACACTCATCCCAGGCTCTGATCTTGAAAAACCTTCCAGAACAGTCAGACTGTTCTCATTTGTACTGTGGAACTCAGAGCTCTGAAGGTAGCTGAGAGCAGGTAGTTCAAGCTAAAAGCTGTGGAGTGACTGCGCAAAATCCGTATTTGGAACCCACCAGGTAAACAAAGATCTTAATAAGAAATTCCTTTCTAAAACTAAAATTATAATACACAGTGGTCAAACAAAATGAATAGGAAGTCAAAAACAAAGCTTGCTAGAAAGCGAATCAAAAAAAGTGTTCTCTCCCTACTCTCTGGTTCTTACTTGCTACCTAACTAACTGTATCCTAAAAATAAACCTTCCCTTTATTATCACATCATACTCCTCCTTCAAACTTTGCTGCAACTCTCCTGCAATCCTCCAACTAATCACACCCTACCACTCAATGCTTAGTGGTAGTAGACCTTAGGGGGTTAGATGATTCCATAAGGCACTGAAAACAAAGCATTTTACAGCAATCAAAAGTAGTAGGAAAAAGTAAAGTTCTATACACAGATCGAGGCCAACTCTGATGGATATCTATATAAATACTCAGTTTCTTTCATGACATTTTGCAGTAATATAAAAATACAAAAATTTTCATTGAAATTGTTATATTTCAAAGTAAAAAGCTCACAATTTCTGTTAACTTTGATACTGTAAACAAATACTATAATTTGGATTTTCCCTGAATATTATTTATGTTGAAGGTCTACTCCAGATTAGCCAGTGTCTAGCATTCCCTAGCCAAGTACACAGTAAAACATAAACAAGACATCTTATAAAGGTGCTGAGGTCCACAACATTATTCTACTATCATTAAGCTAGTTGCATTAATTTGTGACTAACACCCACACAGGAAGGAGGAGCAGAAGCATCTTCCAGCAATAAATTATATCAAGAAAACTCTCCAGGACACACTGCAGTAACAGGGAGTACATAGCAACACAGATCCTAGACAGAAATTGATTTTTGTCTCATTATTTGTACAGCACTTCCAGAGTACTGTTTTAAAGGAGTAGCCTAAAAAGACACAGAAACATTTAAACTGTCTCAGTTAAGACTATTTATATTGCTAGAGGCTTGAAGAATACATACTTAGCCAATAAGCATTTATTAATGCTTTCCAAATTTCTAAATCTGATTATATAACGTAAAAGATTACAGAAGTACCAATTCATTTAGAGGAAAACACCCCTTATTTCCAAATGCACTGCAAGTTGAACTTACCAGTTTGTTTGGATAACGTAAAACCACTGGTTGTACAGGAACTCCAGGAATAAATGCTCCTAGAAGGCACATATAACACATAATTATACTGCATTTTGGTACAGGAGAAATTTATTGCAGTACAGAAAAAAATTATACAATTAATGGGCTGATATGCATAGGAATTAGTTGACAGTGAAAAAAAAAAATAAGATCTGAAAGTAGCCTCAACAGCAATCCAAAAAGCAAGCACTGGAGAATGGTAATGTATACTCACCTTTCCAGCATACACATAAAGAATGCTTCTTATATTCTCTAAACTATGCTCTGTCACTTGCATAAATTGTCATACACACAAGTGAAAGCGAAGTACCAAATTCAGCTTGATAAATCATTAAAAAACCATGAGCATGTGCAAGATAGCTAAGTCAATATATTCCCTGTGGTCGACAGTATTTTTGGTTAAGAAAGTAAGCTTTCTTACATAAAATAAGCTTTCAATCTTTTAGCTGAGCAACATCAATGCATAGAAAATTTATCATCTCTAAAATAACAGAATTAATGTAACTTCTGTTCTGCAGCTATGGAAAGTCTAACAGGGTACTGAACTAGAGCTATTGTACAGAAGTATCACTTCACTTCATATGAAAATCATAGTTCTGATAAACAAGCAGCACAAGATCTGCACCATTTACTAATTATTTTCTTGGTTTCTAGCACAAAGATTGAGTAAACATTAGAACTACCTTGCTCAAGATTTCTCTAAACATCTTTTTCTTATGAAAACAACAGAACTTAACTTAAATGATGTTATTTATAGCAATTTACTAAGTTCTGCCAAATATTATGATTAAAATTAAGACCCAAACAATAGAAGTATACTGTACTCTTAGCATTACATTTCCTTTACAGAATAACTGCCCAGATATAAAAGAAGTAACTCTTAATGGACTATAACCATCTTTAAATGAAGATTGTCTGAATAGGGTCCTGCAGAGACTGGGTTTTTGGTACAGTGATAATTTCCTTTCAGCCTCCAAGAACAACAGTCTAAGCAGCTTTAAAAGAATCTGAAGATGACAAAACCTGAGTGACAGATGACAACATCTTTTAAACAAAACGCGACTAGCTTCCCCCATATAACTAGCTTGTACAAACACAAACCCAAAAAACTGCGTCGTAAGGCCACTCAAGTAGAATGAGGAAAGGCATCCTGAAAGTAGTTACTTGAACAGAGACCTAAAGCAATGTGAGGTGAGAAATTTGGAGGCAAAGAATTTCTGGGAGACTGGATGGACACAGAAGCAGGTTCCAGTAGGAAAAGTGAGACAGTCAAGCGGCAGACAGCGGCATTTACCAGATCGGAGGAGAGGAAGACAGAGTGGGAATTTGAGGAAGAAAGTATGTGGTGCCTGAGGAAGGGCAGGAATTTAGGGCTTTATTGGAGGATTCAGGTTTCAGGTGGAGAGAGAGGGAGAGTAAAGAGTGAAGGAAGTGGATGTTCTCCTAAGCACCACTCACCTAAAAATGAAAGAGCTAATAGAGCAGGAAGAAGAGTTTTTTGAATATTTGCTCAGGAGACAATATTGAGATTCCATCAGCCAAATGAATCAGTGTAAGGAATCACAATGCCTACTCATCGCATGATATTCCAATAAGGATACGTAAGTTGCAAGCAACACAAAATACAAGACACAGTAAGACCAGAACACAATGAACTAGGCTGAAATCTAGGATGAGTCAATGAAGACATTCACAACTGCCTCGTTCACTGCAGCCTCTTCATCCACCATCTCCCTACCTACATCATAAAATTAAGTTTACATTAAATGTTACTGGTTCAGTGTGGTATTGGCATTTCTCCCTACTGTAACTGTGGTTACAGCTGCAATAATGCTCAGTGTTATGCCCTCTACTAATTTGATAAGATAAAAGGGTGATACTAACTGAAAAGAGATTAGAACATGGATATTCAATTAAAAAGTATTGTAACAGTACTATACTGGCAAGATTCTTGTGCCATCTTCACCAGAATGCAACTCAGAAGAGTTTGAGAGGAATTAATCACATACAACACAGTAACAAATGCTGCAGCGGCCTGAAACAGATACACATTGATACCTTAAGCTTTATAGCGTGTCTAAATGCTGCAGGACAGATCCAAATTAAGGAGGCAAGAAAAAAGACAACAAAAAGCAAAAACCCAGTAAGAAACATCATTCCTCCAGCTCATATGCACCTCAGAAGCCAAGCAAAACCCCTGAATTATCTAAAATGTTTTGCTTGACAGTAGAACTACAATCTTTTTGTAACATTAGAAAATTTCTATTTCAATCCCACCCTACTGCAAGATTTTTAACTCAACTTCTGCAACAGCAAGCAAATTGCAATGCAAATGGTGTTCCAGAAAATGAAAATAAAAGAACATTCTATAGAGAACAGGATAATGAACATCATACCTACCAGGCTTGAATGTAATTAGACAGGATCGGTTTGTGCAAGTGCCCTCTGGGAATATCATTATCTTGAAGTAAAAAAAAAAAAAGGTGACTTTTAAGAAATACTTCAATGTGGATTCATTTATAAACACGTATTTTCAAAGCTAACATTAACTGACTGCAGTAAAGAGAGCTTTCAGGGAAAAAACAGTTCAGTTAGATCAAAAAAAACCTGCTTAATAAGAAAGTGAAATTAAGGTCTGTCATAACAGTAAAAATATTTTTCTTTCTGCGAATTTGCCTCTTCCTTGACCTTCAATAATAGTTCTATTTGACTGGAATACTGACAGCATCCAGAAACAGCTACCTGCTTACAGGCTAAGAAAAGGAAGACTTGGCATGTGCACAGACATCAGAATGATATAGGCTGAAAATATCTAATCAGAATTCTAACAAGGCAAAAAATGCTCAAGTTGAACCAAAATCAAAGGAAGAGAGCCAAGAACTGCTGAAATTCTGTTGAATTACAGAACAAGACATTTAGAGGAAATAAATACGTATCATAAGGGGACAAAGCAATGGAGGAGAATTAATATTATTAGCTCTATTGCCCACTCTGGTACTAGCTTGCTAGATATTCTGGAAATCACTTTAGCTCTGCAACTCAGTTTCTTCATCTGCAAGTAAGAACATTTAAAGTGCTTTGAAATCTTTTGATGAAACTTACAACGCAAAAGCTATATATATTTCTGTCACATTGGTTGTAACTGTTTATAATGTTTCTATAGTCCAGTACATAGACATAACCAGTCATAGTAACAATACCATGAAAGACATAATGACATGTTTCTAGGAAACAGAGACATTAGGTAGTCATTCCTTCCTTCCCATTACTCTCTTCCAAGGCACATTATACATAGTCACATCCCAGGTGTAGACACCTCCCCCCGAGCCACTTATTTTAGCAATGTTTTCATCAAGTGGCCCAATAGAGGTGTACTCTGGATATTGGAACATCAGAATTTCTTTGGCTTTCTTGGCCACTCATCTGCAACGCTGACAGTACACCAAAATCTTGAGGAGGGAAAGAACATATAATACTTCCCAGGTATTCTGCTGAATGCCTGAGTATTTTTTTCTTAGATGACTATCTAAACCTGCTATGGTGTGTCCATTTAGTACCACTCAGTCCACTTAGTACTTACTCAGCCTCCCTTTGAAACACACTGCAATGAAAAGCTAGTTTATTGTACAGATAAGACTCTTACATAATATCTTCTTGAAAGGAGGGGTGGAATCCCTAAACCATCTAAAGCATCCCACAAGGAAAAAAAGTAAACTGCATATCTAAAGTTTAGAGATGCCAAATACCATCTGTCACACAGCAGTAGCAGACAGTACCTGTGGCCATTTACCATCAGACTGAGCACGTCTCTTTATCTCTTCAACAGTCTTCCTGCGAGAATCCTGGTCTGACCGAGATACAAATACTGGTCGGATGTATTTGATCAGAGCTGAACAAGAGGGAAAACAGAAACCAAACAAATCACCCTTTATTTCCCTTTTTTTGAAAAAGATTCCCCACTCCCCCTGTAGTCCCCTGGACAAACATTTTGGTAGAAATACATAACTGCTTTACTATATTACACTGAAAACTTAAATACTCAACTGAATTACTGCAGTTTTATTGAAATATTTTCATGAAATCCTGTGAGGAAAACTATTTTCACAATTTTGGCGCTTTGTACTTGTTTGGATTTTCATACACCAATATATATACATCACAAATAATTTAAAACATGAGCATATATATTTTGCGTAGTTCTCTGCAACAAAGCAGTTTACTGTAGCTGACTGAAGCCATTTTGACCTAACACACACACAAAAAAAAATAAAATAAAATCACAAAATCTATAGCCAACCCAGCAAAAGTATCAGGAATCTCTCTATGTGAGCACTTCCAAAAGATGTCCTGTGGGTCAAACTGGCACTGTCTTTAATGCTTTTTTCTTCAGTGATAGCTCAGTTTCACTGTAGATACATCAAAAACATTCCACACATAGATTATGTTATCTTTTCTGGGGAATCAGCATCATTAAAAGAAAAAGCATGCTTGTTTTCTGAGCTGTCACCTGTTTGCTTGTTCCTCATACCAGATGAAACGGATTTCAGGCACTCTCTTCCTGGCTCAGTTGGAAACCTCTTATACATAGCCAGACACAAAATCAACAAGAGTCGGAAATCAATGCACAATACCCTCTCCATGCACGTCTTTCACAAGAATACCGAGGCCCACTCACAAAATAATAAGTAGCATACATACAACTCTTCTGCAGTGCAAAAAAAGCACTGCAAGAAAAGCATCTTCAAATACAATACTTCATGTTTTTATTTAAGTAGGTTGTCTTAAAAAATCTTTCTATCATTTTTGTATCTTAAAATGTTCTTCAAAGGTTCAAGAGTCACTAATCATTAGCCATTCTATTTGCCTAAATTAACAATATAAAACACATTTTTCATATTTCCAACCACTGCAAGATGAGTTCAGTGACACTACTTGTATAATCATCTTTTGTCACAGACTTGCTGCATTAGTGGATCAGCCAGTGCTTAAAGTGTGAAGAAAGAAACAGTATAAGGAATTATAGTCCTGTACTCAGCAAAAGCTGCTGGTTCTCATTATTACCCCACTGGCAGTTTAGCCAGCAACTCATCAAAATCCTTCTATGGTTCCGTGAAACTAAACCACCACACCTTATAGCAAGCTCCCAAGCATTCAGCCAGTCTCCAAAATAACACTTTCATCCCACAAGCTGCTGAAGCTTGGGAGACAGTACATCAGTGAAGAGTTACCACAAACTTCCTTTTCTTACATGCCTGCTGTTAGATGATATCCATAGAATAATACCCAGCAGGGGAGAAAAGATCATCATGGGTCAGCTGGAGTTACTGCTGTGGGAAGGTAAAAAATACCCCACCCAAAACCTAAAATCCCAAAATAAACCCCAAAACAACCATACACAAAATAATAGAAAAACTAAATAAAAAAAAAGTACATGCAATTAAAAAAAAGCAAAGAAAATCATAGTTGATTTCATAATTCTTCCTGTTGCTTCTTAGTGATGCTAATCCTGAAAACCACCATCATCAAGTAAATAAAAGCAAAAAAACCTCAAACATCATCTCCCTCAAGTTTCTTTTACACTATGCCCAAATGATGCCATTCAGGTTACTTCAGGTCAAGGAATGAACAATATAATTCCAGAGCTCTGAGGCTCTTATCTGAGGATATGCTGCAAGCAGTATCTTCTTTATAACACACAAAATTAAACAAGCAGATAGATTTTACTTAGGGCAAGTATGACAGAAACATCAGACTGTAGATAACGCACTAATTTTGAGTCTCTAACCACTAACGTGATCTGTATTCGAAAACTGGACAGGCTAGCAGTGCTCATCTGGGAGCTTTACTGTTCCAACCTTCTTAAAAGCAAGCTACTGCAATGTTACCAAGCTCCAGAATAACAAACTGCAAATTACAAGTGGACACCATCACAAACAGGAACAGAACCAATGTGCAAAGAATAACTATTATGGTATGTTGAAAAAGAACGGAGACAACTGAAAGCTTGGTTTCCTACAGACATGTCCTGCCTGTCAAGTTACATGACACCAAATAGCCTGCAAGGTAAGTTCTTTTTTATCTGTTGTGGTTCAGATGCTATTTTCATGCATCATCTTTCTTTCAAATACGTCTGAAGCAATCAGTATTTCAATCCACCACATCAAATCTTAATCGAATAGACAGAGTGATTAAGTCTGACTTCCTTAGAGATCAGACTGAAAAGCTGACAGAACTCTTGTTCTAACATTAAACAGTAACTTGAGATCCTATAAGACACCAAGTACAAGGGCCTCAGTGGCTAAGTCCAACAATTTAAGTGAAACTGAAACTCTCCATCACCAGTAAGAAGCTGATAGCACATACTAAGGGAAGACTAGCTCTGTACTTGCCTTCCATAACCACTTTTGAAAACTGCATGAGGCTACACAGACCTTCACTTTCATCGCATATTTTTATGTTCAGTAAATAGACAGGAATCTGAAAAGTCAAAGGTTGTACCAAGTTGATCTGTGCAAGCAGTAGTCAGGAGCAGGGCAAAAGGTCTGTAAAGAGAAGCTGAGAAACGTAACAAAATAGGCAGACAAAATGAGACTGTGGTCAGAAACTAAACTGAAACACATGAAGCCTGGACACCATACTATAAGACAGTATTTGAGGTAAGGAACAGGCACGACTAGAACAAAACCAGGGCAGGAGCAAAAAGATCCTGAAATTGCTTCAGACAGCCTGTATACTGAGCAACTAAAGGAAAGAAGCAGAACTCTGCCATATGCTTAATAAACTGAACATTATCTTAACCTTCTCTGCTGTCCAAGACTGATTTTAACTGGATAGCGAAGAACACAGCTTAAGTATTCAGAGCTGCTGAAAAATGTGCTTGCCTATCTCCTCTAACTCTGTTAAAAACACCCTTAAATTATAAATACTAGTGGGTGATGGCAGACAATCCCTCAATTCACAAACTGACCTTGCCAGTGTCATTATTATAGCTTCTTCTCTAGCACTGTGAGTCCTACTTGTTGTAGCCACTCTTATCCACAATTTCAGCTCATTATGAGTAGTCCTGAAGACAGGTGACATGCTGTACTGCACGTTCTTAGGCAGATGCCTGCAATTTAAATACTACTGCCAGTAATACATCAAATCCTCTACCTTACAGGGCAGCCAAAATGCCACAGACATGCTAACCAATGGAAAGTGGCTCTAGCATGAAACAGTCTTTAAGATTGCAAAAATTCAGTATTGCTTTAATTAACACAGGATGGCAGCTGATTTCAGAACTATAATTCCCATGCAAACATTTAAAGCACCAGCTGATGCATAAGCAAAAAAAAAGTCTTTCTGATGAGCTGAACACATATATCCAGTGCCAATGAACTTCTCAGGATAACAGGGAAAAATAAAAGGTATTTCACCTCTCTATTTCCAGGCAAATCAGGACATGACATGCTATTTAATCTAAAATAGAAGGAAGTATTGTAACAAATGATTTAAATTACACTTGACAGTTACAATCATATAGTTGACAAAGCTATACTGTCAGCATCACCACTAGTCTACAAGGCATCAGAGAACACAAAAAGCAACTGAATTGCAGTATGGAACTAAGTACCGTTCTCCTAAAATGCATCCATAGACACATTTTTGAGAAGGCAGTTACATTTCCACCACTGTAGGAACAACAAACAGTCTGACAGATCTGCTGCAAGAGTTGAGAATGCTGAACCTGAGGCTTTTACTTGGGCTCTCCCCTAAACACCACAAAATCCCACCAGTACAAACTGATTCCATTTGACATAGAGGTAGGCTGTGTAATATAGGTAGACTGAAAGTAAAAAATTCCTCTGTAATATTTAAGTCTTGATTTTTCCCACTATGTGAAAAAATACAGCTCATTTTTTTTAAACAGCAGTTGTCCTCTTCTGCAGTCTGTATTTAGGGCTTACAGAAGGTTAAAGGTTGAAAAGCATTATCTTGGGCTAGTTTTTAAGAGCTGCCTTACTTAGATGAACATGCTCACAAAGTCTTGAGCTCATACCTTTTCTAATGAAGTAATATTAACACGAAACCTGCTCTTTTCTGGAGAGAAGAAAATATATCTGCAAAGGGCTCAGAAGTCTTCTGAAGATTACGGGAAGAAAAACTACTGAAGTTCTACGACTTCCTGTGTATACGTGGACACAAAGATCTTAAAACGGAAAAAAAAAGCCTCAAACCTCCAAATAACAAACATAAAGTTATATCAATGCACAAAAGTCAACCAAAATTAAGATCTTTTCTACCTGGAGTTATATCGTTCTTACAGAAGTAATGTTATTGTAGACATGGTACTCTGCATGAGAATTTTAAGTTAGTGATAGTATCTTATCAGAGCAACCGTTATACACAGAAAGATATATTTTTCTGACCCAAGTCTGAACTAACCACTAAAGCTAAATATGTGCCAAGAACAATTTCTTTGAGCTTGGCTAAATGCTTAGAAGATGGACTACCTCACAGAAGAGATACCAAGTATTCCTGGTATAGAGGCAGTAAAGTTCTGTGTTTCCAAAGAGAAAGGCAGGAAACATGCAGTCTGTAGGACAAGGAGAGGTCAGGAGTGGGAGGTAAATAACCACTGTTCTCTTTACCTTTAACAAAAATAAATTACATGGCATTTGGCTTGGTCTTTTAAAATGTGATCTACTTCCTTCAAGGACTTCTTGAGGGACAAAGACCCTTTTCATACCAGAAAGTCTGCTGTTTGCTCTCACACCTGCAATACCTGTATAAGGGCATGGCTGTATGTTTAGCTTTCTGCTGCCACTCTAGGAAGTATTTTATGAGGGCAATTTTGTTGGTTTGCAGGTTTCCTATACACTGTATTTTGTAACTTCCATAAATGATATTAACTGGGATGCTGAAAAAAAAGCTGTTTTACACATTCCAGCAACAGTTTAAATGAGAAGTAATTGTTACTTGATCTACAGTAAAAAAAAATCCAATGAGTCCAGGATTCCAATCCAAACAATAAGGACATACCTATAATACACAGGTGACAGTGCAACTATTTTGAGTGTCTCCAAGAAACCTCCTGCGAGGACTAAAATATTGCAGGACCATCTGGGCATGTACAGCCTGAAGGAAACACTGAATTTTGAAATGCAAGTTTTTAAAGGAGAGATAAGCTTGTCAATAACTTCAAGATGCTCCTCAGACTCAAGGCAGGCCACAATGCCAACATAGCACAGGATGTTGGCATTCAAGTTGGTGACCTTAACAGTGTCTCAGCTGCTGATTTACAAGTGTATAAGAGAAGAAATCTGTGATGCCTACACTTTGCAGCAGGTTTTTCCAAAACACATTTCAAGGACTGTTTCAATGAATCTTTAAGTATTTAAATGAAAGATCCTCAATGAAGAACTATGGGTCTACCACAGTTCTTGTCCTCATGTGCTTTGGAAGGGGGTGGTGCAATTAGGGTGAAGAACTGGAGGATTAGGTTGCATAACAGAGCTGGTAAGTAATTCAGCATCTTTCAAGTCCAGAGATAAAAACATACCCAGCTACCTACTAAAGCATATGTACTTCCTACCAAATTACTTATTTCCTGTCTTTCAGTCATGATGCTCAAGGAAGGCCTATAAAGCACTTTCAAAAGATGAGCTTGAACAAGAAAAATCCTAAGTTCACTAGATGTAGACAAAAAGTCTACAACAGAATTGATAGATTTTACAGCACAGTATGATTCTCCCTTCCCCTACAGTTTTCTGCATTCTGCCAAGTAAAAACGACCTCCTCTCCCCTTTACAAACTTAAGCTAGCATACATCCACATTCATTTCACAGGTACCAACTTCCTCTCTTTTTCAGAGAGTGAGGTTACAGATTTGAGAAGTTGCTTAAAGTTTAACTTACCACCTTAAAATTAGTTTTTAAAAGTTCAGACCACAGATAATGTCTGAATCAAAAAAGTTGTTCAACAAAATCTCCACCAAATCATACTTACCGGCAAGTCCCTTTTCCTTCTTAAGGAAGCACTTTCGCAGTAGCATGGACCATTTCAGCAATGAAAAATAACTTTTATTCAGGTTGCTTTACCAGCCACAAATAAGACAGTGAAGTTTAACTGTCCAGAACTTACGCAGAGAGCTCACCCTGACTTGCAGTGGGGTGCAACAGACAAAATAGGAACGTTAAAGGAACTGGGCTGATAAATGAACTGACCTAAATTCTTCAGCCAATGTAAGGTATAACATATTCACAGATGCCATCTTTCCTGGGCTGCAGACTTTTCACTAAAGTTGTCCAGCCAATTGCACTTCTCTATCCTACCAAAACCCTGGAAAGCCACTGTGCAGAAATACTTGTACTCCAGCATCATGGTGGCATGACCCATCTATTCTGGCATTCTCTACTTATCAGATACTGACTATTTTTGACTATCACAGAAGTCTTGTTCAAATTTGGGCAAGTGGTTCCACCTCAGTTTGTTATCCGTGTGTGTGCGCCAAGTGGGTAATTTTCTTCACTCCTGACCACTAACTGAAAAGATCATAACTCTTCTGTCAGAGCAAAAGAGTGTTTTTTTATTTTGTGTTTTCTTTTCTTTGTTTTCTTAAAAAGGAGGAAGTTATCGGAGGATTCACAAGAGCGTCTGTTTCTGAAATTGGACTTTGTGGTCCAGGAGAGCTGCTTTCAAGTTAGAAAGCAATAAAACACTTATACACAAACACACTTGTGGAATGCTTCCAATCCCATGAACAATGGGCTTTTAATTATCAAGACTCAGAAGTGGATCAAAAGCTTAATACTGCATGACTGGCAAACTAAAGTTACAGTAATACCAACAGCTGTTTCAGAAACGTATTAAAGCACTTTTTACTTATCGTGGTAACCAGTTAGCAATAAGAACTTTTTGTACCTGCTAAAGCATCTGATCCCTTTGGTATACAATGCCTAACGTCCTGATAAACATCAGCATTTTTTCAAAAAGCCAACTTTTTTATATCATATTTGGATATTCTGGATGAAGATCTACTCATCATCCAAAGTCTTCATCCTTGGAAATTATCTTCAAATTTCCTCTGCTGTTTCATTTTTTACACGCTGAAGCCTGCTCACAGCCTTAAATGACTGTACTTTATTTATTCAAAACTTCCCAAAAGATTTTGAATGGCCATTAACGACACTCAATTAAGAGATAGCAAGGTTAGAATTATCAATGGCTGGCTCCAAAATGTCACAAATTTGAACGATTTACAAAACTGAAGAACATAAAAAACAATTCTGACCTTTCAGGCATAAACTTTAGATGAACATCTAGAGAGCTGAAAATTCACCACACAGTCCAAGGAAAACATGACCACTTTTTCACTTATAGCATAAGAGAAACATCAGTGGTCCAATAACATGAAATACATTTTTGTGTGTATGCAGAGAAGTCCAAATCAGTGGAATGAAAATACTAGATCAAAGGAGGACAAGATAGTCAGTACTATCTGCTTCATAGAAAATCTCTTTCAAGCAACAACATAAATAGAAAAATAAATCAACTTCATTCCACTGGAAAGCTTTCACTACATTTTAAGCCAAACTAATCATTACAGTGCTTGCTTACCCCTCTGTTAAGGTCCGTTTACTTTAATAACACAAACTGCTGTAATTAATGTTGCTCATATAAAAGTATTCCTCTTAAAAAAAAAATTTGAGCTCTGAATCCCAGTTATTACCTCTGCCATGCATCATTTCCATGGCATTTTTCTGAACATTTCATAAGGGACTACACAATTTTTGTAGCTGCATGACATAAAGTTAATGCAGCTATACAGGACAAAATACTCATTTACTTGACTGTACTGTACATTCCAGTAATACTCAATCAAATCACTATACATAGTTTTCTGCAGTTTCTGTTCTTCTGTAATTGGTCTTGTTCTCACATGAACAAAACCAAGCGAGTAATTTTTAAAATTTATTACAGTAAGTCTAGACTTTCAATTAAATCTTTTAAAAGTTACCTTAAAATTAAACTAAGTATATAGGAAATAGTATTACTACTTGATATACGTTATTTGTGCTATGTTCAGTGTAACGACAACCTCCCTGTCCCTACAGATTCTCCTCAGGCTTCCATACTAGTCCCAACTGAATTTATCACGCAGGAAAGGTAAGCAGCAATTTCAGCATTCCATCAAATGCCGTTCTGCCATTTCATCACATTTGAGTAACACAACATGGCCTGGAGTTACTTCATCTAGTTTGGGTCCTCCAAACAGTCCAGATGCAAGTAAAGCGGAGTTCCACATGAGAAAGAAGATAAATCTGTCCCTACTTCTGTAGCTGGGGAGTCTGCATCAACCTATACTATACTAAAGTGTCAACACACAATCTCACAACAATACCTTCTTTCAGTATTGGACAAGGGAATTAATTTTTTTTTATCTTCACACTATGTTTGTATATATTTGTCTTTAAAAACACAGGCCTACAACCTTTTTATTCAAAGCATCTAAACGTTTTTACACAGACTTTTTAGCGCCACAAACCTTCCCCAAACTATTAGTCAGATATTCATTTAAACATGAGATACAGCTACAGTTCTGGCCTGAGCTTTATCAGAGACACCTTTATGTCAAGAGATTCCCTGCATGAAGCCTCCAGATGTAATTCCTCACCAGAAGCCAAGACACAGCCACAAATGACTTTGTCCTTAAAACCATGTCGTCTAATGAAATTTTAGGAAGATGTCAGCACTAATAGCCTGATTCCACTTAGATGCAGACGAACTCAAAGCTTTTGTTTACACAAGGCCAAAGTAAAATCGTCTGCTCTTTTTACACTACACAAAAAATCTGCACAATGAGAAACAGGAAAATTCTTCGAACTTTGATGGTCCCTAGATATAACATGGTGGGTTTCTTCAAAATGCTTCCCCACAGACTTTGGTTAGAACTCTACAAGCCTAAAAACTCTTACACATTTCTTTGGCACAGCTGCACCAAAAATCACAGGTCTCTCTCAAGCCTTTGTGAGCATCTACATCGACAATTCCAAATATAGTAACCAAAACTCTACTGACTTGGGCATCTGCATTTCTTATCACTAAATCTGACTGCACAACAATCTGCTCTTGCTCATCTCTCACACCCTACCCAAAACAAACTTATTGATGCATGAAGGACTAGCAGCACTCCCTAAGGCAAGGTAGCAGAACAGACAACATTTCTAAAACACATTTCTGGGATGGCACTATAACGCGCACCAAGAAAGAACTTCCTCTACAGGCTCACTCTTTGCTTCTGTAGCCCAATCCTAACTTGCTTTTCTATTTGTTGGGTCTTAAAATGCTCCAATTTCACTGCAAATTTAACTGAGTTCTGTAGGATTGTTTTGACTTTGCACAATGATCCAACTCTGGAAAAAGGGAAAAAAAAAACACCCCCTCAATTTTTTTATATTGACATTCAAAGTAAGCCAGTAAAAAAAATATTCTCACCATACATTAACATTACATTTGGTTTTCCAGTAATAATTTTTAACTGTTCTTAAAAAAAAATTAATTATCTACCAACTTACTTCCCCAAATAGGAATATCTTTGCTTTCTGCTTTCATCACAATGGAGGCAAACGTCATCGTTACAGGAATGGCATCAAAGTAGGAAGAATGTGGAGCCACAGTTAATATTGCTGCTTCTGCCGGCAAAGCCCGTCTGCCTTTTACATTTATCCAGTGGAATCCACCAGCAAGCCACATCAGTCTCATGATTGCTTTCAGTAAAATATCCACTATCCTGTAAAGAGTAGAAAAAATAGTTATGCTGCCACAGGAATGCCTTAAAATAATGGAAATAAAAATGTTACATTTATAAGCACAACAGAGTACAGACAGGATATGCTGCTTAAACAGAGCAGGAACGTTGCATAGATGTTTTGTTGTCTCTTTCTCAGTAGATTTGAGATCATTTTCAAGGTAAGATGCCATTCAATTTTATTTCATGCCTGAATATTAATGCTTTTTAATCACAATAAGATTAGAATTTATCACTAAATTAATTTTGATTTAGACTATGACTGCTGTGTTCCTTCTGCGCAATGTCTAATAATGTTTTCTAGTAACACCCAAAAAACTAACAAACTGAGTCCTGTAAAATGCTATCAGGATATTGCTAGAATGCAACAACTCTGATTCTTGGACTCGAGTTTATCCAAATAAAATAGTAGAACTGTGTTGGACAGAGATTCTCATGAGAATGCCTACAAAACATGTCAGGGAGCTCCCGCAATATTTTACTTTCTTTCCTTTTCCCTTTCTTCTCCTGAAGTGATCTGGTGGGGTTTTTTCTGTGGGGCTTGGTTTTGTTGTTTTTTCAAGCTGTCCAACAGTCACGAAAAGATAAACATTTACTCTTGAACCATTAGGGTGCAAAAAACAAACACCCCAAAATGCTATAATCACAGGGATTGAAGGCTTGAGAGCAGGGTGACACTGACAAAAGGATGTAATAGGGGAGGGACAATCTGAAAAGCTTCAAAATAATTGTGTGCAAGATCAAAGGCAGTCCATTATTTCTTTAGTCATTATACCACTACCATTCCAAATGAAAGGTAAAGTGACATGCCTCTGTGATTCCCATCCTCTTTCCCTCCTGTGACATGAAAACTAACCAGCTTACTTCATACTAGTGCCAGCTCCTAATTTTAAAGTTCTCTACAGAAGAGGTGATACACTCCTCCTTCCTCGCTCCTCTAACAGCAGTTTTCATGGGTGGGTGAACACCACCTTACATTGTACCTTAATTAGCATCCCAATATCACAAAGCAACCACAGACATTAATAAGCACCAAAGCATGGGGCAAGCCCTCAGAGAATCAACTGAAGTTTTGTCAATTCATCACAGAGTGGCAAACAATTGAGGGAAGCAGTTTAAAAAAACAATTTTGAATATGAAATCTAGGCACATTCCATAGTGTCTATCTTCATAACAAGAAGCTGACATTACGAGAATAACTGAAATTGAAGGATGTCACAATGAAGGTTCATACTGCATCCTTAATAAAGATAAGAGGTCAGAAATTATCAGTTTTTCTCCCTGTAAACCTCGGGTCACCTGGTAAATCAAACAGTTAAGGTATTTTTAGTTTCTCATTTGAGGAACGTGTTTAAATAATATAGTTTCTATATTTTTCTTTTGAAGAGAAAAGCAGGTCTGTGGGACAGATATTCAGGTATTTCCAATCTTCTCCGTTTCAAACTGCTGAACTAAAAAATTATTCTCTCAATATTTCACATCAGTGACTCACTTTCGCCACCAGGAGAGAGGCTTTTCAAGCTCTTGCTCCTCAGGTCCCATTGAAGCAATGAATGCAAAAGGCCAGGCCAGCAACATCATAAAAGCAGCAAAGAAGAGTCGGATAGGAAACAGAGTCAAGGTCATGAAGGCAATCTGCAAAATCCAAAACAAATGTATTATTCTAACACAATCTCTGACTGAAAAAGTCACCAATTCCTCAAAACCGACCTGAACTCTTAACTTAAAAAAGTCATGTTAAAACCAGCAGAAGATACTCCATAATAATTTGTTCGGAATTGAAGCAAGCATAACAATTTTTTATTCACAAGTCTTACTTATAGTTGAAACAGCGCACTTTGATGCAGCCTTAGCTTTCCACAGTTCTTCAGACCCTATGTTTGTCTGTGAACACATCCGCATGTTCTTCTTCCTTTCTACAGCCTCACATTAAGTAAATATTTAGCATGGGTGTGTTGTAAACCTCACTGCACTGTAATCATTCAGTCCATCACAGTAGCTCCCAGCCAGTGATGTTCACTTCTTCGGCAGGGTGCATTCACATGGCAATGTACTGGCCAACCCGGAAAGCTCTAACAGGACTGGGCAGGCACCAGTTCCTCTGTTTTATGTTCTTGGAACCAGAAGCTGTGAGGAACCACTGTGCAGATACACCTCTGGAAAAACATTCCGACATGCATACGAGTTTACGTTCCAGGCCTGTGCTACCAGGCACAACTCCCTGGAAAATCAGAGGTTTTCAAGAACTTATCCTCCTCTGGGAAGCCATGGTGAACCTAGTTGCTTCCTGCACCTCCTACCAGCACTTTAGTTCTTGGAGAGCCCATTCCCCGCCAGTCAACCCTCAACGTGTCATGCTGGAACTTCTCCCACAGCCTTTTGAAGAATTGCCCAAAAGCAGGGCCTTTCCTGAGCTGTCTGGAGTTGTTCCCAACTGTCCTTCAGAAAACACAACTTCGTCACAATCTGTGCAATGATAACACTTGCTCTAGGAAACAGTTCCAGAAGGAAAGAGTCCCAGTTTTCTCACTCAAAGGACAAGTAGAAAGTAAAAAAAACCTCTCAAATTGGAGAAGGGTACAGCTTTAAATGATTGGTGCTGAGAAAGAGGGAACTGAAAACTGTCTGAAGCTGCACAGAGGCTAGCAGAAGATGAAGACAACACTGTGAAACAGAAGGGTCATGTAAAGAAAGAGAATCTAAAAGGAATAGATATTTAGATATTTAGATGTTCACAGGTACATCAGATGAGGTCAAAAAGTACTTTTCACCATTGCAATGGCTGGTCATGGATGAGTAATGAGGCATAAAGTGCTGTCTCATGTTGTACTTAATCTGATGCACCTACAGGTTGCTGGGGAAAGCATTATTCATATTCTACTTCTCTTCCCTGATGTAGATCTAGTCATTATACAGCCCCGTTTTCCATTGATTAATTCCTGCTTCATTTTACCTCCCAAAACAGCTCAACAGCCAACTCACCCCATAGCTGCTTAAATATGTAGATCTAGGGCAGAAGCAGGGAACACATAGCAGAAGAAAAGCCTAAGCTACCAGTTTCAAACGCTAAGCTACCAGCCCACTGCAATGGCAGATTTCACAGTGATAGTTCAGACTGGCACCATGATCTCATAACGACCACAGTCGTATCCCTCAAAACACAACTCCAGTCCCTGGGCTGATTCCTTCAGCTTGCAGAATCAAAAGAAAATTTTTTTTTTTCTTAATTTCCCAGATGAATGAATTCAACTTCCTAAACTGGCAACAGTCAGATGGGCACTGAAGTCACACCAACTCAAGGAACTCTGCATACATAGGCAAGGCCACCATGTCTGGCAGCAAATAGTATTCACCTACAAATTGGAGAAGACAGAGCAGCTGCCTTCTAGGCTCCTAAGATGAGAAGGACCAGCTCTCAAGAAAAAAAAAGGGAAACAAAACGCAGGAGAGGACAGAATCTTCTGGGATTCACACCCTCTCCTTCCCACTCCTCAAAGTCTCTTCCTATAGTAGGACAGAAAAGAATTGACACATGACTGGTAGCGAGCTATCCAGTCCTTTGAAACTCTGTAGCAATCTTTTGTATCAAGATCATTTTAGAGCCACATCACAGAACGGAAATAGTAGTTGCATCCATAAGGTTGTGAAAGATGGCTTAAACGTGTAGAAAAGGCCTCTTACTCCTCTGTGTCCAGAGTTAACAGTGGTGGAAATCACCAGCAAGAGGTAATTTCAAGTATACAGGTGTACAGGGTTTGGCTGTAACACTAGGCTCTTTTACAGCAGGTGGTAATGCAGTACCTGTCCACACAAAAAAGTATGGTAGGAAAGGGAAGCATGTTTGGCCCCTAAAGAAGGTGAGGTATCAACAAAAGATACTAACACTTGAAAAGCAGTTTTGTCTATATCGACATTAAGACACCTTCCTCGATAAGTAAGCTTCTATCCCATAAAACCTAGGTACAGTAGGAGTGTCAGAGTCAGACAAGAAAACAGAGAAGATCCTGTCCCCAGTCGCTGCTGTCAGAGATCAGAATGCAGGAGACATACACTTCTGGCCTGACCTGGTACAGACTTCTTATTTCTACATATACAAGACATTCACCCAGACATGTTTTCTATTAAAATTAGCATATAGAATTTGTAATAAGTTATATGTAAATATCTGCAATTTGAGAGATTTAAAAAACTCTAACGGTCCATGCAGAGCTGTACCTTGGGAGTTTCAGCTCATGACTGATTTTCTCGAGAGGTCTTTAACTACAGCTCATTTAACATTTGTCGGTCTGCAGGAACCTATTTAACTTTCCAGAATTTGATGCATATGCTGTGACACAAACAGCAGGAATGGAGAGGATGGTCTTAGAGCTTGTAACAGAAGGCTGCCCTGGGAAACTGCATTCTACTTTTCTGTCAGAAGGGCTTCAATCTGATGTACGGCAAGTCACTTAAACTAAATAGGTATCATGTTCTCCTCATGTAGAGACTCTGCATTCAGATTTGAGTATGAAGTTACAACGAAGGTATAAAATATGAACTTAAGTCCTTTTTTTAAGTTCTCCAAAACAACCAGGTCCTACATATGTAAGCACGGAGCAAGAGAATCTGAGTACCTCTGTTTCTTCTTCAGTATGTCTCTGTTTGCTACCTTGAAAGTACTGTACCTCTCATGAACAGAGAAGCTGAAAGATAGAGACTACATCACGCCCCACACTTCCACTTTCTCCTTGTTGTCATCCCTAGCCTCAATTCATCAAAGATCGCAGTGAAAGAGCTAGCAATTCACCCCTCAATAAAAGTCTTATTACCCTACTTTCCCACTCTGCAAGTTCCCTGACTGACACAATCATGGAGATAAATAAAGGAGCAGAAATTTTCATATGCAACTAAGCCAATCTAACAGACCACTGCTGCTAAAGAGGGTGGTTCTGATCACTGTCTCATCAATGCTTCCCTTGAGTTGTCTCTAGCACTTATCTGAGCTTGCAATGAGCCAATACAGCTCATTAGGGTGAAGAAAAGCAATCCCAGGAAAACAAAACAATCAGAATACAGAAAAACACAATAATCTGCTGGTTTAATGAGCCAAATAAGCTCACTAAAGCAACACCAGCACTGGTGCAATAAAAAGGCCAGAAATACTGGAAGTAAGGGAAATGGTATCACATTGGTTTTAAGTGGCAGGAATACAAAGGTAGGAACACTTTGTGACAGCTCCAATAATACTCCTGACTGTTCTGCAGAGGTAAATAGCATCAAGAGCTTTTACTTGTATTATAGATGCCCAGATGTTGTTATGATAAACAAAATTCATGGTTAATGAAATTATGTCTGTCTACCGGAAAGAATCTTTTTATTATAATACTTCAATAAAACAGGTAGCTTCAAGAACAACTGCCACCTTCAGATAAGGGTGAAATAACCATAATTTCTACAGGAAGCATGAGACTCAATTCTCAAATAGCCTTACTGCTTTCATACTCCTGTTGTCTCCCAATTTTTATAGAGCAAATAAAAGATGGTGTGAGCAATTCCTTGGCACTCAAATGGATTTCTTTTTTTGTTGTTACTCCTCTTTGTGGTTGTTTTGTCCTTTTACTTTCTACTTTTTTCTTCTCCACTCCAATAGTCTCAAGCTTAAATATTCTAAAATGCATTTACTGTGGGTTGTATTAATGAGCAAAAAAAGCTAATCTAACCTCTTGCAGAGTGCAGGATGAGTGAGGGATGTGGAAGTAGTGAAGGCAATGGGGTTATCTGACAGATATCAGCAAAAGACAACAGACCGTGAGACAAAGCAGCCTTGTGTCTCAAGTCCCCTGTGCTCATCAACTTCTTTACGTACCTCCAGTTCCCACACATTCTTAACCTTTCTCGACAGGCTTTGCAACCCCAGAACTCACCCCGGTTAGATACACAGGGCAGACAGAAAACCTGTGACACAACAGGCACCTACAGCTGAACAGGAAGTGAGTTCATCTCTTATATTTCATACTAAACCCTCAGTAACAGGCCAGGACCGCACGGAAGAGAACGCACACTGCTATGATTGACTGTAAAGCAGCCTTCCCATTCAAGAGGTCTCTCTTTCTGAGAGAGCAACATTTCTCATAACTGCAACAGTTCCACAGCTCTTTAGCAGCCTCCATCCTCAAGCACGACTTTTTTTTTTTTTAATAAGCAAAGAGATTAGGAGCGTGATTAAGGTAAAGAAGAAAATCTATCACAGCTCTGTATGTCAAGTTGTGTGCTTTTTCCTCACATAATAAGACCGCAAGAAAGGTTGGATTAAACTAGAACTGTGCCACTCTACATCAATAAAAGATCGTTCACTTAAAAAGCAAGACAGAGCCACAGGCAGGTGAGGCTCTTCCTTTGGTCTGCATACTTAAAGAACTACAGAGCTTTAAACACATCTTGCAGTTTTCACTGAAAATAACAAATCATTGAAATCCAGTGACAAAGCTTGTGTCTCACACAGATGTACAGGGCAGCCCACGCAGAAGGCAGGTATCTTCTCTGACCACTCAATTAGCCAGTGAAGTGGCTAAAGGCATGCTAGGACTAACAGCAAATCAGCAATACCAGAAGCGCATGAGAGATTCAATACTGTAAAAACTGTGAAACTGGTACTCCGCCCCCCCCAAGAGCATTTTTAAAATTCCTTCTAAATAACCAATTCGAAAGTGACATTAAAAAGATGCATCAACACTGCAAAATAAAACCTTGTTATTTTTATAATTAGATACAATCCCAGTCCATATGAACACATGCTATCTTTGCTTCTCTCTGCTCCCTGAAAGACTTCTACCTCATTAATTACATAGAAAAAGTCTTCAGGAATGAAGTAGGGTTATAAGGAAAAGAAATCATTACAACTATGTGATTGAGGAAACTCTACGTATAGACTGAATAAGGCAAATGACACAAACCTTTTCTCCCTTTTCCCATCCAAACAACAATTTATCAGCAACCACTGAATTCAGGATTTAACTGTAATCATTCTGGCAAACTCTTAATTGAAAAAAAGCAAAAACCTTTTCTGCTAAAGTTTACCATTAAATCCTTGGCTGTCAAAGACTCAACATGAATCACATCCCGATGTTCTGTAAAGCAGGTCATACATGCCTTGCGTTAAGTATCTGGACAGCAACAGGACAACACAACAGTGAGCTTCACTCAGAATGTAAATTAAACTAAGATTGGATCTAAAGCACCTTTATCTGAAAGGTTCAATATTATCAGATCTTAATTTCCACATTGATAGGCACTCTAGGCTGTTAGGCCACCAAAACCAACAGCTTTAAGGAAATTAATTATTACAATGATGCAAGCAACAGAAATGGTCAAGCCTTTATTAGGCGAGCCTCTAATGGTACTTCCTCATCCAGCAACTGACCCAGATCTTACGGAAAGCCTAAGACAAGGGCCATGCACTCTGAATATCCAACCACCTCTGGCTCACCCTGCGAGGTGAGTGAGGCAGTGGCACAGAGTGGAAAATAATAAAGCTATGCAATTGTAAATTTGCATTCTAATACCAATTCTTGTCAAGCTGTGCTACCTGTACAAGACGTAAATTATACCACAGGGATTATTCACCCAGGGGCCAAGCTTCAGGTGGACGGGATGCCTCGGCCCAGGCATACCATAACTTGGCACTGTAAAAGCGGCTGTTTTTTTTAAACTGGAGGGTGTGGGGGGTGGGGGCAGGGGATAACAATCCCCCGTTTTTTTTTAGGAAAGCAATTGCTGTTTTTTCGGAAAGCAGCGATGGGGCAGCTGAAGAACATGCCCCACACTACAGTGGTCCTTGGCCTCTCGTTTCAGGGCACCCCACCCCGGGTACGGCACCCACCGCCCCCAGTCTCGCGGCCCTTAACCCCTGCCCCAGCAGGGAAAGCACCCCCCACCCCCTGACCCCTTCCCTCTTGCCGGGGCACGGCACCCACCGCCCCTAATCCGCCTCCTCGGGCACGGCTGGCCCCCCCCCGGACACGGCACCCGGCACCTCCAACCCGCCCCGGACACAGCATCCCCCGCCCCCCCGGGCACGGCACCCACCGCTCCTGCCCAGGCGGGGCACGGCACATCCCCCTTTCCCCCGCCGCCCGGCACAGCACCCGGCGCCCAGGTCACGGCACCCCCCGCCCCCCCGCCGCAGCCCGGCTCGCACACACACGCTCACAGCGGTTCCCTCCGGTCCCGCCGCCCCTGCGGCTCACAAAGCGCCGGCAGCACGGAGCCCCCGCCCGCCGCAGGACGCGGCCCCGTGGGGAAGGAGGAGGAAGAGGAGGCGGTGGGAAGCAGGAGGGGGGAAGGGAGCCGGGCCCTCTGAGCCCCTACCTTGGCTTTCTCGAGCGGGCTGAAGCGCAGCTGGTGCACGAAGGGGCTCCGCGGCGGCGGCCCCCGCTCCCGGCTGCCGGGCACGCAGCATCCCCGCCCGCGGCCGCTCAGCTTCATGGCAGGGGCAGGGGCAAGGGCAGCGGGCGCTGCCGCGCAGCAGGACCGCTACGTCCCCCCGGGCAGCGGCAACGGGAGCGCGGGCGGGCACCGGCGGAGCACCTCGCCCTGCTCGCTCGCCACCCCGCCCTCCTCCGGGACTCGCGCATGCGCCCGGCGCGCCACCTACAGCCACTCCGCGCGGCGCCGGGGGGAAGCGGGGGCGGGGGAGCGCGCACACCCACTCGTTCGGGCACCGGCTGCCCCTGCGTCCGTCCGCTCGCTCGCCGACGCGATCGCTCGCTCACCCACCCGCTCACTCACGCACCCACCCATGGCCTCGCTGGGGGGGTGTCGTTAACATGAGCAGGGATAGATGGGTGATGGGGTACCAGCAACCGGGGACCTCCCGCCGCTGCTTAGTTCGGGGCTCGCCCCTCTCTCGGATCCCAGAGCGGGAGAACTGCCAGGCATGGGGCGGCTGAGAGGAAAGTCTAAAAATCCTGAAAAACAAAAGGGATGAGGGGAATATCTCTGTGGTTCTTAGGTCAATAATAGTGAATGAACATCCCTGCTGCACCTGGAGGAAGGAAGGTGTTGTACTCAAGTTGCATGGCGAGGTGTTTGTCAAGTCCTTGGAGAATCTTCTGTTCCAAGCAAACCTTAGGGTCTTTTTAATGAGAAGTCTCCAGGGAAACCTCATAGTGGCCTTCCAGTAGCTGAAGGGGCCCTGTGAGAAAGCTGGGGAAGGACTTGTTACAAGAGCAAGAAGAGACAGGACAAAGGGGAATGGCTTTAAACTGGAAGCGGAAAGATTTAGATCAGGCATTAGGAAGAAATTCTTCACGATGAGGGTGCTGAAGCACTGTCACAAGTTGCCCAGGGAAGCTGTGGATGCCCCCTCCCTGGAAGTGTTCAAGGCCAGGCTGGATGGGGCCTTGAGCAGCCTGGTCTGGTGGGAGGTGTCCCTGCCCATGGCAGGGGGGGTTGGAACTGAATGATCTTTAAGGTCCCTTCCAGCCCAAACCAATCTATGATTGTATGGTCTTAACAGAGTTGGCTAACAAAGTATCTAAGTTTGGGGTTTAATAAATATTTAATTATAAAAGAAGATCTTGAGAAATAAAATGACCATCTTGTTCTGCCCATTTTTGAGAGTTCAAGCAGAATGACCTGTGCAGTTCTCAACTGTTTAACATCAGCCATGGGCAAAACAGTACGAAAGATACGTAAAACATTTTATAAACACAAGTGGAAGATAGCCTTAATGTCAATCAAACAATTCTGATAGACGTATTCAGTGAGATTTAAAGGTAAATTGATAAAAGTAACTGAAAACTGTAATGACTCTACAGTTCCTTATCATTAGGGTTAGAACTGCAAAATGGTCTCCGAGTCCTCTGGTTAATACCATGCATACTTCTAATGTCTCATGCTGTTAAATAGTTAATACGTTAAACAGAGAAATAGTTTTTGTCTTTTGAAGGATTAGAAAAATTTTCAGAGGTTAACTTTGATGATACTGGGCTTTATAAGGTTCTGCAGGCTCAGTGTCTTTCAAGAGTTTTACCAAAGATCCAAAACAAACTTGCTGTCAATAAAACCCATGGATGTGCTAAATGGTAACCTGGTAAACTACTGTGAGAGCAACTGTAATGTCATCTTGACTGCTGAGCAAAATTAGCACTTTCAAACAGGCTTTCACGGCCAATGTGTATGCATTTTCCATGAGTACAAGCCATGCCTCTGGAATGAGAGCTTGTGTCTTGGAAAAGATTATCTGAAAAGAGTTTCAAGCAAACTATTACATATGAGGTCCCAATGCAATGTGTCCAGTATGACTGTTGGGTGTACTACCAGGAATAGTGTACAGAAAATCAATTATTGTGTCTGTTAATGAGATTGATACCAGAACAAGGTATGTACCTTTCACAATAAAGATCAGGTGGTGCAGAAAAGGCCTTCCAAAGTATTGCAAGACTGAAGGAAGTCTCTTACAACAATATTGTTAGAAAACTATGTCAGTTTAATTTGTTGAAAAGATCTGCAGGAGTTGGCTTACTGCATTGTTCGAACATCTTCACAAGGAAAATGTATTGCATGCTAAATCTTTTTAAAATGGAAGAAAAAACATACAAGAATCAGTGCTTGGAAGCTGAGATAATCTAATGCTAATGTAATCATTTTAATCATATACAAGCTCCTTGTTCAGTTCAGGACTAGTGATAAGACGTACTGGCCTGTGGTCAGAGTATGTGATCCAGTGATCCCTTTTAACCTTAAACTTTCTAAAGTAATTTAGCTGCATTCCAAATGATTTGGCTGCCCTTTCCTTTCCTCCTTCTCCAGTGACTTTGAGCTAGTGATTAGGTCAGCTGTACAGGGCTGATTTCAATAATAAATGACAGATTTATTGAAGAATGAGTAAAGGACTCCTGCTAACAAGGCCTGCACACTGTGTGGTCAGGGATAGGTTTGTTGCAGCTCCCCACAGGGATGTGCCTGGCTTGACAGCCAGTAGAAAACATCTTGTCAGGTCAGTGGGTGGGAAGTCATGGCCAATGGCCGCCCAAGCATGCAGCCCATGGAAGGGCTCCAGCCCATGCACTCGTTTCCCATCCAGTAGGTGAAGGACTCAATATGCAATGAGGCTGTTGGAACAGGTTAAGCTGTGAGATGCAAGCAGGCTTCTTGAATTCTGCTGCTTGTCTTTTATTAGTTTCCTAAAGCCAGCTTCCAAAAATGATCTAATATTATTATTGGTTGCATCAGAGTTTTTGGTATTTGTAGCATCTTCTGCAATTACAAAATCTAGTGATGTTAGACACCTGCCTGTTCCTTTAGCTCTTTAGCCCTTGCCATTAGAGCAACTGTGTTACTGGGTGCGCAAAGTATTCTACTTTTTATTACTACTTTCATGGGTTTAGGCTATTATTTTCTCATTACCATGTTGGTACCATGAACTGTAATTTGATGGCCATCCTCTGGGTTGTATTAGAGTCTATATGAACACACATGAAATATTAGGAGGTTAACAGGTGCTTTACTGGATTTTGGTTCTCATTTGTTTTCTTTGAAATTCTGTTGTGATTAGTATAACTTAAGATGAATAAGTTAAAATGTCGAGCCTAGCTTTCTTAAATTTGCAGCAAGGTGTTTCCATATTTCTGCAGTCCCCTTAATCTGGAATTGTAAAAAATCTAAAATGATGGCTCTAAGTCCTGTGTCTTTTGAAAGAAAATTCACCCAATAAAGGAAATGAGCATGAGCCCTGGAACAGGAGTAATCCCGTGGCAGGGCTTGAACGGGAAAGGCAGGCTGGGAGTCTGCAAGCAAACCAGTTTGGCATATGATAAACGGGAGAGTGAAGGGACTGGCCCAAATGGCAGGACAGAATAAGCCATGCTTACACGATGCTACTCCTTTCTGTGCAGTGAACTGCAAAGTTTATTTGGATCCTTTCAGAGACATATAATGAAACTGGCTCCTGGGGGTAAGACTGTGCAAGAGTGCATAAAAAGGGTAGTATTTTATACTTTCAATACATAGTGTAATATACTTATTTAAAAACAAGTATCCTTTTTTTTTTTTTTTCTGAGATTATTTGGAGATTAGATAAAGTATGGCTATAGTATTAGGGTCTGATTGCTACTTCTTTGTGCAAATCACAAAAAAAGCCTTAACTATGACATTGCTGTCAACGCTGGTGTAGGCTACATGGCTCATCTAATAAGGTCTTACAAGGACACAAGAAGAGGTGGCAAATTTTTGGCAGGATTTATGGAAGCTACCTTGCCTCACAGGAGAAGAAAATGTGTGATACATTATGTTGATATAAGTGTATTATGATTAGAAAAGGAAATGTTGAAGCTGACTATCATGAGAATAAATTGCAGTAAGCTCTCAAATAATCTCCTCTGGGAAACTGTGGAACCTGAAACCATTAAAATGAGACTGCACAAACATATAAGTGCCATTCTACCCTGGTGCGCAACATCTCTAATTGGTCCTTTCTGTCAGTCATTTAGATGATTTATAGGGAACTGTACAAATAAGAGGACTCATGTACAAAAAGCATGCAAATATTAAGAAATATGCTTTGCTGAGCTTTGAAGTAGGAAAAGGAGTATTCACTATTTAACAGCTAGACTGAAGTGGTTTCCTCTAAAATAAATAAATGTTCATAAAAAGCAAATATATTGACCACAGCACTAACTTCATTTAAAAAAAATATCTTTCTGCCTAGTAAAAGTCCTTGCTTTGATTTTTATAATGGTCCTTGACCTTGATGGTCATTTGGTAGAGTCAGCTGATACATATTCAAGCACAATTCAGGTACACCTCCACCCTTAAATCAACTTTTCTACAGTTGATTTCCTGAGTTCCATAGGGGGGTTTCTTGATTTTTTTCCTTCTTTCTTATTTTTTCCCTCGTGACTCCCATTGCAAATTTATTCAGTGTGTAAAGCAGGAAAGATTTTTAAAGAACATGGAAAAATGTATTCTATGAAGAGAAATATCAAATGAGTTCCTTTTGAATTACTAGCAGTAGTACAGATTTTGTAAAGAAAATGTGCTCACGTGATTCTTCTGATTTGTGAGGAAATGCAGAATCCACCTGGCTTTCTTGCATCAGGAAAGCAATCACTGGAGTTACTGGCAGGTCTGTGGGAATAACAGCAGTTTCTTTTTTTTGATGGTACTGTATTATTTTGGATGCGTCAGCCTGAAGAAATGAAAGTCCCTTGTGACCAAAAATATTTTAATAAAAGGATGAGATCTCTTTCATTCAGGAATTATTAGTAAATATAATTCAGGGAATTCAAGAAATAATTGTTCACTTAATATGTACTTTTCACTTGAGGATACCTGATGTTATAATTCACACTATCACCTTGGCTTCAGCAATTGCAAACAAGCTCATCAGTTCCCACCTCACAATGGCCTCTCGGAGTAGGAGAGGGCATGTGGTAGGTGTCACAGAGTCTTTGCCAGGTGCTGAGCGGTCCAAATTTGTTGCACAAAACTTGTCCCTGCACACCATTGGAAATAACATCATGAGAGTGAGTGAGCTTAAGGAGCTGTGTGTGTTGATTCCATTCTTCCCCAGCTGATGAAAAGATATTTTGGGCAGCTGGAGCCTTGTTCAACTCTTTGGTCAGTCCAAGCCTGCAGAACAAATTGCCGTGGGATCTGAGATGTGCCTCATACCTGACTGCTTGATCAAGAGTATCCTAATTTGTCTTGTGTCTGTTATTTCTCCCTTATTGTTCTTCGACTGAAACCCAGAAGAAAATGGCCATAGTGGTTTTGGTAATACCTCAGTGACATTTAAATGTATTCGTTCTTAGAGGTGATTTCAGATCTAGACTAAACCCTTCTCGGTTCTTACTTGAAAACCACATCCTGGTAAATGGCCACACACACAGGGTGTGTGAAAATGAAAATAGAGCACAGATAAAGGGGACTAGGTACAAATTAAAGCAGAAAGTGTTTTTGGTGCTTTACTGTGCTTGTAATCCTCTATATCTGTGTTCATTTATTTTTCATCTTCAAATACCTTCTTCCTCTTTTTTCTCTGAATGTCTTGCCTAAAACCACTTTATGTTTCTAGTCCCAACAGGAAAGAGTAATCTTAAGGAAGTGAAACAGTCTCTCCCCAGCATAAGGTTATGGGAAGGTAGGAAATGAAATCCTTGAATTCTTTTCTGTGATTTTTTCAGATGCATCTGTGGTTTGCAAGTAGAATATGCATGCTCAAAAAATTCTACTGATATACTTATGCTTGAAAGAAACAATTAGACTTGATGTTAGGAAAAGGTTCTTCACTGAAAGGGTGATTGGCCATTGGAATGCGCTGCCCAGGGAGGTGGTTGAGTCGCCGACCCTGGAGGTGTTTAAGGAGAGACTGGATGAGGCACTGAGTGCCATGGTTTAGATGATGGTGTTAGTGTTGGGTTATAGGTTGGTCTCGATGATCTCGGAGGTCCTTTCCAACCTTATGATACTGTGATACTGTGAATTCTTATGTGCCCATATTTAAAGCCTGAGCCCAACTATACAGCAACTAAAGCTTCATATGACTGTCATGGTGATTTCTGCAAGCTGGAATACTAACTACTAAGTCAACATATTCCATCTTCCAGTTCACGTTATATAAAGTAGATAAGAACATCTTGAGCTTTCTCTATTCACCACACTTGTACCTTTGTGCAAATATTACAATGTCTTATGAAAATACCCTTTGAATTCCAACACATTTGAACTTTCAGTTTGCACATGTTCTCTTCCACCCGCTTCCTATGATTTCTCATTTCTAAGTTACTGTATGTATTTACAGAGCTTTTATATTAGGCAACTTTTATTTAAAGAGCACTAAACTAACATTCAGAAGATGAGTAAAGTCATATCCAAAAGATTTATTTTAGGAAGCTTTGTGCCTTATTCATATAACAAAATAATAATGGAGGCTGCTGATAAGTTGAATCAAATTTACATCCAATACCATTTTCCAATCACATGGAATGCTTTATTTAATTTTTCTGAAGTAGTAAAGTCTAGTTTTTAATGTGTTTTAAACATTTATTTACTGTAAGCTAATAACAGTGGTTAAATATGCAAAACATTACATACAAATATTTTATGCTTTTGGAAGTGCAAATAGGCTGAGCTGCCAAAAGATCCCTGGGCAAGAATGTCCAGATTCAATCTGTTGCCTTTGGAGGCAGATTACAGGGAAGCAAAATCACAGCCTGCAGTGAAGAAGAGACCATGTGAGACTCACAGTGGTGCCAGTGGCTTTATGCCCAGCTCATGCCATTGCCCATGCCAGCTCCCTGGCATCTGCAGCCCTCAAATGAGACAGGGCAAGACAGAATCAGGCAGCCAGATCTTTCTTATCTTTATATCCCTCCCGACTCTGTTGGGAGAAGAGAGAGATAAAGTAAGTAAGCATGTGTGTATATGTGCATTGGTGGAGACAAATGGACAGGTCTCCCCTCGGGTCAGTAAAATCCAGGGATCATTTGAAACCACAAAATATGGCTGTGCAAAAGTAAGTTTTTTTTTCTGATTGAGTTTAGCTTCCACAAATAAGAACCATGAAGAGGTGCACCTGTGTATCTGCCAGTCAGGATAACCCAGAGGCAGGACAGGACACAGGGAGAGCAGACGGCGTAGCCAGTAGAACTGAGTAAGACGATAAAGAACTGCCAAATACAGATACATTGCTTCAGGATGCATCATCGACTGTGTCCTCCAGTGGAATAACCCATCTAAATCTAAGCATATTAAGTTCTTCAGTGAGTTTATTAATGTGGGCTAACACCATCTGTTTGTGGACGCAGGGCATTTTATCTCTCATTAACATGATACAACAGTTAAATTTAGATAGGCTCTTGTATGAGCTGAGTATCATTTAGCTGTTCCTGATGTTATGAATCATTTCTAGGTGCTTTAGTAGTTAATTAATATTACTCATTGTACCTAAATTTCTGCAGCTTTTCTTAAATTCAAGATCGTACAGGCAACAAAAGGACAATTCCTAGAATGCAACATTTTGTATTAGTAACATTTCAACGGAGATATAGTGCGACAGTGAGCCATGATGCCGAAGAATAAGGATGGCAAAACTGAAGGCAATAGTTTAATGTCTAAGTTTAAAACCCTATTGGTAATAATTACTTGGAATGATTAAGTTATAAACTGTATAGCCTTTTTCTATACTAATCTTGTACTCAGATTTTAACACATTTCATTGTCTCTTGCCAAAAGGTAATTATTTTTTTAATGTCAGTTGTGGAAGCTGAGAAAAGATGGTACTAGGTACGCAACCGCTGGTTAGCAGGAACTCCCTACTAGTGACTCTTCATTCATAGTGTGCTCTGAGTGCTCGCTGGATCAGATTGCTTTCCCAAAACTTTGACAAGAACGGATAGATCTCAGAAAATCTACTCAGTGGCAGAGAACAATAGTCATACAGATTCCTTGGTCCTGTTCAACAACCCCTGTTAAACTAAAGTCTTACATGAGTTTTAAGCTCATCTGTGTGACTTCGCACAACTCCACTGACAACCAGCAGTTACCACAGGTCAGCCTGCAGAGAATCTGCTGCAGGAGCAGGGAAGATTATTGCCCCTGCACGTTGCTAACAATACCAAGCTACTCACAGGCTGTCCCTGGGAAGCAGCAGTAGTTGCACACCTGCGTGGTGGTTGCAGCCCCATAATGGAACAACCCTGTCTATATCCTTCAGTGCATGTGCTGTAGTTCTCCGGCTCACATCACAGTGAGATGGAGAGAAGGGCAATGTTATTGACAAATGAAGAATTTATTGAGGGCAAAGGGGATCATCAGCTTAGCATTCTCATCATCCCAACACAACATTCAGTCTCCCACTCGTGTCATAAGCCTGCAATTACATGGCTCACCTGTTTGGATTGAGCATGCATCTGCCCTGACTGTCCATTGTTTGATGCGTGAGTGAGATTGCTATCAGGGCATTGCACCCTCCTTTCAAAAATGACACTGTCTTTTAAGTGAGGTTTCAGCCAGAACACAAAAGGATACTCCACAATTTGGAAAAAAGCTGGTGAAAAGTTTGGAGTCTGATATACTCTGTAGGATTCATAATTACATGCACTTACATCTATTACTTAGTGGCAGATGACTCTGCAGAAAACAGTATCATAATAAGATTCAATGGCTGCTAGTAGAAGCTAAAAGCATCCAGATTCAAATTAAATTGGAGAAGAAGGGATTTGAGGAAAGGCTAGTGAAAAGAAAATAATTATTCAATATTCAAAGTTTTCCTTTTACACGCTTCCATCCCTCCTATTAGATGTTTTTAGTGGAGATAGAAATAGAAACTAATGCAAAAGTTGCTGTCTGGAATTTGGGGCAGAAATATAGAGATCAACTTAGGTGGTCATGTGGTGTTCTGCTTGAATGGCCATTGCTCCAGAAGTGTGGACTTTACCTCTTCCACTAGGAGGTTAAACTAATGAACTGCTCAGGAGATCTAGCAGCAGCCAGCGACTCGGGCAATGGTCACAGTCAGCATCAGAGAGAAAATGCAAAATGAGACAGATAGTCAAGTTGAAATATATTCAGGGCTCAATTGTCCTAAAAAAATCTCAAGTTCCATATCTGTAGCATCAGTGAGGCTGTTGTCACATGAAGTATTTGTAACACCAGGGAATGACAATGACTTAAAAGTATGTTTCTCAGAACACAGCTTGTTCTTCTGATGAACTACTGCTATGGTGTAAAGCATTTATTTTTGCTCCTTTTTAACTGACCTTTGGGATTCTTCAGAAAGTGTGGAAAAATGTTATTCCCATAACTTTGCCTCTTTTGTGCCATTGACACACTGCCTTCTGACATCTGACATGATGAAGAGAATCTTCTTTACTGCTTTTCCAAAAATGAACCATGCCACCGTCCACAGTATGCAAGGAACACCCTCTTAGCTTATCCCTCTCCCTTGTGATGAATGTAAAATTCCTAGTCATTGGCTTATTCTCTGACTTGCAAGAAATATAGCTTGGTAGCATCCTGGTTCAGCAGAAGGTTTGCAACTGTATCATAGTTATAAAAATATAATAGATAACATTAATTTATTCATGTGCACAGATGCATGCACCATACTTTCAGTTCCTGATCTCATGTCATTCACCATGTAGGAACTGGTTATATCCAGGTAATTTGTTGCTACAGATCGCACACGAAAACTGTAGTTTTATATCCCTCTGCAAAAGATACAGGTCAACTAACCCAAAATGTCTTGTTTTCTTCTTTGAAACCAACCAAACACCGGCATGTTACTCTTCTTCACTCAGGACTACTGCTTAGCACTCTGTCCTCATAGAAGAGAACCCTAAGAGGATCAGCTTTATTTTAGTTTGCAATGAGGATGTATTGACAAATTGAATAATAGGCATTTATTTTATTGGTAATTTTTTTAGCTAGTTTTTATATTCCTCCACGTTTAATTGTAACTCATGGAGTGTACAGTTTTTAGTTTCAAGCTTTTTTCTTTAGAGGCTGATTGTTTTTACACATACAAATCTGTTGGTAGGAAGTGTAGAATTTGATTTTTGTTGCACCAAGTTCAGTAACTTTCAGAAGTCTTGGTCTTTCTTGGTACGTGTCCTTGTTCCTGTTTGCTTTCCAGGTAGGGTGCTTACATAGAGGCATCTCAGACAGATAGCCAAATCTCAACACTTTTCACCCACTACCATTTAAGCTGGGGCAGGGTAATTCTGCAGCCATGAGTTGAAGGAGCTCAAATCTACATCTGCAAGTGGAACCTCTTGAAAGGAGGAGATGCCAGGAGTTGTAGCAGCAGTGCACATCTGTCCTCCTTTAATGGATTTTGAGTAACTGGCAATACTGGTTAGCTGCAGCAGACACTGAAGAGGCTACAAACCTATTTGCATTGTCCTGGTACTAATGTATCTGTGATCATGGGGGAGGCTGCCCGGCCCTTGAGAGGGTCTTCAAGTTCAGGAAAACATGATCAGCTTACACATTATTTTCATCATAGGTTTCCTCAAACCAGTATGAGTCAATCCACCAGGTACATGTCTGGTGGAAAAAGACACAACAGAGAGCTTGGTGGCTTTGTAGGTAATGGATTGAGCCCAAGGGCTTCTGCTCTGGAATAGAAATAACGTTATCTCAAGACCTCCACCATTTGCTGCAATGAGAGGTGTTTGGTTACCATCTCTGCAACCACAAACATACTGTGGCAATGGTGGCTTCAACACCTCTCTGCTCTGTATTTTGGGCATTGTTCTGAGCACTCAGTTTCCATGACGCTTCGCTGTAGGACGTTGCTTTACCAGGCACACTGTAACACTGAGTGAAGTGTTTGCTCTCGAAGCAATAGGGTAAAGTGGGCTGCCCCCATCAGCTGCAGCATTTCATAGAAGAGACGTCTGCAGTTCAAACTTCTAGCACTTCTGTCTGTCCCTTTCTTTTACAAGTCTTGCTCACTCCAAGTAGGCTAAATGGATCTATCAGCCTCAACTTAAGAGTTCTTCACTTGTCTGTCGGTGCAGATTTCACTGTCAGTCCACCCAGCGCCAAGTTCAGCCATTCCTCTCTTTTAGGAAATTACTAAATGGATTTGCAACCTAGAGAAGAAAACAAACTGTCTTTCCCTACTAAGAGTGATAAATCAGTCTTACTGTAACTAAAAATTTCTCTTGAACTCTGACAAATAACAGAGAATTATTCTTTCTGTGAGTAAACTCGGTATATTGTGTACCTGAATCCCACCAGCACCCCGCATGAGTGTGTGGTATTTCCAGGTGCATTGCAACACTGGGTACCGATCCTTTGTGATGGCAGTGTGTACTACTGTCACAGCAACAATTTATCAATAGGGCTCTGGTTACAACAAACTGAAGTACTAATTTGGCAGAAGTCAGAGGAAAAATCTTACATCCTAAAAAGAAATCTTGCTTTAGCAGACTATAGCAGCAGAACTTTAAGGCAAAAACTTTGCTGATGCTGCCAGCTATTGGTCTGTTCCACCAACCAGAGGTAGCTGTTTTGAGCCAAAGACAGGCAGTTCTTGAAAAAAAAAAAAAAAGGCTCTTTGGGAAGACTTCATATAGATGTGTTTGCTCAGTCTTAGCTCCTTTCACCTCACAAGTCTATGCCATTAGTTCAGAGAATTGCACAGCCAGAGTTGTGCAACAGCTCTGACCAGGCTTGAGCATTTCTGGAAAGCTTCAGTATGACATGCCTGCTTGCTCTCCATTGGCCTGGCAAGTGCAATGATCCCAGGAGCTGGCTGCAGTAGTTCTTCATGGGCTCAGTGAGTGTGTAGTATCCCCAAATGCACATGAACCAACTCTGCAGCACACAGATAATGTGTTGGACACAGATAATGTGTTGGACTTAATTATGTCTATGTCTTTTTATTCTGTACTAATTCTTTCTTTTCCCACCTTGGGATTCAATGATGCTTAAGCGCTTTTGAAGTGGATGGATTTGAACTCTTTGAATCTCTCACAAGGAGATACTTTTCCTGCCTTCAATCATTTTTGCAGCTCATCTCTGAAGTATCTCCAGCATTTCAATATTCTTATGTGTGTTGTTGATACCACGTTGATTGAGGAAAGAGCTGCTCAAATGAAAAAGAGCAGGGGAAGGAATCACCAGGTGTTACTCAATAATTCAAATAAATTAATTCTTTTTTTGCGCTTCAAAGTTAGACTCTGTATGGAACATTATTTATGGAAAGTGTGGGTTTTTTTGTTATCTATCAAAAATGAAGAAGAGGGTAAAACATTATTGCAACAGTGGAGGAGGTATAAAGAATTGCAGCAAGAATGAAGGTGACCAGATAAAGAATCTGCAAAGTATATGTATATACGTATCTTTTCCTAAAGTAGTTTTCTGAGAGATGATGTTTCTTTATGAGCCTGCTTTGCAGAAGACATCTTAGAGGTATCTTACAGGCTCTCTGAAATTCTGCAGCTGAAGAAAAGCATGAGGCAGGAAGGCCAGTCTCTTCTGTGGGAAGGCTGGAACATGGGCTCAGCAGGCATGTGCCTGTCAGCTGAGGTTGGTGGGCACTCACACAGCTTGGCCAACGCACACTGCCAGACTGTAGATAGGGCCATGAGCTGGAGCTGATGGTTACCAGGAGAAGTTGTTGTAGGAAAATGAGAGTGAGATTGCAGATGTTATGCTTGTGAGTTCTTAGGATACATGAGGAAAGAGCATAATGACTGCAGCCTGGAAATGTGAGAAGGTGAGTTGAGGTCTGCAAGAAGTCCCTTCACATCCCTTGGTTCACCAGTCCATGAAACAGCTTGTTGCTGCCCTTGCATTGCGACAGGTGAATCCGTTTGTGTTTTTTCTAAAGCTGTGAGCACCATCTAGTGGAAATTTATGCTGGTCCAGCAAATAATTCAAACCCTTTCTAGCTGCTAACAGATTTGTCTTTACACTGGAAGTGTATACATTGGATTTTATCTCTATTTACAAGCACATGAGAATAGTTTAAGAATGGCATCGCAAATCAGATGAATTACAAAAGTGTTTTTTATTCTATTGCCATTCCTATCTAGCCACCCTTACTATCAATTTTGATGGTCACCGTAAAAACACAGCATATACCTTTACACAGTCCTTTTTGACTTCTGTGGGTTCCCAACTGCTATACTTCACATTTGGTGTTTTCATGTTACTACTACAATACTCAGTGTCCTAAACTACTTCCTTAGATTGATTTATATGCCTATAAATGTCTGAACTAGGTCAGAGTAGTGCAGAAGAGCCTGATACAAATGTAGAGTCTTTATTCAATGAAAAATCAGCACAACAGAAGACTATAAAAGGAATTGCAAATAATCTATAGAAATAAATGCTTATCCTGTGTTTCACCTGTAGTAGATTTGACGTTAAACTCTCAAAGCTACCTCCTAAGATATGTATTTCATAAAATATTTTAAGAACAGTTTTGCACTGAGTTATATATAAATAAATGAACTGCTTTGGGCTACAAAAGAGCTGTATGAATATGTGAGAAAGAATGTGATAAAGGTCCCCTACTTTTTTAGTGTTTTCTCATAATGTGGCAGGTAGAGCACTTTTAATGAAGGTACCAAAGACATATTTAAAGTAATAAAAATGAACTGCCTTTATACACATTTTATATACAGAATTAGAATTCATTGTCACAAGATGTTGTGGAGACCGAAACAGGTTAAAATGAGGGATTAGGTGTATTTTTGAGCAGAGCAGTTTAGCTGTGGCCCTGGAAATCTCCCAGCTGCTGCTAACTGGAAGCTGGTAGGATTTATCAGCCTTAAGAGCAGAGGAGTGACTGTACTGGTGTGGATCATGGGCCAGCTAATCCATTATCCCGTCTCCAAAAGCAGCTGGCTTGGGAACAAAAAAAGCAAATCTATAAAAGGTTTCTCTTTTAAAACTTTCCCAGCTGAGGATGTTTCTTTTTTTTTTTTACAGCACTCAGGATCTTTTAAGTGCTCCTTGCAGCCTCCATTTAATCCTCCATTTAATCCAGACTTCTTGTGCCCACAGCCTCTCAGGCAAGGAGTTTCTCAGCAACCCTTGTCTGCTGTGTGGTGAGCCACTTCCTTGTGTTTGTTTTGAATGTGGCTGCTACTACATTCAATTGATGGTTTTTACTGCTTGTACTGGATGAGACAGGGAGTGGCTTGCCCCTTCTCCGTTCAGAATATTTCAGTATTGCTTACTGTGAGCCCTTGCTGTCCCCATATGTTGCTGAAGCCCTGCTCCCATGCTGTAACTCTTTCTGGTACACTGGGGCATGATGAAATTTCAGCTGATTCAGGAGGAATGTTTCCACTGCGACATACAGCAGATTGCTCAAGGCTGCTGCAGTCCTTTTCTCTCCCTCACCTCTTCCTTGACCCTGCTCCTGGCTGCAGGCTTCTACCTTTTAGCCTTGTACCAGCATTGATTCAATTCAAGAGCTGTACCTGTAACAGCATTGGACTGCCTTGAGCTACACTACCTGCATTTCCAGTTGTGCAAATGTGATTCAGGGATCCCTGGCCTGGATTTTCCCAGAATGTGCTGAGGTGAAACCAAAATTGGCTTTGTGAAAAATGCACAGGTTTCCCAGGACCATGGGTCAGCTCATAAACTCTTTAAGATCTCAGATGGCGCTGTAGCTGCTTCGCTTTCCTATTGCAGACCCTGCTGAGTGTGAGGTCCAGGGGAGAGGGCTAGGGGTGCACAGGCTGCCAGAAGGGCGGTGTATCCCAGTAGCTCAGGACATGTTCCTGGTGCCAAATAAAAGAAATATGCTTTTGGAACTGGATTTAGCCATCTCAAGACTAAAACAAACCTGATAGTACTACATGTCTCTATTTTGCTATCTCTTTATAAATTGGGTAATCACCGTTATTCCCTAAATTAGGTTTTTACTAACTCAGAAAAGCTTCCAGCCCAAGCAGTTTGCTTGAGACAGATTGACAACCTCAGCACCAATATTTATGTAATCTCTATAATCCTTTTTTTTTCTTTGCTTCTGTTCATTGCTCTTCCAGACTTTCTTTCCATAACTTTGTCTAACTTACAGTTTGTTTCCTTCCAGCCTTATGGATTCAACTTGCTGTTATGTATGCAGCAGAAAAGAGTATGTTAAGGGTAGAAAAGTCTATCTTTTGGTGAATTTGGTGTATCCAGGTCGCTGATGTTGTTTGCAGCTGAGTTGGCTGTCTTGGGAATGGAGTACTGCCATTTGAAACAGCAGCTGCTGCTGTCTGAGCCTCCAACATTATAAGTATGAATTGTGCCTGTGGCAGCAAAATTAATGGCTAACATAAAAGCAGAAATAGAAAGCAGGTGGCCTCTTGAAAAAGCAGCCAGAGCTCCAGGACCACATTTGTACTACAGAGCACATCATCAGCCATGCATTTTTTTTTACCCGAAGTATTCTGTGTAACCCTTTTTTGTAAACTTACTCCTTACTTGACCTGCAGTCATCTTAGAGGCCCATACATCAGCCTGGGAAACGATATTAAATTATAATTAAAATGAGTGCATTTAGACCAGTCAGTAAAAAGACTGTAAAACTCTGTGATCTTGCACGTTCATTTATATTTACTGTTCATATATTTTGTTAAGAATGTAATGCCATCATGCGAGGCAGTCTATAGTTAAAATCTGCATCTTCCTTTCTAATTGCAGTGAGTGATGTTTCGTTGATTCAGCTCTATGTTTCACTGAACTTGATCAAATGCACTTAAACTTCTGTTTTCAGAGATCAGCTTGAGGCACAGAGATCAGGCAGGACTATGAATTTGTCTCTGTAACATCTCAGTTTCTTTTCACAGATCTGCAGTCTGATCCACTACACAGTGGATCATTCCCTAAAAGTGTCACAAAATGTGAACCTTACTTTTTAAAGGCCTTTTTAAAAAAGCTGCTTTTTAAGATAGGTGAGCTGAGCTACCTAGGGATTCTTATGTATGTGAGTAAGAGCTGGCAGACTGGGCAATCCATCTGAACGGGTAATTAATACACGTAAGTCTATGTTGTGAGATGCACACTGATACTACAGAACAAATTATTTGGAACATTTTGTAAGTACTAAAATTAATGTTATATGAATTTGTCATTTCAACAAAAAAGTTATGGATTGTATGTATTATAATTTCATCTTGTTAATGTAGAAGTAGGAATTCTGCTTTCTCTGGCCTCTTGGGAAGGAAAAAAAACAGTGTATCTAATTATCTGAATACTTAGGAACATAAAAGAATAGCAAGTGGTGAAATTATAAATCTGTTGGAACAACTCCATGTTTTCTGATTAAACTCTATTTCTGGTGGCTCTCAGCAATCATGTTCCTCCAATGTTCATAGTAATTGCATGTGTCAAAGCTGAGGCCTTGTGTAAACTGTACCAAATGAGTTACAATTTTAATTTAGAAGGAGATAACTGTATTTGTCCCTGCAGGCAGATTGCATTGGGTCAGAAGTATAAAAACGAATAAGAAAGAGAGGAGGGAGGAGGCTGGAGGGCCTCCAGGTTAATAATAAGCAGAAAATCTAATAAGGCTAACATTACAATGGTTGAATTTTTGGGAGGAAGGGGGAGAAAAAATGTAATTTGCAAACATGAAGCCAAACTCTGTTACTTGCATCCGATCCATGTGTATGAGTGCACGTTATTACATGCATGTGAGTTATATCTGGCTTTGGTACAGAGCTATCTCTATGTTTTATAGTTGAAGAATACAGAGTGCTTTATCTCTAGTGCTACACCAATGAAGACATTTTTAACAAAAGTTTTCCAAAATATCAAAGGTCTCATAACCTGATGTATTTTTGCTATTTAAAAATACTTACTCAATACCTGTAACTGCATTGTATTTCAGATATTTTCTGCTTTAAGCAATACACTATATAATTTTCTTAATGTTACATTGCATTTATAAAGGCTAGTGTCGTCATGAAGAATTAATTTTTTTCCTGAATATAAAATACTATTTCTTATTTGAAACTTTAATCAAAACTATTAGAAATATGTATGAATACAGCTACGAGGCTACAGTAATTATGTGTATATTTGAAAGCAATAACTTTAGAGATGACTAGATGCTGTCAATAATTTTGCTTAGTACTCTGGGCCATGGAAATTTCAAACAAATGCATTGTTTGAAAAGAATAAGCTGCAACTACTGCTTATAATTAAGACTGAATTTAATTTGTCTATAGCCTTGAAAAATTTCCCCTTTAAGGAGCTTGCTTCAAGCTGATTCTGTGTTTGTGCACGTTTGATTTTCACCTGAAATGGTCTGGTCATTTCCCAGAGTGAAAGTACAAAAAGCTTGTTTTGTACCTGTTAACATTTTCTTTGTAATTGCTTCATTAAGAAGCCATATTTCCTTCGAGGTTTAGTGCGGGACAGTTAATTTGAAGACCATAAGAGATGGATAATCTGCTACTTCCTCTGTTACCATGTTTCAGAGGTAAACTACCCTTCCCATTAAATATTTGCCTGTTTAATAATGTGAATATGTCAGAGTTTAGCTTCCAGCCTTTAGTTCTTGTTGTCTTTTCACTGCCAGTTTGAAAAGCTACTTAATACCTGTATCAGTATTTTTCCCTTATGGGGATAATTATACTATGTAATCATTTTACCCTTCAGTCTTCTCTTTGATAGGTTAAAGAGGTTGAGGTCTTAAAGTCTCTCACTCTTAAAGTATTTTTTTTCAGTTTTTGAATTTTTTTTGGAGTTTGGACCATCTCCAAGTTATGCACTTCAAATGACAGTGCAATGCTTTCACTACTTTCTGTATTTAAAAGGAGAGGTGATTCTTGTAATTTCTTTTTACTATCCATTAAATTTACTCCAAAATGTTTTCTGCTCTCACTTCAGTTTGAGATCTGTTCCCCCTGAATAGTGAATCTGCCTGGTCTTTGACAGCACCAACATGAACAACTTGCTTTTTCTGTTAGGTCCAGAGCTTCCATGAACCCTGTAGTTCCGTCTCTCATCTGTGTTGGCCCACTTCTCTCTGACTGACTATGAGCACTCAGGGCTCTGAAATGAGCCATTCAGTCAAGACATAATGTTTTATTATGAACTTCAGGACAGGGCTGATATGTTTGGGCTTTTTGAGTGTTTTGTTGTTTTTTTTCCTTTTTTTTCCTATTGGCTTATATTAATTTGTCATTGTCTTGGTAGTGTAACCCAAATCATCTTCTGCACATGTATGACCACAATATGTATCAACCAGGATCTGCAAAGACATGAAGACAGAGTAAAAGCATGGGAAACACAAAAACAACAGTCTTCGTTCCACAAATGACTGTCATGTATCTTCTTTTTGGGATAGGATGTGGAGTGGGGACTCAAAGGCAGTGCACAAAATTGCTAGATATCCTGTAAAAAAACCAGTTCTGCATTATGGAGAAGTCAAGATTTTAAAGCGTTGCATGGGAAACTTCAGAATTTGTTAGATCAGTAATTAGTCCGACAATGTTACAGCAATTCCAGAAAACTATATAATTGAAATGATAGTCATACTTAAATCTGTCTTTGACTTTACATATGTCAGCCATGATTACAGACTTCAAAAAGCCTAATGAAAGTTGATAACTGAGCACATTTTCCATCAGTGTATTTGCATAAATATATCACAACATATTTACTTATCATATCTATTTGTTTTTTGGTTTTGTGTGTCACTTTTGAGCAGGTTGATCTGACAATTTATTAAGAATTCTCCAGTCTATAACTTAATAGTTTGAAACTGTGGTACTGATTTAATATTTGAAGAAGGTTGAGAAGACAGTAAAAAATGTGGGCAGAAATCAGCTCCTTTTTCAGGGAGAAGATTTAATGTAGTTTTGTGCCAAAATGAACCATAGATGTAAATATGCTCATGCATTTTAGAAAAAGAAAATATTATTCAAACTAAGAGGAGTAAAATCAATTACAGGTTATATGTTCCTTTGCAAACAGTGCTATTATTCTACTTCAATCTTCTATAAAAAATTTACTAGGATGACTTCTGAATAGCTCAAGGCAGGTGGAAATACTTCAGTCTTTTGGCAAAAAAATCCCCTGGTTCACAGTGGAGTCACTTGCAGTGTTTTGTAAACTGGTAGGTTTTTGCAAAGCAGGATTTGTTCCACAGAATTCACAACCCCCAGTTTTTAGAGAGAAAATCCTTTTCTGTCCTATGTTACTCAAAAGCAAAAATGCCTTTGACATGAGAGCCAACATGAATTTATATAATCAGACAGTTTACTGTGAGGTATTAAAAACCAGAATAATGTGACAAATTACAGTTTAGCTGATCCTCTTGGAGTTTAAAAATTACATAATTAAATGTTTATCCTGTTCCTTGTGGTCTGTTAGCAAACGTGTTTCTATTGGATTTAGACCTTGCCTTTTCTCAGAAATAAATAGTTGTCTAGCACTGGGAGATGTTTAATAACAACTGTAAATAAGTGACTAGAAGAAGCTGCCTTTCTGTGGATTGTAGCTTTCATTAATACACTGGAAAACAAATGATTTGGAAGAATGATATGCACAAAAGCTTCTTGTCTGCAAAGAGTTACTGCTTCTTTCGATATTAGTAGTTATGAAAATGAGCATTCAGATTAATGCCCATGAGATGTGCATTCTGATAAAGGACAATAGGCTAAACTTTGTTTTCTACTATTGTCTAACATGAGTGAGCAATTGAAGCTACTGCAGATTTACATCAACATTGAAAGAAAGTAGAATCTTTCCCAAAGTAATGTAATGAGTTTCTTCATCCTGCTTAATCCTATTTCATTGCAGCAATGTACTACAGCTCAGATGGTGTTAATTACTATTAGTGAGGCATACTTGACTTCAGTTGCTTCTCATAGCCTCACTCCCTGATTCCAAATGGTTTTGTGTGAAGTGGAGATCTTTTCTGATGAACAACAACAAAAAATTATACTGTGTCAAATTTCATTACTGCCTTAGACTATCAGTTGTTTCTTTTAAATTTGAACTTTGTTTTTATGGGTTTCCTTGTCTTGGAAAACTATTATAGAGCTTCATTCTTTGCGTGAGTAAAAGACATCTTCAGCTTTTCCTCCAAAGTATCTTACAATATTTGTGTCAAAACCCTATAACGCAACCTGAAAAAAATATTGCATTTTTTTAAAAAAATCAGAAATAATAGCTATTAATTGGTATAAATTTGTATAGTATAATTACGTATATTTCCAACATTTTAAATCATTATATTATATCCAAAATATACTAAAATATAACAAACCAGCGATTTAAAGGCTCATTATTCTTTCAAAAAGAAGATCTCAGTGCACTTGAGTTTTGCTGTTTTGCTGTCCTATTATTACTGGTAGTTCTGCCTTGTTTATGAAATTTATTGATCTCTTACTATAAACCAGTAACAATTTCTTTCCTCTTCATCCAAACGTTCTTCTTTAGGATTTAAGCCCACTGACAAGGAAAAACGTTACTGATTTGAGACCTGATTTGACAAATATCAGAGCGGGAGTGATAATAATAATAAAAAAAAAAGGCTGCAGTGGTTCACATCCTCAGCAGCAGCATTCTTCATTCAGCCTGTCTCTTCTGTGTGTACCAGGGCTACTCTTGAAGCTGCCACTCTTTCCCCTTTTGCCTACATCATTTCTCCTGGCTGACCACAGCAGCGATCCCTGCGAGAAGCCAGTGCCCCTCCCTGTCTTCTGCTTTTGAGAGCCCAAACCAACCAGACCTGCTATCACTGCTACAGGATACATACAAACCCAGAGGCAGCAAAAACATTCACAGTTTATACAAAAATCTTTTCTCTTTGCCCATGTTCCACCATCTGACTGAATAATGGTCTCTGCTGTGTAAATGGCCATTTCTTTATGCCACTGGTCTTTGAGCTCCCTGCGCAGCCATAGTCCAGCTTTATTTTCCTTCAGAGCTGGCAGAGAAATATTGAGGAATATTATCCTGACAGTTGAACCCTGAGAGACTTTATTAGGAAAATCCTTATTATTAATGAATCCTTATTAATAACAGTATTTGGGCAACAATTGTTTAGCCTTGGTTTTTTTATGGCTAAGCAGAAATCTTCAGGGACAAAGCTTGTTTTTATAGCTATGCTTAACACTAATGCTAATAAAAATGTAATGAAATTCAATGCAGATTGAAATTGGACACAATCAATGTGTTCTGATGTCAGTCTAAGGAAATTTCTCAATGTCCTTTTTGTCATGAAGTCATCAGCCCCTGACATTAACTTTCTTTATCTAGAGGAGTCACTAAGATATAAAATTTATGGCTGAGGGATTCTACCTTTTTATAAGAAAGTTCCTGCTCAAAATTTGCTGTATATATGCAACACAAATATGATTTCATCTTGTATGCCAAAGATTAAAGTGAAAGCTAATGAATTTTCATGACAAATCTTCACAGTGGTGTGAATTTACCCCAAGTTTAAAATGAATGAATATCCAGTGTCAATCACTGGTTTTGTAACAGTGATGAGGTTGGCAAAAGAAGACCTCCTCCTTCTTTTTTTTGTCTGAGGCTCTTCAATTACAGATTCCAAAGAGCCTACAATTGAAGAAAAGGCATTGCTGTGTTTTTCATAGTGTATTTCCCGAACATTATTATATGATAGAAAATGGAGACAAGCTTTTATGTAGCCAAGAACCTCTGTGCTCAAAACCCAAGCATTTTTTTCCAAGTATGAGTTGGTCTAAGAAGGGATGATGATTGCAGATCTTGCCTTGCTAATATCACTAGACCATCAGAGCTACCACAACACCAAAATACTGTGTGTGCTGTCTGAAAGGAAAGGTTGTATAGCTAGGTTTGTCTTTCAGTAACTGGCAATCATCAATGTACTCCTCTTTTTCAAAACATCTTAACACTAGTTTTCTCATTCACAACAGATTTTTATGATGTTTCCCTCTGGGAACCACTGAGCCCTGTAATGGAGTCCTCTTGCTCTTTGTTCTTAATATTAATTATTCATTTTAATGCAACACATGATGAGGCAATTAACATAGAAACATACAATAAAACATTGTCTTTGGAATAAATAGACTCCTGCTGGGTAAAACAATGACACTTTCTCCAGATGTTTTCAGTAAAACAATAATATCTTTGTTCATATCAGTTATGCCTCAATGTAATCTAATATTTTCACTAGTTGCCGTAGATTCAACATATCTCTTTCAGTCTCATCATGAGATTCCTCAATAAGGGATGACACAAACACTGCTGAGGGTTCATCTGGAGAAGAAGTTAACTTAACTTACAGGAACCTTACAAAGTTCACCATCTTTTTCTGGTGTGGGCATTACTCCCTTCTTAGTGCTATCAGTGTGAAAAGTTCTTGTCCATCCCTTTTACATGACTGGGGGCACTGCTGTTATTCTGAAATTAGGCCCAAGGAGGTATGGTCCTGTGCTCTACCCTGACACAACTGTAATTTTCTGATAGTTTTCATGGTATGTGTCATCACTCCTGGAAAGGTTTTGACAATCTTCTGGTCTTCCAGAACACAGCTGGTTTTCTTTTGTGGGCTTTTAGTCCCTCAGACTGCTGGAGTAGGTTAACAAAATATTTATTTTGCTCAAATATCAGTCAACTAGCTCTGTGGATTCCTTCACCGAGGTATGTTAGACAACTAGTCTGCAAGCTAATATCAAGGAGAGTATTCCTGAATTTTTCTAGATACCTACATGAGCAAGGACTGAGAAGGATATTTTCATTTTGTTCTTAGAGATACTGATTGTAACAGAAATAGTAAGGAAATTCTTGACCCAGAACTGTAATATCACCACTCACTATTCTGTAAAAACAGGTCTTTTTTACAAAAGGGGCATGAAGACACGGGAATAGTCTAAATCCTGAGCTGGGGTAGAACGCCTGATTTAACATATAGTGATACAATACAGGTAAACATAGAAACATAGAATCATAGAATGGTTTGGTTTGGAAGGGACCTTAAAAATCATCCAGTTCCAACCCCTGTGCCATGAACAGGGACACCTCCCACCAGACGAGACTGCTTGAGACCCCATCCAACCTGGCCTGAAACACTTCCAGGGAGAGGGCATCCATGACTTTTCTGGACAACTTGTTCCAGTGTCTCACCACCCTCATTGTGAGAAACAGAAGGTAGACTTTTTAAGTAAAGTTTGATATTCAGGAATTCCTGGTTGAAACTGCTAATTTGAATGTTTGAGCAGAGCAGGATAATTAAAGTGTGTGGCAGTAGCTAGGCCCTGATGTTTCAACATAAGGTCATCAAGGATTATGTTCAGTTACGCATCTCTACAGCTATTGCCCTTGGTTTGCCTGAGGAAATGGAACCTTATGAACAATTTTAATGAACAAACAAACAAAAAAATTCAATCTAGGTCAAATGACATTTGTTTTGAGTTCAGTATTTCTCAGGTTAAATTCTTTAGTCAGGCAGTGGTGTTTATTGCAACAGAGAATTGATTGGGTCATGTAGGGCACAGAGTACAAATAACAGTGTCATTCACCAATAGGTACCACAATTTCCTCCAACATGTACTGAACTCCTACCGGTCCTTCCAGCACCAGTGGAAGAGAAACAGGAGCGAGTATCAGTAAAACACACTTCGTTTTCATTTCTATATCTTAAATAAGCCTTGAGGCTAAGGCTCAAATGAGTGACAGCCTGGCTTATGTTGTTTTATTCTACAAAAGTGTTTTATCAAATTGGTAATGCTGTGTGTCAGTCATATGTGACCTCTGTATGGAAAATGTTTACATGATATTATTAACTGTTTTGCTCCAGGGTTTCCTCATGAATCTGCAATATTCTGTGCATTAACAACATGAATAGCTGTTATGTGTCTGCAACCTCATGTCCAACCAACTTTCCAGAAAAAATTGTTTGAAAATGCACTCCTACACATACCCAGAGTCCTATCAAGCACCATTATTCAGATGCTTTGGGAAAAAAGTTACTATAAAATTTCAGCTTGTTATTTCTGTGTTGCTTGATGAATTTTCAGACACTGAATAAATTATCAATTCCCAGTTCAGTCTTCCCTACTTAACAGTATATAAAATAAAAAGCAAAGACAGATGTATCTCCAACATAGCAATATAAATAAGATATTCCCTAGAGTACTATTGTTGCAAACATGGCTTTTTCACAAAAGACACATCATTTACCCAAATGGCATCCACTTTTTCTAGGAAAATTATTTTTCAACCAAGTCTCTTTCCAGGTCCTTTTCAAACACATGGATTCCCCCTCTCCTTTTACAGTACTCCATATACTACCTCTTGCTCTAAGTTAGGTTTTTCTCTCCTTCTTTACTTGCCGTCTTACGAGACTTGTTTGACTTTGACAAGGTTATTTCTCCAAACCCAGAAATAACAGTTTCATGAGTGGCCTGTGACCTACTCTTCCCCACCTCGGGGGAAGGATTTGAAAGCTATACCTGATTCTTTGTACCCTTAAAGAGAAAGCCAGGTGTTTCAGGCAGACTCTTACTCTTAAATAACAAATAAATAAATAAATCACACTCTAAACCCTTGTGCCTGATAATGGAACCAAAACCTGTTAATATAGCCTGGCATGGTTTTACCAGTGCTATCTCTTTTACTCATTAGGGCTTTCTTTATGATCCTGACCCACGACTGAGTTATATCAGTGAAGATGTGTTCCCACTAATTGTATTTTGTGGGAGGCAATACACTATTGTTCTCCAAACATAAACTGCTCCCTGTAGTGGCATGTTTCACTCCTTGGTTTGCTGTAGGGCTCTGGTTCCTCGATGGCTCATGCTGCAAAGGTGCTAGAATAGTAGCATACAGTCATCTGTTTAATTGACCCGGTCAAGTACAGGAAGGAGGGTTTCATGCTTCACAGTCTTACAGGTTTGGATCTAGTGCTCCATACTAAGCTTTGGAGGAACTTCACGTATATTTCGATCCTCTTGGCCCCAGAAGGAAGAAACAAAGATGGAGAGGAAAAGCTGTCTTCTGGGGATGTCTTATCAACCTACTTTTCCTGCCATGATGTCTGGAGAGATTAGAAGGACACTTGCAGTAACGTAATGCCTCTGGTGCATGTTTTCCTTTGTCAACACTTTGTCTAGGCTTTCTCCCCGTTCATCTCCACTCATTGCTAGTTAGGAATGAAGAAGGCTTTGATGTAGCTTCCTGCACCCTGGCAACTGTGAATCATTGGAAGGACACTTTCACATAACAACTAACTACATCAGTTTTCTGCTTATCAAACAGCTTATTAAAAAGCCACTCCCTTCCCAGACAGACACAGGCGGTCAGTCAGGTTCTACTGCACACAAATACATGTTTCCTCACCTCAGTCTCCAAACCCAGATCAAAGGCCTGAGTGCTGCTTTCTGTAGTTGTAAGACTACCAGCTCATGCAGACAGGGTACAGATACATGTCGAGAACTTCTGAACTGCTCATGTCATGAACTTCAGTGATTTCTTTTTGTCTTACCAAATTCCACTCAGACTTGCAGAGATATGAAGTGATGCAAAAAGATTTTTTCCAAGCCTGTTTTCCCCAGAGAAGTGCAGGATGTCAGGCTAAATCTATAAATTTACATGCCAAAATGATTAATAGTTCTGGCTTGCTGTGCACAAGTCGGGAAATGCCCAATTTAGATTTGCTGTTTAGCTTTCATTTCAGCTCTCTTGCACTTCTGACCTGGAGAGTACATGACATAGGAGTGATTCAGGAGAAGATGTGCATGCTTACATACAGTAAATCTGGTTTGTCTCTAGGATAATTCCCCACTATTGCCTTATTCTTCAGTACAGAGAGTGTTTGCCACAACCTTTCTGATTTATATTGAAGAGGCTTTGGATTATTTGTTAGTTGTGAAAATAGAACTTGTCATTACAAATGTGCACATATACTAAGTAACAATGGAATTTCCTCCAAGTGGATTCTTGGTTGTTTAAAGACCAATACGTCAGCTTAAACAGGCTGCAGACACATTGTGGATTTAAAGTCCCCATGTCAGTGACCATGTTAAATCAGATGGCAAGCAGTCACTGGCACTGATATGAGCTTAAGACTTAACCTTTCAACAGCAATAATGATGAGTAGAAAGGCTTATCTAAGTCTTGCACCAAGCAAGAAATTGGAGGCTGAACAGGAGAGACTTACAGATAAGCAATCTAATATATGAAAGAATCTAGAGTGCTGAGCATGTCATTTAGTGGTCTGCTGAGAAGTCAGGAAAGCATCTTAGTGCAATGCTTGAGACAAACCCAAGCAATGTTTTGAGCTGATTTGAAAAAAGATCCATAGTGTACTGAACAGTCATGTGGAGATGTGATTATCCAGGAGTTTGGCAAAGCCTGTGTAGGCTGGCCAGGTTTGGCAGCAAGGCTCCTTGACCTCTTTCTGGCACCCTATACTTTCACTGCTGCAGATGAATCTTTGCTGAGGCAAGACTGGTGAACTCAAAGCGCTACTGGAGGAGGTGTTTCAAGGTTGGAAAAGTTAGTTTGAGTTCTCCATGAATCCAGCACTGGGAATATGGTACAGAGAAGACTGGTCTTGTTTACAAAATGCCAGCTAATAGTAAGGTGCCACAGAGAGGTGAGGAACACATTACTGCTTGTAGTGTTAGTTGTTTGGCTTGTGTGATAACAATTTGGGGCAGCCTATATGCCCTATGCATGTTTTGTTAAACAGAAATCCTCTGCAAGGCGGGGAGACAGCTGCTGCCTCAGCAGCAGTGAGCCTGAGGAGGTGGAAAGAGGGGCAGGGTGAGGCAGGCAGCAGCCTTGAAGGAAAGACCTGTCCTACAAGACTTCAGGGAGCAAGAGTCCTGTTTAAATGTTTGTGTGGCAGAATTTACGTCATTCATTCAACAAGATTTCTGGACCTGACAGGTTACTTGGCGCTAATATTTCATGCTGAGTTATAATAAAACCTGATTTAAAATATGAAGGCAGATGGTATATTCTGGTTTATTCCTTTAGAGAAATGTGGAGCAGTTCTACCTCAAGGCTGTGGTTGATTCAGTCCCATCATCCAGTACTGAGCACAGGAAACAACCTCAGACTGCACCAGGTGAAACTGCAAAGCAAGACTGCACATCAGGGTAAAACTGATAAATGAAAACAGTTTGGGATCTGTAGAAAAAAGCATTTGCACTTCGGAAAAGGTGAAGTTAAATGCCTGCTCATCTCTTACGCTGAAAATAAAAGGACCCAGACAGAAAGTGATGTTTGCAGGATGTTTGTTTATGGTTCAGATGTTCAGATGCATTCTTAGACGCAAAAGTGTCACTAGGATTAATAATGCAACTTCTATGGCAAATATTAGTGCTTGGATTTTGTTTTCTTATCACCTCACGCTACAGCCAGTACACAGGGACAGCCGCTCTTTGCTGGGAAAGAAAACCTTGTCAGCTGGTGACAATGAAGAATGTTTGAAGTGAAATGTTCCAGGCTCGGCAGGCGAACTAACTCAAAAGCAAGCTTGGAGTTTGGTACAAGTGTAACTGCCAACGGCTTTCATCCTGCTGGATTCATCCAAGAGCATGAAATGTCACCACGAATGTATCATACATAGATTTTATGTGCAGCTTTGAGAATTTATTATCAGTTCTTAAAACAGGTTATATCAATAACCATTTTTTTTCTTATTGAAATAGTGCTTCTGGTGGGAATATGTTTGCAGCTCTCCAACAAAACAGAATGATGGCAGTTGTGACAGCCAAGTGAACTGGTGCTTGCAAACAGGTTTTCTTGGCCCAGCAAGGCACAGCCTGCCAAATCTTTCATTTTGTGCTATTATCATGTATTTTAGTGATGAATGCATGTAAGAATGTAGATTTTTTGTTATAATTTATTGCGCATTAAACATTTATTCTGTAAAATTTTCACTTGTTACTGTCAGTTTTGGAATCATTGGAACTACAACAGAACTTTGGATTTCAGAAAACATCACCTTCATAATGTTTGAAAGTTGATAATTTCTGAAAATTAGTCACTTTTGGACCAAAAGCCAGATTTCCCAATCCTTTTTGAACGATACAACTGTAATTGTAATTAAAGATGACAGCATGGTGCATACACTGACATAGATTTAGATTCACCCTTGGAAATGTTTGATGTTCAGCAACTGCTGTCTGACAATGTCAAAATACTCATGACAACAAAAAATATGAGTAGTGTGTATGGTGATATTTGTATCTTATCAGAGGTAAAGAAAGTGTTATGAGTCAATGGAGAGGCACTCCTTTGGCCTGAAGACTCTCATTTGAACGTAGAAAGTCTCCTACAGATGAAATAAACAATTTCTAGTAAAAAAAAAAACCTCAAAAAAGTATTCCTCATGTATGTTGAGAAGTTTTGTGTTGAAGTTTTGTAGTTTCGTTTGTATTGAAATGCAGGCTGAATTCACGTACCTAACACAATGATTTGTGATACAGTTTACAATTGCACTTTGTTTTTCCCACAGGACCACCACCTCATCTGCTGCATGGAAGTGATAGCTCTAGCTGACTAAAGCTACTTTTACAATATATAGACTCTGACTTTCCTTTCTGAATGCTGCCCAGTGCTTGCACCAAACAAGGGCTTGCCAAGGAAATGAGCGTGGATGTTATTGGTGTGCGTGCCCATTTCTCTGTTCTAGAGACCAACTCTTACTCCATGCATGACATTCAGTGATGTAAGTGGCTGTTGTCTCTGGATATGGAAAGTTAAATATCTTCAGTAGAACTCCTCTGGCAGTTTTGTTTCATGGGCATAGCTACATAGCAGACAAAAGAATTGTGTGAAAGCATGGAGATGACCCAGTTCTCCTCTGCTGCATGTCACAGATCTAACCTTCAGCCTGTAGGTCATAGCAGCTGCAAATAGCCCTGAGTGCATGTAATAAAATGAATAATTTTAAAATGTGCATTTTGAAAAAAAATATGACTGCAATTTATCACTTTTTAAAAAAATCTGTTCATTATTTTTCCTCTGAATAATTCTTAGAGACAAGGAAAATCACTTAAAAATTCTGGGATTGCCCCTGTGTCTGGGTGGTACCCAGCAAGAGTTCTTGTAGGCAGCTGCCCAAAAGCAAAGAGAGTGTGCAAACCTGTTTGAAGTTTGATTTATTTAACCACAAACACCAACTCAGGACTGGTGGTGACTAAATAGCATGTTGGATAATGCTTTATTTCAGAAATTTTAGATCCATATGAATGTATGGTTCCCAGGGAACAGCTCCTCCTCAAGAAGTGAATGTGATCAGAGACCAAAGCAGGTAAAATATTCTTATTTCTAGTTCCTTAAAGACTTTGTACAGTCAAAGCTACCTGCCACATATTATACCAAGGCTGAAGGAGTTATTAATTTAAAATAAAAAAATAGAGAAGACTGTATAAACAGAGTTATTAATTTAAAATAAAAAAATAGAGAAGACTGTATAAACATCACTTTGTCAAATTCCCTCAATCTTAGCAAAGATCCAACCAAATTCACTAGCATCCAAGAGCAAATGGGACACCTACATAGAACAGAAATATTTCTAACCACAGGTGTGTATCAGTTCACATTTCTTGTTGGAACTTCTCAAGCTGATTTCTAAAACAATATTTTTATAAATAACAATACTTTTATAAATGAAGAATGGAGATCAAAATTTATCAGTGAAATCATTACATAATATGTTTTTTCTGACAGAGTAGCTTCTCTTTAAAGATCTTAGACATCTGCTCCAGTAAGTCACAAGCCTCTCACAACCTTTGCTCTTATTTCAGTATCCCCATCCACAAATGCTGCCATCTGCACTGAAAAGAAGTAGTCTAGAGCATTGACTGAGGAAGGAATTGGAAGAATATTTCTTTTAAATCCTTTTATTATTTGAACCATTCAGCTTTTTGGCAATATCTACCAGAAAACTCCCCAAAGCAATACCCACTCCAAAACACTGTTGCAGAAAAAGAGAACTATAAAATATTGTGTCTACTATAATCTGGGGATTGCCAAGGTCTGTATTGCTTCTGCTTTATCTACTTTACTTGTTCTGGAAATCCCCTCATTGGCAATTGTTTGCCTTAAGTAAGTCCTCCCTTTTAGAAACATAGTATACATTATAGGTTTTGAGTGTATTGAGGCCCATTGTGTCCTCTCTTCATTTTTGAATGCACTGCTAGGTTCCTACTGAAGAGCTTCATTATGGCCCTGGAGCAGCAGAAGGATGGAGAGAGACTCAGTGGTACATCTCTCTCATGTAGAACTCACCATAAGTCACTTGGTACCAACAGGGCTGATATATACATCTCAGTCATTACTTTTCATTGCCAGAATGTTTGACCTTCTGCAAACACAGCCTTTCCTTGCCTTTTATATAAAATTTTCATGTTGTACTCTATTCAGAGCATTTCAGAGTGGTCACTGCAAGTGTAGGGGACCTATATCTGTCTTAAAGGGACAATGTTGACAATATGACAGCAAGACTGTCTTCATCTCAGCTCTCTGTAGAGTTGGCTGAAAACACCAAGTACTGTGACTTGAACTTCTTCAGCCTCTCCTTTGCTTCTGACAGTCCCCTTAAAATAACTTGCTTGTTTTTCTAATGTGTTTCATGGGGACACGTGGAAGGCTATTTTGTGTCACCCATAAACTACCTTCTTCCAAATGTGATACTCGACACACGGGTTTAGCATTCACAGAAACGATCTGCAGGAGTGGAAATGCCAGTCACAAAGTAGTGACAAGCATGATTTCTCAGCAACCATTTTGTTATTTGGAACAGAAATTTTGGTACTTCTGATTTTTTGATAAGTGCTCCCGTGTCTGGTTTACTTACAGGATCCAAACACAGAGCTGAATATCTATTCTTCTTTAGAGGCTTTTCTATGGTTTCGCCTACTGTGCTCACTTTGTCCCCAGTGCACAGTCACAAAACTTAACTGCTGAAAAGGCACAGCTGAAGGCTGCATGCTGTGCTGAGTATAGCGGCAGCAAAGGGAGTAGGTGCCTAACTTAGGACTTTGGCAGTTCTCACCAGTATAAACAATGTTGTTGCTTTGTATAAAGAAATGCCTATTTGTTACTGAAACTGATGAGAGAGATTTCCTTTTTATTTATTTGAACACGAGTTGTTGTAGCTGAACCTGCTTTTGTAGTCTGCTGGTGTTAAAATGTTCCACTTTTTTCTGAAATATAATTATCAAACCTACAAGTGAGTGACACAGGCCATTTGTCCTGAAAGGAAATATCTGTCCAGCAGAGAGACTCGGAGTACAAAAGCAGAAGATATCTCAGTTTATATATAGTTAATACATAATATACAAATGTATGCATGGATTTCCCATTCTGGGTCCCAGGTGATAACGGTGCTATCAAACACGGAGAGAGCTCTTCACCTTACTTAACCTGCTGAAATTTACACCTGTTTTAAAAAGAAAATTTAGGGGAGGAAATTGCACCTAAATTGGATGTGAGTACTCTTTTTATTTCTCTTTAAGATTATTACCTGATCCGCCTCTGTTAAAAGAATGGAGTACTCATACATAGAAGTAGAAAACAAATACTCAGATGGTAACACACACTTTTAATGTTTGAACAGTGCATATAGGCAATGCTAGCAATCTGATGCCTGCTGTGAAAAATCTCTAGTTTTAGTGGCTTGCCATCTTTCTGAGATTGTGTTAGCAATCTTTTTCTGTGCCCAGCTGGACTTGGTAACCTTGCCCCATGAGATATGCTTTTGCTGGAATATCTCTCCATGCTCAGTCCTGCCACTCCATGTTCTCCTGGATTCACAATCTCTTTGTTGTATTACGCTAAAACTGAGAGTGGCTTCAGCTTCCTGCTTCCACAGTGAGATGAAAGTTTGGAGCTAGCAGTGGGTGGGCACAGATGGCAACAGAGCAAAAGGCCAAGGAAAGGATGCTTAGATGCTCCTTGTGCTAAAGGAGGGACTCATCCTCTGTGAGGGCATTCCTCTGCTGTTTGCTCCACTGCCTGGTGTATTGGGCTGCAGAGCATGGCCTGTGGTAATAGTGCCAATGGCCATACTGCATGGTTTTGTGGGATAAAAGCTGATAGACAAATGCTGCTTGTGTTGAGAAAATTCAGATTTTACATGGGAATGATCAGGACAGTGATGTGGTGCTTGAGTTTTCCCCAGCACAGCAAGAATGCAGTCTTGATACAGTGGCCCCCAGAGTCCTAAGTAGAAAGTATGAATTAAAAATAAGCTTGAAAAACAGTTGATGAAACCTAATTAGTACAGGAAGAGTTTCATCTCATCCTGGAAAAAGGCACCCAGGGCCCAGTTCTGGTGTACTCAGCCTGTATGAATAGATGCTGGCTTTTTATGCAATATATGAGCTGTCAGGCACAAGCATAGGCCTAAGGAAACAATTATTCAGACCAGGTAAGCCCAAAGATAGTGGTTTGAGTTAGGCAATGACCTTTGCAGGGCTGCAGAATGGTTTGTGGGGTTGTGTGTGGTGTGGGTGTACGGGGGAAAGGACTAGAACAGTTTTGCCTGGGATAATGAGAAGAGTGGTGCTAGAAGCATTCTGTGCCTTGTGAAGCACACTCTAGAGCTTTAGCTCATTAAGCATGGCAACTTTATTCTATTTTTATAGACAAGGTAGTAAAGAAAAAAATATAACTGAAGTAAAAAGTGCTGGATTATAAATAAGTTACGTGTAATGTAGAATAGAAGTGTGATTTATAATTCAAAAGCTCAAGCCATAAATCAGTTCAATGACTCTTAAATGAATGCCATAGCACACAAAATGGCATGACTTATAAATCAAGTCCGACTTCATATATCAAATAGCTGAGATGTAAATCCATTATTTTACAAGGTATGTCAACAATTCAAGACATAAATAGTATCATAAGTATATTCTGACAAAGGGTGTCTTGGTTGTAGCCAGTGCTCAGTAAGAAGGAAAAGGAAAGAAGAGATGATATTTCTGCATTTGCTTTGCAGAACAGGCTGAGTGAGAGCTTGTTTTGCCACCAGGGGAAGGCAGTGCAAAACTCTTCATGGGGAACACCAGCCTTGCACAGCAGAGATCAGCACAAAAATCTCTCTGCTGGCCCTGTTCTTGCTAACCTGAGGGACAGAAACCATGAACATGCAATTGCTGATCTAAGCTCTTTTGCTTCTGTGCTTCAGGATGGCTGGGTATTTCAGGTTTGTATTTTTGCAGTGTGCTCTGCTGTTCCACGTAGGTGTGCTGGCTCCCTCCCAGCCAGATGGGTATCTCTGATGCTGTGCTGCATTGCGCTGTGTACACATGCCCTCTGCCAGCTACATATCCATTACAAGTTCTTGTGGAAGTGCCAGGACAACTTAACTGTCTGGGTAAATAAATCATGCCCAAATGACAAAGCCCGGCATGACTGTGAGTTGGGAAGCAGGGCTGCACCCTGGGTGAGTGGGCAGGATGTGGTACCTCTGGAGTGCACAGCTCATCTCCTGCTGTAACTGAGCAGTGTGAGTTTTTACATTATCTTGGAGTTACCAGGTGTAAGACTGTTCACTGCAGTTAGTGAAGAAACAAATTTTCACCACCATACTTACCTGCTCAGGAGTGCCTTGCTGCATTACAAAATGGCCTAAAATAAAAGGCTTTTCAAAACCCCTAACAGCTCAATAAGTTTATATTGTATTCAACAGCACACATAAAAAGTTGCAAAACTTTAAGTCCAAAAGCTAGTTACCTCTTTTTGTATATATATTTTAGCATTTTTTTCAATTACATGGACTTCTATCCTTTCTCTTTAGAAAGATAAATGAGATTTTTATCTCCTCTGTTTTTTATAACTATTTTTCTTATCAAAATCTGAATGAGCTAAATTTTACATTTATAATTTTTTTTTGAAAGATGAATCCTTCAAAATCACATGGAGCAAAGTGGAACTTGTCTGGGATTACTCACAGCTACAGGCTGAAGAAAATGGAACTTCTTTAGTAAAGCAGAAGTTTCTTAGGAAGTTGTGGCTGTTGGCCATCAAGGCAAAGTACTTCTTTCATCATTTCAGCAGAGGAGGAAAAGTGATTTCCAGGTGCATCCATAGCTGACTCCTCCTGAAACTGAGCACATGTACACTGCAGTGAGAGAGGTAGAGAGTATTGAGACACAATTATAAAGAAAGGGAGAAAACACAAGTCCTGAGGACCACAATATGATGATGAGCATTCTGAGGAGGCAAATAAGTGCAATGGTGTGGAATTGGTCCTACCACTCTCCAGTGATAGACGGTTTCCGGAAGAATGGATGTAAGGACCAGCTGGAGGCTGCTGCAAGATCCCAGGAGGAGGTAGCAGAGATGTTGCTTAGCAGTTACTGAGGCTTAGTAGGCCACTGGATCAGTAGCCCATGCTGCACATCCCTGTGCACATGGCTGGTGGTGTTCATTCGGAAAGGCCCAATGTAGGGTCAAAATGACTCTGAGGTTCTGGCAGGAGCAAGGCACAGTTGTGAGGGCATGGATGTTGCTCCTGCCAGTCTCTGCAGTTAAGGCACTGGCAGATATGGAGGCACCCTAAGGAGAAGCACACGGTTTAATATCTAGTGTTGACAGCAAGATTTTAGATTTTGTCAGCAGTGAGATGCTGTTTCAAAATCTGTGGAACAAAGATAAGAGTCCACCTCACACACAAAAGAAGTAGACAATTTTACATATCAGCTGGCTAATCTAGCAGGAAGAGCTTCAGCACAGGATAAGGCATAGGTGCAATAAACCTATTAGGAAGAATGATCATAAGTGAGTTAAACAAGTTCAAAGTGGATCCAGCTGACTTCTCAGTAGAATAGCACCAAATCTTATTTTGCTATTTGCAAGGGCAGTACAGGGTAACTTATTTTTTCTCTATTAATGAGGGGTTAACAAAAGCCATTTTCATGCGAGCTTAAGACTAGGTTTCTCTGACACCGTCTTCCCTGAGTGGTAAGGCCCAATGGACAGCTCAGCTTTGAGTGCCGTTTGCTTGGCCATGGCCCAGCCTTCCTCCATCTCTGTGCTAGTTGAGGGTGAGTTCTGGAGCAGCTGCTGGAGAAGGGATGAAAGAAGAGGAGGGCTTCTCTGCAGGAAGCAAGTTTGCAGAGGTGAAAGAGACTTGTTGGGGAAATGCTATAAAAGTGGGGAAGAAGCTAGGCAAGGGTCTAGCAACAGCTGAATATAAAGACCTGGAGATAGCCCTGCCAGGTTATAGGCAGGAGTTCTTCCTGTTGACATACAAGCAGCTGTTGGTGAGGAAAGGGTAAACAGCAGTGGCTGTATTGGATCACCTCACATTGCTCTTGCTGTCCCATAGTGGCATCAATTAGACTACTAATACAAGAGATTTGTCCTGTGAAAGCAGATAAGAGGAAGACTAACTTAAGAAAAACAATTTAAAGCCCTTGCCCTGAAAGCCAGGCTGACTTGCTGTAAGAAATCTCTTCCTGGTGGCAGAAGGCAGAAACACGTCTGCTTTCATCCAGGAAATTTGCAACAAGCGGCAAAACCAGGAACGACAACAGTTGGATGAGCAAGCTGTAAAACCAAGCCAAGCAGGCAATATGAGGTTATCAGTTTTTTTCAGCAAGCCCGACAGCTGCTGAGAGAGGACTAAGAGGGAAGTCAGAGTGCCCAGCTATCCTTAGGATGCAGGAGATGTCTTGGTTTGGGAGCCAGCAGAGGCAAGCGGCAGAGTGAGTGCCCACTCTGATGGGGTGATCCTCACTAGCAAAGAGGAGCCAGCTGATGGTGAAAGACTATTTCATTGAGAGCAGTGAGGTTCATAATGCCTTGTGAAGGATGGAGGAAGAATTGCAGCACACGAACAGTCATTTCAGGAAGGTTAATCTCAGAGATAGCAGCGGCTATATGTGAAACAGTATCTATGGCACCAACATGAACTGTCCTGTTGAGGGAAAAAGGTGGACAATGCCATTGTTCATTGTTGTGAAGCAGTAATTAAACTGTCAGGACCATGAAGGCACCACGTGACTCTGCAGTAGGCCAGTCTCCAGCTTCCCACAGCCCTGCCCTGCCCAAGGGCACCAATTTACTGAAAAAAAAAAAATGGGAATCGATTCCTGTGAGCACCTCTATGAAAGCAATAAAATGAGTTAGTAACAGCACAGATTTGTCAGAACAAAGTTATGTCAATTTATTAAGCTTCTGCAGCAAAGTGATGAATTTCCCAGGCAGATGAGAAGCAGTTGGTAGCGTTCGTCACTGCCTCATATGATGCACTGCCAGCTGAGATAGGGAAACACACTCAACTGCAATAAAATGGCAGAAAATATTTGGAAAACTCCGCTCAAAGGTGGTTTACCTCTGATTTCACTACCAAAATGGACAGGATCCGTTCTGTGTCCACAGCTGCTTAGAATTTCTATGGAAGACCTAGAGAATGGGATAAAGAATATGTCTATGAAGATCACAGACGTTAAATACAGAAGAGGACTATGAAGGAAGGCACAGTTTGAAATCTTAAGGACCCTGATAAATTGGAGGAAGAAACTGGAAATAACCAGAAGTCTGGAAAATATCCCTTGAGGGAAGTTTGTGCAAACAGGAGTAGCATAAAGTGAAGAAGGCAGCATTAAACTTTGCTAGAAGCTTTTAAATAAGCTGAAGGTGGCTACAGGGAGATAGACAGCAGATGCGTGGAGAACTGCTCAAGAATCAACAGTTCAAATTGCATTTTGTTAGACTCAGCTTAGCCACCAGGAAAAGCTTCTGTGCTGTAAGGATGGTGGAACCGTGGACGCAGTTCCCTCAGCATGCCACAAGGCATCCTTTTTGGGAAGTATTTAAATTCAGATTATGTAAGTTTCTATGAGGGTGACACAGACACCCCTAACCTTGGTTTGGGAATGAGGAACAAACTAGATGGCAATTTGGGAACATTTCCAGTCCTGATTTTTATGATCTTGCCAAGCAATCTAGATTACAGTGTTAACTGGCTTGTCCTCGGTATCATACATCAAGTTGTCTATGGTGTGATGTTCGTCATAACTGATTTTATTTTTAAAGCATATGAAAATGTTAAATAGTATAAGACTTAGCACTGATCTTTCTTTTACTTTACTGGGAAAACAACGTATGCTATAATATTTTCCCATTACTGACTATTGAGGTCTAATGTTAATTAGTCATCATCCAAATTAGTCATTGTTGCTGTGTATTTCAGCTCCACGAGACAGACATGTGAAGAAGGTGAAAGTGTGGTTGAAGCTTGGATTGATGAAAGCGTGGGTTGCATAAAAGGAGGCTGCATGTCCCATGATGAAGTAAAAGCTTTTATTGTAGAACAATATAAAAATCTGGACTACTGTCTCATAATAAAAGAACTGTTATATCATTATACATATGACGTACATTAGCCTAGAGCAATAATAATTTCTATGTGTATATTTTTTTTAGAATTCACAAAATATTAAGGAATGCAATGGATTAAACCTCAAAATATCCTTCTGAAGTGGGTGATCAAATACCGCTATTCTCAGCTTTTCGATCATGAAAGCTTAAGGCAATAAAAGACTAGCTGAAAACTACTGTACGTAGGCCTTGAAATCACAGGTTCCTGATGGGGCTTTGCTCATATTATCTGTGTCCTGTTCCTTTCCTGATATTAATAATTGCTGTCAGCAGGATGCTTTCTTACAGCCCCTCCAGTGGGGATTGGTCCTCTGAGAGTAGTTGCAGCTCTGAGATCAAGGGCACTGTGATCTGCCCAGCTGCACTGCCCTGTGTCACAGCACACTCGTAACATGCTGGGTGCTGCCCATGGAGGCTTAGAACTGCTTTTCTTCTCCCATTTTGTGTATATGTGAATGCTTAAAACTTAGATCTTGCAGTACTTTAGAGAATTGTGCCTTTTATTTTCTGTTTCCTAAGAGTAAGGTATCAACAAAGATACCAGGAAGAAACTACATGGACTGGCCATTGCAGTGCTGCATTTGTTACTGCAGAGATAATATGCATCCACTGGTTTATCATTCCACACTTATAATAACTACCCTGAATCTTGTTGTTTGGGAGGTTTTCTTGTTGCGTTCAGGACGTCTCATTTTGAACTTAATCCACTTCTGAGCGTGACATACCTTAGTTGCAGGTCAGGACCTGGCTTTTCTAATGCTATCGCGCTAGTCAAGTGAGTATTGTTGTTTAAGATCACCCAACACTTCGAGTTGTCAACATCCTGAATATGATAACCTGCCTCCTCTTTCCTGCAACGTCACCCATTCACATTCCAGATGCATTACGCACTCTCTTTAAAGAAACAAAGTTAGGGCACTAGGCTCTTCGAACATTCAATGAGGCAACTGACTTGGATTTAACACTTTGAGGTTCAGCAGTAGCAGTTATTTGTGATGAACCCTCACTTGGAAAAAAACTTTCAGTTGGCTAAATTTAGGAAGTATATGGTCTCTTTAATTGCATTACTTGTTTCTTCTTAATTTTTTTATTTCTGTTGTTTATATATTTTTTATATATTGTAATTTCTGTAAAAATTATTTACTTGTTACTTATATCTTCTGTATTCTCTGCATGTCTACAGCCAGTTCCTGGTTACTTAAGGCACTGAACTAGCAACTTTGATTTTAAGGCTCACCTCATATTACCAAAGCAATCAGGATCTGGGTCCTATAAAGTAATCCACTGAAAATACAATAAACAGTCATTTAGTGTGGATTTGTATTTGTAATATGGTTTTTTTGAAACACAATAAAAGGTAAGAGAAACCAGAAAGGAAACAATCTTTTAAAATAAATAATCTCTCCACTTGCTGAGGTGACACTTATAGTTTTCCTTGTATTTTTTTCCAGTCCAATTTTAAAAATCTCAAGGGATATTAAATAACAAATTAGACATGAGCTTCCAATATGTTGTGCCTATGAAAAAAAGGTCAATGTGGTTTTGGGTTGCATTCACCAGGCACCCTACCATCGTATATCGGAACAGGCAGCTAATAATCTTTCTTTATATGGTTTTAGGATGCACAACATGCTCTTGCAATGCTCTGTTCGGTTATGGGTATCTTATTACCAGAAAGATATTGACAGATTGTAAAAGCTCAGGGCTCAGGTCATCTTCATTTGTCACAACAGTGTGACAATCCACCCTTCTCCTTCTCCCAAGGGGAAAAAAAAGCACAACAGAATTTGACTCTAGAAATATTCTGATTTATTTATTAGTAAGTTATGGTAATAAATGCATTGTCTTGGTATTACATTACACAAGTTTAAGTGACCTGCCATACTTGTGAGAGCAGTTCTGAACCCTTGCCATGTGTCAAAAAAACAGAAGACCATGGCTTGCAGGTGCAAATGAAACATATAAGATGATATTGCTGTATATTTCCTGCACTAGACAGCAACACAATCTAGATGTCCTCACATAGATTCACCATTTGCTAAAAGTTGTTGGCATCTAGAAGTCTTTCCAGGATGTCAGAAGATAATGATTTTTCTTTCATTCCTCTTACAGGCATTACTATAATTTTAAACATTTAGAAACCTGTAAGCATTCTTAAGCTAATCACACATGCCTCCTTTGTTCAATATCATTAAGGCTTCTTAATTATTAACGTATTTGTATTATGATGTTTTGTGATTTTACAGATTTTTTTAAATTCCATTTCATTCATCAATGCCCAAAGAAAACATTTTCATTTCTTCAATTATGCAGCAGACAGTTTGGTAGGAATTTTCTCATTAATTTCCTTCTAAAAGCTTTCGCAGTTCTCTGGAGTTTCTCCAGCTTCTCACTGGAGTAAAAGATTTCCAAAAGTACAGCAATTTTTGGAGCTTTAGTCTGAGTCACACTGATTTTGATGCACTGTGCTTCAGATACGCTTTCAATTATGCCAGAAGAAGAATGCATCTGTTATATGCTTGCTGGTGTTTCGTGAGACGCTATCACCAGGAAAAAGTGTGGTGTATCACCTGGTCAGAGTGGGGAGTCCTTTGGCAATTTGGCCTCAACCACATCATGAACTATGTGAGTCTGGGTGCAGCAGCAGCCAGTGCTGCTGGGCCTCCCACAGCCCCTTGCTCTTGCTAGTCAGTCCATGCCGTTAAGAATGAGCATTACTCAAACCACTCGTAAACTCTAAATGAAGATTTGCTTATATAACATACCATGTCGTATATATGTAATACGTAATGTAAGATATGGTCTACTCGCAGATTATAATATCTATACTTACGTAATAGTATACACATAGCTCTATGCATGCATGCATATCTATATGCGTATACATGCATGCGTTCATACACAAACTTACAGTAGTAATGAGTTGGCATTCATCAGAAGATCATGTAAAGGCTTCAGGAAAGTACATAGGTGATTCCTACAAAGACAGAAAACGCAGGATGAGTCAGAGTGGGGATATGCTCCCTCTACACCTCTGTCTGTTTCTTTCCCCCCAGCCCCACAGCCCGTAAAATTTCACGCCATGACATAGAATCATAGAATCATAAGGTTGAAAGAGACCTCTGAGATCGAGTCCAACCGTACCTGTCTCTCTACTAAACCATATTCCTAAGAAACTCATCTACCCATCTTTTAAACACCTCCAGGGATAGAGACTCCACCACCTCCCTGGACAGCCTGCTCCAATCCCTGCCCATTCTCTCAGTGAAGAAATTCTTCCTATGTCCAGTCTAAACCTGCCCTGGTGCAACTTGCGGCCGTTCCCTCTCGTCCTGTCGCTCGTCACTTGCGAGAAGAGAGCAACACCCACCCCGTAGTTGTGAATAGTCATGAGGTCTCCCCTCAGCCTCCTCTTCTCTAAGCTAAACAACCCCAGTTCCCTCAGTCTCTCCTCGTAGGACTTGTTCTCCAGCCCCTTCACCAGCCTCGTCACCCTTCTCTGGACACTCTCCAACACCTCAATGTCCTTCTTGTAGTGAGGAGCCCAGAACTGAACACAGTACTAGAGGTGTGGCCTCACCAGTGCCGAGTACAGGGGCACAATCACCTCCCTGGTCCTGCTGGCCACATGTGAAGTTCAGTCTATACCACTCTACAAGCAACACAGCGTATAGGATAAGATAGATACAAAAATGTTTTCTATGAAACAGGAAAAGTTACTGAAGGAAATTTGTTGGCTTCAGTTGTGCAGGCCAAGGTTGGTAATCACCACAGTTGCTTTAGTCAAATATCTGAGCTGGGTTCCTGAGTGACTGAGGTTACTGTGCCTGGTTTTGGAGCCGCCTGTGGAGATCGCTGCCTCAGTTCCTGCTCTTTGATGAACATGTGAGGTTATAAAAGTAGGATCCTGAAATACAGGTGCATATGTCCTGGAAACCTTGTGGAAAGGCTCACAGTGGACTTTAGGTCCTTTATTCTTGGAGAAACTGAAAATTCTTTCCTAAACACCAAACCAAATTGTTTCGCTTACAAAATCTGTGGGTTTATAATAATATTGTCAGGACTACAGAAAACTGTTCAAATCATCCTCTAGCATTTACATGTTATTTTTCAGTTTCATCTACTACCCCAGGCAGGCTTGTTGTACATTATATGTTACTAACCTCAGTTCACTCTTCCTTTGAAACTGTTTTCTATACCACCACCGTATTTTCTCTGATCTCTGCTTAAAACTTCATACACTTCAGTTTCTGCAACCTGTTCATTTTTGCAAAAATCTGAATGGATTTATGGAAAAAAACCCAAACCCAACAAAAACGTCTTCTGACCTTTCAGTTTGTTCTATGTATACATTTGTAAATGCCACAGGACTGGGGAATTCCCATTGCCACTCATATACACATACCCCATGCTGCTGCTACCTAGGGCTCAGCAGCGCCAGCATCCCTCTCCCCAGGGCTGGATGCTTGCACCTGTGTCTGGGTCTGGGTGGTCTGGGTCTTTTGGTGCCAGGCAAGGATGCTACTGACTGTTTCTTGCAGTGTGTGTCATTTATCGACATGCCAAGTTGCAGTGCCTTACTCCCCTTTCCCAACCTTTTCTCTGTCCATCCCTAAGAACTCTGAAAAATGAGACTTTACCCTCAGCAAGACTGGTTTGGGAGCAGCAATTCTACAGGTCTCTGTTTATCGCAAAGTTAACTCTGGGAAATGCATATACATCGCCTCTGAAATGTGACCCTGTCTTTTAATAGAACTCTCCGGCTTCAGATAATCTGCCTCTCCTCGGTAGGATGCGCTGCTCCCGGCCAACAAATGGTGGAGCTGTTGCTTTGAGAAATGGGGATGGCCGTATCACTGCTCCCAAACGAATGCAGAAAGAGGAGCTGGCAAGGCACATGTCTGCTTTAAACTGTAGGAATGCAGAAGGAACTGTTCTGTCCGTTAGACGGATGCCAGTGGAGAATGGAAATGCATTATAGCTAGAAAGGCTAATATTTTTTAAAGGGCAGCTACATCTAAAAGAGTGGATACTGTAGTGAAAGCATAATCTTCATTGTCTGAAATCAGCATAAATTAGAGTTAAATGTAGCACATTTGATTTTTTTTTCAATTTAAAAATTCTGTTTGTCTGTAGCAATTCATGTTTTAATTTTGTAAAGACAAAAATAGGTTTGTATTTTAATATTATTTCTTAGAAGATGAAGAAAAAGGCTGTGGATTTTCTAATGCACTCAGTTTTTGCAGTATTTCCAACAAAGCAGTTCGGATCACTGCTAAGGACTTCATAAAATCATGTCAGAAAAGCAAGTGCAAAATAATAGTTTTATAACACTATTTCATCATTCAAAAAAGAATTTTAGTGTTAGATTCTCTAGAACTGCTTCTGTATACATCTTTATTTGAGTAGTAGTAAATACATGGGGTTTTTTTCCATTTCAAACAAGACATTAATGACAGGTTTAAAAGATTTAAAATAATTTATCCCATGCAGACAACCTTTCATTGTTTTGGAACATAGGGAGTAAAATTGTATGGGAGTGATAGAGCTATTTATATTTTTTGATTCTTAAATACGATGATACTAATATATATTTTTGAGACATATATGTGTGTGAGCAGGTGTACCTATCTATCCAGCTTGGGAAAAAACCCCAAACCAATCTCTCCCTTTTCATTGCAATACACACATACAAAAGCATGAACCTGAGCTATACTACCAGCGCCTCAGCCTAAGTACAAGCAAATTCCACCTCAGACACTGACAGACTTACAGATTTGGGAACAAAACCTCTAAGTTATCTTTCATATGCCTGTAAATTATGCCTGAGATATACAATTGCCACGTAAGACACTAACTATGTGGCATATTAGCTAGCAAATGGTAGCCTTTCCATTGCACAATGCACCTGACAATCTGACTGTAGATTGTTCAACATAGCAGAAAACCAAAATAAAATAGGAAACCCACACGCCCTCAAGTCCAGCTTTCCAGTTTTAAGGAAACTTTTATCTAACTCCAAACAATATGCAACATTTAAATGTAGTTTGATTTTGGACAGCTGTATGGAGGCTGGCTGGCCAGGAGAGTTTTCGAGCTTTCCTACTCCATCCCTTCCTTTGCCATTCTGGCTTTCTTGTGGGAGTGACTGCTTGTCATCAAATAATAGCTGTCTCTGTGATTCCTCAGCAAGAGTAATGGCAGGAGTTTTAGCATTGGGTCTTCTTAGACCCTAAAGGATCTACATATATAACCTGCTGAAAAAACATTATGTTTGAAGCAGCATATCATTTGACCTTTAGTCTTACTGCAGTCATGACTACGGGTGTGGGGCTTTTTTAAGGGTCTGTTGTTAAAGGGGCTGCCAAGGTTCACAGGAGTGCAGTGTTTGCTGGTCAGATAACGCACTGTACACAGTCTGCACCCCTGGAAGCGACTATCTTGGTGATTCAGCCCAAGTGCCATCCTGAAGCTGACTGGAATGGATTTACTTTGACGCTTGATTTAGTTTGAGTCTCTGACTGACATACTGCAAAACAGTTTCCATCAGCCAGTTTGCTTTAACTGCTACATTTGCGACTGTTTCTTGAAGCAAAGGGGGAGAAAGCATTTTATAAATGGTGTGACAGGATTTTAAAAATGATTAGAAATTGCCAGAAAGCTGTATGGGCATGTGTAGAACTTGAAAACCACTGCTGAATCCTTTTCAAAAAGCTGAGTAGACATCAGGATGCTGTTGTTGCTCTAGAACTGAACTGGTGACAAAGACTGTCATTTGTATCGCATACACAAAAATAGTTTGGAAAGCATTTAAACTTTTGCAAAGACAATCCACATTTGCAATCCTACTGCTACAGCAGAATTCCCAAGTGGCACTTGTAGACTGGTCTGAGGAGCAGCATACTCTGTGCTGGAGGGAGGGCTAGGACTCACTGTCAAGGAGCTTCCAGGTTTCAAATGCTTCGAGATTTCTGATTTTTTTAAATCCTCCACTGAATCAGACTGCACTATGGTTTTAGTAACTCCTTTTGATAAGATACTGTATTGTAGTGATAAAATACCTTAATTAAATTTCTCATCTTTTATAAAAAATGACTGAAATTTAATTTGACATTATAACTGGAAGGTGCTTAGTTGGAAGTGGATTTGGGATCTTCATTAGAGTCAGTGGTTTGGAAGGAGGCATTTAGATCCATTCCATCAGTTTCCATCTCTGCTAATGTCAGAGAAAACCAGTCTAAATAGCTGTCTAGAAAGATTTTTCCCCTGTGGTGCTGTGCTTTAAATTAGATGATTATGAAGTTTTCAGTGCGCCTAAGTGTAATTTATATTAAATTGAAGTATATCTTATTATTTCTGAGGTTTCACTTGAGCCTTTGGTTTTGGATTGATGAATTATTTTAACAGTATTCTGCTTATTAACTCACTTCTTCCAGTGGGTGGAAATGATTGAGACATGGGATATGGCTGCATAACTTACTCCGATGCTGCAGCGCTACAAAGGAGAGCAAGTAGATGTGAAAATGGTTTGACTCTGCAAATGTCTTAGATTTTAGACTTACACTTCTCAGCAAGATCGATCTGTTGATGGCTGGTGGACAGGACCAAGCCATTTATTGGATATTAGGGTCTGTAGAAGCTGGACACCGACAGCAGCTATCTTAAATTGCTCAGTTCTCATGAAGAACAGAAACTATTTCTTTTTAATTTTCTATTAAACTGTAATTTGTGTAGTTATTTCTGATTTCAGGGTAGTTTTTCCTTACTGTTATGTTGGTTTTGCAGACCCCGTTGATGTCTGTTCTGCCATGATAGATGCTTATCGGTGCCAAGATAACTAGTATGAGGCTGGCTTAGGTTTCTTTCTACCACAAGGCACTCCATGGCTGTCACATTCATGCTAACTGCAATATATTTGTACTAATAGCTATGACAAGCTGGCACTGTGCTACTCTTAACAAATACCAGCTATATCCACTGCTAGTTAAACCAGACAAAATTTCATTTCCATTTGCCTACAGAAAGATTCATTTATGCTCTGCTTTCACGTTTCCTCTGGGAATGTGCTGTTGGATCTCTTCATCTGCCTTTAAAATTTCTCTTTATTTGCTTTTACAGACACTTAACTTTTTTCCCCTTGTAACGCTTAGAAAGAGAAAGGTGAAGCTTATGCAAAAGCTCACTCAAGGATGTTGATTTTGAAATCATCTGCTTCTTGAGGGGATACTCTAGGCATATTCCAGGAAAGTTAAGCTGTCAGACCTCATTAGCTATGCCTTTTTAACACATGATACATCTTTCTTTGGTTTGTTCAACATATATTAAGATAATTCATGTCATATTTTTTTTCCTAAATAAAATATATAGGGGTTGATCTTACACTGATGCAAAATACAGTACACTCCTGGTGAAGATACAGCCCTGTAATCTGCCAAAGAGGAGATTAGTCTGCAATGACTTGTACATGCAATCCCGGTATTGATAAGCCATAAGCTAGTTTTGCACATGTATCTAGTCTGTAAGCTGAAAGTAAGAGTTACCACAAATTAAAACCTTCAAAATCACAAAATATCAAAATGTTCATCATGGACTGTATAAACTTTGACACTGCACTGGTGAGTACATTGTTATTGTACAGACTGTATTTGAAAAACAGATCATGTACATACTACTTACTACCTTCACACTCTCAGGTACTCAGCGTCTTTGTAACCAACATCCTAGAGCACTACGTTTTTTACTGTTGTTTCTTATAGGGTGTCTTGCAGATAAATATTCATAGGTAATGAAAATATGAGGCAAGGAATTTGTCTTTGCAAGGAAAAAGTATTGCAAACCCTTGTTAATGTTGCCATTCCAAAGACAGACAAAATTTTTCTCTGATGCTCATATAATCAAGTTATCCTTGAATAATAAACTTCAGAAATCCTTTACTGTATTGAACAATGAATGAACTTTACAGGACTTATCTCTACTTAGCTGCTTCTGTTGTAAAGGCTAAAGCATACAGTTTATACAGATTGAGCTTCTGGTTAATTATTTTTTACATGAATTAGCACTGGTTATACCAATCCACATTAAGTGGCAATGATGTTAACTCTGTTCTGATTTATCAGCGGTTATCATTCAGTGTGTCTGACCAAGTAGTTTTTCTAGGAGAAATCCTAAGACAACATATGTTTGCAACAGCAATGGAGAGTTAAATACATTGTACTACAATTATATTTTACTTTATGAAGAACTTTTCATCAAAACATTGCATTACGATTAAATACGGAATCATGTTCCTGCCGACAAGTGATGCATCAAATCATGAATACAGTCAGGACTGAATCAGGAAATGGACTGTCAAAATGATTTGGTGGCTAGCCTGGTTTTGGAAATTTGTAGTTACATCAGTCAGAAATGGACTTCAGCCAGCAGGCCAAGAAATGCATATGAGCTGCTGAAAACAGAAAATCACAGATCTGAAAATTAGCTATCCCAGAAATAGCGTGTGCTTTATATGATTCATAAATCTACCATCTAAATCACAGGTATGGAAATGGGGGGAAAACACATCAGAAAATTAATAGATTGTGCTTCTGAAATCAGCAAATGTTGAGATGAGTTTAATGATCCTTCCCAATGCAGTATCTAATTGTCCAAATCTTATTCTTGTTACAATCTAAGTACTCAGGTACTTGCCAAATGTCCATGTAATAGCCAGAGAAATAGAATATTGACAGGAAACGTTAAAAAACCCTTAATGATTCAAGATATTATGGAATTGTTACACAAGGAAGGAAATTAAATTTAGGCACAAATAGCCTGGGGATCTCCTCTTTACTCCCTTATCACAGCAGAGCAGAAATACAAGAGTGAGAAAGCCCTTCTCACTGTGTCCTTGCAGCAGCAGTCTCTGATTCCAGTTTTTGTTTCAGACAAGTCAATAGCTCTCTGAATTGCAATTTTTAAGAAAGCTCTTCAAGGCCCTAGAAGATTCTGTCACCCCAGGGATTTGCCAGCCAGAATCCTGCTTCCTTCAGCAGCAGCTCAGTCCCTGCTGCACTAGCAGGGTGCAGTTCTGTGTCAGTCCATCCCTTCCTCTCCCTGCCACATCTCATCCCATGAAAGCTTGCCCACCTGGAGAGTGCTGTAGGGCAAGGGCAAGCTCCCTTCTGTCTGCTGGGACTGTGCTCTTAAATACACAAAAATCACAAACTGACAACAAGCATGTAAAGCAGATACCATGCTTCAGGTTGAGTAGTTCCTTTCTTTGACTGCAGTTACCTCCCCTTTCATCCAGAAGCTCAGTGGACACTTCACTCAATCTTTTCTTCCTTCATTAATTTAACTGTATTATGAACTGGTTCGTGTTGAAGTCAACAGTCCCTCTATGGAAGTCGAGGGACTTGATAGAGTCCATATCACTGGAGTTGTGAGAGATATGGTTGAGCAGGGTGCTAGGTAATCTCATCTAGGCTTTCTTTGCTGTGAAAGGCTGGAACGGATGATCTTTTGAGGTCCCTTCCAACCTGGACTAGTCTTTAATTTTATGATTCTATGACTTTATTTAGGAGTTAACTGATCCAGAAGGAGAGACATGACTGCAGAGGAGCATTTGCAGCATTCCTGTTGAAGGAAGGTCTCAAGCAAGGGAAGGAACTTATTTCCTCAGCAATCATTGAGCTGTTCTGCAAGAAAGAGGCTGCTACTGCATGGTTTGGCAGAAAGCTCTTCCTACTTCTTCACCTTTGTCTTGGTTTAAAGGAAGAGTCAGATATCTATCGAGGCTATCTACCACAAGAAAATCACCACAATCCTTTGCAATTAATAGACTTAAATAGAGGGGAAAAAATGCATGTGCCCAAGGCATTGCTGAATACAAGTGTCAATCAATAAATCATCATTAAAACCAACTACCACTATATGACAAACCTGCAGGAAAATTACAACTTAAGAAGGGGAATAGTTACAAGAACAATGCTTGTTTCTTTCAGTGTTAAATAGTTCAGAAGTAATTGAAAGATGCAGGTGTCCTCTTTACATTAAGAACTAAAGGTAGAAGCACCCATTTCAGCAGAGGATGCAAACACAGTTGCCTCAATAGGGTTAATGCTGAACTTTCCACCAAAACCTCTCAAATACATGAAAGTGTTACTTGGTGTTGTACAAGATATATAAGAGTCAGGATTTTATTGATATAGTATTTGACCACTGTGTATGGGAAGCCAGTCACTCCCCTCCAATCCACAACACAAAACCAAGAAAAAACACCACTTTTGCTAACAAGCGACTGAGGAGTTGATGCTGCAAACTAAAATCAAATTATCACATTAGCCAAATATGCCCATTTTTAGCTTTAGGTGTATGAAAGGTAAATAGAATTAACTCAGCTCACAGTGAAAAACAGGTGAGTTAAATCACATTACCAGCTCAGGCTGAATAGCAGATTCGGTTATTGCCAGAAATTTCATGAGTAATGTTCACAAATAACCAAGCCATGGGACTGCCAAATTGTTAAGTCCGTAATGTATAGTCCAAACAAGGTTTAAAAGTGAGACATCTTCTACTCATATCATGTGCTAGCCTGACCCATATAAAGGAAGAAATCTGAACTCAGGTTTATCCCTGCGGACACAGACTTGAACCTGGCTTGCACTGATCATGGAAGATGATTTAACCACAGGAATACTGGCTTAAACAGAAATAGGGGGACAGAGAGAAGGGAAATGGAGGAGAGGAGAAGGAAATTTTGCAGTGTTAGATCTGCCACTTCTTGATTTGTTGGGAAAGAAAGGACTACATTAGCCTCAATGCTTGGCAGAATGTCCCAAAGGCCATCATTATGAATATCAAAAGGAGTTAAATATCAAGAATGCTAAAAGGAACAGGACTTAAGCCCCAGCCTTCCTTTCAGTGTTTCCTTCCTCAGCTTTTTATAGCTTCTTGTTTGGCATGCTGATTTTTGCAAATCCCATTCTCAGGCACTTTGTTTTCACTGTCTTTCTACAAAGAACCTGCTTCTGCCTAATTCACATCTGTAAGCTTCACTGGGCAAACCTGCCTGAAAGCTAAATGCTGCAGTGCTCAACATCCAAGAACCCTTGTGAATCAAGCCTGAATGTATCATCTTCAAGTAGAAAATCAGAAGATACACTTTTTTGTACACATTGAATACTGATCTGATTTCCAAAATTAAAAATGCACAACCTATTTCTTTCAGAAGAAAAAGTTGGTCATGAAATACTACTATTATGGTGCCCCTAAATAAAGAGGCAGAGAGGTTCTGTGACTTGTAGGAGAAGCAGGTTTGTTCCTTTAATTTTTCTGATTTGTCAGTGTACTATTTCACAAACTAAATACTGAATTCAAATGAAAAGATCTCATCCAAAACAGAACGAGATACTTACTTACTTATAATCCTAACCCTAAATAGTATTTTATTGGGAAGTAAGGCAGGAAAAGCTTAACTCTTCTCCTCCCTTCTCTTCTTTTCCCTTCCTTTCTTTTCTCACTTTTTCCTCTCTTCCCTCTTTTCCCTCCCTTCTCTCTTCTTCATCCTTTCTTTTTTTTCTCTTCACTGAAATTCTGAAAAGTTCCAGAAAAATTTACTTCTGTGAAATTGCTTGATGGACATTATACACAGAGTATTTCTACCTTTTCAATCCCTTCATGGCTGAGATTTCCTTGTAGAGGTACATGCCATACGCTCTACAGTGGTACCTGTTCCATGTGGAGGTAAACAGTAGGCATCTCCTTGTCTGTAGCAATAAATCACAGGAGGCAGTGTAAGAGGAAGGGGAAGATGGGAACATGACACCAAATTACTAGATCTGTGAAATGTAGCAGTAGGATTTCAGAACAATATATTTATCTTTTTTGTGTGTGTATGTGTGGGGAGTGTTGTGTCAAAGAATACCCCTCCTCTTGTTCTTTCTCCAGTTATCAGGTGCTGAAGTTTCCAGTGAAACACACCATTTAAAATTTGATGTACCTGCTTCCACTTCGTTTCTTTGCAAGGAAATTAGTTGTTCCACTCGAACTGTTTTAACAGCAATTGTTTAACCAAGCCCAGTTCCAAGTGATTAACAGCCCTGACAATGTAGCGAAAATAACTCTATGTTTAAAAAAAAAGATTTTATTTACTCACTTAGAATAAGCACTGAAATATTTATAGCAAGACATACAATCATAAGTAGGTATTTTTTGTAAAACAAAATTTAACCCTCTAGCAAAACTAATTGCTTTTCCACTGTATTTCAATTGATAAAAATAATTAATAGAAGTATTAAATATTGTGGTGATGTGGTATGCATTCTGTATGTATTAGTTTTGCCAATTCTCAAAGCAAAAAGTTGGAAACTACAAAATATGGCTTATGTACTAGAAACTACGATTTTTTTTCAATAGGAAAAAATTAGGATCCCTTTTCCTCCATTAACATTTCAATTTCATAAGACCAAACATGCCATGAAGCCCCATGGTCTATTGGATTATGTATGGAATGAAGGTTACTCCTCTCACCTTTTTCATTAACAGCATTTTGAACTAGAATTTCTCAGTCATTTTAGTTATAAAATTTGCCCTTTTCTTTTACTGAGGTCAAGTTTAGAGACTTCCATCTTATTTCGTAGTGAAATAACATTAGAATCAAGCCTAGAAGAGAGATCCGCATTGCCTAAGACCATACTTAATATGTTCTTTCATAGACAGGCAATTATATTTACCACAGGTAAAAATGTATTAGATGCAAGTTGTCTGCAGCCTTGGGTGTATAGGTAAATGAATACTATTAGGTCAATTTTATGGATTTGAAATATAAGGCTATTGACAAAGATCAGATTCTTTGGTTACACAGAATAAACCTTGTTACATGAACAGGTATTATCTTTTCAGTGAGATTTAATGGCAAATCATTGCTCATTGTGAATAAAGGCGTAATGAGTACAGCAACCATCTGTCACAATTTCATTTCCCACAGCAGGAATAAGACATAAATCTGAGTTAGCAACTTTGATATTTTAGCTTGCATGCTGCCCAATACTGGGCACACTGTATAATTTTCCAGTAAGTGGCCCATTAGTCAAAAATTTGTTGTGCCTTTCTTTGTATAAATTTAAAATGTTATGCATAAAAAGGAAGATCTCTACAACTACTTTGTGATTCGATGTAAGGCACACAGTACCCTGTACCTTTTCTCTGCCTGTCTAATTTGTTTTCATGCAGAATGAGCTGTAAGACTGATTGCTACAAAATTCCATGCTTGTAAAATGGGATCAAATCCACTGAATTTACACACATTCTGGAAACGCACAGGATTTTAGAAACATTTTCATCCTTTGAATATCATTGTTAAGTCAGTATGTACATTATACATTACACTGTGATAAAGTCCCTCAGCCTCCTGTTTTGGAGAGGCTGCTGTGACTAAAGCAATAAGTTGGGCTAGAGGCAAAGTGTTGACAGCTTCATGACATTTGAGCTAAAAATTAAAAAAAAAAAAGGAAAAAAGTTAAAAAGCCATTGCCTCTAAAGTGGAAAGAGGTGAAAAACCTCAAAGAATCATCTTAGGTAATTTCTTGGTGTTTTACCTTCTTTCCCTGCCCTCTTCTCTGTATAAGCTAGTCATTCCAGCTTTTAGGTTTACTTGTGCCTAACATCTGCTTTAACATGGCTCCATTCTCTGCCTCCATAGCTCAGTCCAAGCCAGGGTAGTCTGTAGGGGCCATATCCAGCAAATCCACAACTCAGGACACATCAGTGGTGCTGGTTTGCCTCCTCCTTTCCTTGACTCTGTGAGAGCAATTCTAGCTGTCAAGCAGAAGAAAGGAAGAATTACCCTGCTTGCACTCTAAGTAGCCTAGAAGACTGGCAACTGGAAAGTAAAGGGGGTTTCCTCAAGCTAGTCAAATATTAATTGAAGAGAAAACATTTCTTTCATGGTAACCACTGACTGCAGAATGAGCCAAAATCTCAAGAAAAATCCCAAACTTGATGAAACTGAAGTAGGTAACAGACCTTAGGGTAAAATGTAAATGTGTACAAGTTTCTGAAATTCTCAGATTTAGGCAATTGATTCATATTTAGAGAACTTATTTTTAGAAATGGGAGCCATCTATGAAACCTGAGTTTAGATTCAAAGCTGAGGGTTGAACGTCAAAAGCTGGAGTGGCACGTCGCTTGGGCTTGGGTTTCTCTAGACTAAAGAAGTTCTCCTGGTCAGCAGCCATGTGAAAGATGGTGTGTCCTGTGTTATCAAATGAGAGACCTCCCGTGCTAGTGAGTAATGTAATAAGCTTACAAACAGAGAGGGTTACACAAAAGAAATGGCCAGTACAGGATAAAAGAGAAAGAGGCAAAATTGCCACCTGATCAAAGAATTCCAGCAAACAGTAGAAAGTGTTGTGCTTTTGCACTTGTTAAGTGATTGCACAAGAGGAAAGACAAAGGAGAAAAGCTTAGTCTAGGCATCTGCTTCTCTGTGAACTGTGACAAAGACATGAAGAGGCATTTACTTGTTATCATCAGCCCAGGGAGAGCCGTCCTGAGAATGGAAATGCTAATCATCAATCTCCCTGTGCATGCAATGTCTCTGTTTAATAGCTGATAGAGTGTCTCCAAAGGGGCTTTTTTTTACTCTTTGTTTAAAATGACATATAATGGACCTGGACTTATCAGTGTCTCTAAATGCATTTTCTGTGCTTTATCCTTACTAAGGGATTTAGTCCGTTCTAATGAATATGTGCAGAATTGATTTTGAGCTTGGTATAATTTAATCCATCAATTTAACATTAAATTAATATGCGAAGGGAGTCTCTTTGTGGATGAAAAACAGAAGGGGAACATTCTTATTAATTTAAAATGGACTTGAGAAATGGAAAGGGGCTGCTGCTATTAGTAACTGCCACTGGGCTTAACCAGTGGTTAGTGAGTTACCATGTGTGGATACTGCAGCTGCTAAAGCCATGGTGACTGAGAGATGCCTAGCTCACACGAAGCTCGGAGCTTGGGAGGTTGCCCTCACCTCTGCGGGTTTACAACTGCTGAGTGACGTCTTTCCATGAACACTGATGGCTGATAGGGCTCTTCGCCACCCTCCTTCCAAAAATGGTTGTCTGTAGCCTGGTACTCCCCAGACAATTGTTTGTGTGAGAATGGGGAGTCCAAATGAAAGCTGTATCCCAAACACCATTGAATATTTGGATCTGCTATCAGATTTCACAGCTGACTCCTCTTTCTTGAATTAGACAAGTTCTGAATAGGAAGAGATACCTGGAATGGGACATTATGCAGCTTCACCAAGGAGCAGGGTTTTAAATGATGCCTTTAACTCACCTACAGTGATCTAACAGGACTCATCAAAAAATGGCGTGTAGCAACAATTAAGGTTTAAAAATTATGGCTATCATTTTAAACAAGGAGATGCAAGAAAGGCACCAGTATCTGAAGCACATTTATCTAGAGCAGCATGCTTTTAAAAATCAAAGGCCCATTTAATTATTTCTTTATTTTCCTTTGGATAAGGTCAGACTAACAGGATTGTGATCTGAGCAATCTTGATTCCTATTTTTAAGCACTGGCACAATATGAAGAATGCCGGAGTTCCGGGAGGAAGCTGTCTTCCAGCTGCTGCTGAGGATGACCCAGTGAGTTCCATAGTTTCACCTTCCACAAGTCCTGTAAGCCACATCCTCCAGACTTGCTGAATCTATGGATATTTCTAAGGGTTGTTAAAATCCTTCAGGATCATGGATACAGAAGAAAGGTTTTCACCATCATTATGTGAGATGTCTTTATCATTATATAAATTATTACTTTCCTGATTGTGATTCTCCACGTGGTCATGAAATCAAGCACTGATGGAGGGGTGTTTAATGCTTTTGAATTGGACATGGACATTTCATTCACAGATTCCTAGGCCTGAATAGAGCATCTTTGTACTGATGACACTTATTGGGTGTTGGAACATCTGGTTATTCAATTCTGCAGAGAGAAGCTCCATCCAATGACAGTACCCCAGTGAAAGCAACCAAAAATCCTTATCACACACATCTACAACCATAATATGTTTGCATATATTAGCATTAGAACAGGCTGCCAATGGAAGTGGAAGAGTCACCATACCTGAAAGTGTCCAAAAATTGTGTATACGTGGCACTTTGGGGCACAATTTAGTAGGCATGGTAGTGTTGGCATGACAGGTGGACTTGATGATCTTGGAGGTCTTTTCCAACCTTAACGATTCTATGATTCTATAATTCTATGATGTGTGCCTTGCTCTTAAGAGCACTGGTTCCCCAAAGCAGGAAAGTGGCAACAGAAAAGTGCTGAGGCTGATCCAGGAGACCCAGAAATACTCAAGAGAAACATGACAAGGTAAGTCAGTGGTTTAGAATGGCTTTTGTGAGGAGAGACAAAAATAAACTAGGAATCCTCAGCTTGAACAACAGAAGACATAACACAGGGTAGGAGGGAAAAATTGTTGTTTTATTATATCTGGAGAACTTTGTGGCAAACTAGTGAAATTATCAGGAGAAGTTTAAAGAAAAGGAAAGTATTTTTCATAACACATAATTAAATTTTGGAAGGTATTGCTGTGGGGGACTTTAGAAGATAAAACTTGAATTCAGAAACGCACTAGAAAGATTAGTGAACTGATTTGTGAATATTAATATTTTAATCAGAGTTAGCTGCCCAGGTAGAAATGGTACTGTAGAAGTATTTAGGTTACTGTTACACTTTGTGCAAGAAAGGCATCTTTTCTTGTATCAGATCATCAGGGTTATTTTTTCCATAGTTGGCATCTAATGATTTGCAGTAAAAATATGAGCACTTCATGAAGAAAGAATGCAGAGCACAGGGTGGGAATGCACTGATAAGTAACACGACACTCTGGTTACAAAAACTGAATGGTCTTTACCTCTCTCTTAATAATTTATGGACAATTTCTCTTATGGTATTATCATGCTAACACATTAAGCTGTAAAAAGAGTGATCTGCACCACATGCAAATAAGGAGGATGCTTTCTCTTGAAATTATTTAATGACATTTAATAATTTTATCTGTTCAGAAGACTGCCCATCAGAGAGTGCCAGTGACAGCAAATATTGGAAAGCTAACTACAATGGTGTAGATATTGCCTTACCAAATAGAAAGTATACATAGAAAAAAAATATGAACAACAAAGCAAAGTTAATGGTCTTTGGATCATCTGGCTTTAGCTGCATACTAAACCTGTGACCGGTCTTCATCATAGCTTTAGTATGTAGTTCATTAGCTGAAACACCATCTGCCCATGGAATATTGTGTGTGACATAAAAAATGAGGATGACAAAAAGAAAGAGTATGAGAAGGAAATATTTTTCCTTGTCTACGGTTTCTCTACACAACCCTTAATGTTTTGGCAAGACACTTCTCCTCAGGACCAATCTTATAAAGGGCAGATCCCTCATCAGAACCTCACACCCTTGGAAAAGGAACCTGCTCCAGTAGCCCAGAGCAGAGAGATGCAGACCAGCTTCCCTCCCTCCCTTCCTACTGTGCCTGGTACAGACTGTCAGCTCAATCCAACAACTCGATTACTAGTGGAGATGAAACAAGCATGTGATGCTATCATACATTCATTTCTGTGGGTTTTCTTCTGAATTTCATTTCCATCATTTTTCAACACAAATGCTTATATGTGGCAGAAAATAGGGAAGGTTCACCCACCTTGCAGGATTAGTTAAAAAAATGCCTCTGGAAGAAAATTGTAGCTTGTTAATAGATCTTTTACACTTCTAAATGTATTCACTGGCTTCTTGCAAAAAAATCTCGTTGCTCATCATCACCTAATGCGTGCGTATGTCATTATAAAGTTGCTCACAAGAGGTAATGACTCAAGAGCTGCAAGCACTAGCACACTAAATGCATTCACTTTGGCCCATGACTTGCCATCATTAGAGCAGCTCAGGTCAGTTTTGGCTTTAATACTCAGCAGAGATGGCAGAGTCTTGCCTACAGATTTGTGAGGACAGTAGAAAAGCCCTGCTGAGAGTCACCTTCCATCCAAACTGCTCTTGTGCTCTTTTTTCACTTTTGTGGCACCCATGTCCTCTTCTGTGCTCCAAAGGCCTGTCAAGCCCACCATTCAGAGAAAGATCTGTACTCAGTCTCAAGGACAACCAAAGTCTCTGCTTGGGGCAAAATGTCATCCTGACCAGACAGTTACTTGGGTCTGCAAAATTCGAAGCTGTTTGTGCTACTAAGGACCTTGAGCTACCTCTCATAATGGTCCAGTCCATCAAATCCTATCAGTTAGTTTCTCTGAGAGTCTTTAGTGGAGGACTTTGATAAAAGCTTTTTTAAAATTTTAATCCCTTGTCCCTCAGGAAAGCACTAACCACATGGATCTTGTTCCTTCAAAGAACTCCACCAAATGCATGGTCCATGGCTTGTCTTTGCAAAGGCTGTGTCTTTCACATTGAACTGCAGTTATCCAGCTGCTTGCCAAGTCTATCCATTTTTATAGTGCTCTTACTGAAGTTAGTTCATTGATAAGTTCACTGCTGTGGATGAGTTTGAATTTTTTGTTAAATTGTAATATTTTAATTTGTTTATATTTTTGTTTTTAATTATTTTTAATTAATTCTAGTTACTATTAATTCTAGTTAATATTGTGCCTCAATCTATTTTGACCTGCATTATTTTTGTCATCGGAGTTGAGACTCCATTTTAACGTGATTGTTAGAATGAGTTCCAGTTTTTGAAGGATACCAATTTAATAACAATAGCCCCTTATTTTACTGTTTTTCCACCTGATTAGGCATGGGAACATTTTGTTAATAGATGCTATAACTATACCCTGATTTTCTAATAGGGGGCCTATAATATGATATAAAAATTACATTAAAGAGATAAATATTTATGATAAGAACGTTACCCTTTTGGTTGCTTTTTTTTCTCATTTCCCATTTTTATGCAACCCTCCCATTCGAAATTTGAAAGTACAATAGTAGATAATGGGAGCTTTTTTATTTGAAAGGAAAGCTGAATTTAAACATCCTGACACACCATTGCAACTTGGTTCTTCAGCAATAAAATATTGGACTGGGCTCTTATCAGGACCGGCTTCTTGTGTTTGTGTGTATATTGGAGGTCTCCTGTTGAACTCCAGTGGATCTCCATACATGGTGTGATAAAAGCTGTGTGGTCAAGTGGCCAAGCTGCATCATACTAGCCTGAAACGTCACCCTTCAGCCCAAAGGAGAAGCAGAGACTGTGTATGGCCTCCAAAGCGCTACTGCAGTTTTTCCTGCAGCACAGTACGATTCATCACTCTCAGTTCTTCCTTGGAGTGGCAGACACCAACAGATTTTGCCTGTTCCTCTGATGACCATTTCCACAGACTGTGATGAGGGGCAGAGCCCAGTCATATCCTTCCCTGTACCTGCCATGGTCCCGCAAAATGCAGCTGGAAAGACAATGATAGTGATCTAGGGGATGGAGGTTGGAGAAGCAGAAAAGAGGTGCATGAGACATTTTCTCAAGTGTCAGTTTGGGCTGAAATGGGCCAGCAGAATGGAAGTTAAGAGGGAGTAATATGTTCTGTGACACAAGGGATGACCTGATGGACAGGCAGATCACAGAAGCCTGGTTTTCATGGGAAGGGTAGCTAGAATCCGCACAGGCTGTCCTGGGTCAGCATAGATACTGCTATACCTTTAATGGATTCTTATTAATTACAAATCTGGATGACTCAGACTTTTTCCCACTCTGGACTGAGAAAAACCTTTGCTGTATATTAGCCATGATAATGTATGCGGCTAATAAAGCTGTTATTTCGGTTTTCACCGATTCCTTTTCTATGGAAGTATTTTTTTCAGCGTCTTCTCCCTGTGACTCAGAGGTGAATGAATGCTACTTTCACAGATACAGCTGTACAGATAAGTTTTATTTAAGATTTTTCCAAAGGATGACAGCATGGCATGGAGATCACAGAGATGACAAAGCTTTGAGAACAACTGGAAAGCTTTCTGTTTGAACTGCAAAATATGCAGTAGCTGAGACTATTTTTTTCAGCCTTGCTGCCGGAACACACTATGAGAACACACTGACATTTTCATGTATTTGAGGGATGAAGTTATGCTTTAAACCAGGTGACCAAAGAAACAAAACCATAAAATGGAATTGCTAAAAATATGTTATGTACTTAATCTCCTGAAGTTATTAATGAAAAACAGGTATTCTTTGACTGCCAAAAGTTACTCTGTTGAAGATTTTACTGTGCAGCTGCAAGTTGTATCACAGAGTGATTACATAAATATAGTATATACCATAGCCTATATAAAACCAGCGCGTATATACATATATATATATGCTAGTCCCATCGGTGGCTGGCATGCTGAAAGAGTCTACATGCCATACCATCTACGGCGTGAGAGACTGTGTCAAAAATACAACTGAGAGCAATCAGTGTGTCTAGAGAAGATATATGGCAGGATTCTGCTATTCATGTAGGTGATACCTGACATATTATATCCCAACAGTAACCATTATCCCAAGATTATAGTCAACCTTTCAACTTAATAAGACCACATAGCTGTAGAAGATTTGATATAGCGTGAAACACTGATTGCTTTCATTGCAGATCTACCGTACAGATGCTTGTAAGTGTCTAACCTGCTGTGAATCTGGCATGTAGTGGATGTTATGAAGGAAAGCAATTGTCAGGCATATTCTGATGTGGCTTATCTCAAATTCCACATCACTGTCGATAAGAAACCCTTTTAACCTGGGAAAGCAGCGACACTGCAAGAAGGCATCAAAGTGGGAAGACATCCGTGTAGTCAAAGACTTAAAGATGACAATTGCAATGCTGTGAGTCACATGAAGAAAAAGGTCTAGCAAGAGGATGAATAAGGTGAAATCAAAATTGTTCACTCGAGATGGTAAATTAACCATAAGCAAACTATCAGAAACCAACACAAATTTGGAGATTTATGTGGCGCCGCTATCACAGGAATTGTGTTCTCTCACTACATTTTAACTTTATTTGTGTGCTAAATTGGTTAACAGCCAAGAACCTATCCAGCTGCTTGATTACTGCCCCACCCAGAGGGACAGAGGGGATAAAATAGAAAGAATAGGAGCAAGAAAGCTCCTGGGTCAGCTAAAGAGAGAACACTTACTAGTTACTGTAATGGGCAAAACAGATTTGACTTGGTGAAAAAACTTGATTTATTGATGATTAAATTAAATATGTGATTATTGATTTAGGTAGTGGGAAACAAACAAAAAAAAGAAACATTTACACACATAGGGGAAAGATACCTTTCCTTCCCTGTTCCAAGGCTTATCTTCACTGCAAGCACCTCTTATCACAGAGGCTGCCCCTGCAGGTCCCTGTGCCCCAGTACTTCTCTTTTCTTAACAAATGTATCTTTTTGCACGCTGAGTGGTCTACATAGTGAATACCATGAATTTACTAGCAAAGGCATGGGACAATGACATGAATAGATGGCCACACAATACATGAGAAGCCTTACAAATGCTTGCACATGGAACAGGAATGCACACATGCAAGAAAGTCTGGCAGAAACCTGTAAGTTGTAAACTTTCTTAATGTGCTACGCTAAGTTATGCTGTCCTAACAAGAGATATCATAGACTGTTGGCACCCATATTCTTTATGATAATATCAGCTCCTTCTCCCGCCACAGTTGCACCAACTAAAGATTTGCATGGATGAAGAACTGCAGTAAAAACCTGCTTTGTAGTAGCCTGATGCCAGATATATTGTCAAGACGTCACCTGTCTAAGATAGGTGACCAAAGATGATGGTGACTCAGCTGGTTTTGACTTCATTAACAGCCAGAGCTCAGGAGACTGGCTGAAAACTGATCAACACAGAAAACCAATCAGAAACATCACTGACTTGTTAGATGCAGCCACAGGGCTGGTTGCTTGCAGTGACACCTTGCTCTTTGCAGTATAGTGCCCACAGACAAGAGAGAGTGCTGCTAGGTGCATGCTGACGAAGTGGTATCATATCCTTCCCTATTGAATGAGAAAGTAGGAAAGGACTAATAAAGAAACTTCCTCACAGACTGTCGCTAAAACTTCTTTTCCTTTTTTTTTTAAACTGTAAGTGAACTATCCAAGAGGATGCACATGTTGATACAAGTGCCACGTGTACTGGCAAAACAAATTTAGGGCCCAAATCTTTCACTTGGAGAGCATGAGAAAGGCCTGCTTGCGGCCATAGTTTGAGTGGTTCACAGAGGGCTTTTTTGGAGTGGAGGGGGAAAGAAATTCATATCATGCTATAAAGTACTGAGGAGAGCAATGGTCCAGGGAAGAAAGCTGGAGATGAAAGAAAATGAGAACTTATTGATAACCCCAAATTGTTAGATTAGCTAAAAATATTAGGAGTTTTGTATGTCTCTTTTTAATCAAGCTTTTAAGATACACTTTGGTTTTTAAATTCTATCTGCAGCCAGAAAGGCTAGAAACAATCACCTTACTTTTCCAGCCCCCCTAGAAAGGGAGAGTTCTTACATATTTGTTACCTCCATAAGGTGAATCTTTAATATTAAAACCATAACAAAACCTAAAGGAAAATTACAAGTTTGCAATGCTGATCTTTGATCTCAGAGAACGAAGATCTACACAAACTTCCTCTTTGATTTTTCAGCAAACAATTTAACCACATAAGATGAAAATCTGGCAGAAAACTGACAGGTCGCTGAGAGAGTCCTCTATGCTGTAGACAACTACACCAGACATCCTTATTAACAATTATTTTAGCCTCTGTTTTAACTTTACTTTGCTTCTCTGGTACTTAGAAACATTTTTATAATTTCCAGTGTAATTTTATTCATGACTGATTTATACTAATTTGTTCTCTCAATAACATTATCTTTCTGTGGCATATAGCCACCTGCTGAATTTATACAATACAGTCTTAACTCCTCTTTCCTCTTACCTTTCATTTTTTTCTAGGCTAAACAAGGCGACATATATTTCCTGTTGTTCTCTATCTGTCTGCTCAGTTAGCCATCTTTCTTGACCTTTTTTTTTGCACCTATTCTTATTTAAATTATTCTTTTTTGCAATGAGTGGCCAGAAATATTTATATTAACTTGTGGAAAGTGTCACCACAGCCTTATATAAAGTTCTGATATTTTGGTCTGTATTGAAAATAATTTGTTTGGCAAATTTAATTTTTTATTTTCCTGATCATCTCAGAATGCTGTGAATCCTGGTTTTGGGTAACACAGCCAGATATAAGTCCTCTACAACTATAAAGCTGTATTCTGACAATTCTAATGCTATCTTCCTGGTCTGGAAAAATCTTCTACCAGTCCACTTTCCTGCACATATCTGTGGCTACAGTGCTAGACATATATCCAGATGAAAACATTTGGAAACTGAAAGCATTCATCTATTTAGGATATCTATAATAGCATCTTTTAAGTGTGTTCCATGATTCTGGTTGCAAAAGCACATGGCAGTAGAGAGTAAGAATTAAAAAGAATGAAGAGGAATGAGTTGACTTGCTGTTTATACTAACAGATAGGGGAAAGATGGGCTAAAGAAAGATGACTTAACATTTAAAATATTAGGAGGCAAATATTAAAAAAAAGAATATGAACAGAAATGCCTCCTATGTTGTATAATGCATTAATTCCACTAAATAGTATTACATATGCAACCCCTTTTTAAAATTATTCCTTGACCAGAATTATTCATATCCTCTTCTTTTAATACAACCCTCCAGTATTTACTCCATACTAAGAAGTGTAAAAAAATATATTCCATAGAGCCTTAACATACTATTGTAATCAACTAGCTCTTTTACTTTTTTCAGATTTTAATGTGAAAAGGCATAAAATTAGATACCTGAACTAAATAGGACTAGTGAAACAGCATCTAAGGAAAAGAAGCAAAATGTTAGAGGGCTGTAAAAAAAAGAAACAGGAAATCAAAAAATCCATTCTTTGAAGTACAGAAAGGGAAAAGCTCTTTCTTATTTTAGTGAAGAAATAGAGGGATACAGAAGGAGAGAGTTGCTGAATGTATTACTGCTCATTAACATATTAGCTTGCAATGTGTACTACGTTGAATGCCACATCTTTCACCCCTATCCTAATTTAGGCTGAGGGACAAATATCCGTACTCCAGTTGAGGCCCAGCTTGCAATTCTGTCTAGACAGTCCTGCCACGTTGCAGTAACTTTCTGTTCTTCACTACACCCAGCTCCTAGCAAGAATACAACATTTAATATCTATATTCAAATCTTGTTATAAGGGAGAAAAAACATCCTCACTGGAGCCATTGCTTCTCATTTTGTGTATGAAATTGGCATCCCAGGGAGTGAACTTTTGCCTGAGTTAGGGAAATTGCTCATCAGAGGTCATACCAGATACAGATTTATGGCCTGTGTTTTCCACGGATTGCTGCCATTACCATTTCAACTTTCTGAAATAAATTTATGCTATTGGAGAAGCCCCCTCAAATAGAGCAAAATGTGAAAACCAGGTGAAAACAGATGTGAGTATTGGCCCCTTCTATTTATCTCCCTTATGTAGCAGAAGTTTCCAATCACTCAGGATTTTCCATCTGCCTTGCACTGTCAAGAAGGGGTTGTTCTCCTTTAGATTTAGATTGTTGATGTCTTAAAGCACCCAAAGTGTAAGGGACCATGGTTCAAATCCTTTCTGTGCTTAGGCAGACACATATAGACTGTATACAGGGATTCTGAGGGAGAGGGCAGAAGAATAGCTGATGAATATCCAGAAGCACAACCACATTTCAGGTCGCATCACTTTATTTTCACAGACAGCTTGTAATTTTAGATTTTGGGTTTGGTTGGGTTTGGATTTTTTTGGAGGGTGGGAAGAATTATTGTTGTTTTTTTAAAATTCCTTTTTCAAGTCCCAGATCGTCCTTCCTTTATCTGAAACTGGATTTTAAAGACTTCAGGTGAACAGCAGCCTGATCTCTTGAATGTGGCATCAAACCTGGACGATCTTATAAAGGTTTAATGCTTGAAATATGTATGAATGAACAGGTTTGCAAGTATCTCCTTATATATATATCTGCTGTTGAGCTGGTTTTAGTGAAGAAGGCTGAGCTCAGGCAGAGTTAACCCGTGTTTTTAGATGCCGTGGCATATGCTGAGATAGTTGTTCTGCTAGACTCCTCTCATGAACAGAGTGTGGAGCTCTAGATAGTTCTAGCTAGTGACAAATAAGACATGGGACATTATATAAATGGACATTTCTTGAGTCAGTGGAGAGACTTGTCACCTCAGATGTACCTATGAAACATGCAAAGTCAGTGAGAAGACTCAATAGGAAGGATTTTCCCTGCTTTCCTGAGATACTGCCCACTCAAAAAGCCATCCTCATAGAAAGACAATTCAGGGAACAAGTCTTCAAAGAGTCCTATCAGAATTCTGAGCAATACTTTCAAACTGGACTCAAGAAGGAGGTCTGTCACTCTTTGAATTACTTTAATTCTGTCTTCCGAAAGCTACTGACTGGCAGGAGATTGGATGAGATTATGGCATGGGAAATGTGATTGGGAGATAAACTTCTTTAAAACCCAGGAGATTCCAGCTGAGGGTGAAAAAGTCACATTGTAAAGCAGGTCTACCTTATTAACTGAATGTCATGAAACTCCTCCAACAATTAAAAAGAATATCCCTCCGTAATGTTAAGGAGTGCTGTTCTGTGGTTGAGAGCTATCTGTGCTGAAATGGACAAGCAGCCACCATGGTTCTTCTCAGAAGAGCCAGGATTCTTTTATTTGGGCTGGAAGAAGGTCATCGCTTTGTACCTTCCATACAACTCTCTATCTTCCTAGGACTCTGCATGAAAGGCAACTGAGTAGCTTCACAGGCAAGATAAACATCCACCATGGCAGCCTTGAATCTGAAAGAAGGAAGTTGAAATGCCATTCCTGAGTGGGCTTCACCATTGGGAAAATGGGGTACTATAATGAGCACTGATGTATTAAAAGGTATGACGGCATAACAGCCCTGCTTCTATCGAAGGTGTAGGCTGTGTTTTATCTCTGTAGAAGAAGAGCATTGGCCACCTCTAGAATCTTAGTATTGACTCTCAGTGCCACTAGTGTACTGAATCACAGCTGCTTGCACTGGGAATGTACCTCCACAAAGCCACACCATCACTATACTTTCTCTGTGCAACTACATTTCAGCATTCTAAGGACCTGTGAAGAAAGACTCTCTAGCAGGCAATAGGATCTAACCTTCACTTGAATGTCTTTTTTATGCTTATTAAGATGGGACAAAGACAGCTGTGTTAGGGGACATGGGCTAGATAACAGTGGGAAGCCTTTGGCAGCCTGAATATGGGGATAACAAGGTCTGGGAAGTCTGGAGGAGATTCCATGACTATGTCAACTTGTGGTTCCCTGCCAAGCACCACCCACACACAAAGAGCATGGTCAACTCTTCAAGCACATGGGAATCCATGCCCTGCTCACTGAAAGGTGAGCACAGAATGCTTTCTGTAGTGGCAGAACAAGGAGCAACAGTTTTCAACTGAAAGAGGATAGATTTAAATTGGACATAAGGAAATTTTTTTTTTTATGGTGAGGGTAGTGATACAATAGAAGAGGTTGCCTGGAGAAACTGCAGATGCCTCATCATTGGAAGCGTTCCAAGTCAGGTTGGACAGGGCCTTAAGCAACCTGATATAATGAAAGTTGTCCCTGTTCATGGCAGGTAGGTGTGAACCAGATGATCTTTAAAAGTCCCTTCCAATCCATACCATTCTAGGATACTATGATTCTATGAGCCCACATAACAGCTGATTATGGTTCAGGCCGGCTTGTGAGTAGGCGTTATTGGGATGCATGACTACAGCACTGAGGAAAGCATAAAAGTTTCTGAAGTAAAAGTCAGCTCTGAGAAACTTCTGTAACTGGACATTTCCATAGCCACACAGTACAAAGAGATGGTACCTGTTTGCTAGGAATACACATACATATATTGTTAGCATCATCTTTTGTAGCTGGAGTGACAGAAGTTTAGAGACTGAGCTGAAGTAAGTGTTCAAAACACTGTGCTCCCAACATTCCCTTGACATTTTGTCAACTCTTTTCCATTCCACTCACTTTTTTCTCATCTTCTTTACGCTGTCCTGGGAAAAGTCCACAGACTCTGGTGGCTTCCCCCGTCAATACAAGGCTAGTTTCCTAGGTAGGTCCTAGAACATGACCCATCAAGGTCACAGTACACTTGTCAGTTTAGTCAGGGACAAAAGGATCATTTACTGCTTCCTTGTGTAGAGCCAGCTGCAGACCCAGGACTAGCATTAGGTATGTCACAGCCAGGAAACATGAGACCTTTTGCTATATCCTTGCTCAAGGCTTCTTTGCCCCTGAACAAGAGACTTGCCTCTTACAAACATTTATCTTTCAGAAGCTTGTTTTAAATTCCTTTTCAAAAGCCTCTTCATTTTTATATACTGAAATTCTAGGACTTGTTCACTCCCATGGGATATTTACTTTGAATATATTACCCTTACTGTTACACTGTGGCCATTTTTTTGTCTTGTGCATTCTCTGAATAACTGCACCAAGAACTAGCTATACCTTTTTGTCCAAAATCTAGTACGAATCATGTCACGGTACACAATTAAACCAGTTTACAGAGGGGTAAGTGAAGTCATCCATCATTGTCAAGTTTTCTCTCTTTAAACTTCCCTGATCTTCTGTAATACGTCACCTTTAATGGACATCCTGGTAGGTTGTCTGTAATATAGCCACAAAATTGTATGTTTTTTTAGTTCAGATCCTTATGTACATGATATTTAAGTATATATTTAATGACTTTAACTTATTTATCTCTACTCTTTAAACCTAGAAAGCCACTCCTTCACAAGCTAGTTTGATCTGCATCCAACTAATAACAATAGCCTGCTGATTTTCTTCTGCTAGGTTTTTTAAAATGTGGCAGTCCTGGTTCATCTTCATTGCTTTCCTTAGAGTTGCACAGAAATACATTATATTTGGTCTTAGCCTATTACTCGTTTTTACGTTTCCTAATAAAAAGGAACTTTATTTATAGACATTGTTCCTGAATTTTACTGACTTAGGTCCACATTTCTTTCCTATTTACATAGTGTATATAGAATAGAATAGAATCATTGAATCATTTAGGTTGGAAAAGACTCTTCATATCATTGAGTGAAATCATAAACTTAACATTACCAAGTCCACCACCAAACCTTATCCCTAAGTGCCATGTCTACACACCTTTTAAATACCTCCATGGATGGTAACTCAACCACCTTCCTGGGCAGCCTTCACAAACCTTACATTTGTCCACATATCTAACCTAAACCTCCCTTGGCACAACTTGAGGCCATTTCTTCTCATCCTATCACTTGTTACTTGGGAAAAGAGACCAACATCTGCCTCACTACAGCCTCCTTTCAGGTAGTTGTAGAGAGCAATAAGGTCTCCCCTCAGCCTCCTTTTCTCCTGACTAAACAGCCTCAATTCCCTCAGCCGCTCCTCATAGACTTGTTCTGCAGACCCTTCACCAGCTTTGTTGCTCTTCTTTGGACACTCTTTGTCATTCTCTTCTTGAATGGCATCACTTGCAGAGAATATGTCATCCTGAAATTGTTTTGGTTTGCATCTGCTGGGATTTTCCCCTCATTTTCCTATAATATTCCTGATTGCCTGAGTAATTGCAACTGTCAGCCAGTGATTCCGTTTACTTAAACAGATGGAACTGATATGGGAAAACAACGTTTGTAGAAACGATGTTTTATCTGCAGATAGTTAATCTCCAGGCTTATTGTTATTGCTAATATTATTATTTTGCTACAAAAACTTCCTTGAGTTCTGAGACTAGAGGCTGTTATTTGCAGAAGGAACAGAAACATACAGTCCATCAGTAGCTCCAAGGCAATTTTTCACCAGAGGTAGTTGTCTGGAACATACTTTTTTCCTCTCTTCAGCTTTTTTATTTTATTTTGGCAATTACATGAAACATTGCTTCATCCCTTATTATTCTCTTGCCATCCCTAATAAGCTATGTTTTAATTTAAAACAGCAATTTACAATTCAATTAATATGTAACAACACAATCCATTGTAATCACAATGCGATAAATCTGTGTTTTAAGTAATTTTTAATGCTTATAGCAGCTGGATCTGTGAAGTGTGGAAATAGCTACCATTTTTCACCATTGGCAATACTGCCTGTGCCAAGCACCACTTCTTAATTGTATCACCACTAAAGCCCAATGTATAGAAAATGGAGCAACTGTAATTGCAAAGGAATAAAATATTTGCTTATATTATACAGCCAATACAGAAAATATAAAAGTGATGCGAAGATGTAATTAGTGAAACTAGTGTAAGGGTGAAATCCCTGATAAGATCTAAAGATGTGTTTGAGAGTGATATCTTTAAAAAAGTAAAGGGATGTGATTAACTTACCTCAGCCAACAAGAAATTACAAGATTACCACTTCTGATTAGAAACTTATTCTTTAGAAATTGTAAATAAAGCATTATTACTGTAATAGTGGAATTTTTTTTCCTTTTCTTTTGGGACTGTCTTGTACCTTTTAAATCTTTGCATTTCTATACTATGGAGATAAAAATCTCCCAAAGGACTAAGTCTTCAACAAGTTGACGGTTCCTTTGACTTCAGGGAAACTACATTGATACTGATGTATTTATTACTTATATTTGCCTGTAGATTAGATGTTAAATATGAACTATCATATGCCAGTTGGAAAAAGTATATAAACCCTCTTTCAGACTCCACTTCAAAAAAGAAGCTTCACTTCTCCAAAACATATGTTTTTTCTGTAATCCTGATTTACTTCCGAAGGTACTTCAGTGCGTCTGCTTTCCTTTAATTTCACACTGCAATAGAGCGCTCAATGTTAGTTTGCTCTTGGTCACATGGAGGGTACTCATCAGAATTAATTCTACTAATGGAACTTGCAATATTTGTGAGATTAGGGGTTAAGCATCTTTCACCAACCTGCCATTTGATTTCGATTTTTTTTGTTTTTTTTTATAACTTAAAAGCTGTGGAAAAATATTCCCCAAATTATGAAAAGTCATATACAAAAAATCCCACACTGGAATATATGTCCCCTCTTAAGTTATTGGATAATCAAAATCTCTCTTTATTAATTGAATGCTACGATTTTCACATTTCTGAAGGTCAATAGGAAAAGGAAATAACCAATATTAAAAATCAGAAAATATATATTATATCCTGTAGACTGAAGAGAAAATGCTGAAAATTATCAGGTTGGAAAGCATATCTATAAATTTGTTATCCTCAAAAGAAATATTTTCGCATAAGCTATTTCCATCCTGAGTTTATATAAATGTATATAAAATAAACATTCATATTCCTTTATGAGAAGCATGATTATAATATTCATCATTGAAAAATAGGGTCTAAATGAAATGTAAGGCTTTTATTATTGAAAATCTCTGTTGTATCATAGAAGTCTGTTTGAGTTTAGAAATTGGATTTACTTGGAACAGAGTGAGGACCAGGATCCCAAAAATGTTAATTTCCTACTATTCTTTATTCAAATGAAAAGATACTGTCTCTGGCAATTGTGCCATAGAGAAAAAAAATGCTGTTCTTTTATGTTATTACTGGCTTTTCAATTCTTACATTTGTCATTGATATATGTGGCATGAAAGTAAAAAATGCATACATAACATAAAGGCTGAGTAAATATACATTAAGGAGAACTAACACATCAAGTGATTTTACCCTTATCTGCATTTGCAGGTTGGTTAGATCCATCAATGTATGTATCGCCAAACTCTATAATTCCATTATAGAGGCAGGAGGAAGAAGGTGGGAGTCTTTGAGGTGACGCCATGTATTGTATAGTAAAATCCAGCAAAGTTTCATTTTCAAATATCTGGTGGAGAAGGGGCAAAGTATCTCCAGTAATTTTAAGGACATTTTCCAAATGTTTATTTAGATAAAAGATAGATAACAGTAAAACTATAAAACCTGCAGCCAGATAACTAGGTTTTATTAATGACCTGCCATATACCGTGGCCGGATAATTAAAGTTCTCCCTCCCTCCTAACCCCCTCCTCGCAGAAAAGGAGAGAGTGGACAAATTTATTTGATAGTTTGATAACCAGAGGACACTGGTTGAAAACTATTGATACAATCAGGGTCTATTCAATTTGCTCACGACAGACACTACTATCTGCTAATTTCACCTGTGAATAGTTAATTATGCCCCGAATGCATATGGTTGAGCCATTAATAAAATTTGTCTGTCACAGATTTCTGTATTTTCCTTTTTTTGTCATCCTCATGTGCATTTTATCTATGGGAATCTTTCCCCCTTTTTTTCTTTTAACATTGCACAAGACAGATGTTAGTGTTATGGGTATTTCAGCAAGGCTACGTTATGGATGGCATGCAGCATGGATCAGGATTGCTCTTTTAGCCTGTATAAGAGTGGGCCTGTGTACATAATGAAGCTGCTGAAGCATGAATGATAATGGAGTTCTTAACCACTTCACATTTTCAAGCTATGCTTAGGGAATTTGCTTCCAACTAAACAAACGCAAAGGAAAATTTTGTCTTTTTTTGACAGCCTCGTGAGGATTTTACATATATAGGATAGTTGATTTTTGATTTTACTTTGTTTCCTTTAAATCTGGCTCCTATCCCTTTTCTAAGACGCTTTTTTGGGTTAATGCAGGTATCAAACCCCAGATTTTCTCCCTCCAGTCTTCTGAATTTAATAAAGTGCATCTTGTATGCCAAGGCAATTTGTTTTAATTTCTGAAAGGCTTCTCAGGACTCAGAAAGCTTCTAAAATTTACATGAAATTTCCCTAATTCTGCCATTTCCTTTGGTTGGGACAATTTTCCTTCAGTCTTCCCTACCCTATAAAGAGATTTCTCAGTTCATCAAAAACCATCTTTTTATTCATAATACTGCAGGCTAGAACATGCTCCTTTGTCTAATGTCTCTGAATAAAGGTATCTAAAGAAGAGTCATAAAACTATAAGTAATTCTTCCTGAACGTTTGTTTTCTATTTTTTCTCCAGATATAGACTGTTTTTTTCACTATCGAAATGTAGTCTTTAAAGTTGCTGAGGGCTGCTCTATCTTTTGAGGTAACACTTCTTTCCCTGACTTACTCATTACGAGTAAAACCTTGTCCTCTTCTTCTTGAGAAGATCAAGGTGAAGAAGATCATCAACAAAGGACAAAGATTCTGGGCCTTGTTGGCACCTCCAGCAGTGGACATCATTGCCACATTGTCATAAAATCTAATGATACCCTAAGCAATTTAACAGAGGATTGCTCCATTTTGATACGGGTTAGTGTCTTATCTCCACAAGGACTGGTGAGTCATGAAACCTTAACTTCAGCTTTACTCCTTAAGTCTTCTGGGTTCGATCCTCTCTATGATGACTATTGGTTGCCATGATGTGGTTTTCTTAACAATTTTTCCTCTCTGCTAAGCTAGGTCAAGCCTGAATGAGTTTTTGATCCTTCTCTTCCAGAGAGCTGAGCTGGCTCCATGCATTTATGTTTTATGAAGTCATTCATTACTTCAGAAAAAAATCTAGAGATTCTTGCCACCAAGTTTTCCATAAGTATATTTTTCACCTCTTCTTTCAATATTTCCAAGAATTCTTCTTGCTTGTTGGAAGCTGAATAGTAAGGAGAAGCTTGGATATTTTGCTTCTCTCATCACCCAGTCTCACTGAACGACAGTGCTAGATAGCCATGATGGGTTGCTTTGCTGTGTTCATCACAGGGATAATAATCAGTAGTAGCTGGCACAGAAGAAGCTATAGAGCAGTCATCGGGAAAGGACTGGTATTTTTGAGCATGTATAATGCCTAGAGAAATGTAATTAGAGAAAATAAGCAGCATCACAGATATAAAACCAAATTGTCGGAGCTGGCTGAAATCTTTCAACATGATCCTAGTAAAAAAACAAACAAACAAACAAAAACAAACTCTAAAAAACCCATTCATTTAAACTGAAAAGTTTGGCAAAAGTATTCTAATCCTGACAGGTAAATTTTACCAGTCAAATAAATGGAAAAAATGTCTTTCAGAAAAAGAAAATGGAAATTAAGTGAGTTTTAGATGGTTCTCATTTTCTTGAGGTTTTCTTGCATAACTGGACTTTTGTTTCAGAAAATTCATAGTGTGAGCATACAGAGGACAGTGCATATGAAACATCTAGAATAATTGCTTGAATGGTCAAGATTTGGAAGCTGGTTGATGGATATAACGAATTCATCCAACCCTAGTGAAGACCTAGAAAAAGTGTTCCAGGAAGAATATTAACTCATTTGTATTCTAAGCACTGTACTGTGCAAGCCTTTCTTTCATTCTTTGGACAAAGAGAAGATTTACACCTTTACAACTAGACTCAAATAAGTCTTCTGTTTTGCTTGTGGTTTTTAGGGAGTTTGTTGCTTATTTTTTGAATATATAAAAGGATTTTGTGGAAAATTTCTGGAAGCATCTGCTCAGTACTTAGCTGTTATTAGGAAGGTAGAACGGTAGGAATTATTCAAACAGAAACAGAGAACAACATAGAAAGCATTATCATGTCATTATATAAAACACTGGTTTGCCCAGGGACACTGTATGCAATTCTGGCCGTCTTCATCATAAAACAAAGGATATTATAAAACTAGAAAATGTGCAGAGAACAGTGACAGGAACGAGATCTGAAGTAAGGAATGATTTCTATTCAAGAAGAAATTAAATAACCTTGTTCTGCAAATTGTTGGAAGCTGGGCGAGATACTGCAGGGATATGCTGCCTAATGCTTTTCTTTGATGTTTTGTCTCCAAGTATACATTAATGGTCGCAGTTAGAGGCACAATACGGAGTGAAACAGACTTTGGCATGAAATTCTGCAGGTGTTCTTAGGAGTAAAAATCTCCTCGAAGAGCCTTCCTCACCTATGGGGAGAAATCTTTGCGTGTTCATGGAATGTAAGAGATCAGTTTGAAGTGTGGATGCTGTCAAAGGAGAATCCTCAGTGGTATCAACTGGAGAATCTTTCTGCAAATGGCAAGTATTTGGTAGCTGAGCAATGACACTGAGCCTCTTTCCAGGATTAATTTTTGTAATGCTGCCCAAGTGCAGCCATTTGTCTGTGCATCCTGCTCCATATAGGGAAGCAGTACACTAAACTTGCTAGCATGAGGGCTTGCAGAGCTATTCACATTATACTGTGACTAGCAAGCTCAGTTACCTAACACAGGGCTCTTTCCCCTACCTCTTCTGCTAGCTGAGTATTAGGTATATGCTGAACCAAACAAGCTGAAAGTAACAGACAGAAGAAACTGAAAGTAATAGCTGGCACCCCTCCGGAGTGGAGCTGCCATTACTCAGCTGTGGAGAAGGCAGATGCTGCCAGTTAGAGGATTCCAGGAATATGAAAGCGTTATCAAACCACAAGACAAGGCAAGCTTTCTTTAGCCATATGAGCTCCCAATGCAGCCCCGAAACAGTGGCTTTTGTCATGGGAAAATGCTGAAGTATGATTGTGCCAGCACATGCCAGCAGTGAACTTGACTGCCTGCCAGATGCCATGACAGAGATGGGTCTGGCTAGAGGCCTTGAGCCACAGGTGGTCTTGAAATTGAAAGGAACAGAGTAGAAGTGATCAAATAAACAGCAGTTAACATCAGCATTGATTGAGAAGTTTTAGTCTGGGAAAATCAGAGGTATCAGGCCAGAAAGATGTCATACTCTAAAGGAAAAAGAGGGCAACATGAATTGCCATTACCAAAAATGTCTAGGACATGTAGAGCTGACTCTCAGAGGCTTGACATCTCAGCCTACCCAAATCTGTCCTGCTGTTATCTGGTTCTTGAAGCCAGGCTACTGTCTATGCAGTGCAGTCACGCATTTGGAAATAGAGCATATTCCTGCATTATGCCCTGCGATGTCCTTTCTCTTCAGACAGGCAGACTTCCCTGACAGGAGTCTGATGGCTTTCCAAATGAGTCCTCCCTCTGGCTGAGGTCAAGTGACATGAAATGCTCGCAGGAGAGAATCTTCAGAGCCATTTTCTTTTGTGAGAGGGTGCCCCTCATAACAGGTGAAGGCAAGGATGGAACGCAAGTAACTACCTTCATAGAATCATAGAATCATGGAATCTTCTGGTTGGAAAAGACCTTTGAGATTATCAAGTCCAACCACACCCATTATCCGCTAAACCATGTCCCTCAAAAACTCATCTACCTGTTTTTTAAACACCTCCAGGGATGGTGACTCCTCCACCTCCCTGGGCAGCTGTTCCAATGCCTGACCACTCTTTTGGTAAATAAATTCTTCATAATGTCCAATCTGAACCCCCTCTGGCGCAATTTACGGCCACTTCCTTTTGTCCTATCACCTGTCACTTGAGAGAAGAGATCAACACTTGCTCTGCCAAAGCCCCCTTTCAGGCAGCTGTACACAGCAATGAGGTCTCCCGTTAGCCTCCTCTTCTCCAAGCTAAACAACCCCTGTTCCCTCAGCCGTTCCTTGCAAGACTTGTTTTTCAGCCCTTTCACCAGCCCTGTTGCCCTTCTCTGGATGCACTCCAGAACCTCAATGTCCTTCTTGTAGTGAGGGGCCCAGAACTAAACACAGTACTCGAGGTGTGGCCTCACCAGTGCAGAGTACAGGGGCAAAATCACCTCCCTGGTCCTGTTTTTTTTGATACAGGCTAAGATGCCATTGGCCTCGTTGGCCACCTGGGCACACTGCTGGCTCATATTCAGCCAGGTGTGAATCAACACCCCCAGGTCCTTCTCCTCCAGGCAGCTCTCCAACCAGTCTTCCCCAAGCCTGTAACGCTGCATGGGGTTGTTTTGCCCCAAGTGCAGGACTCGGCACTTGGTCTTGTTAAACCTCATCCCGTTGGTCTCAGCCCATTAATCCATCCTGTCCAGATCCCTCTGCAGAGCCTCCCTTCCTTCAAACAGACCAACACTGCCACCCAGCTTGGTGTCATCTGCAAACTTGCTAAGGGTGCACGCGATCCCTTCGTCCAGATCATTAATAAAGATATTGAACAGGACTGGACCCAGCACTGAACCCTGGGGTACACCACTCATGACTGGCCTCCAACTGGACATAACTCCGTTTACCACCACCCTCTGGGCCCAGTCATCCAACCAGTTTTTCACCCAGCAGAGGGTGTGCCTGTCCAGGCCAATGGCAGCCAGTTTCTCAAACAGAATACTGTGAGAAATGGTGCAGAAGGCTTTACAAAAGTCCAGGTACACCACATCCACAGCCTTTCCCTTTTCCATTAAAAGGGTAACCTTGTCATAGAAGGAGATTAAGTTGGTCTGGCAGGATCTGCCTTTCATAAACCCATGTTGACTGGGTCTGATCACCTGGCTGTCCTGTATGTGCTGTGCAATAGCACTCAATATGATCTGCTCCATGACCTTCCTCAGTACTGGTCAAGCTGGCAGGCTTGTAAATGGGAGTTACATTTGCCAGTCTCCGGTCCAGCACCACTTCCCCAGTCAGCCAGGACTGTTGATACATGAGGGAAAGGGGTTTGGCACGGACCTCTGCCAAGTTTCCTGAATACCCTTGGGTGTATCCGGCCCCATAGACTTGTGGACATCTAATTGGCCGAGCAGGTCTCAATCCAAGTCTTCTTGGAACATTGAACTTCACAGTCTTCTGGCTCAGGAGGCTTGGAGCCCAGAGAACATCTTACCTTACTATTAAAGATCGAGTCAAAGAAAGCGTTAAAAGTGCCTCTGTCTTGTCCTCATCCTTTGCTACAACCATTCCCCTTGAATCTAGTAAAGGAGGGAGATTCTCTTTAGTCCTCCAATTGTTAATATACTTGAAGAAACATTTCTTATTGTCTTTCACTGAACTGGCCTGTTGAAGTTCCAGTTGGACTTTAGCCCTTCTGATATTTTGCCTACATGATCTCAGCTGCTCCTTGTAGTCCTCCTGAGATGCTTGCCCCCTCTTCCAAAGCTCATATATTTTCCTCTTTTTCCTTAGACCAACACAGAGCTCTCTGTAAAGCCAAGCTGGCCTTCTTCCCCACTGACTCATTTTAAGGCACACGGGGATGGCCTGCTCTTGCGCTGCCAGAACTTCCTTCTTGAGGAGCATCCAGCCCTCTTGGGCTCCTTTGTCATTTAGAACTGTCTCCCACTGGACTTTATTAAGCAGCCTTCTAAACAATTTGAAGTCTGCCCTCCGGAAGTCCAAGGTGGTGATTCTGCTGACCCCCCTTCCTTACTCCTCCGAGAACTGAGAATTCTATCATCTCGTGATCACTCAGCCCCAGGCGTCCTCCAACAGTCACCTCTCCCACAAGGCCCTCTCTGTTCACAAACAGCAGACCCAGTGGGGCACCTTCTCTGGTCGGTTCACTCACCAGTCATGTTAAGAAGTTATCTTCCGTACACTCAATGAACCTCCTAGACTGTTTCCTTTCTGCTGGGTTATACTTCCAGTAGACATCTGGAAGGTTGAAGTCTCCCACAAGAACGAGGGCCAGTGATCGTGAGACTTCTCCCAGTTGCTTGTAGAAGAGCTCATCGGTTTCCTCGTCCTGGCTGGGTGGCTGATAACAGACTCCCAGCACTATGACTTATTGTGGGTTCCACTGATTTTAACCCATAAGCAATCAATCCTATCATTAGCATAGTTTAGTTCTACACAATCAAAACTTTCTCTAACACAGAGGACAACCCCATCACCTCTCTTTCCTAGCCTGTCCTGCCTGAAGATCTTATAGCCACCAATGGCAGCACTCCAGTTGTGCAAATCATCCTACCATGTTTCCGTGTTGGCAATTATATCATAGTTTTCTAGCCTTACAATGGCTTCCAGCTCCCCTTGTTTGTTGCCCATGCTGCGTGCATTGGTGTAAATGCACTTCAGTTGGGCAGTTATTTCCACCCCCTTCCTAAGCGGAATAGGCTCAAGTCCTGACTGTCCACTAATCAGTGGTTTGTAACCCACCGATAACCTTTGAATTCTGGATGCCACCTGGAGTGCTATTCTCCACTTCCACTGAGGTGGCAGACCAGGGGTTCTCACCAGCGGACCATCCCTCAGAGCCTGAGGTGCCATTCCCACGATTTAATCTATTGAGCCAAGTGATGCCCCCTCCTCTTTCCAAACTAGTTTAAAGCCCTCTTGATTAGTCCAACCAACTTTTTAGAAAGTATCCTTATGCCCTTATGGGACAGGTGTGCCTCGTCATTTGCCAACAGGCCTGGTGGGTAGGCCAACCCATTGTCAAAGAACCCGAAGTTTTGTTCTTCGCACCATGTTCAGAGCCAGTCATTCAATTCCTGGCTCTTCCCACTCCTTCGCTCCCCATTCCTTATGATAGAGGAGAATATGACCTGTGCTCCTGATCCCTTTACCATTTGGCCTAAGGTCCTAAACTCCTTTTTCATTGCTTTGAGGTTTCTAGTTGGTTTTTCATTATTACCCACCTGCAAAATGAGTAGTGGGTAATAATCTGTGGACTTGACAAGTTATGGAAGTTGTCTCGCTACATCACCAACTGAGGCCCCAGGCAGGCAACACACTTCCCTGTGCAATGGGTTTGGTCTGTAAATTGGACCCTCTGTACCTTTCAAGAGGGAGTCCCCAATGACAACGACACTCCTCTTCTTCTTTTCAGAAGCTATCTTAATTGGTGGCTTTGGTTTGCTTAAATTCGGGGGACGTTTCCAGGCTGTGAGAGTTGTCGGCCCTTGGACTCGGTTCCACTTGCAGACCTTCATATTTATTCTGCAATGGAACCTGCAGGGCCTCATTAGTCATAGGGGATAGTCACCAATTGTGACACCGCTTGTGAAACCTGTTGCCATTCTGCTCCATCTTCCAATTTATTTACCTTAGTCGAGTGGATGTGGGATGGTGGGTCCTCTTTCATACAAAGCTCATTTGCCTGTTGGGGCTGTGATGGGGAGCATAGTAAGTTATTCCAATAGTCAATCTCTCGCTCACATTCCCTGATAGTCTTCAGTCTTGTTACCTCCTCCTTGAGTTCAGTGACCAGGTGGAGGAGTTCCTCTACCTGAGCATAGCCCCAGCACATGACTTCACTACTGGCATCCGATATCAGTGCAGGAGGGGGGCATGTCCTGCAACTCGGTACCTGGGTGGCAGCGTGCACCCATGGGGGTTCAGTCTGGCAGTCTTCCGCGGTCATGGCTGGAGAAGAGCTGGGAGATTTCTTATACTTCTAGCGGGTGGTCACCATGGTGTTCCTGAATCTCTCAGCCTGAGGTGGGGCATTTGTGCCAAGCCAGCTGTGGGGCAGAGTTGTTGGACATGGAGTACAGCAATGAGAAGGCATAGGCACACTCAGGGTCGGTAGATGTCCCCAAACCCTCGCTGGTATACTCACTCCTGCAAAGGACATCCCCATCTTCACAGACCTGTGGCTTCTTTCTCCTTTGGGGAAGGTGATATGGTCTGTCTGTCTCTCCTGAGACTACTGAGGATGGCAACGGCAGGATGCCTTACTTTCACATCCTTCCTCTGCATAGAGAGGAGTAGGAAAAGGCAAAAAGATCTGGCAGAGTGCTCAGAATAGTTTGTTCTTAGCAGGGTTGCCTTTCCCACAAAGAACATGGCAATAAATTTTAAATGTAACAAATGTTCTCTCTCACTGAGATGGATCATCTCCTGAATAAAAAGTTAGGCTGAAAAAATTGAATATTCATTTATACTAAAAGACTGAGGAACCACTCTAGCAAATATAAATGAAAAAACCTCAAACACCTTTCACACAAAGCATTTCAAGGCTCCCTACAAACAAATCAAATCATTAAACAAAACTTTGTTGCATCTATACACACACAGGTACAGTTATCATTGATTTTTAGGAGATACAATTAATAAAACAGGTGATATTTCTGTTGAACAATGAACTGATTGCACACAATGTAGACAGTCATGTTATATTTTGAACTAAACAAAACCCAACCATTAGATTGTAGATATAATTGTCCTAGGAATAGTCAAAGAGGGAGTTTTTCCTATGAGCTCTTGTTAGGAGATTGGAATCTTCCCTTTCTCTACAAGATGCATTAACCTCTGCCACAACTCGTTGTGCAAGTACAATTCTTCTTTTGATCCATTAGTAGAATATGCAGCAAGTAGGTCTATCTCTCTGCCAGGCTTAGTCACATTAATCCTGGCACTTGTCATTAGGCATTTACATCCAATGTTATCCATCCTCTGTGTGTTTTTCTAGACAACAGAGGGTCAGAATACATATTTATCACCCAGGGTAAGCGAATTCTTACTCTGCTGAGCACTCCTGTAGTTGAACTGAACCCCGTGAGCCACATGCCTAATTTGATTGCAGCTGCAAGCAGACATTGTGAATATCTTGTTGAACAAATCAGACTGGTTTCTCTAGATAAATTCTGCTTCTGACAAAGTTTGTAACATAGTTTTAAATATTAATATTTAATATGTTTGGTACTAAGGAAAAGTAATGGTCAAAACTTTCAGATTCAAAAGCATAACTCACCAAGCAGAGTGCACAGAAGGTGTCTGCCTAGAATAACCCTGGTACCAGTGGCAGCACTAGGATGAAATTCTTACAGTTGTTGTCCTTCTTTTTGTTATTTTTGTAATCTATTAGTTCTGTAAAATATTATTTTTTCCACCACAAAAGAAAGCACTTCTCAGTAGCTCTAAATAATTTGATTACATTTTTAAGCCAGCTTAACATTTCATAAGGAAGTTTTGCAAAAGAACAGCATCGCATTATTTTTGAAAGCAGATTTTATGTATAAGCATCACAGCTTCAGGAAAGGGTAAAATTTATATATGGCACCTCACAGTATCACAGTATCACAGTATCACAAGGTTGGAAAGGACCTCTGAGATCATCAAGTCCAACCTATAACCTAACACTAACACCAACACTAACACCAACCATCATCTAACCCATGGCACTCAGTGCCTCATCCAGTCTCCCTTTAAACACCTCCAGGGTCGGTGATTCCACCACCTCCCTGGGCAGCCCATTCCAATGGCCAATCAGTCTTTCAGTGAAGAATTTTTTCCTCACATCAAGCCTAAACTTTCCCTGACGAAGCTTAAGTCCATGCCCTCTGGTTCTGCCACTGGTCACCTGAGAGAAGAGACCAACCCCTGCCCGACTACAACCTCCTTTTAGGTAGTTGTAGAGAGCAATGAGGTCTCCCCTGAGCCTCCTCTTCTCAGTGTATCATTTCTTCTCCTCTACCTCAGTGTATCACTTTGCATTCTTCTCATATTTGAAAGGAGAGCATCTTTGGAAAGTGTTTACATCCAAAATCCTGTTTGTAAGAACAGCTACCATAAGGCTGGTTATTAGCATTCAGAGGGGAAGAAGTGTAAGATAGAACCTTCGTAAAAACATCAGACAGATTACCAAAGAGCCTGGGATCCAACTACATTCTGTAACAAACTTCCCCATGCCTATGGGATTTTAGATCAGAAGCTATGATTTCTAGTAGTCTTCTATAGGTTAAAAAAAAAAAAGAAGTTTTTGTTCTCTGCCGATGAAATATTTTTAATATGTATTTAATTTACTTTATCTTTCTCTTCAATGAACTAAGCACCAGCCATGGTTATATAGTGCTTCCTCAACACACAATGCAGAACACGCACCTCTCCAGAATCACTGAACTCCCCCCTCACCCCAAAACATGTTTCTTTTCCAAATCCATAGAAGACCAATGGCTCCTTCCAGGTTGCTCCCTTTCAGTGTTATTTTGTTTGATTGCCGGTGGGCTTTGACGGAAAACCTTTACAAAGTGAAGCAAATTGAGTTCATGTTGGTATTACTGTGCTCTGTTGCTGACCAAAGTGAGGGAGACTTCTTCTGTATCAATTGTGTCTCCACTCTAGTTCTGCTCTTTCATTCCTTACTGATAATATTCCCACACCAATGTCTGTGTTATTGTTCCTGGTGACAACATTAGACTTATAAGCCTGTATTTATTCAGATCACCATACACAATATTTTTCCGTTTGTTCCCAGCACTTCTGTTACAGTTTCAGTAGTTATTAAAGTTACTGAAATAGCTATTATTCTCCAGGCAGTGCCTTGAAAATTTCTATGAAAATTTCACAGAGAGTCTTATCTAATGTTTAAATACACTATATTATTTTTAAATTTTAAATGTTAAGATTTAATGCTAAAATTTTAAATGTTAAAAATAAAGACATAAATGCAAACCAGTGATAAGTCTTTCTCTTCTGCCTTTAAAAGAAAGCCCCTAAGTGTTACACTTCTGACTATTCATCAACACTTCAAAATTGTCACCTGAGAGAAGAAGATTTGTAATGATTATTGGAATTTCTTTTCCTACTGCCGCGTAGTTAAAATTATAATTTTTTGTCCTGAAACTAGATTGTAATAAAACTTTCATTGATATGTTCTCAGTATACGTGTATTCCTTGGCAGTTATTGGTATAAAACCTACATTATTAATTCAATATCTCTTTTTTATTTTTTTTTAAATATAGAAAACTAATTTATTTTAAATTCCTTAGTATCTTGAAAAGTAATTAACAAAAGGCAACTACTACAGAAAGGTACATGAAGCTACCAAGGACAAGTTTTTAACTACTCCCAGCTTCTCTAAAGGTCTAGACTGAATAAGACAAATTCTTGCAGGAATAACAGCCTTTCTATGCTTGAAAACTTCTACTTTGCACATTTCCTTACCTCCTAGAACGAAAACAAAGACCCTAAACCAATTCCAACCCTATTAAAAGTTAAAGTTGATGGTATAGTTAGCACATTAACAGGATATAATCATGAAAATAAGCATTACAGACTTAAAATACATAATTGCCTCTTACATGAAATGAAGTCAGATATGTGAAGGTATGGAAACGCACACGAAAGTCACCAAACCTTTGCTGGGGTCTGTGTTACTATATCATGCTAGAACCGAGACTAATGTTTAATGTTATCACTGCAGGCTATAGAGTTTCACAAACTCTTTTTCAAAGCGATAAAAACAGTGAGAGAATTTGTATGCTATCAAACGTGTGATGATGAGTTTTGCGAAAGGCCTTTGCAAGTTTCAGGAACACCTTTTCTCTGTGCTAGTTTTACTAAAATCAATGTACAGGGTGCAGCTGTTTCTTCTGAGCTTGCTTTGATGTTGGAGATGCTATTCCTGGTTTTAAAAAAAATGTTGCTTGCAAAAGCTTTGCAAATGAGGATATCAAAGAAGAAAAATGTCTGATCCTTTTTTTAGGAGAAAGATAGGCCAAATCAAACTGAACAAAATAAACAAAAGACTCTAAAATGTAGCTTCAACAAGCTTCATTTACATATGTTATAATTCTCCCCAACCTTGCAATTTCCCCATGGTGCTGTCTCATCCTGCGCTGAGAATAGGAAGAGTAATCAGATAAAGAAAAGGATATCATGGACATAGCAAAATAGTTATGAAGTTCATGTATGACAATCATTTATATATTGAGAATATCAAAATAATAAAGTCTGATTATGCTGTCAGTTATTCAGTTAGAAGCGTATAAAACACTCTGCTGAAGCGGATTAATTCTTATATAACTAACTGGAAGCAAATTTAACCATAAAAGAGTATTATTAATCATATTTATAATACAAGACAATGGTAATTTTGTATTCTTTATGTGGAACTGCACTGTATTTTTCTTCTTCAGAACATCTGACACAGATTAACATATTCCTTTTTACAGATGAAATAAGGTTTCATGTAATAGACACATTATAATAAAACCTAGAAAAAGATAATAGGATCATGCAATAACATAGGTTGGAAAGGACCTCTGGTGTCATCTGGCTCAAACTCCTGTTCAGAGCAGGGTTGCTTTTGAAGTGAAATATAGCTCCAAAATTTGATCGTGTTGCATATGGCCCTTTCTGGTTGAATTTGGAGTATTCTTTAAAGAAGGAAATTCCACGGCCTCCCTAGGCAATCTTTTCTGATGTTTTATCACCTAATATCAAAACAGAATTTTTTTCTTTCAATTTAAGCTTATTGGCCATTGTGCTTCTGCTGTTCACCTCCAAGAAGTATATGGCTCTGCCCTCTCTGTAACATCCTGGTAGGTAGTTGCAGACAGTGATAAGAGACACTCTTAGCCCTCTCTTCTTAAGACATCCCTTGATGCCTCATACATGTGAAGAGAGAATGATTGTTTCTAACTACTTTCAGGTGTACGTTTCTAAAATGACATTTTGCAAGCCTTTCTCTGTTAAGTAGCAGGTGCTACAGACCATTCTACTAAGCTTGTGAGTCCCTGAAAGTCTGTGGAGCCACAAAAATTCCCTTTAGCCCCATATTGGTAATCTAAAGATGGTGCATTCAGTAGCATGCTAAACTTTGATGGCTGTACCTCATTTTGTGTTCAATAAAAGATAACATGAGAGATCATTAGAGTAACTATGTCAGATTAAATGTATTTTCTTGTACAAAAGTCAAGTCCCTTCAGGAATCATTGCAATTTACTTTGTCTCCTGGAGAACAATAATTTCCCGCTCGACCTCAGCACAAAGGGCCATTACAAAATGTAATTCATATTTCATATGTTCAGAAACGTTCAGCACAAATTACAAATGGAGACTTTAGTGAAGTATTTATGTTCTGTTACCAACAAGATATGTATAAGTAATATGAGTCCCAGGGCTCCAGCCTACACCGCTTACATTTATTTGTTACAGAGTGCACTTATACTTTGCAGTTAAACATAAGGTAAGTCATGTTGCTTCTTTGAAAACATAGAAAAGTGCAGTGGACAAAAAACATTATTGTTTCTGAGATTTTCAACAGCTGCAGAATGAAGAAGGTGCTGTACATCACTTAATTGTTAAAACAGCAAGATTCTATCCAAACTTCAATAGACTCTTCATATAAATTCACCTCTTTCACCCTGAAAAACTTGGGGCTACGTGGGTGCATTTAGAGACTAAAAAGAAACCCCTTGGAGACTGTTAGTGAAAACCATTGTGCCCTGTTTTGAGTAGCAGCACAAGTAAGGTAGTGGCATATAGCTCTTGCGATGACACCCCCCCCACCCTGGCAGGCAGCATTTCCACTGGAAGGTATTAGGCAGGGTTAAGGTTTTTGTTTGTGATTAAACATTTCCAGTGTGGGGACAACGTTATCGTCCACAGCATGCAAACACAATGCTTGAAGTGCTGAAGAGTGTATAGATCTTGTGGTCTTGGAAACAAGAAACACAGGTCAATAAAAATCCATATGGCAACCAAAGATTTCCTGCAGAAGAGTTTAAACACTGTTGCGTATATTGAAAAATTTAAACCGTTACATCTACTAGAGAGGCCCAGAATGCTAACTTCTCGTAAAAATGTAGATGTTTTTTAAAAAAGTTTCTATAAAGTAGAAACTACTGCATCTAGAAATGATTTTCTGTTAGACAGAATCATCAGACAAATAATTTTCTGTTTCAGGATTATTCTGTTGTTCTTTTTAGTGAGCTTTCTTAAAACTGTGCTTTATGTTAGTTTTAGTAACAGGACAGTTTAATACTTCATTGACATTTGAGTTTTGCAATTTTTTAATTTCAATTTGAAACAAATTGTGAGCTCTGAAAAACTACAGCAAGAGGAAATCAGGAAAGCAGAGTATCTGACAGCTATAATCTCATATTTTCATTGCTAAGTAATTATAAATTTAAGAAAGTAGACATCTAGACATCTCATTATGCAATATTAATTTTGACTCACACTCACTAGCTGTTACTGTCACAGTATTTTCCCTTCATTCAGGTGACTCACCTATCAGGGACCGCATTTCTGTTTCTCTTCCAAGAATATGATAGCCAGTAGTGCAGTCAAGCAGCAGTGCCTAGTTCTTATATCTCATTCCTAGCTCTACTCTCAGATTGTACAAGGGCAGAGACAATCCCTCCCAATTTGCCCTCCAATCCCACCCCTCTCCTTCTTCCCCCAGGGCAGCTGTAGTATCTGTGCATATGTGTGTGAAATGATACGCGGTTGTGCGTCTTTGTGTATGCAGATCAATTTGTAAATAAATCTCAGCGAGTCTGGATCAGCATGGAGACACAGCACATCAGAACCATTTGTAACTGATATTTTGGGTTTTTTTGGGGGGAGGTGGGAAGGCAGGCAAAGCCAAAATAATGTCACTCTCTTTATCTGGGCATGCTGACAACCTGAGTGCTGCCTTCTCACACACATCAGAACTGGTAATAATTTGCTAATCTCCTATGAATCTTCTGGGGAAAAGCAGCTAATAAGGTGGTTCAGAATAAATGAATAAAAGAGGAGCGAGTTGCACTAGAGATGGAAATAGAACCGAGACTCCTACCAAATTATTATCTCCACTCAGACTGTCCATATTTTTGAAAGGATGCAGGGAAACTGGAAGAAAGAATCACAAATTCAAGAGCTGGAGAAAATACTGTAGAATATGAAATTTGACAGGCTGAGTTAGTTTAGAGAAGTGATATGGACACAGTATGATTAGAGTAAGAACATATCCAATAATAAAGGTTTTTTTAAAAATCTAGTGTACAAGTATGTAATAAAGAATGGAAGTTAAAAACAGGCAAATTCAAATTACCCTGGGAAGCAATGGATTCTCCATTTTCATGTCCAAAGGTTACAGATTCCTGAAAAGAATTCTTTTGTTACATAGGAAAGATTTTGGGAGAAAGTTAAGGGGCTTAAATTTCAGCATCTATGTTGCAGGTGGAGAGAGATCATAATCAACACATAGGCCCCCATAGTCTTAAATTTCTAAGGTTGATGGAGTTGAAAGTTTTGGAGGGGAGCTCAGTTATGCCTACGCAACAGAAGTGGGAATCTTTGAAAAAACGTTACTGGTTACTTGTAAATTAAAAATGTGCTTGCATTTTAGTAACAGTAAATTAAAATGTGCTTACATTTTAATAGGGTTTTTTTACTGAACCACAGTATTTATGTACATCTGCTACAGAGTAATCTTACTGCAATAGAATAGTGGCAATACCTGTCAGGAACAACAACATATGATACAGATGTGAGGTGAAACAAAGGTTTGAATATTTTTGCAGAAGATAAACAACAAAAAAGTAGAAATAGCTAAATAAATAGTATTGACTATGGTGTGATACAGATATTCCATGTTACACAGAAGCAAAAAATCTCTTCCACCAAAATGTGACTGCTAAAACAGGAGATGATACCATTTTAGACTTCATTTCAGTTAGTGATAAGGATATTTAAGTGAAATAGAAAATAGAAAGAAAACTTATTTTAGTGATAACAAGTCAGTTCAATTTTAGCTAGAGGTAAGGCTAAATATGAACAGACCTGTAGCTAAGTAATGCAAACCTGAACAAACAAAGGAAACTGGAATGTGAATCCAGGTAGAATGGAGTCCCAGAGCCTTCAACGTCAAACCTAAGGTACTGATGTCGTTATAATTCATCTCAAACAAATGGGAAAAAATCATGGAAAAGAACTTCAGAGCTAACCGATGAATAGTCATGTCAAGAAGGACATTAAGAACAAGAAGAGACTCAACACTAAGTAGACTTTGCAAAGAACAGTAAAACAAATGATAAAGGACTAAAGCAGAAGCAGTAAAAGGACTAAAGTAGAAGACGTAAAACTTCTATATAGTGATTATTTAACCTGTAGATGGAACAAATTTTCAGTTTAGCCTCAAAATTAAGTGAACTCTTTGATGCGGTTTCAGGTAATGCGATGTTTTAGTGGGAGCAAAAGGAAGATGCAAAATGTTAATAAAATCATGGGAACATAAATATCTTCAATGGACACGTGAGTAACACTCAAGAAACATTATCGTATTCAAACTGGAGGAGATCAAATAATCTCAGATTACTCAAAGAACTGGCAAAAGAATCTCCAGTTCAATTATTGCAAGAGAGATGTGTCAACAGTCTTGAAATCAGATGAGGAGAAAGATATTGGGGTATGAACTGGAGTTGAGATGACTGAGAATATGATTAAAAAATAGTGAATTCAGTGCTTGTTTTACAGAATGAAAATAATGTGACCTAAACCAATTGCAGGCCTGGAAACCTCAGCGCAAGGGTATATTATAGTATAGAAGAATTACTGTAAGAAAAGATGAAAAAATGTAGGAAAAAAGGAGAAAACTGTATGAAGTGCAAGAAGAACAAATCAAAACAATCCTGTGGGACTGACCCCTTTAGATTGATATACAAACAAGCAGAGGCAGTAGATTTTGTCAGTTTGATTTCCATTAGTGAGATTTAAGAAGTGTTGCATGGGAAACCTCAAGCAAAATTTAGAAAATTGGAGTTACTGGAGAAAGAGTAAGGGAGGAAGGAAGCAAGGAAAATAGAGTGAAGACTGGAATGGGTAGTGGTGAAAGGGGCAGATTGAAATAAAAGGCTGAAATGTTACTAGTTAGGCTCATGAACTTTGGAGTTATTTATTATTTTCATGAATGAACATCACAATTGTGCCAGAATTACTCTGAATACACTGGTACAAAGTCAAAGCTCTGTCAATACTGAAGACTTCTGGAATACTACAGTGATGGGCAGTAGGTATGGACATGGACGAGTGAAATTGTAGGTGGACATTGCTTCTTGACATTGCAAAGACATTTTTGTAGTGTACAGCAGACAATTCTTCTCACCCATGCCCAGAAGCAATCAACTGAAACTGGATCAGGTGCACAGAGAGGCTAAGAAGACTAGTAAAACAGAGAACTGATCTTTGTGGGAAGGGTATTGCAGAAGGCTGACTTGTTTATCTAAGCAGATTGTAGTGCAGAGGAGGTTATGATTGTGATCTATAAACATATAAAGGGTGAAAACACAGGGAGGGGAAATAACTATCTAAATTAAAAGGCAATATTGGTATAAGAAGAAATAGACATAAAGATTTTATAAATGCCTTTAGACCTAAAATTAGAAGAAAGTTCCTAAGCATTATCCTAGTTCTACTGCAGAAGTTGTTGCCATTAAAAAGACCTAAATTTGAAATGAAACCAATTAAATACATTTATGACATCAGTTTTAAGGTACAATTGTTTGTAATATCAAGAGCCAGGACTCAAGGAAGGTCCTAGTCCTGTTTTCCAGTGAACTGTATTTAAGATCTTTTTCAGTTACAGAAACACATTTATAGCTACGGGACAGCACTTATATTCACCTTCCTCTGTGTTTCTAAGAGTATAAGCACCTGCTATTATTGAGGGATGAAAGTAGTTTTTTTCTTTTTCCAGGGTGGGAATGACACTGAAAAAAGTGTATTTTTTTACCAAAGCTATGTAGTTTCTACCATGCTTTCTGCCACAGCAGCTCATGAATATATGCCTTTACTTTTGGAGGCATTTATAGTAGAATTGACTTGTTTCTTTCTACCTACAAATTTAAGACTGGGCTAGGGAGCACAGGTGTAATGACAGATAGAGACATTTAGAACAGACATACTTTTGGTAAAAAGGAAGAACTTCAGGGTCAGATGTGGCTGGCAATGCAGTTCCCATATCTTTATAGCTAGACCTGTAACACAGACAGTGCGACAGCCTGTGGAAACAAACTACAGACTCGGGATTATTTGTAAGACTCTGTTTTTTCACACAGTGAAGGTAATGTGAGAAGATGTGGGGACTACGAAGTCAATATCAGCTGTGAAGAACTACTCAGGAGGGTAACCATTGCATCCTCTAGGATCCAAAGAACAGTGGAACAAGAAATGCAAAGGATAATGTGATTTTCCCATTTTTCCCAGTTTTCATGTTTTGGTGCTATTTCTTGACAGATACCACGTTTGTAGTTTAATTTCTTTCTGAACTTTCTGGTGAAATTGTTAATGTAGTCCAAGAATGTCTTTGAGGACATCTGAATCGTCAGCACTTTTAAAGGCGAGTTACTTATTTCAGTACTGAAATACGGGAATAGAAAACTATCTGTGGCCAAATATTAGGAAGAAGAAAAGCAGGAATTATCCTTCTTCTTCTACCAATCACAGGCTATTGATTCTGGTCAAAATATTTCAGGCACTATTCTGCTAAAACTGGTATCTCTCAGGACTACTGTACCTCCCTTCACCTCAGCTGTATATCATTTATTCCCTATGCATGTGCAGAGGTGATAGCTTTCTGCAAGCTGATCTGCCCAAAACTGAATCATTGTTTCTGTGAGTTTCAGCTGGAACTGGCTATTTGCCTGTTGGCATTGGTGCCAAGGCAAAGCATAGACTGGAATTGTGCTCGTCTACTGTCAGTTCACCAGATGAGATGAAATGTCCACAAAGCCCTGTCTGCAGTGGTTTGGTCATTCACTGTGGCAACTGGCCACATTCACACAATTCCCTTCTCTTAGTGTGGGGAGTGTAAAAAGATCTTACTCTTAAGTGCTGTCCTAATCACTAAGAGAGGGAATATTTGGAAAAAGGAGAAAGGACAAATTCTTGATTTCTTCTCTTTACAGCACTTCCTTTTCTAGAATGATTAAACATTTTTAAAAGCAAGTGAGAATGCTATGAATATTATATGTAGTTCCACTATGCAGGCAAGCACCCTTGAGTCATTCTCACAAGCTTATTCTTTATCACAGTGATTTCAGACAAAGCGAAACTGCTCCAACTGGGGACAATGGGAAAGCAGTACCTGAAAGTGTATTATAGGCTAACAGGTATATGCTCTTCAGCCAAATACTTCAGCCAAATACAGCTCACACCCTTCATGCATGTATTACAGCATGTAGTTATGTAAAATGCCTCTTACCTTTCTCAATATTGCAAATACATCAACTGGTTTAGCACCTAAATCCAATGAACTACCTGTTGTTTGTGAAATCATGGTTGTAATAGGGCTAGGAGGGGAAAATATTTGATATGTCTTCCAACAAAATCAGTGGAGAATTTTTTTTTTTTAAAAATGCCTCTTTTTCGCTCTGTGCATCTGCTTTAGTGAAAAAGTGGCCTAATAATGAAAATTGATCAGCTCAAAGGCAGCAAAACTGGAAGATTAAAACAATCAATTCTCCCTAAAAGATAAAAACATATCTTTATTTTGGGAATGACTGCAAGTATTTTAAAGGCATAATCAGAATAAGAGGTTGCAAACTATAAAGAATAATAGGAAACCTATTGCTATTTGAATGAGGCAATAGGAAATGTGGAATACCTTCCCATTATTGCCAAGGGAAGTACTGAGGTAATATCAAAACTGGTTTCCTGGAACTTCAGTGAGGTGTATGGGGCTTTTTGTATTCTTCACCCAGTATCTTGTAACAATTAGATTGTATAGATGTCTTTAGGAGATGGTCTGAATTGATTCCTGCCATCTCAAGTATATGAAGGATAAGAGGGAACGGGCAAGAAACCAACCCAAGACAATGAAAGACTTCCAGAAAGTGTAGTGTCCAAACATATCTTCAATACACAAAAAGTTAGTTTATTTGGTAGACATTTTTGTAAATTTAGATCTATAATGTGCCACATAATGTTATACTAATGAAAAGTGTCCCAGGTTTCATGCAATCTACTCAAAGAAAGACCCTTGCGTATTCTGTGTCTATAGTGGTTCTCCTGCATACCCTGCCCTTATTGTGTGAAATTAGTCAGATATCCAAAATGACTGCTTGTAACTCCTCATGTGGCAGTCAAGAATAACTGTGCAGTGCTGCTCATCAGAGAACGATCTCAAATCCCCCTCATAAGACAGATACTGATGCAGTTACATTACTAGAACCTGGGGCTGTGCAATACAGACTGACAAAGTAACTGGGATTTATTCTCAACAAAATCATAGTGAAAAATAATCAGTTACTAGTTCTGCACCATCCATTGTGATCCAAATGGATTGTTTTGTTACTTCCTACAGAAATATCAGAACAAAGAAAAACTTCATTGACTAAACACAGATTCCAGTAAATAATTCAATATATCTGCTGTAAGTATCAATATAGGCCTAAATCTTTTGGACTTTATCTAAGTGAAGCCAATTTTAATTAGCTTGTTGGGGCTATTTATCCCAGATTTAACTCAGAATATATAATAAATGCAAAGTGCAACTTGTTAAGAATGAGCGATTCCTACTAGAAGTTTGGAAACAGGAAAAAAGTGAAATTTCATTTACTTGAGGGAAGAAAAAGAAAACCTATTTTTTATTACATTCTTTGATTTAAATTATACAGTTATAATTAGGAATTGTATTATTTCAGTCTGAAAATGAGTGTCTCTTTAAATGATATAAGGTGGTGAATGGTATAGAGTGTATGCTAAGAGTTTGTTTCATTGCATCGTACATTTTTAAACCATATTGTGTGAGTATGTTTACTTCACATTTGTCCTCTTTCCCTTGCCTCTTTTGCATAATATATTGGTAAGCAATAAGAAGCAGCGCTGCAGCTACAATTTAATGGGAAACACAACTGTTTATTGAACCAGATACCTATTATTAATTTAACAACTGAATACAAACGCTTGTGGCAATCAGTGCAATAATTCTGTTTCCTTGATTACTTAAGGTTTGCCATTGGCTTCAGTGGAAGCTTAATCCAGCCCTCAGAGGGAAGAAGTACTGCTTTCCAACACTTGTAAAGAAAGAACAAGCACCGGCCTAATTCAGTTAGCCTCCATCTATTCCCTCTGTCATCTTTTATATATATACACATCTCTTATGTGGTCTTAGGAAGAGATTAAAACTATTCTTTTTTCATCATTTACCTAATATTGTACAACTCAATTGGAATGCGAAATACGTGCAGTAAAAAATGTTACAAGTAATTTTTAGTACTGACTTCTCAGAGCTCATAGTAAGTGAAAAAAAATTACAATTTTTGTCTTAAAAGTGTTTTACCCATTTTTTTTCGAGCAAGTGTTTTGTCATTCAAATAAGAGCACTGCATAATGGAGCCTGTAAAGAGTATACATTTCAAAGCTATCTAGAAAGAAAGCAGTTACACCAGGATTAATTTGGGCCAACAAGACTCTAGAGGGCAGTCTTGGTATGGTAAAAGAAATGTATATTTTTCTGTCATTAGAAAACTCAGCCATGAAGAGTCAGAAAAGAATATTACAGTTTTTAAAACTGCGAGTCTTTTTAAAGAAGATTTTAACAAAGTTGTTTAGTTTTATATGAAATATACTTTTTATGTAAGATATAATTTACAATTATATGAAGTAATTAAAATATCAGTATATTTTTAATATTGTTAAGTAGTATATTCATAAGGTATAATGAATGCATCAGAAACAAAAATATAAAATATGGTTTGCTTCTTGGTTTTAGCTGGTTCAAGCACCAGTCAGTTCATACAACGTACTTGCATCAGCAGTTTAAAACTCTACCAAAAGTCTACTGGAAGTCATTTGCTTAAAGAGAGTAGAACAAAATCCAATATACAGTGCAGATGCAAATTTAATGTCAGTTTTTAAAAAATGTGTTTTACTTTATAAGTAATTAATCTTTATACACAAGTTTTGACTATTGTAGGCAGAAATCAAAATTGCGTGCCTTGTAAATGTTTAATGGAACAATTCTTAGATTAAAAAAATGCATTAGTCACTTTGACTATGTTTAATATTTCAGAAGAAGTTGTTCTGCAAGAAAACAAATCATTGGTAATGAAAGACAATGTGCAGCTTGTAAGTACTTACTGTGCAAACTTTTGCAACATGTAACCTTTGTTTCTTTGCAGGCAAACAATATTGGAGGCTTGTTTTAAAATAGGAACCTACTTTGCATGTAAGACTTCCATTCTCTATATTTCAAAACATTTAGAAGGGAAAAGAGAGCTGTTATTCCCATTTTATAGAGGGGACATTGCTTTCCCTGTTGGCTACATTAGTCATACTGTAAACTGGTCTGTTTAGTTATATTCCATACTGGTCAAGTATGAACCATATGGACCGTATGGACCACACACAAAGAAAAGGAAAGATTGGAAGAGGACACTCAACAGATTACAAACCAAGCTGTAATCCTGTAATCTTCTGCTCCACTGTCCTTCTTCATTCTGGAAGCAATTTAACTTCCTAGATGCCCTTGGTTTTGCCCTTGAAAATTTTGAGGAGTGTAGTGTTCTGCTGATTCTCCAAGCAGGAGGGACTTCTCTGCTCCAGCTCTGCTTGTTTATGCTCATGCTTGAGCAGGACTGTGAAACCATCTGCCTCTCTGCCCATGTCACATGGGAGGTTAACAAGCTTCCCTGCAGACTGAATTCAGTGGCTAAATATATAGTTGCAACTATTTAAAACACAGGCAAAATAAGCCACATTTGAGAAAAATTATCACCTAGTTACAGACCGTTTTAATGTGGCAAATAGGGCATTTGCCCAGTACATGTAAGTTGGATTCAGTTCCCTCTCTAGCCTAGGAGGCTTTAAATCAACGTTTGGCGAAACTTTGTTCTTCCTATTTAGTGGCATGTCAACCTAAAATGTGAAAACGTAAAAAAAAAAAAAAAAAAAAAAAAAGATTCATAGGACTAGTAAGAGAAATAGGGAGGAGCTTGAAGAAGTACTCGTGGTAGGTACCTCCAATAAGAAGTATTTGCTGAAATATTTTGCCTTTTCTACAGCATTATTTTTATCTTTAACACTGTAAATCTATCTTTGGCTTGTGTTGATGAAATACCTTAAAATAATATAAAAAATTATTTAGTATATTGGAAGTCCTAGTCTTTTCCTGCTTGTGAATGTGTCTTTCACCTCTCCCTGAAAGTATACAGAGAAAATTTCGTGTTAGGAATATTTTTCATTTGGTATTTGCATTTCAAATCTGGATCAACAGTTCCTGGTAGTCAATGCTTATGCTGTTTTACAGTCTTTCTGAAGCTAGGATTCTTTATCTCATAAATAAAAAAAAATTAATTAAATAGAGAAATACAAACCCCAAGAGCTATGCCATTCTTTACCTACTGGAAAAAGCCTTCAGATTCCTATTGATAGGAAGGGCTCTTACACAGATTTTCTTCTTATTGCCAATTTCTTAGTACAAATTTTCATTGATTTTGTGTAGTGCTTGATTAATATTGATAGAAAAAAAGCATTATGTTTAAAGTGAAAACAAACTTGAAATCTTCTCGGTTCTCAGTTTCCTGCAAAGTTTACTAGAGCATTAATTTTAAGTATAAGCAACTTAGTATACATTTATGGTTTTGAAGTACATATATCACATGAAGCAAGTAATGCTTTTGTTGATTTTGTTCTTTTAGAGGGAGAACTGTTGTTTAAAAACTGAGTTCTTTTAAAATATAATGGTTTTTGAAATAATGTAAGTAAAGTTTTTATGTGCAAGTCCCTTCCAGTGAATAAGAAAAAGGTCTGTAGGAATATTTATAATTTCCACTTTGACAATTAATTGAATTTTTTTTAAAAAAAATCGATCCAGGAAAGAAACGTGCGTTTCATGAAATTTTATTCTATTAGAAGTCATGAAATTATTACTAGTGTTAATAACCCTAACTCTCACAGAAATTTCAATACTTGAATACTAAAAGCAATGTTAATTCTAGAGAAAATAACATACAGTAAAGCAGATGAAAAGGAGTTTCTTTTAAACAAATACTATATTCTCATTATTTAAGTCTGCACTTTTAATAAATGATAAACCAGAGCAATCTCTTTCAAATAATAAAATGTATTATTTTACAAAGGTGATGGCTTTAGCCATACTAGGATTCCTTGCCTTATTCTCAGTTTGCATATCACAGTTTCACAGTATCACAAGGTTGGATAGGACCTCTGAGATCATCAAGTCCAACCTATTTTTATGAACCCCAACATGAATTTTTAACTGGCAGTCTCAGTAGCAGCACTACCAGAATTCCACTGCTGTGAAAGCTCAAGTGGGAAAACCTATAAAATTCAGAAGTTATCTTGTTTTCTTTTGTGGGGCAACTGTCAACACAATAAAATAAGTGCATTGGAACAGGCTGCCCAGAGAAGTGGTTGAGTTGCCATCCCTGGAGATGTTTAAAAGGACAGGTTGAGGAGTTTCTCAGCGATAAGGTTTAGTAGTGGACAGCTACAGTTGGACTTGATGATCTCAGAGGTCTTTTCCAACCAGATGATTCTATGATTCTATGATTTATCATCCTCAGTCTTAAAATACGGATTTAGAAATAGAGACTATTGCTGCCTCTTACAAGATTCCTGTTGATCTTTCCCCAGCGAAGGGAGCTCACATACCATAAGCGAAAGTATCTGGGCTAGCGCAGCACAGCTGAGATGGCAAGACAGCATACAGCAAGGGAGAGAAGAGTGGAAGATCCCAAAGTCAGTACCACCACTGGACAATTCCAGTGCAGGCCCCACAGCAGAAGAGCAATTGTGTCTCACCTGGAGTTTTTTGGGACTTTGTTGCTTCTCATCAAATCTGGCTAGAAGGTTTGAGATAAAAGATGATAGTTGTTTCCAACCATTTCAGCTGGTCTGTTAAGGCATATCACCATTACTGGTCTTGCCAGTAGATCTGTATCAACAACTTAGACATTAAAAAAAACCCTATATATATATATTTTTATGTATCACCTAGTTTGCCTTAGATATGCATATAATAATGATGTTCATAAAATTGCTTAATCCAGATGCATTGTCAGTTCTTTTCATTGTAAGCATTTGGTATCTCACACTAATTTCTAAAGAAAAACATCATGGAAGCCTACGGACTTCTAGATGCTATAATTTCCTATAGATTGAAACTGAAATTCCTAAATCTTTATTATCCACAGCTTAATGCTTCTCAGTGTTGATCTACTGCCTGTCAAAGTCTGTGAAAAGGGAAAGCATATACTCCAATAGCCCCTTAAAGTGAAAAAAAAAACCCTTTAGATATACTAGATTTGGGATGAAAGTCTCATGATATCTGAAGTAACAGTAGAATTTCTTAAAAGTTTGCAGTATTGTAGTAGATCACATCATCTAACAAGCTGCACGTTGCCTAGAATAAAAGCATGTTAAAGATAAAAACCTTTTGTAGATGGCTGTTTGTAGCTTGTAAAAAGGTAAATATCTAACTAAATTAATGTAACAGTAATAAAATAATTGATTACAGTCTGTTGATCTTAAATGGTAATTGTAAACTACAAACGTAATCAAATGGATATATTTTATATATTGTCCATAATACAGGTTACCTCAATATTGATGGAACTGTAAATAATGAAGTTCCTACATGGAACAGCTGGATTTCTTACAAATTCACTTGCAAATTATATTTATATATTTCAGTTGAGATAAGTAAAATATGCATCACTTAACACATACAATATAGAATATACTAATATGATGGGGAGGGTACAGTGTCATTTTAAGGGAAAGGAGAACAGTCTGTATTAGGAGGCAGCAACTGAGAAGTAGTTATCTACAATGTGAATAACCAATTGAACTTGAATCCTCCTGTCTGATGCTGAAGGCTGAGCGTATTTTAATAGTCCTTCACAGATATTATCTATATCACTTAGCTCATGTTCCAAACCAAGCAAAAATCAGTTAACAGTATTAATGCACTGCTGAGACAAAGTAAATATATTTTGTCTTGCTCAAGGCTTTTTGTCTAGAGCCATGTGGCCACAAGATGCATTGGAAAATGGAGCAGAACTTGCCTAAAAAAGTAGAACGTAATGGTACCCTACAGACAGCTAATCTGATTTTGGAGGAAGAAACATACCTTTTTAGTGTAAGTAAAAAAGGGAGAGATAACTCACTAAGTTTAAGGAGGAGCAATAATGAACCACCCTCCAGCTGATAGCAATGGCATTCTAGTGCTCCGTGGTCTCAAAAAGTATGTTGATAAACCTAATAATAGGAATTTCCTCAGAGATCACTTCTGTAAGATCAATGGTGCACTTTAAAGCATTCATAGAATTATAGAATGGTTTGGATTTGACGAGACCTTAAAGATCATACAGTTCCAAGCCCCCTGCCATGGACAGGGACATTTTTCTGACTAAATCAGTTGCTCAAAGCCTCCCCCAGCCTGGCCTGAAACACCTCCAGGGATGGGGCATCCACAGCTCTCTGGGCAACCTGTGCCAGTGCCTTACCTCCCTCACAGTAAAAAAATTCGTCCTAATATCTAATCTAAATCTCCCCTCTTTTAGCTTAAAACCATTACCACTCGTCCTGTCACTGCACTCCTTCATAAAGAGCCCTTCCCTAGCTTTCCTGTAGGCAGTGCAGCCCTTGCTTTAGCCTTTTCTCTGACACAAAACATAGCTCAGCCAAGCTCAGTGTTTACTGTAGTTGTGGATGCTTCTGCAGCTTGCTGCACTATAAGCCAGTCCACGCAGAGACACTGTAGGTATCTCCAGGTAGGAGACAGTACAACTTTGCATAGCTGAGTTCCTGAATGCTGTTTCTGTACACTGTCAGAGTACATGGAATAATTTTAACCACTGATGTAATTGCGTCAGCCTTTGCAAGGATTTCATTAGGCAAAACATTGAACTTCCAAGTTTTTTTCTATTCATCATACAAAAATCACATGAATATGGATATAAACACTCTTGGCTGTGTTATCTGCTTGTAGATATTTACTTCTCTAGGAAGCAGGGATCCTGTTTCTTCTCCTTTCAGGAAGGAAGAGAAAGATTTCAGAGACCTAAGTCCTGAGTGAGAAACAGAAACAGAATATACAATGCACCTGACTTCTGTTATACATGCATTGGATATTACACAGGATGAAAAAATGGATGCTTTTAACCAGGTCATTTACACTGTTGAGTGTGCAAAGACCTTGTGCTGTCGCAATTAGTCCATGATTTCTCCTTCTGAGTGGAAAAACTAACAGATAGCTAGAGCTCAAGGTATTCCAGTATGAATTAAGAGAGATGTAAATCACTGTCAAATTAACAAGGCTGACGAAGTGGTTCAGAAGTTCAGCACTGCTGTCTGAATGTGTGAAAACATAGCGCAGAGAATACAAATTAAACCTGCAGGACTCCTCTTAAGGGTCATTAATCTTCATACCATGCTAAAGCTCTACCCAAAGTGTGTTTATAAACTGCAAATAAATGTTAGTTTTGATATGTAAAGAACCTATAAAGTATTTAGATATATTTTTTTTAAGATATCAGGGCAAGGGCACCCAAGAACCATTTAAAGGTGTGTGTGGGATGGCATTCGAGCCTGGGCACATGCAACATACTAGAAATAAAATGTAAGACTTATTGCTGGATCAAAGTTAAGAGACCTTTCGCGGGCTCTTCTCTGTAGAAGGGGAACCTTAGCTGGCAAAGGGCTGAGGAATAATCTTTTCAAGTGTAGGGGAACTGTCTCAGATAATGATTAATTGGAAAGGAGGGATAACTCTTCCATTGTGAACATGCTAGAGGATTAGATGTCTCTCTCTTCCCTGTCATGATGGCAGATTATTTGCAGTTGAAAAGACTTGAGCGCTAGCAAGGTCAGCATTATTACTTTTGTTAATCTTGATGTGGTGCAATATTTCTTATTTAATGCTTGTTATTTGTATATCTTTATGCTGTGTAAAAAAGACCTGCTGCCTTAACTTCCAATTATGGTGTGTGACTGAGATAATGTGAATGGGACGATGGGAGTGGGAGTGCACCAGCACTGATGAGTTCTGTCTTTCTGCCTTCTGTTGTTAAGCAGTTGTCATCTTGTTTACTCTCTAAAATTACTAATTGCCACATTGCAATCACATAAAAGCCAAATGAAAACACCAACCAAGCACTTGCACAATTTTCTTTCAGTGGTGCATTCAACAGATGCATGAATTAGGGTTCAAGGTATTTTAGAGTTCTGAACTCCATAGCTGCTCAATGGAGACTACTGCACCTCCAAAGGAAGAGGTGTTTTCAGAGCCTCTGACAGATGATGCTCATCAGTAGGCATATATCTATCTGTGACACTGAGTGCTGTAAACTCTGTGCCAGACCTTAGTGTGTTGGTCCAAGCAGAAACAGTAAAATGTACCATTTAGCTAATTTTGCAACAGAAACATCATAACAAGTCTAATAGCCTTTTCATTAAGGGGAATTAACTTTTATTTTGCCACCAATGTGACTTATTTATTTATGTATTTATTTATTTATTTTGTCACCAACAATATATATGATGTATTATATGATAATGTAGGAATATGATGTATTTCCTGTCAAAGTGGACTACAATGTCTGGATAGTAGACAGTGGTGTAGCCCACACAGAACAATTGATCCATGAAGAAATTCCATTGATAAATTCTATTTTTCTAAGAGCAGGCATAATTTTAGTTGACTTTTTATTCAACTACTTAGTTGTTGACCCAAAATAATGGAAAACCACTGTCAATTTAAATAAATTCTTGTCTTTTTATTTATAAGAGTATTCAAGCATGGGTGGCTAAAATAATGTGTGCTAAAAAGTGAGTGTAGTTTTAAATCATTAATATATTACATGGAGAAGTTCTGACCCAGAAATTTTTAAAAGTGTGTGCATATACTTGTGTGTGTGTATATATATATATAAAAAAAGTTTTTGAACCTACCTAGACATCAGTGTTGTTAATCGAGAAATGAATCTGATTTTTAATGATCATTCAAATGCAACTGTTGAACAGTTAGAAAGACATCTGTGGGCATTCCTTGTGGCAGTGCCACAGAGAAGCCTGAGGCCTCAAATATGCAGCAATCAGCACTTCAAGCCTAAAGACTATAAGTGGGAGCACAACGTCTTTGATATTCCATTAAACCAAAGGAGGAGTAGCTGATATGTTAATAATGCTAGCTATTACAGACAGAAAAAATCCTTTTCTCTTTGTTTTTAGTTACTACTATGGGATTGTGATCAGGGAGAACACGTGTTTCTTTCTGTTCTATCCCAGTAGCACTGGGAAGATAATATCTCCTTCTAATACCGAAGCAATCAAGCAATTAGCTCACAAGGCAAAATACAGATAATATCTACAATTTCTATAGTTTTGTCCAAAGCATTTCAACTGACAACTAAAATCTCTGTAGGTGGCTGGTTTGCTTTTTTAGTCTGCTGTATTTTATTTTAGATTTTTAATGCTGCCAATATTTTTAGCTTCATTTCTATTACTTATTGGTATCACCTTTTCCGTATTTTTAAATTGTTGCTTATTGGGATTCTTGGTGTTTCTTTCATTGTTTAACTGCTCTTTGTCATTGTTTTCCAGTGCGTTCTGCAAAACCCAGATGAACCCAAGACTCAGACAATATTTCAACAATAAACTCTGGAATTTTACATTTAATTAAAATATATCCGTGTCAAATACATTCAGAAATTTCTTCCTGTTCCATTCAAGGTAGAAAATCTGTGGGATGCTTTGCAACAGAAGAAGGAAGGTTGAGGATCATTTAATTCCTGTAGGGAAAAAAGGTGCTATGGAACACACAAAGGGGGCAAAACAGACAAAAGCATTCTGTCTATATTTCATTCTCTGCTCCACAGAATGGCCAGCACATCATACAACAGGTATTAGAGGGAATAACTCTCTGCAGCTATAGAAATCATTCTGTTGTGCAAACAGCAGAGAAAGTCTCACCTCTGCCCTACTTCTTCTCCCCAATACTGCCCTCATAAGCTCTGCTTTCAGCTGCCTTTAGCTTAGCTGCTAGAGGCTTATCCCTGTCAGGCACGTCCACGCAGATACCACCAGTGCAGAGGGATGCTGTGCTGTTCCTCTTAGTGGCTCCACAGCTAGGGCCAGAAGAGTGCTTGGCTCCCGAAACACGCAGGAGGGCATTGGTCCAAGGATATCCACCCTACTGACACAGGAGTACCAACAATGGCTGAAAAAGACTGTAAGAAATGATGAGAGTAGACTGTCTGAAGGTGGAAGACCGTTTTTCCCTGCATGCTGTTGCTGGATGACTGCTTCCAGACCCTCTGCTGGGCAGACTCAGCTTCCAGGCAAAGGAAGGAAAGCACAGGCCACAGCTCAGTTTCCCTCTGTTTTGGAGAGAGGGTTTTCCTGCGCAGCATCTAAGCCTGCTGCTACTGGGCCTGCTGCCACACACCTTGATGACATCCACCAGGCTGTATTGGTCAAACTGTTGCTGTAGTTCCCCTGCTGCTGTCCTGTGGAGGGCAGGCTTTGAAGAATGTCTCTCATTGGTCGCGCTTGGTTACCCAGTGACTCAGCGTGACCAGAACTAGCTGAAGGAACTACTTTCCTCTGAGGCCAAACACCTGCAGGTACTCTTTTGGGTGCTTACTAGTAAATCCCTGGGTACTGACTGAGGATCTTCAGCCCATGGCACCTCATGTTCCTGACCAAATCCTTAGGAAACTGGATGCTCCTTTTCTCTGGGAGATGGACTGTGCTAAATCTGCAGCTGAAAGGCAGCCTTCATGAGATGACCACATATGACTTCTCAGCATGATTTACAGGAGGATAGAGAAGTCATTTCACCACAGTGTACATCCAGTTTTGGGGAACGTGATCCATTCAGGCCAAACCTGTACTTTCTTGGACCACAACTATTTTGATGATCTGTGCTGCTTCCAAGACCTTCTCTAATTGATGTATCAGGAGCATTTGTCATTTGGCCTTCTAGCCTTTGACCAAAATAAAGTAATGGACAGGCTGAAGCATGACTACTTTACGAGCATCTCTTCAGCCTCCAAGGGCTCTACAGTAATTAGCATTTCTTTTGCATCTGCCACAGGGTTTTCTGAGAGATCTTTCCAAGCTGTTCCCTTGTCGTCTTTTTATCAGGATTTTCTCAGATCTTGGAAATCCTTTCCTGTGATCAGGTCCACTATGACAACTGAGCCAGGAAATAAAGGATTTCAAACAAAAGTAAAGTCTTCAATGTAATGAACTAAAACAATTTGGTATCAGAGACAGGGGTATGTAACATTCCTAATAATGTGTAGGCTTAAGTAAAAATTATACAACTAATCCTTTATTTTTCCATTTTAATGTTTAGGGTTTGTCTTTATTTCAAGAGGAAGGAGTGGGAAATAGGTAGGAAAGAGAAAATTTCTGATGTTTTAATTTCAGAGAAGTGTTGCTGAGATACTTTTTGCCTTGAATGAGTTTTATTTTTCTTGACTGTGAAGTCATAAGTTTTGGGGTCAATCAAGTTTCTGAGGGAAGAGAATTTCACATTAAGAACACTCATCTTTCTCTTTGCCTGAGAAAGGCTTTTAACGCTTCTGTACTGTTGACTATAAAATATGGAGCAAAAGGGTGGGAACATTTAATATACTGGAGCCGAAACTAAAACCTGAACAATGAAGCATGAAATGAAGTATGCTTGATATCACAGAGAAACAGAATTAACAAATAGGTAAGACAGAAAAAGTATGTAAAAGAACAATCTATGAATAAGAGGTCACTAGGATGATTGTATCTTGAAAAGGACAAAATTAAAGATGGAATGCGCTTATGAATAAATAGGTTACAGCATGTGTAATCATCAGAACACTTAAAGATGTATCATAAAAATCTCCTTTCTCCTCTGAAATATTTCAAAAGTGACACATGACTGGATTGTATGAAGAGCACTGAGTGCTTCAAAGGTGCAGGAATTCAAAGTATTATAAAGCAATTAAAAATTACATTCATTACCCTGTGTTATTTGATAGTATTAAATACTTGCCTCTTTTGGAGGAAGGACTCTACTGTTTCCAATGGCAAGCTTTTCTTAAAGAGAAACCATAACAACAAGAGAAACATAAAGAGTTTCTATAACCTTGTAATCACACATGTCATACACAATGTACTATTTTCCCTCTTTATAGCAGAAATACTCAGAAATAGTATATAGTAGATGCTCCAAATTATGTTTTCTGTGACAGAAGTTAATTCTAAAGTAAGCATTCCCTGAAAGAGAAACAGAGAAAACATTTTTACATGTCTATCATTTGTCCTTAGAGGACACAAAACAAATATGTTTTTTAAAGCTTGACACTGGTATTATTCTGTGTGGCCTCCGGCTATATGCTTTTTCCAGTTTGTAGAATTGAAGGGATAAGAAAACAGCTTTGCATTAAGAGGAACATATTGTACAGGTTAATCATAACCATGCAGAAATCAAAATGCTGCCAACAAAATAATGGCGTACTAGTGCCAAGGGAGTCACCAGGATGACTGTGAAGGAAGCTGTGGGAGAATAACAACTCCTTTGCATGTGGGGAGGTATTTCAGGCATGTGCTTCTAAATTAATTATTGATGTGGCTGAAACAGAAGTTTTTACTACTGTCGACAATAGCAAATACTCGTAAAAATTTAATTGGCTAAAAGTTAATTTCAGTGTTCCTCAATCATGAAATGCATTAATTGAGAAAAGCCTTTTTTAAGATGTTTAAATTTTAAAAGGAAATAAGGCAGAAAAGCAGAATCAGGCAGGGGAATTTAACAAATGTAAAAATGTTGACAGAAGTAAGAGTCATTACTTAGTCAATATTGTATCAATTAACCAAATTAACCATAGTCCCTGATGAGAACTAAGTAGAATGGCATAATTTTCTAGTTTGTCTGACTCATTCACATTACATATTATGTGTGTACATTAGTGTATTCAAACCAGAGAAACTAGAAGGCAGTCCACATGAAATGTGGAAGAATTAGACAAAATAGCGTTTGTAAGGATTTTAAATGCTCTAAATCCATTAAATAATAAATAAATCATACAATGTACTGGGGAAAGTTGCTGCTTTTGAAGGAGAGTGGCTAGTCTGCTCCCAGCTACAAGTTTTCCTTAGGCTGCCCTGAGAACATCAGAGAATAACCTGCCTATATTCTAAACAAACAGCATCCCAAGACATTGGTAGAAGTACTTACAGATTTTCAGTTTAACTAATTAAAGTATAATTACAAAAAATAAGAAAAGTGAACATGAACAAATTCTTTATTAAGGTCTGTGGTGTCAGGCTGAGGCTGACATAACTGCAAGGATAGTCATTTTTGGTAATACTGACATTCAGTTTTTAATTCAGTGTAGTAGAACAGCATAGTGTAGCCATGTTTAAATAATTGAAGTTGAAATCTACGTATATTATTTTGAGGGAAAGTTTATATTTGAAAACATTTTCTTTTCCCTTATGGAGTTCATATTTTTAGCCTTGAGCACGTAACATCTCTCTGCTTCCGAGAAGCTGTTGAAAAGAATCTGTTTTGGGGAGGGGGACAACATAAAAGATAACAGCATGTAGTTTTATCACTGGAGTAACCAGACAGCCTTTAGTTCCTTAGAACATAAATAGGGACTTGTGGGTAACCCTGTAAAATCTCATATAGTTGTTATGCCTGCCAAATGTCTGAATACTGCAGTAAACTCATAGAAATGGCTGAGAAGGCCTCCTGCCCTCCAAACTCCTCATGTGAGAAATTGTGGTGAAGCTTCCTTTGACACTGGTAAGGAAACCATACGGGAGCATAAGAGAAAGTGTTCACAATACTGAGATTCACAATAACTTCCCTCTTTCCTCTTTCTGGACAGGAATGAGAGTGAAACGCTTCAGTGAGCGGTACTGCTGGCATACATTTGTTTTTGTTGTGTGACCAGTTTATTAGATATGCTAGCATTCAACAGAAAAATATATAAAATTGATTTTATTTTGGTATTTTAATAGTCACAGAGAGACATGGGGGACATTTTTGAAGACCTAATGATCCTGTCATTTTCTTACTGAACGTTCTCTGCTAAACAAAAATAAAAAATATTATTAAATGGCAAGGGTCAGCTCTTGGCTATAATTACCCATGAAAAAAATTGTTTGGATTTAACTGTACAGGAAATTGTCCTAAGATCATTTCACCTGTAAGGTTTACATTGATAAAAGACATCCTCCTCTAATGCTGTATTGGTTTGTGACAACTATGGACACATAACAGGTGCCACAAAGCTCCTTCCCGTTGTAGCTTATTTAAAACAATTTACTGCAACGTTCTGCAGTAAATTTGCCCATAGTGTATCTAGATTACAAATGGGTCCAGGTCTTGTGGACTTTCATCCTATGGTTCTGAGGCTTGCACGTATATTAATTTATAAGAGAATTAAAAACTCCAAGCAATGCAACAAACTACGAAGGAAGACAAATCAACGGTCAATCTTTTGTTTGCACAGTTTCACCAATACTCATATCACTATATCACTATAACTAGATTTAATCAATAATATCATCCATTGAAAATAAACTACGTACAGTGAGAAGGTTGGATTTTTTAGGAGCAAATTTTTGTAGTGTTCTTAGGAAAAGGCTGCGACGTATATACAACCAGTGGCAAAAGCATTAGGCAGTATGTGTTCCTGTTTAATTGAGGCTGGATTACTTATTAAAAAAAAAGTCTTCTGAATGAGCTTAGTTGTACAGAAGCTCAAGATTTGGTCTGAAAAAGCTGCTTCATGGGTTAATGTATTCACCTATAAATAAAAGCAGTGACAGCTCTCCTGTCAGTACATGCTGATGGACGGTTCCTTTTTCCACCATTACAGCCTTGTGAATGTGGGAAAATTAATTTAAGTGGTAGTTAATTTCTAATGAATTCCATTCAAGCGGTTAATATGGTCCCTTGATGTTATGGTAACCTTCATGGATCATTGCATTATGTAAATAAATTCTACTCTATGCTGGTTTATTAAAAAAAAAGGAAGATTGGTGAGTCCAGTCAAACCTTCACATATACAAACATGCATAAAATTTCTTAAGAAATAACTAAAAATAAACTATTTAGGAGGAATGCATTTGATATCTTACAAAGCCTATCATACGTCTTTAGAAGACGTCTAATTTTTATATCATTTTAGCAGGAACATCTATTATTTGGAGCCCAGAATAACAAGACTTTTGGAAAGGAAATCCTCTTCACTCAAAATTATATTAGAAATGTGCGTCCTTGAGAGACTCTCCAAGCCCTTAGATTAGCTGCTTTGCACAGGCATGAATCACTGGACAGGCTTCATGCATTCCACTTCCCACATTATCACATTTTCTGGGGAGAGATGTCTGGCAGGGTGTGCTCTGTGGAGAACATATACATGGCATCTTACTCCCCAAAGTCACTCAGCTTTTTCCCCACTTACTTCAGTGGGGTTTAGATCAGGCCTTTAGTGTTTTACTGAAAATGAATAACATTTTTCAAAATAAAAAATAGCATGCAATATTTATTTTCAAGTATTAGTGAATTTCAGTATCCAAATTCACATGCTTATTTTGAAAGATAATGAAGGGCACTTTTTACTGTGCTATACTTACTGCCTGAAGGATGTAGAACCCTTTGTATAAGCATAGAGACTTCTATGATGTATGTATTCAAGGGCTAAGAAAAGCCTGGAGTTTTTGACATCCCTGGTAGTATACATTGAAACTAAACTTCTCTTATCCTCCTAAGGAACTGAACACACATTAGCTAGCATTTTAAAGACGCATTATTTTCCCTTGTGAAAACACGGCTTCTCATAGATGTCTAAATCTTGCAGAGGGGTGGGGTAGAGGAGGGGTGCTGGGGAAGATAGCAAAATAACTTTTGCTCTTACTTGGTGTTTCAAAGAAAAAAATAAAATATAACCAAGCTGTTGTTTAGTCTTTCAGTAGCTTTATGCAATCACACCACCTGACGACAGACAACAATTGGTGTGTATCTACGCATAAATACATTACAGCAGCTGGCAGATAGCTTATGACCAGGAAAATTTAAAGAACTGGCTGAGGACATTTTTGGCCTATTGATTTAATGTATTTGTTAAAATACTGAAATATCAACAGTTGAAATAAAGTACCACAAGCTTCTAAGCTAAATTGCACAGCATAAAAGGGTTTTGATGTGGAACAAAAGTAATGATGTGAAAATAAATAGAAAGCAATTAAATGAAACACAATGTAGCATGTGTACAACATGTCAAACAAAGGTATCTTTCTTTGACCTTTTCTAAAAAAGAAAAATACAGTGAGTCTAATCTGTCTGGACTTCAGTAAAATGTGACCATTCATATTTATTTAAAAGAGAGAAAGGAAGGATTACCTCAAGAATTTTAAGGTTGTTAAGCAAGTGACTAAAAGCAGGGTGTTAGATGGGTGTGCCAAATCCCCAAACTTTTGTTAAGAGAAATTAGTGGTGTGTCCTTTCTGACCTGGCACAAAAACTGGGATGTTCAACCTGATGTGCATGCAAGGTAGCAATAGGAAATCAGCAAAAGGGGGAAGGGGAATATCATACAGGAAGAATAAAATCACCCATGAACTGAAGGAAAGTAGGCTGCTGGCTACTTGGAGGACAAAAACCTGTGCATACCTGATATGCCAAGTAAAGGTGCTGAGGCACTAACGTAAGCTGGCTCATGAGCTGGTCGAAGGCAATATTAAAATATCCAGGGTGGGGTGTATTTCCAAGAAACATGAAGGTAGATATTCATCTGTCATATTGGCAAAACTGGAAAAATCAGGAGGACAGAATTATATAAAATATTTCAGAAAAGATTAACTCAAAGGTGTATGGTGTAACAAATCATGTCTACGAATGTATGAGAGGAAATGCCTGTAGACAGAGGCAATACCTTTTATTAGACAATTGAGACAGCTGGAAAAAAGCCAGTAAGCTTTGGGCATACGTGAGATGACTCGCGGGCAGATTTTGGATTATTTAAGGAACTGGTCAGGAAAGTACCCTGGGAAATAGCTCTTAGTGGCAAGGGGGTCCAGGAAGCTTGGATATACTTCAAGAATGAAGTTTTGCAGGCGCAGGAGCGGGCTGTCCCTGTGTGTTGTAAGAAGAGTCGTAGGGGCAGACGGCCGGCCTGGATGAGTAGGGAACTTCTGAAGGAACTAAGTAAGAAAAAGAGGATGTATCATCGTTGGAAGGAAGGGGATGTAAGTCAGGTCATGTTCAAGGATGTTGTTAAGTCGTGTAGGAGGAAAATCAGGGAAGCAAAAGCCCAGCTGGAGCTCAAATTGGCCACTTCTGTTAAGGACAATAAGAAGAGTTTTTATAAATACATCAATGGCAGAAAGAAGGGCGGCAGCGACCTCCACTCCTTGTTGGATGTGGAGGGAAATATAGTAACCAGAGATGCAGAGAAGGCTGAGGTACTTAATGCCTTCTTTGCCTCAGTTTTTAACAACAAGGATGTCAGCTCGCTTGACAGTTGGCCCTCTGAAGTGGTTGATGGGGGCAGGGTGAAATATGGCCCTCCTGCAATCCATGAGGAGGAGGTTAGAGACCTGTTGAGCCGCTTGGACCCTCATAAGTCTATGGGGCCAGATGGGATCCATCCTAGGGTGCTGAAAGAGCTGGCGGATGAGCTTGCTAAGCCGCTCTCCATCATCTTTCAGCAGTCCTGGCTCACTGGAGAGGTCCCGGAAGACTGGAAGTTGGCTAATGTGACGCCCATCTATAAGCAGGGCCGTAAGGATGATCCAGGTAATTACAGACCTGTCAGCCTGACCTCGGTCCCAGGTAAAATCATGGAGAAGATAATCCTGGGTGAAATCATGCACCACCTGCAGAACGGTCAAGAAATCAGGCCCAGCCAGCATGGGTTTAGGAGGGGTAGGTCCTGCCTGACCAACCTGATCTCCTTTTACGACCATGTGACTCGCCTGGTGGATGAGAGGAAGGCTGTGGATGTGGTATACTTGGACTTCAGCAAGGCCTTTGACACTGTCCCCCACAGTAGACTCCTAGGGAAGCTGGCAGCACGTGGCCTAGATGGGAGCACTTTGTGCTGGGTTAGGAATTGGCTGGATAGCCGAGCCCAAAGAGTGATGGTAAATGGTGTTTCATCCAGTTGGCGGCCGGTCACCAGTGGTGTCCCCCAGGGATCGGTATTGGGTCCCGTCCTGTTTAATATCTTTATTGATGATCTGGATGAGGGGATTGAGTCCATCATCAGCAAGTTTGCAGATGATACCAAGCTGGGAGGAAGGGTTGATCTGTTAGAGGGTAGGATGGCCCTACAGAGGGACCTGGACAGATTGGAGAGCTGGGCCGATTCTAATGGGATGATGTTTAATAAGTCCAAATGTCGGGTACTTCATTTTGGACACAACAATCCCATGCAGAGCTACAGACTGGGGACAGAGTGGCTAGAGAGTAGTCAGGCAGAAAAGGACCTGGGAGTGCTGGTGGACAGGAAGCTCAACATGAGCCAGCAGTGTGCCCAGGTGGCCAAGAAGGCCAATGGCATCCTTGCCTGCATCAGGAATAGTGTAGTAAGCAGGACCAGAGATGTTATCGTCCCCCTGTACTCGGCACTGGTCAGGCCTCACCTTGAATATTGTGTCCAGTTCTGGGCCCCCCAGTTTGGGAAAGATGTTAGGATACTGGAATGTGTTCAGAGGAGGGCAACGAAGATGGTGAGGGGGCTGGAGCACAAGCCCTATGAGGAGCGACTGAGGGAATTGGGGCTGTTTAGCCTGGAGAAGAGGAGGCTCAGGGGAGACCTCATTGCTCTCTACAACTACCTAAAAGGAGGTTGTAGTCGGGCAGGGGTTGGTCTCTTCTCTCAGGTGACCAGTGGCAGAACCAGAGGGCATGGACTTAAGCTTCGTCAGGGAAAGTTTAGACTTGATGTGAGGAAAAAATTCTTCACTGAAAGGGTGATTGGCCATTGGAATGGGCTGCCCAGGGAGGTGGTTGAGTCACCGACCCTGGAGGTGTTTAAAGGGAGACTGGATGAGGTACTGAGTGCCATGGTTTAGATGATTGTTGGTGTTGGTGTTGGTGTTAGTGTTAGGTTATAGGTTGGACTTGATGATCTCAGAGGTCCTTTCCAACCTTGTGATACTGTGATACTGTGATACTGTGATACTTTTATACCCAAAAGCTTTCCTATTTTTTCTAACTATATCAGTGATTTAATAAAATATATTGCCTCTGCTTACAAACCTTGTCTCACAAATTCAAAAGTTACATATAATGGCTATTAGGATGATGAGAAGAATAGAAAGTCTGCTTCATGAGAAGAGACTAGAATAACTCGTTTAGCTTAGGAAAACAAAGGCTGAGAAAGGACATGATAACTGCATAGAAATAGATATTAAGCAGCTAGCTTTCCCAGGAACAGAAGTGCTATTTAACATAAAATATAATGTTGGCATAAGTATAAACAAGGCCTGAATAACTGTAGACATGAAGTTAAAAGAACTTTAGGAAGAAGAGGGAAGTTCTAGACTATCTTTCAAAGAATGACATTATCAAAAGATACTTAACTTTCAGTGCGGAATGTAATGAATTTATTTGAAGAACTATATTAAGAATAGCAGGAAGTTGGAGTTTATGTATAGATACTGCTTTTATGACATTTTCCAGTGATTAACTTTCTCCCAACAAACTGTCTTAGAGCTGATTGTGAGCATGCTACTCATAGGCAGCATCTTTTAAAGTGCCTGTAGACACTACAGCTACAGAACGTCCAAAGGGACTCCAACTGCTGAATGTGCAGAAGGGCACAGTATGAAGTTATGGTGAGACATCAAGGCTGCCTGGAATTTTACCAGAGACCTGAGATCGGCTGGAGAAACCATCAGTACTGTTCTTGAAAACAAGCCAAGACCGTCTAGACACTGAACTGTTTCTGGGTTTTGTCTGAGGAAACCAGGCATCCTGGAAGCTGTCGATCATGCATGCAGGGCAGATGATCAAAGAGTCGGGAGCAAAACCAAAGTGGTTCAAAACCACTCACGAAACCCCTCGTGTTTAAAAATTCTAAAAAAAAAATCTAATATTTGTATATGAATTAACAACTTCTTGAGGAACAAGTATCAAAATGTAATTGCAAAAGGGATGTGCAGTTATGGGACTTTTTCAAATCATGAGATTTGCATGTCTTTAACTGTGGTTTCAGGGCTATTAGGACAAGTGGTAGATATCTTGTGTTTTTATTAGTGATTCATGAGTGATATATATCATACACTGATAAATTAAGGGTAATAAAAATCAGCAAAATAGTAATAATGATAATGAAGTCATGGGGAAAATTTTATACAGTCCAACATACTGAACCTACTCAAAACAAATTTGTTAGATTCAAATGCAAAGTTACACACCTAGCAATCAGGCATTGCAACTACACTTTACTGATTAAAGAAAACTGACCATAAACATGAACTCTTCATGGAAAGCTGTAGCAATAATGCTATCTTCAGATGAAAAAATCAGAAGATGGGTGAGTGCAAAATTCAGGAGCATTTTAAACTGTGTTCAGCTTTACTAAAGTTGATTCTGCATACACCTTCCGTGTCTGTATTTTAAGAACAAAATGTGGGGAGGGTACAGAAAATGGAAATATCCAGAAGCTAGAAAAAAATGTTTTATTGTGAGAAATTTTAGATGACCAATCTGATTAGCTAATCCAAAGATTAAAGAGTGGTTTGAATTTAGTGACTCTCTGCCTTTTGAAGGAAAAAATACAGGTGTCTAACAGTGAAAGGCACAACAAAATTCAATAACTGCTTATGAAAGCAATAAAGCTCACATTTTTAACAGTATTCTGGAAGAGACTTGTAGTTGCTTGACTGTCTGGAAGAGACTTGTAGTTGCTTGACTGGCTGCTCCCCTATCAACTATGTGGCCCCTGGCTGCAGCACTGTTCTTTAGACTTCATGCGGGTAGGACAGAATTCTTCAGCCTTCCAAATGAGCTCGGGCTTACCATTTCGTATTACTGAATTGTCATTCACTTCCTTACATCTAAAAAGTTCCCTTTTTGTGACTACGCAATTTGTGATCAGGTTGAAGGACCACATAACTTGCTTAAAACAAACCTAGTAGCAGAATGAGCATTCAAAGCAAAACCGAAGTACCAGGAACATAATCCACATACAATTGTTCTTACCGAAGCCTGAAGAGACCTATTTTAGATATTTCAGTCCTTGCTTTTATAAAGAACAGCTTTATAAGTCATTTCCTTTGTAGTGATGAGTCCTTTTTTAAACTGTATAGACTCTGAGACTGCTTGTTCCCAGCCTTTTCCTCAATCTTCAACCATGTACTACAGAGGCTTATATCATTCCCTTCCTTTGCTTACTTTCGACCACTGAATGGAATCAATGTATTTTTAGACCAAACGAGTTCACACAATTCACTTTTTTTTTCCTGTTTGCACAACATGACACATAAAACCAAGAGCCTTCTTGAAAAGTACTGTTCTTTTTCAACACTGTATTCATATTTAGAGACAATAGATTTCAAAGCCTGATGCACAAGCTTCTAGGTGAAATGTTGAATTTTCCATTTCTGGAGGCAGGTGGATAACTCCAGCAAGTGACATCTTCATCTCAGGTGCCAATATTCTCCCTGCACCCACTTTCATCATTTTTAGATCAGGTTCAATGTCTTCACTGTGATGAAGCTCTTACAAAGATTGCTGCCTCCACTACGAGCACAATACAGAGCAATAACAAAACTGCTGCAGTTTATCTCCCAGAGGTATAGAAGCAAAATACCACAACTTACCTAAATAAACTGGGCTGTAAAATATGACAGTTCAATAGCAGCTTCATGGGCAGTTCAGCTGCTCCTACAGGAAGAAAAATCCAGGCCTGGAGAGCAGAGGAGACCACACAGATGGGGGTATAACTCCTCAAAGGTGTGGTGATTTAAACTGTCCTTATATAGTCAGGACAGTCCCTTCTCAGCCTCTGGGCCTTACATGTTCAGTTCCTCCAATTTAAGCTACTGGTATGGATGTCAAGCTCCAAGTTGATAATCTGATGAGCTGCAATGGGATGAATGCAAGTATTTAAATGTATAACTAGCCTCATTAAACTGAATAGGACTACCCTATCCCTAATTTGCATCTTAAAAGCCATTCGATAGTTTTCAGCAGTGTATCTTGAGGTATGTCCACCCTTGCTGATTCAGAACTTTAGAATATGGTGACACTACAAATACATGTGAAATAGTTTTGATAATGAAACTTTTCTAATATCAGGTACATGGAGCTCACTGAAACCACAGAAAGACCTTGGCATTACAGAGAAGATATTCTGAACACTCTGAAATAGCAAGTTGTGTCAATTTGTGCTGCTAAATAAATAAGTGGTCAGATTTCACTTTTTTTTCCCTTGTTTAAGAGTATTTATGTTTTTGTTTTATTTTTCTTTTGAAATAATACTTGCAACTTTTAATTTTCATTTGCCTAGTAAAGCTCATGGGTATTACAGAAGAGAAGTCACTTCATCTCTACAAATAAACAAAAATTACCAATTTTTAACACTTTGCAAAGACATTAGCAATTGCTCTTAAGGGTTGCTATTTCTTGTGCTTATTTTTAACTTTTTTGCCTATGTACATGGCATGATAATATAATTGGAAAACCAAAGTGGCGTCTACAGAACAAAAAAATAGCTATTATTTTAACTGAGTCTGGGAAACTGACTTTAGTGGTGTCAGAATCAGGAAAGGTCACCTGTCAGTCAGCTAACCTCAGCGCGTACCACCTAGATCTAAGCAGACACAGCTTCCCCAGTAGCAGTTCCAAAAGCCTTCTCCCTCACCTGTCATTATTGAAGAGCTATTGTCCTGAATTTAGCAACCAGTACTGTAATTCCCATATACACAACCACAGACAAAGCCTGACAGTCATTAATATACATGAGCTGTAAGATTTATCCTCCAGTTGACCTAAATACATCTCTACCTGTTGCATACCAGGAATCTGACAGTCTCATTCCCTAGAACAGTTCTGAGGAGTTAAGCAAGTTCACTCATTCATAACTGCAAATGATTTTTATAATTGTACGATGGAGACAGTCACAGAAGACATCAGCTGTCACACTCCTACTCCACTATGGGGATTTAAAGAAGAACGAAGAATTTCTGGAAGGGTTAAACTAGACACAAAACCATAAGGAATCCAGAAGCTGAAAGTGTAACTGGAACCGGAGTCTCGTTTCAGTTTTCAGTGTAAAGATGCTTTCTGTGTTGTTGGGTCCTAATTTTGCCCCAAATCATTTTACATTCTAGTCACGTTCTCCTTATCATTCCCCTCCCTTTCATCTTCTGCCATGCAACATCTGTGGCGTGGGGAGAAATAAAAAAGAAAATGCATACAATTATGGAACTAATATAGATAGCTATTTTTAGTATTCCATGACTGAATTTTTGGCCTATGTAACTTAAGTAGTAGTTGTATACTCTATCCTTTGAAAAAAAAAAAAAAAGCTGTTTAAGTAGCACAACATTTGGGAAGTCTGTAATAAAGGACATGAACCCTTAGCTACCAACAACTACACTACCAGCTGACACTATTTCAGCTTCTCGTTGTGCAGGAGTTGTAAATAAGCCTAAAATAAACAAGTGCTACCACCAGTTCTGGTCACCTCCCTCACATATTCCAAATTACATAAAGCTATACAGATTTTTTTTAGAACATCTCTATAACAGTTTGTGGACATCAGGTTACAAAATGTACTTAAAAAGTATGAGATCCAGTACTCCTGTCTAACAGATGGAGAAGCTGAGACAAAGGCAAAATTACTTTTACAAGATTATACAGCAAGTCATTGGCAGAGTACAATTACAATGTAAAGCCTTCTAGTTTCTAATCCTGTAATCCTGCTTCCAAAATCTATTAGCCCAACTAAATATGATGTTTCAGTAACGAACATGAATGCTCCATTCTTTTGAACACTCTATCCCAGGTATCACAAAATGACCTTTCAGATGACGACACATGAATAACTCACAGCCATATCAAACATCTGAATTCAAATTACTTCACATCTCAAGTTTCTGATTGGCAGTACTAAAATCAATAGCTCTAATTTCGAAGCAATTTTTCTTTATTATGAGTTGTTGAAATAGGCTGAGTGCTGAGTCAGCACTGTATAAAACCTTGTCTTAGGCTAAAGGGAGAGATGAACATATGGTAATTTGTGCCCTCCTCTGTTGTATTCCGATCCTATGCCTAAATTTCACTCTCTGTAGCTGAGTGTAGGCTATATTTAACAGTCACCAGTCTAGCATGAGTAAATAGGTCCCTGAATCCCACACACTACTGCATTCAAAAAGTCTGGTCAGAGATTGACTGCTGCTGCTAGCCTTGGCAACTCTCATTCACAGGCTTCTCTGTTCACCACTTGACTTTGCATTTGGCGAGTGAGCCCTGGTTTAAACACCTCCCCAGCAACTCACCAGCATAATTTGTCTTGTACCAGAGAGCTGTCCTTTTTTTTCTGGTAGAATCAAGAGTCTGGATTAACTGTTTTGGAAACAATAAGCTGAAGAAGTGGGCCTGTGTGAACTTCATGAGGTTCAACAAGGCCAAGTGCAAGGTCCCACACCTGGGTCAGAGCAGTATGTGGTTTCAGTGCAGATTGGGGGATGATGCAATTGAGAGCAGCCCTGTGGAGAAGGACTTGGGGGGGGGTTCGATGTATGAGAAGGTCAACAGGAGCCAGGAATGACCCAGAAGGCCAACTGTACCCTGGGCTGCATCAAAAAAAGCATGTCCAGCAGGTCTAGGGAGGTGTTTCTCCTCCTCTACTCCACCGTTGCGAGACCCCACATGGAGTATTGTGTCCAGTTGTGGAATCTGCAACACAAGAAGGTTATGGAACTGCTGGAATGGGTCCAGAGGAGGGCTACAAAGGTGATCAGAGGGCAGAAGCACCTCCCGTATGAGGACAGGCTGAGCGAGTTGGGGTTGTTCAGCCAGGAGAAGAGAAGGTTCTGGGGAGACCTTACAGTGGCCTTCCAGTACCCAACAGGTGATTACAAGAAATCTGGGGAGGGACTTTTTGCAAGGGCAAGTAGTGACAGTACAAGGGGGAAATGGCTTTAAATTGGAAGGGAGAAGATTCACATTTGACATTAGGAAGAAATTCTTCACAATGAGGATGGTGAGGCACTGGCACAAGTTGTCCAAGGAAGCTGTGAATGCCCGCTCCATGGAAGTGTTCAAGGCCAGGTTGGATAGGGCCTTGAGCAGCCTGGTCTAGTGGGAGGTGTCCCTGCCCATGGCACTAAGTGATCTTTAAGGTCCCTTCTAACCCAAACCATTCTATGATTCTATGAATAAGACCAACTGCGTATTTCTCAAATAAACCCCCTACAGACCCTCACTTCATCTGACGGTCAACTCATTCAATGCACAGCTCAGCCCTTGCAGAGTCCTCATCATCCTCCAGGAAAGTGGGTGGACCTGTAAATCACTGTGTTCTCTAGACATACATAACATGGTTTACCTAAAAGGTGCACTAAAAGCTACACAGTATTCACAGCGTACAGGCCCTTTCTTCTGCCAAAACAAAATACACCATTAACTCTAATCTGAGAATCAGAGCTTTTAAAATCTCCAGTTGCTTAGACTGCTTAACTGGCGAAGTTTGTTAAAGGTATAAATTCCAAGAAATTTCTCTGCTTACATTTTATTCCCATGCATAATCTATACATATTTAGAAAGTCGAACTTCATGAGTACCTAAACGTCAGCAAAACCCTTTGAAGCACAGCAAGTTTTCCACTATTTAAAGGTCCCTTTTTTTTAGGAGGCTTTTAATTCATGAATCAGTCTGTCTCTTTAGTTAGATGAAACCAGCCATTTCTCTTTTCCTTCATTGCCATGAACTTGTTTGATGTCCCTCTAAGAAGGATGTGTATGTTAATTAGCCTCTGCTTTCTCTCCAAACCCATCTTCCCAGTGATGAAAAGACAAACTGCTCAACACATGGGAACCAGTCAGTAACTATTGCCTCTGTGTTGCTTAGCCACAGCTTTCCAGGCTTAACTTCTCATTATATACCAAGTACCTAGTAAACAAAGATGTCATTATAACAGTTATTGCAATTTTAAAATTCTGGGATTATAACTGGGCAGAAATGCTCTTCAAGTCATCATATTATCTATACTCTACTGTTGTTACAGCAACCTTAAAAACAGTGCTTAACCAATATCAACTCTTCTAAGTCGGGGACGTTATTTCAGTAGTCCGGCAAACTTGTAGCTGTAACTTGACAGTTGTCCAAAACTTTAGCTTGGTACATTCTGTTGAGAATTTGTGGTTCACATGAAGAAAGTGAACACTCCTGCCTCAAGCACAGCAATATTCACAAGCACGAGGAATACCTTTGCGACTGTAGCAATTTTGGCTATCTAATTGTAATCCATGGGTACCAGTCCATTAGAGTTTGCATTCAACAGTATACTTGGCTACAGTACCTCAGAGGCATTGTTGTTGCTAGCCATTCCCCTTGCAACTCTTAGTAGGAATTTGTTTCAAGGCATTTGGAGAAGTTTTATTAAAAAAAAAAGGAAAAAAAGAAAAAAAGAGGTTCACTCTAAAGCCTCACTGATTTATATGACGGAGACGAAAGCTTTGCAGAAATTTAAGGCAAATCAGCTGGAAACCAAAATTACTATTTTTATCTTCTTTGCTGTAGACACCTTCACAAAACAATTTGCAAACTTCACCCAAAAGGCAACAATTCCTAGGTGTTGCCTTTTCATTTGGTTTAAGGTTTGGGAAACCGCAGAATAGTAAATACACCAGAAATATCAGAGAGGACTTCTCTAGAGGAAGATGAGGCTAAGAACACTTCCGAATAACTGTGAATGGAATACACATCATTAAACAACGACTTTTGACACTAAAACTTAAAAATGTGCCAATTACTTTGAACCAATTAGAATACCACCACCTCCCCTCAAAACCCAGAGTGATTAGTAGCGAGGGTTATCTATATTGGCTTTAGTGAAACCGCATGGGATTATATCTGCTGTACCTCCATAGTTGGAAGAAATTTTTAGCCTACCTATGAGCCAAGCCAAAAGCTAGAACATTCTTTCAATGTACCATCATTATTTGCCTCTTGAGTCAACCTGAGTTTGAAACTATTGGTTCTGCTACCATGGCTTTCAACATCAAGGGTTTGTTGTAGTTTTTTTTCAAGAAAGATCCAGTTCCAACTGCCCTACCAAGGGCAGTGACACCTTCCACTAGATCAGGTTGCTCAAAACCTCATCCAACCCGGCCGTGCACACCTCCAGGGATGAGGCATGCACCACTTCCCTGGGCAACCTGTGCCAGTGCATCACCCCCTTACAGTAAAAAATTCCTTCCCTAATAGCTAATCTAAATCTCCCCTGTGTAATAATGCACAATCAGCAGTGTTTATTTTCATTTTGTTTTAATTAAACACAAATGCATCTCAGAGACCAATGATTCAGCTTTACCCTCATTAAACAGCGAGGCAATTTTCAGTAAGGCTTTACGGCTAGGGTGACATGAGATCCTGAAAGCTACAGCTTCCCATCTCAGTTCTCAGCATCCATGGTCTGAAGTTACTGCTAGGGCCGCCACGAATGTAACTTGATCTATGTTAGCGTCAAGATGAAATGCTGCACCCACACCATTTTGTAATTCATGTCTCCTGCAATCACCTCTTGAAAGTCAAGGGGGTAGCCAGGAAAGAGGGAGCGGTGCCAGCAGCACAGACGCAGAACACAGAGCCCCAGGCTCAGCCATGAACACCACGTTCCTTCACCCCTTGAAGCAGCTCCTGGCTTCGTGGCTATAGCTTCCGCTGCTTGTGCCGGGGGTTGGTCTTGCAGTAGACATACAGTCGGCCGCGCCGACGGACGATGAAGCAGTCCTTGCACCGCCTCTTCAGTGAGACTTTTGTCTTCAGCCCTGCCAGGAGTGGCAGTGACAGCAGCCCCACCGGTGGTGGGATGGCTAGCAGGCCACGAGGGGTGGCCGCCCCACACCACAGCAGTGGGGCCCAGCTCACTGGCGCAGGCAGTGCTGCTGCAGCCTGGCGCCACGGGGCCAAGGCAGAGAAGGGCGAGTGGCCTAGTGAACGGAGTGGCCCAGCAGTGGCCCTGGCCAAGAGTGACAGCATGCTCCAAGCCCTGCGGGGGACAGAGCACAGCTGAGGAAACTCACCCTGCTCCCCTCCCCTCTTCCGTTTTCTCCCCTCCCCTTCCCTCCTTTTCTCTCATTCACTCCCCTCTCTTCCCTCCCTTCCCCTAGCATTCTCTCTCCCCGCTCCTCTTCTTTCTCCTCCCTTTCCCTCTCCCCTACACCTCCCCTCTCCCACCCTTTGCTCCCCTCATAGAATCTCTTGGTTGGAAAAGACCTTTGAGACCACTGAGTCCAACTGTACCTGCCCACTACTAAACCACATCCCTGAGCATTTCATCTACCCATCTTTTAAACGCCTCCCGGGTCGGAGGCCCAATCACCTTTGTCCCCTCTTCCTCTTCTCCCCAGCCCTCCTCCCTCTTTTCCCTCCTCTCCTTCTCCCATCCTCTTTTCTCTCTCACCCCCTTCCCTTCCCTTCCTCTTTTCTCTCTCACCCCCTTCCCTTCCCTTCCTCTTTTCTCTCTCACCCCCTTCCCTTCCTCTTTTCTCTCTCACCCCCTTCCCTTCCCTTCCCTGCCCTTCCCTTCCCTTCCCTCTGACCCCACTGCAGGGCACTGACCAGCACGACCGCCGCTCCCCGCCGCGCACCTAGGCCACCCCGGAAGCCCCGCCCCCCACCGGACGGCCCCACGCACGCGCGCACCCCGCGGCCGGCGGAAGCGCGGGGGGAGGGCAGGCAGCGAGGGGCGGTGCGAGGGCTGCGCCCGCCCGCATGAGAGGGATTGTAATCACGTGACCCGCTAAAGATGGCGGTGGCCGGCGCGACCTTCCGCCTCCTGCTGCCACTGGGACGCGCACTACGGTCCCGCCCGGTGGTGGCAACCGCCACTACTGCTCGGGCTTACGGTGTGCGGGCCTCCGCCACCGGCGAGCTGGTGACGCACACGGGGCAGGTGAGGGCGTGGGGCCGCGGCGGGAAAGAGGGCGACCCGGGGAGGGCGGGCTCCTCCCGGCTGCGCCTGCGGGGAAAGGCTGCCGGAGCTGTGAGCGGCACGGCTGCAGGGACCGTGGGAACTGAGCCTCTGGTGGTGCAAGAAGTAGTTACTGTTACAGAGAGTGGAACGCTTTGATTTACGCTGAAGTAGAGTTAAGTTTCATCTAAGTAACCGTATTTTTTTTGAAAGTCAGACAGAATGTCCGTTTAACAGCGTTTCTTTATGGTCTATTTTTTCAAATAGCGTTTTTCCAGACACTGTTCAGAGAGAAATGGTAGCATCTGGTATTAAGTATGATTTGTGGGCTGAACAGAAGTGTCTTTTTCTCTAATCACCTCTGTTTGCAGTCGTTCCCTGTCTAAAATGAAAGGTCAGACACAGCTGACTCCAGAGCTGCAATTAACAGAGATTTGGCTGTTATGAAGTTCCTAATCATATTAAAATTAGTGCTTGGAAAGTAATACATTGTGCATAAGATTTCTGGGAAAATTTATACACATGCATGTGAGTGGGAAATATCTTCTGTTCTCAGCTCTTGTCTCGTTATGCGTGATTGATAGAAATCACGTATAACTCGTGCGTCCAGTGTGGAAATAAAGGATGCTGCTTTCTAAAACTCAAAAACAAGTCTTAAGAGAGTTTATTTGCTGGCAGTTTTGGTATCACTGGGATGATACAGAGAAGGGCATCCAGAGGAAGGCAGTGAAGCTGGTGAAGGGGCTGGAGAGCAAGTCTTGAGGAGTGGTTGAGGGAACTGGGGTTGTTTAGCCCGGGGAAAAGGAAGCTGAGTGGAGACCTCATCACTGTCTACATCTCCCTGAAAAGAGGTTGTAGTAAGGTGGGTGTTGGGTTTCTTCTCGCAGATGACAGGCAATAGGACAAGAGGAAATGGCCTCAAGTTGCACCAGGGGAGGTTCAGATTAGACATCCAGAAAAATTTCTTTGCTGAAAGGGCTGTCAGGCACTGCACAGCTGCCCAGGGAGGTGACTGAGTTACCGTTCCTGGAGTTATTTAAAAGATAGGTGGATGAAGTGCTCAGGGATATGGTTTAGTAGTGGACAGGTACGGTTGGACTCAATTATCTCAAAGGTCTTTTCCAACCAAACGATTCTATGATAGGCAAAAGGTGTGCCTAGTTTAAAAAAAAAAAGTCTTAATTAGGGACAGGGTCATTAACTGTTCCCAAGGGTTGTGATCTGAATGCAACATTTGACATGTCTGAAGGGTTGACAGAGAGGAGGTGCCCCTGTGACAGCATCTTATAACTCTGTTTTATCTGTTCTGTAATGTAAAACCTGAGTGTACAAACTAGGGAGGCTTGTGAGGTGCCCTATGGAGATGTGAGAGGGGCATAGCTGATGGGGCTGAGGCAGGAGGGTTTGCACCATGGTTTTTGCACTGAGCATAATATGCATATGAAACTTCAGTTCCCTTGTTTAGTTCACCTTCCAGATGGCAGTGTGGGATCAAGGAACATCACTGTAAGTGATAAATCTTATGTTTGCCTCCATGGTCAGAGCTAAGGGCTCTGTTTAGCTGCATTAATCTCCCTTGTCCCCTTTCTCTTCTACTTCCCAACCTAAAATTTGTATTCCTGTGTGAGAGAAATGGAAACTGCTTTTTCTGTGCAGTACATACTTTTGAGATGGTAGCAATACTTGAAACTGAGGAAACGATTTAAGCTATTTAGTTTTGATGATGCTGTCAGCCTTTGTGTTCTTTGTTTATGGTTATTGCTTTTTAAATAAGATCAAGTTTACTTTACACTTTAGGTATATGATGAAAAGGATTATAGAAGAATTAGATTTGTGGGACGACAAAAAGAGGTAACTCATTTTACTTTTACTTATGGGACAGAGGGTGTTATGTGGGTTTGTTTTAATATGTGATATTGATGTCCTCAACCTGATTGCCATTAAAAAAACAACCAACCAACAAAAATAAAAAAAAACAAAACTGGTTTGGATTTGGGGTTTTGGTGGGTTTTTTTCACTGTGGCGAAAATTCTTTTAACAGAGCTCATAGTAGCTTCTGTGTACCTCCCTACTTTTGGCAAATTTGGAAAATTCAAGACTTGCCTTACATCTGTTAAGTGCCTATTTTTAGGCTCTGGAAATTGTAGGCATTTGAGTGTCTTAAACTTGGATGACTTTATGTTTAAAGTGTGTGTTTTAAGGAAATTTTAAGCATGTTTTTAGTGTCATTTGTGTTCAGAAAAATCACATAATTAAATGCTCTCCTGAATTGTGCATTTGTATATCTATTTAAATGTGAAGCTTAATTTACTACTGTGTAGTAAAAATCTTGATCTTTATTCAGTTTGAGTTTTTGATGAGGGCAGATTGTTTCTGGAGCCAAGGAAGCTTTTGCTGAAACGGTGGTTTAACAAATAAGCTTTAGAGTATTCTGAAATAACAAAGCCTTAGAGGAAAAGTCTAGTGACGCCAGCATCAGCCAAATGTACTACTGTGAAGTTACCTTGTGGGCCTGTTGCTGCTGCTTATCAACAGAGTGGGTACATGAAATTGTAAGTCTTTTAGCACTGAGTTCTGTGTGATGATTGAGCAGCAGAGCTCCATGAGGAGTCTGCTCACCTTTGGGAGAGAAACAGAGATTATTTTAGCTAAATTGTATTCCTTAATGCCTGAGCATCTGATTAGTACCATAGTATTAATGCTCTAAATTATGTATGTATGTATGGAAGAGCATTAAATGTAAGGTGTGGTAGAATTTTAATATAGTTGTGTATAAATATTCCCTTCCTAATTATGCTGATTTCTGAGATTTTGTATTGAGTTTACCGCATTGTATCATGGACACGATTTAATTTATACTGTGTGGTAAAAATAGGGAATCTGCGTGGGAAATAGTTAACTGAAAATGTCACTTAAAATGCTCAAGTAGTTTACTTTTGGGAGGATAGTGGCAAAGTCATTCTCTCCCAAATGCAATGCTGCTTAAGACCAGTTTTCCATAGGTCCCTCTGATGTGCCTTTCACATTCTCTGTGGTAAGGAAGACCCAGTTTCGACCCAGTTCTTCCTTCTCCAGCAAAAGATCAGCCGAGCAAGGTTTAATTCTAGGTTTTAATTGTGAAGTTTAATTGGGAACAGAATTTACATGTTTGATACTAAAATGATCCTTGTGTGTGTTTATTAATGGGATCTCTCTCTAAGGGCTTTGCCCATTATCCTAGGACATCTAGGACAGTGTGTTTCAGTTGCTAATATTAGGATTTCACAGATGTGTCTGTAGTCTAAACATCTTTTTTCTGAAGCTACAGCTACACTGCAAAGCTGCTGACTGTACTTTCTCAGTTGCTTCTTGGCTTTGCCTTCAGTATGTTATGAGTGTTCGAGCCTGGCTTGTTGCCTTCTCAGCCCAGCCATCACAACTTTCTTGTCTAGGGACACATCCTCTGGATGCAGATGTCCTCTTTGAGAATGAGTGGGTTCGGCATGTGGCCTTTCTGGGCAGCAGCCAGACCCAGGGTTATGCCCTGGAATATGTGGGTATTGACCCCCTCAGTTCTGCCAGCCTAATTGTTAATGAAATCTATGCATTGTGGCTAAAATCGTTGTTCTCTGCGCTGGATGTGCAGAACTGGGGGATTAGTCCTCTCTGGCAAGGGCCTAAAGCAAGTAGCTGTTGGAACGTTGAGTATGGCAGCTGTTAAATTGCATCTGCTGCAGTCCAGTTGGGGTCATCCTGCCCTTGTGCAATTCCTATGGTACCATAGGACCTGTTTTGCCACTGCTCATTCCACTTTGGCTCTACTCTTTCTGTTGAGCCAGTGCTGCAGCTGAAGGTGCAAGGCAGACCGACCTCAGAGCTGGTTTGGCTTAAATATCACTTCCTGCCGCTCCTCTAAATCTTTGGACCTGGGTCAATTCCAAGCTTGATTTTTATCTCTCGACCTTGCAGACCATGCACTGGCATAGGAAAGAAACAACAGTGGGATTGTCAAACTGGCACTACGGTCAGGAAAAATATTGCTCATTGAATTATGCGTTGGGCAAGGAGCATTTGTATGTGCTAAGGAAATGGCCCCTTCCCAGTAACTACCACTATGCTTGAAGGAACACAATGTTACTGAAATCACTTATTCCCCTGCCCGGTTTGTGCTTGGTCTCTTTTTTTCTAGTGTGTTTTCCCTGAGATTTCCTACACTCTGTTGTTTAGTAGGCTGAACCACAGACAAGTCATAGCTGTACAGTGAATGAGAGGTTCTTGCTTCCCCACTTGCCCCACAAATACCTTTGTGCTCAAGAAACGTTTGGAAGAGTGGCGTTTTGCTTCTCGCCTTGAAGCAGAGGTGCATCATGGTGTTATCTCTCTCCTTCTTTACCATGAAATGAAGGACACATAATTTTGAGCATTATTAAAAGCAGCAGAAAAATCCTTGCAGGTTGGTAAATGTTGCTTACGACTTGTGGACACAGGCCTTAGGTTCTGGACGTTGCAAATTGACTTCAATATCAAAAGTTAACTTTTCATTATCTTTATTTAGCTGTCATCTTCTTCAAGTAAAGAAAAGATAATGATAAAACTGACTTTTCCATTGCTGAACCAAAAATGTAGGTTTTGGGGATGTTTAATTGAAGGCTTATAATTATAGAATCATAGAATGGTTTGGGTTGGAAGCAACCTTAAAGATCATCTAGTTCCAGTCCTGGGGCTATGGGCAGGGATGCCTTCCACTGGATTTTCCTAATCCAAGTCTCCTCTCTTACAGCTTAAAACCATTAACCGCTCATCCTATCACTTCACTCCCTGGTAAAGAACCACTCCCCAGCTTTCCTGTAGCCCCCTTTAAGTACTGGAAGGCTTCTATAAGGTATCCCCAGAGCCTTCTCTTCTCCAGACGGAGCAACCCCAACTCTCTCAGCCTGTTCTCATGCAGGAGGTACTCCAGATCATCCTTGTGGCCCTCCTCTGGACTCATTCTAACAGATCCATGTCTTTCATATTTTGAGGACTTCAGAACTGAATTCAGTGCTCCAGGTGAGGTCTCATTAGAGCAGAACAGAGGGGCAGATTCAACTCCATAGATCTGATGCAGGCCAAATCCTAAGCTGTTGGGTACTAGAGCTATATTAAAATACATTTGTAGTTCTTAGGCTTTCATTTAATGGACAGTTAGCTGTATTTTTCCTAAGAAAATATCACCTTCATTCAAATATCAGCATGTTCCTGAGCCTTGTATGCAGGTCAGTGGATTGTGCCTTATTTAGTTGTGTATATTATCTTTTTTGTGTGTATAACGTTACCCTTGAAAAACCTGGCTCCTCCTGGAGCATGTTTACCTGAGGTGTAGGATTGGTTGTCTGCTCAACGCTGGAGCAGACCTAGTTGGAAGAGGCTGCCATGGATGAGGGAGGAAAGTGCTGTGGCTGGGTGCTGTAGGTCCTGCTGAGGCACAAATTGCTGTGTCTCAGGCCTGTCCAGAGGTAGATACATTTGCCAGACCATGTAGGTGTGCTCTGGGAAAAAAACCCTACCTGTCAGTGATATACATATTCTGGAAGTGTGTATAAAATGGATTTACAAAGTGGCATAGTGACATTTACAGGTGGTTTATTTTTCTAATGCTGAACAATTTCCTTTTCTGACTGTTGTTAGGCACCATGCTTATGTTTTCCTGAGATTCCTGTGCAGTGATGGAATAAGGTGCATGGTGAAAGACTCTAAATTACCAGCAGTTGTTTTATCTTACTCCTGACCTTACTTGTCCCACCATTATTTTTGAGTTTATCAGCAGTGAGTCTCTTGCAGTTTTATCGTGTAGTCGCTAGAGCACAATACAGAAGCAGTGTCAGTTAACTATCTTTCGTTCTTGGCTGCTTGCTCCTGCTCACCTCTCTGCTGAATCTTGCTTAGGTCACGTTGTAAACATGAGCACTGATGTGGCCTGTGTATCGGGGAAAGGGGACAACTTTTGCAGAGCTAAACATGCGTTGTTCACCGATCTGGCTTATAGCACAGCCTAAGAGGAAGTGGAGGAAACCTATGCAGAAACTTCTCAATATGGATGTAGTGGACCGCTTGGGGAGGTGATGAATACCAATGGCTTTCTGTCTGAGTGGGGCAGGTATCTGAAAGCTTCCTTTTTCTCTTACAGGTGAACAAGAATTTTGCAATTGATTTGATAGCAGAGCAGCCTGTGAGTGAAGTTGAAAGCAGGGTGATATCATGCGATGGTGGTGGTGGAGCTTTAGGACATCCTAAAGTATACATAAACTTGGTAATACCTTTGTTCTGCATGTAGCATGTTTTGCCTGTAAATTCTTGTTTGTAAGGTTATCTGCTTTTTAGAATGTTTAACTGGGTAAGAGGAGTAACCACCCAAGATGCTCATTTTGTTTGGTGCCTAATATAAAATTCTAATCTGAGTTAGATTTCCTAATATGAGTTTATTTCCTTTTGGAGTTACAGAAATTTCTTTTCGAAATTTTGATTTGTTACATAGGACTTTTTTTTTTTTTTTGGAAAAAATAAATTAATCAAAGTAATACAAACAAGCGGTGTCTTGAGAGCAAAAATGAACATGCTTGCTGTGTTTTGAACACTTACTCTATTTAAATACCACCATGTATACTCAAGATACATTTACAGTGTTCTTAGGGACGTGCAGGTTATTTTGGGTCTTGCAAGTTCAAGGGGAAAAAAGTGGAAAAAAAAAAAAAGAGCTAAACAAACTCCTCCTTCAGTCCTTGGGAGCCTTGGTAGTTCTGAAGATTGAGTGCTTCGATTGCGATCAGAGAATCAGTGAAGAGTAAATGTCTTATTCTCCTCCTGTTGACAGTAGTGATAGTTTCCAGTGTATTCTTATTCTAGAGAGTAACAGTATTGAGGCTACAGTCATATGACCTTGGTGGAATCAGTGATGACTTGTTGATTAGGTACCATTCTCAGGCAGACCCTGAGTGCAGATGTCTTAAAATCTTTAATTGCTAATCTAAGTTTTGCCATTTGCTTAATACCCAAAAGAATGCTGAGGGAGAGCTGGTGTCCTTTAGTGCCAGTGTTGTTGAGAAAGAAAGCATTTAATAATGTAAAATTAATCATTATACAAGTCAAATGCTTGGAGGTTCTAATTCATAAGACCTAGGAAGCTTGTGTTCTTCAGTGTTAACTTCTGTAGCACACTGCTGATCAGCTGCATTTATGTTAATTTGTTTGACCTGCACCATCCTTTCCTTGAAGAATGCTTTAGTTTTTGTGAATTTTGAGGTCTTTTTGTGTTAGCGATCAAATTGCAAGATTTCTGTAGTTTAGTTCTTGAAAGCTAAAGTCTGCAAACAGAGTGAATGTTTATTAGGCCAGCTTGTTTCCCCTAACAATTGAAATTCAGGCTTTCAAGGATGGAGGGTCATACGGATTTTTCACTTCTAATAACGCATTAAGGAAGGACAGCTATGAGTTTACTTTGTTTCGTAACTGCAAATAGTTATGTTGCTAAATAACAGAAGATCCATGAGCGTTTAATTGTCTTTTTCTTTTGTCGTGTTAAGAAGGACTACAATAGTAGCTTGCAGTCAGTCACACTTCTAAATTTAAAGAAAAGGTATGTATCTTTTGGAAAAAAAGAATAATGTTTTATACAGTAGTAACTGATCTTTTTCTCCAAAACATATTCTTTCAGAATTCCTTCCTGAGTCTGGAATTTCCTCCTTTCTGCAACTAAGTCTGTCAGCTTACAGTACTGGCCAAAAGTCCTGTCTAGATATAACTTGAAAGTGCCAAATCCTGTTCTGTATTAATATAATTATGAAATCATTGTACTTCCAGTGTTCCAAATAAGATTAAACTCTATTCAGCTGTATTGATCCATTTTAAGTTGGCACATGTAAATAAGAGAAAATTTGTAGTTTCTCAAATTTTTACAAAGTGAAACTAGCAGCTGTTGTATTTTTGCAGGACAAAGATACGAAGACTGGAACCTGTGGCTACTGTGGACTTCAATTTAAACAGAAGCATCACTGAAAGATCATCCCTGCATGCTTACAGATTTCTGTTCAGATGTTAACTTTTAACTATAAATAAACTATTTAGAAACCCAAGATTAGTATTTTTATCTTAACTCTGGGGTCCGTCCTATACCTTTGACCTAGCTTGTCAAGTATTTGAGAGCTGAATGGTATTACCAATATATACTTTGTACTTTATTTGTATTAACATAATTATTAAGTGATCTTACTTCCAATATTCCAAATAAGATTAAACTCTGTACTTCAGCTATAGTGATCCACTTTAGGATGGCACATGCATTACCAATATCTGCTTTGTACTTAATTTGTTTTTTATGGAACAAATGTCCTGCCTTGTGTGGCAGGCTTCTTGCAGGTTTGGTAATGACCTTTGGCTGCAGCATAGATTTGGGTTGTGCTGGGTAGGTTTGTGTTCTTTTTGGCAATGAATTGGATGTAAATGTTTACCAGGATTTAATTATCTGAAGTGTTTGTCTTTTGCATTGTTTGACACTCTTAATTTGTTCATGGCTTAGTATCTATAGCTAGATTCACAAACGGAAATGCAAAGATATTATGGTATTCAGCATTATAACGCTTTTTTCTGGAAGCAAGATTGTCATCCGTTAACTAACTAACTACACTTGCTACTTGTTTAAAAGAAGCAGCCAGTGCCTTAGAATGGTAATCAGCGTGAGCTGGAGAACTACCTAAGCTAGCAGACATGAAAGGAAGCACATAAGCATTTGCCTTCTAGTTGAGAGAATCAGAGTGTAAATATCTGATTCTGCTTGAGATTCACACCCTTGAAACTGATAGGAATTGGGTGTTGTCAAACTCAAAGTAGGTATTGCTACATTACAGGTGGCAGCTTCTGCTCGTTTAATACAGATAGTCTAGCAATAAGAGCATCCACCTATGTATAACTGTACCTAGGCCATGTGAGGCTGTTGGTAAGACCGTATTATCTACCTTCTTGCTTAATTTCACTTATGTAGCATTCCATCACATGGCATGACTCTCAAACTGGTTATGTATCTGGAGGAGGGTCCAGGCTTTGGTCTTTGCTCCAGAGAGCATTTTAATCTGTGGCGTGCTTTTTTAAACGCTGATGATGGAACATGGTCCCAAGTGTTAATTGCTGCTTGGACAAATTTAACATGACATGATTCTAAACCTGCTGTTTATATTGCTTTGGTTAAATTGATGTGGTAGTATCAAGTTGGACTGAATTACTTGGGTCTACAGCTGCTTAACTTGTGTCAATTTATAGATCAAGTTGAACCAATACAATTAGGCTTAAGGCAAGGTCTGAACTAGTCTGTCTGTAGAAGCTATGTGTTTATCAGGCTATCACTGCAATTACTCATATGCTTTCTTTCTTCATTCTTTCTACCTGGAAGAGCTTAACTTCCTTTATTTCTTCCTCTTCTTCCTCCTCTCTCTTTTTCTCCTTTCCATTGCTGCTGGTTTCAGCGATCATCTGACTGACCTTCAGTTAATTCTTCGTAATGACCTACATTTAGGAAGTGATATTAGAGTTACGCATTGTGAATTCTTTGTAAAGTCAGTGTAGGTTACTAAGCACTGACTTTTCTTTAAGCCCAGGGTGTGACTGAGGCTAGGTAGCTGTTAATATTGTAGTTTTGTAGTGTTAGTGCAGTGACCAAGTTCGAGAAGACTTTTTTGTGTTTTGAGTTAGCATCTGAGCGTGTACAAATACAGCAATGTCCTTTCATAAAACCTAATGACTTGTATTCAGCCTGTCTGACCTTATGCAAATGACCTGTCAACTGAGCATAAATATGACATTACAAATGGTCTGCTAAGTCCATCTTGTGGTCTAAATATGAAATAATTACTTGAACTTGCAGTGTCTGCCTTTAAGCATAAGTGTGGTTGCTCTGTAGTCTGGCTCTCTGCCAGTTTGTAGAGTGTCTTGGCTGGCAAAATTCTCTATGGTGCAATCATCTCTGCAAAGAGACCTGAAACAAATAATCGTAGGTGATCTTCTTCTTTGGGGCTTTGATTTTTCTTATGAATAATATATCTGCTTGGATCACTGCTGCTCATAATAAATTAACAATGTTTGAATTGGCACTGGATCTGCTGAGGACCCAGACAAATCCCATCCCAATGATCTCAGCTATGGAATGCTGTTCTTGGATGTTTTCCCTAAAGCACTTGTGATATATGAAGCTGTTGACAACAGGGAAGCAAAGAAGGCCTCTACTTCACTCTGGTGATCTTCATAAGAAAACTTCAGACTTTGCTCCTAATTTTTTCTTGTGTGGTAAGTTTATATACCTAGTTGGGAGTAACTGTTAATGTGAAGCCTTGAACTTTGAGCCATGCTATTCGCATATCCATGAAAAGGCCAACTTTGGTCTGCAGGATAAAGAAGTGAGGGAAAGCAGAAACTTGCTTTGGTGGTCACAAGCAGATACGTGTGAAATGGATTTGTGAGCATAGTCTAAACCACATCAGTTTCAAAGTGAGGATAGGCTAAAACATGTAAGTATCAGCATTACAGGTCTCAGGCAAAAACTTAAGACTAGAAAGCAATATGGAATAGAACTTGCAAGCTTCAATTCTATCAGTCACTCTTGTTTTTCCTAGATAATTCATCCCAAGCTGGAACTATTGTCTCCTATTCCAGTTGCTAGAGAACAAGATTCAGTCGCTATGGAAATATGAAGTATTCTCCATCTATGTGTAGCTTATCTTAACAGCTGTGTCTAGCCTTTGCCTACTAAAACAAAGTAGCCTCTTTTTCCTGCTACATATATTAAGCTTTCCTTGGTGAAAATCACCATGTATTTAAACTTCCACAACAAAGAAGGACTATCCATCCTTTTCCCCATGGTTACTTGGTAACTTTAATCAAAATGTTATAGTGGTGCTTTATATATATAATAAATGCAACTGTGGCATGATATGCAAGTGCACCTTTTGTAAAGAAGCTTTCAGTCATATGGCATCTGATTGTGCTCTGGAAGTTGCTCTTATATCAGGCTTCTCTAAATGAGCAAATAGTATCCCTGTACTTATTCTCTGACCTGCCAGTAAAACTTGCACTTTTTATTTATGCTGTGCAAGTATCAGATAAAATGCAGCATCAGATAATAGCAATAGAATTGTGTGGATCCATAATATCTGCATTGTTGGCGTTCTTTGGTGTGTTTCCTGCTATCGGTCTGCTTTGCTTTGAGAGGCAATTAAATCTTTCCATGGTGGTCTTGGAGTATGTAGTCTAAATTTAAAGCCAGGGATTCTTAAGGAGTATGTCTGACAATTGTCTTGCCAGTGAAATAGGTTGGTTATAGGGAAAAATGCCCCTGTATTCACCTTGTCGTAAAGTTCATTGTGCAAATTGTCATGCATCTCCCTCTCCAGAGGTCCATCAGGACCTGTGTAACTAGGAAAGAATAGCAGTTTCACTTTTCATAATTATAGGCAATATAGCATTGCAAAAAAAGGTAGAATTAAAAGCATAATACGTATTGTTGTTGTAAATGTCACTCTGATGTGGATGACCATCCTTTCATGTGCTTTCTTTTCATCAAGCACTGCTCAGTGTCAGTAGCCTGAGCAACAGGATATGTGTTGAAGACTTCGTATGCCCAGGTAGAGACAGCTTTCACTCCAGGCTTTCCAGATCTTGTAATTTTCTACTGACTGATTGCAGCAGGGGGTTGCAAGTGGAACATGATGATTATCCATTTTTCTATGCACAAAGCAGCTTGTGGAGCTCAGATGTCTTTGAGATATGAATTTAACTGACAGTTACTGGAACTTAATTTTCTGCACCTGAAAGTTATCGCAGTCATTATTGATCCAGGTTTGTATTGCCATCCAATCATTTGATGCTTATTTCACCATCCAAAATCCTCAGCATTCACATGTCAAAAATTGAGCTGACAAAGCAAAAATTGCCATGTGGAAGGACAGATTATGGAGTGCAGCAGAGCAACCAGGAATGTAATCTGTGCAATACAAAAATGATGTGGTGGTGCACTGGGAATATTGCCTTAAAATGCCTCTCTTTTTTTCTAAAGGGCTGTTATTTTCCCTTAGTGCGATACAAATGGTGTGAGAATATTCATAACTGTACTTATCCATATTTCTTCTGCTGATACAACATCCTGCTTTAGGAAGTCCTCCCCATCAGCCTGCTGTGCACATATTTTTACTGACGTACTGGCAACAGGACAAATGCTGTCAACAGCACTTTCTAGTGGAGACGTCATTTTAGTCAGAGCTGGAATTCAAGCAAAAAGTTCTTTTCCCAAAGCACTGTAAGCAAGGTGAATCCAGTCATAAAATGAAAATGAACATTATGGAATTGGTATGACTAGCTGCAGCTTTGTAGGTATTTTCTGACCCTTTTTTAATGTTTGGCTTTGGATCTATTTTCTTCTTTACATTTTTTAACTTTCTTCCTGTTTACATTCTTATCCTCCTTCATGTCTCTGGTGCCGCTTTCCCCCAGCCCCTTTATTAAGGATTAGGTCTTTAACAAAGCAATGGTTATCTTATAATAAAGTTACCTCTTTGGAACAGCCTCTAATGCTTATCTCCTGCTTCAATAAAAGAGCACCTAAATCAAAAGAATGGTCTTTCTGAAACTCTGTCACTTGGTCTAAGGTATAAATTTAAGTGCTTGAAGTAGGCGGGCATTGGGCTAGATTTTCTCTTAACGTTGTATGGATCAAAAAATCTAGACTGCTTTTACTATGGTCATTAAAATGAGATGTCTTTATTTTGGACTAACTGCAAACATGGGAGAAAAATCTAAGAGGAAGCTGGAGACTTTCTGGTACAGAAACCTGGTAACATATTCCCTTAATGCTAGTAATCTTCCCTTACAAATTTCCTTAACAAGTCATTTCTGGTTGTGTTAACTTTGTCTAAATACTGAAACTACTGACTTGTTGGCATGTAAAGCTTTCTAAGATTTGAGTTTGTTTTCTCTGTTGGAGATATAAAGAAGAGGGGGAAATTAGTGTGGAAGCATGGTGGAGTATATTTACTTGGGACAGAACAATTTTTTTTTTTCCCAGAAGATGTAGTCAGGAACACACACACAAAAATAATTAGAGATTTTTCAGGCCATACACATTTCCCTATTAAACTTTGATTTGTTGTGAGGAAGTCACTTTCAAGAAAACTTGGTTCTTTGTTTCTAGAAAGGAACTGTTGAAGGGAAGGAGAAAATAGCACGAGATGCATCTTGTACCTCCTCTCTATAGACCTGTGATTTAGTCTATAGACCTATGTTTTAGTACCTAAGTAGTCTTAGTGAAGTATCTTAGTTCTTGGAATGTGGAGTGCTCTTTGGAACTTTTCCCCTTTACAAAATATAAAGCCTGCTTCTTGGGCAACATCTGCTGAAAGGAAACCTGAAATGTGTTTTAGATACTAAAAGTGGATTTCTAAACAAATTAGTGTGACAGCAACTGTAGAAGAAAACCTCAGATGGTGATTAAACCCAAGATTATTAGCCCTAAGCATCTATTCATTATAGGTAAGAAAGTAATGTTGTATTGGACAGTTCTTATGTGACTGATGTGTACTGCAGATTTCAGGTTAACAGTCCTAAATCTTAACCTATTCTATCAAATTATGTCCTGAACTCTGACTTGAAACAGCAAGGACGGAGACTTTCTTTCAGTACCTTTTGGTAAACAGTTGTGAGGTTGTTGTTTTTTTTCTGGGTGTTTTTGTTTTGTTTCGTTTTGGTTTGGTTTTGTTAATACTTCACATGAGTAGTGAGACTGCCCAGAAAAATAACTGCTTTTGCAGCATATGAATAAATATGGAAAGCATATCAGGTAGGTGCAAAGAATAGACAAATCGGTTAATATAAAGTTGCTTTCAATTTAAAGTTTTAAGGTAGCAGAATTCCATTACCCCTGCTATATAATGAAGGCATGTTGGAAGTAGTGCAGCGTGATTGAAGAATGGGGTTTGCCAAAGCTAATTGTAATTTGGAGTGCCAGGGTGTGAGGGAGGTTGAACAATGAAAATGAAAGATTGTCAGAAGGAAAAAGTTTTTTTTTTTTTTTCCAAAAACATATTCAGTTTGGTAAGGATTCAATGGTTGTCCCCAACTGCCCAGATCAGTCTGTGTGGGGAGAGGGATATGTTTGAAATGAATCATAGAATCATAGAACAGTTTGTGTTGGAAGGGATCTTAAAGATCACCTAGTTCCACCCCACCTGCTATGGGCAGGGACAACTTCTACTAGACCAGGATGCTCAAAGCCTCATCCAATTCAAGTATATTAACAACAACAGGAGGACCAAGGAGAATCTCCCTCCTTTACTGGTTTCAAGGGGAATGGTTGTAACAAAGGATGAGGACAAGACAGAGGCACTTAACACCTTCTTTGCCTCTGTCTTTAATAGTAAGGTAAGATGTTCTCTGGGCTCCAAGCCTCCTGAGCCAGAAGACTGTGAAGTTCAATGTTCCAAGAAGACTTGGATTGAGACCTGCATGGCCAATTAGACGTCCACAAGTCTATGGGGCCGGATACACCCAAGTGTATTCAGGGAGCTGGCAGAAGTCCTTTGCAAACCCCTTTCCCTCATGTATCAACAGTCCTGGCTGACTGGGGAAGTGGCGCTGGACTGGAGACTGGCAAATGTAACTCCCATTTACAAGCCTGCCAGCTTGACCTCAGTACTGAGGAGGGTCATGGAGCAGATCATATTGAGTGCTATTGCACAGCACATACAGGACAGCCAGGTGATCAGACCCAGTCAACATGGGTTTATGAAAGGCAGGTCCTGACAGACCAATCTGATCTCCTCCTATGACAAGGTTACCTGTTTAATGGATGAGGGAAAGGCTGTGGATGTGGTGTAACTGGACTTTTGTAAAGCCTTTTACATGATTTTGTAAAGCCTTTTACATGATTTCTCTTTTACAGGCACACCCTCTGCTGGGTGAAAAACTGGCTGGATGACCGGGCCCAGAGGGTGGTGGTAAATGGAGTTAAATCCATTTGGAGGCCGGTCACGAGTGGTGTACCCCAGGATTCACTGCTGGGTCCAGTGCTGGATCCAGTTGGATTGACTGTTTTAAAGGCCAAATCACAGATATTTGTAAAAAACAGAAAATAATGATAGGCTGGTTTTTTTGGGAGTATTTAATCACATTCAAAATAAAAGTTTTTAAAAAAATTTGTGTGCTCTATGGAAATTCTACTTGTTGGCTTAGATTCAGGATTGAAGGAGGCCAGATGAATTAAAAACATCCACATGTTCAGAGAACAGCTAGTAGAGGTATAAAATTAAGAAATAAGTATATTTTAAAAGTGTGAGGGAGAATGATGAAAACAAAATGGAAACAAGACCAATAGAGAAAGTAACTAAGGCAAATTAGAAGCACTCAATTACTTTTGAATCAGAAAGCATTGGTTGAACAGATATATTGCTCTAATATGAAAAGGATGTGTTGAAATTGTTAAGTGATGTAAAATGTAAGAAAATTGAAAGATGTATCTGTTGCATTATGTGATTGTATATTGAGGTCAATGAAATAATTTCCAGTAATAGGCACTCAAAGAATTGCTTTTCAGTAGCTGCTAAATTTAGACATTTTAAAGTTGGTGTGCTCAGATAATTAGTTTCAACAGGGCTGTCCAATGGCTTCCTGGATCATTAATGTTGATTTTTTTATAAGTTTTTAAATTCTGGAAAAAGAGGACAAAAATGGCTAATGTGCCAACAGTCAAAGAGGGTAAAAGGCATGACCTGGATAATTACATGTCTGTCAGCTTGACATCACTTCTGGGCAAAATAATATGGGACCTAATTAATAATGAATTAAAGAAGTGTTGTATAATTAGTGCCAATCAACATGAGTTACAGGAAAACCAGACCATGTCAAGCTAGCTTGATGTATTTTTGATGAAATTAGAAGTAGTGGTGGATAAACCTTAAAGTGTTAATGAAATATCCTCCGATTTCTGTGAAGATTAGACTTAGTCCATATTCTGATTCAGAAATTAAAGTCTTGTGTAATCAACTAGCAACAGTTCATATGCTTTACATGCATTAATGGGTAGTTAATTTTTAGCTGTGAAAATGTCAGTGTAAAATGAGAATTCATCGTTGAAAGGATGTATGCCTCTTGGACTCTTGATGGCATCTTTTCTCAGCCCTATGGCACTTAGATTCTTATCAATGTCCTATAAATACATGTAATAGCTACTGATGTTTGAAGGTTGAAGCATTGTTAAGTAAGGAACAGGATTCAGCTGTGATACCATTTGCTGCAGCTTACCCAGCCAAAGTTGGTACAAGTCTAAATGTGTTTCAATGTAATGAATTTTACAGAAAAAAAATAAAATTCTGTCCATATGTATTGAAAAAAAATGTATTTCTGAGAACTGACAGCTGTAACGGTCTGAATTGTGATTTATCCTGTATGAATAGCAGTCTTAATAACTTCAGGTAACAGGAAACCCTGACTATTACATTTGACGGGGGAGTTTGTTGATCAGGAGATCACTATGGGTTTCCAGTTCAATTCTCTGTCTTTAAGAACTTTTATGAGCTTTGGAGGAATAAATAGAGACGTATTGACTAGGCTTATCTTTGTGAATTTGACATAAGTGCATTTGTAACCTGAATACTGTGTTCACTTTGAGGTCTGTGGTTCATTAATTAATATGGCTAAATTAGAGAAAGTTCAGAGAAAGCCATAGCACTAATTATAAGAGTAGAAAATGTGTTGTGTAGTGAAAGATTTAACAAGCTTCATCTTTGCACTCTCTCATAAATGAGGTTAAGGGATGAATTGTTCAGGGTCTGCTAGTACAAATGCAGGGAACAAAACCTTTATAATGGGCTCTTTAATCTGGCTAAAAAGGATGAGATCTAATGGCTGGAAGTTATAGACAAGCAGATTAAGACCAGAGGAAAGGAATCTTCACAATTTGAGTGATTTACCAACAACTGCAGTAGATTTGCAGTATTCCTGGCTCTACTTTTAAGGCTACTATTTTCTAAAACATATATTAATTGAAACAAGGCTGGAATGTGGAAAACGTTATGTGTTGTGTTGCAAAGGTAATTAGATCATTGTAACAGTCCATTCTCAATCTGTAGAAATTAAAAATATATCAGGCCCGAGGCGTGTTTCATTGAACAGTGATGCTATTAAAAATGTCTTTCAGGCCTTGTTCTGAATAAGGCACAGAAAGGACTTGAACTTTATTTTCCCACAAAGGTACTCTAGTAAAGTTTGTCTGGTGGGGTCTTAAACTCTGCTGCTGCAAGAGAATTTCTGGCTTTCTAGCAATGTGGAAAAAAATAAAGCTCAAATTCTGATGTTTATCGTGATGAGGAATTGTCATAATCCGCTCAGTGTCTAAAAAGCCAGACAAAATAATAATAAAAAAAAATCAGTGCTTTAGGACATGGACTAGAGGACTTCATATCTGTTTTCACTTTCTGTGTTAAGAGAACGTGTGTGAAATCTGCACTACTTTTGCAGATGGAAATGAAAAAGGATCATTTCCATTCAGACATGTGTCCTAGCTTCCAAAGGTTACTGTTATTTTATTTTTGTCAGTATTGCTTTTGTGTTACTCTCAATACTACACCAGATTATGGAATGAAGGGGCTTGTACTTTTCTAAGCTTTTCTTACCCTCTTTACTGCCACTCTGGTTTACAGTGGCTTCTCAGGTTTTCCATGGCTTTGATGAGGTAGCCAGCATTCATCATCTCCTGTGTTGGATAACAGTGTCTTTCTCAAGAACAGCCATGAAATAAAGTGTTTACAGTTCCATCATTATATGTATGATACTTATGCAAGTTAGCATAAATTAGAAGTCTTGGGGGAGCTGTTACGCCTCGTTCCTGGCACCAGTAGTGTTGGGGCCCACCCTGACCCGCACAATTGAAAAGGGAGGGTGGAAATGATACTTTTGATATCTGTGCTGCAAATCAGAGGCCGACAAATCTCCCAGGATAAATTCAAATGCAATATTTATTTTTGTCACAAAACAGATAATTCAGGTGTACTCTGCATTGCAGCTTCTCAAAGTTGCAAGAACAGATCCCAGTCTGTTCAGATCACAATCTGATACACTGAATATAGCCAAGGTCACTAAATAAGTTACAACACAACTCTGATTTGATCCAATACACCATAGTGCCAGGAATGAAAAGAAGATACAGCAGGACGAGTCAGACAGGAGAGAGAAAGAAACAGCAGGGGAAAAATTATCACCAATCCAGTGGGGAACAGCGGTTCCTCAGGAAAACATGGTCCATCCGACAGCATCTCCTCCTATGACTGGAAAACAACTGATACAATTGTTATATTAAATGATGGTGAGATATGTTCTATTCAAACAGTAAATGGGAAGGATGCTAGGTGTATACTTCCAGTAAAGACCTTTAAACTTGCAGGATAACACTGAACACAATTGGCTGAAGAGTTTCACTGTCACTGGTACGGATAGATGTAACCTCGTGGAACACAGATAAGCCTTCAGAAAACTGCAAGAAAGCTAATATGATGATATTTACAGATGTTGTTGAGGGCAGCATCTTGCTGCTCATTCTTACTGTTTCTTGCATCATTAAAAGACAGTGATTAGCGCTTAGTATTTTACCTCCATGAAGGCTTTTATGTACTCTATCCTGTAACTTTTCTTTTCTTTTGCTAAGATGCACAGAAAGAGGTTTGGGGTTTCTTTTTGTGACTCAATACCAATTTTTCAACACCTTAAAAATGTGATTAGGTACTGCTGCTGCCTGCAGAAATAAAACAGCAGTGAAGGAATCTCCTTTACATGCAAGGGAACACAATTTACCATCTTGACTAGCACAGGTCTGGAAGGTTATGCAGATCTGGTTGTACATACATTTTGCTCTCTAGATCCTCACTCATTCCAGTTCCTATGCTATCGATTTGCTCTGTATGCTAGTTCTAGTTTTGACTGTGTTACCTTGCACTTTATTGTATGAGACTTCATTGAGCTTAGATGTGCTAAGCTGAGCAGTTCAAATCACTTTTTAAGCAGTTCCGTATCTGTGGGGTTTTTTATTCCTCTGTGAATATTTGCATAATCAGACATAGTTTTGTGTTTTCTTGGTGTCAGGCATTGCCTAATGAGAAACATCCTCGTTTGACAAGGATTTCCTCGTTTGGAACAACTTTTTGAAATCTGCTACCTAGCTATGTCTAATTTCATGTAGTGATAGAAATACACCAATAGTGTAAAACTTTTTATAATGTATTCAAACCCCTTACTGGCTTTGCATCTTTTACAGTATGGATTTGTCCTTGTGTCCTCTGTTTTGATTAATTTATGTAGAACATTTTCTGTATTCCCTATTGTTTACTGTTTTTTTTTTATCTTGTATTTCACTTGTTTTGTTATGATGATAGGCATCAATACTTAATTTAGGTATTTGTTACTATGATCTGCTATCCCCTCTTAAAGCAGGCTTTTGTTCAAAGTTCTTAACTGGCTGAAAAGTGCTGAATATTTCAGAATAATAATTTTTTTTTTCTGTATTTGTTTTCTTTGGAAATATTGTGATGAGTGTGTTTGTGGTTGGTAGGAGGAATACCCAAGCCAGGATTGACTGATTGATTGATTCTTTCATTGATTCATGACAAGTGAAATTCCTCATTTTCCGACTTGTGATTGAGTTTTCCAGTTTTCAAGTTCTATCTGAATACTTGAAAAACATGTTGCAAAGCCCAATATTTTGGAAAAAGAAGTCCCATACCATTACATTTTTTTTTCAACCTCTCCCACATCTCTAAGAGGTGTTTTTTCCCATCAGCTCTAGTAACACTTCTGCTTATTATTTAATGAAAAAAACACATTAGTTTCTTGAAGTTTCTACAGTTTTTCACTTTATTTGGAGCAGTTAATCTCTTCCACATCTGAAGTTGTTGTTATGAACATTGTAACTTACCTTATTGCTGTTGGAACAGAAAAAAATGCTTGGAAATAACATTTGTGAATCAAGAAACCTGGTCTGCGGGTCCTCAAGGCTGAAGACGCCTGACTGACATCTGACATGCATAACAAGGTAACTGATGTTTTTAATTAGATCTAAAATTATATTTTATGGTAGTGATTTTATATGTATCGAGCTATAGCTTAACTGTTAGAAGTGTAGTTAGTAATAGTGTTTGAGCAGTGTCTGAAACAATCACTGTCTAACATTCAGTTATTGCTTAATTGCCATTTGATTGTCTTTTTTCATTCAGTCGTCGATTATTTACCATTTGATTATCAATAAAACCCTTTTAGTTAATCCCATAACAATGACTTTTTTTTAATAATTCACCTGCAACAGAGCTCCGTAAGCAAATTAATGCTAAATGAAGTAGGAACCTGTGTCCATAGTCAAATGAAAACAGTGTGGGATTAATCATTGTGTAGAAATATAATCTGGATCTGTTATGGGTTTTGGTGTTGATAGACTAGTTAAGGTTCTGTACGTTAACCTCTGAAGAAATAACCTTTTCTATTAATCATATTTGTGGAGAGAGGAAAAAAAATACAACAAGAGTTGTAGAAAATGCCCATTTTATTTCATTTTACTCTGTCGTCCCTAGATTATTCTGCTCTCCAGACTATGTCTGGTTTGATGGTGAGTCCAGGGATCATCTATTGTAAAAAAACAAAACAAAAAACCAATATAAGGAAGCATGAACTGGGATCCTCAACCATTTCACATCAGCTGAGTGTCATACTCTTAAGCTGTTGTCTGCTTTCTGAGTGCATGATTGCTTTCTGAGTGCATGAATTTCTGCTGAGTTGGTTGGATGATGACAAAATGTTGGCAGAAGGATGAATATGGCTGCTTTCCTACAGTAAGAGTACTTTATTCCATGTGGTGTCCTTGGTAACACAAGGGCTGACAGTGCAAACTTTCAAATAACGTGCACAGGCATTAGAACTTTGGCTCCTTGGTAAATACTCTAACTTGGCTGTTATTCCAATTAGTGTAATGATGACTGAGGTAGAAAAACAAGCAGTGTTTTTGGATTCTGCGTCCAAACACACACACACACACACACACCCTCACTTACCCTTCAATCCCTTCTCTTTGTGACTATATTCAGCTCTATTGGTTTAGCTCACTGGCTGTTGTCAGGACAAGTCTACAAGCTGCTATGTTCATCTTTTGCATCTTTTGCATCTTTTGCATCTTTTGCATCTTTTGTATCTTTTTCTATATAGGAAATATTAGCGATATGATTTCTGGTCTTGGAGCTGAGCATGTGATTTTTATGTGTTTTAATTGTGTGATTGCCATGTTCCTCTGTGTCTTCTGGCACAATTTCAAAGGTGGAACTGAACTGCATGCAACAAAACTCAAACTGGTCAGTATGAGATCATAAGCTTAGATTATTTTTTTTAACTCCCACTTTTTACTTTCTGTACTGTTTTCACAAGTTGTATTCCTTGCATGAGGATTTCACTATGTAGATATTTTTAAAATATTTTTACAAATATATGAAGGTCATTCCATGTTGGTAAATCATAATGTTGTTACAGAGCAAACATGGCCTAGTACTTTCTTCATTATGAAGAGAGGGAAAGCCTTATTTCATTCCAGTAAATATGTATATGTGCGTATTAGAGATCTGGTAAAAGTTGGGGAGCTGGGGAACAAGACCACAATGATATAATTTTTTTGGTGGCTTACCAGCCAGGCCAAGAAAAGTCGCATTGTCAGCTCATCATTCTGAACCCCATGGTACTACCCAAAGTGCTTCATGTATCATTCATTACATCATTCCTGTAGAGGAACAGTGAAATGTGGTTCACTTTAACAGTAAACTCCTTTAGGACTGTTTGGCTAAGTGACTTAATGGCTTATTCTTAATGTTCTTCTCTTTTATCTTGACAACTCATAACTCAAAATGACCAAAAATAATACAAATTCTTCCTGGCAGCAGGTCACCTGTGAAATATTTTCTGTCCAACTTTGTTACTTTTGAATACAAAATGCCAAGAAATATGTGTGTGCGTGTCTGGCTATACGAAAGACTTACAGGTACATATATCTTCTGTGTAGATCTATGGGTCCTGTATATCTTCTGTACAGTTCTGTGGGTTTTTTACAATGGCAACAAAGAAAAGTATTTAAAATCATATAATCTGTACCTCATTATAATCTGCTCCATTTTAAAAGCATTTAAGTCTTGACATAAGCCACTGATAAATGACATAAAAGCAGAAACAATGGAGAATTAAAGCAGTGGGACTTACTGGGATACAGAAAGAAGTAGTGAAGAAAAGATGAAAGTAAGTATTTGGACAAAAGAGGAGAATTCAGAGGCAGCAAACTTTGGTCTAAATTTTTATCTCATTTTCTTTTTTCCTAATACAGAAAAAGTGTTACATTGAAGAATTTTTAGAAAACATTCAATACCAGGTACAAATAGAAAAACTCGAAATCTCTATTTAAAAAGAAAATGCCCCATAACTGCCTAGAAGGATAATTGATTCATTCATTTAAATTACATTATCTGAAAAGATAAAAGAACAGTCAAAAAGAAAATTTTGTGTAAATAGAATTTACCCTCAAAAAAAAAATCCTTTCTTAGGTAAATAGCAGTTATGTGCAGATGCAGAAGAAAAGGCAAGTGCAGAGGTAGCAGTGTCCTGGGCTGTGATCAAAGAAATCAGAGTTAGTAGTCCCTCTCTGTAAGACTTTGGTATAACTATATGTAGACTAAAACAGATTCAATACAAGTATGACAAAAGGAAGTGAATCCAAGCAAAATGTACGTAAGGTAACAAATATCAAATATTTGTTAACTGTCTTTTCTAGTTTTTGGGTTTTAATTACCCAAGAAAAATTAAACCTATTTATTAGCATTTTGTGGTCTACGTATTAAGAACACAGAATTGGAGAGGTACTAAGCAGCTGCTAGAGGCAGAGCAGGAGGTACTGTGGTATTTCTCAATTTTGCCCTAGAGCCTGACTGCAAGACTGTTGTTCTCTTCTTGTACTCCACCCCCTTAAGACACAAACCATCCTCACACAACGCGTGATATTTGTGTTTTAGAAACAACTACCGAAACAATAACACAGTGGATTTGCTTTGAAGTTGGTATTCTTAGAGACTAGACATTTCTAACCTTGTATGATCTTTTTTAAATATATTATCTAATTTCTTTTAATAATGAAAGCTTGAACAGACGGTGTAGCCATGAAATGGCCAAAAAATAATTCTACCACTATTAACAAATAGCTTGCTCTTTAAATTTAAGCTCTTAGTGTTTGGCAAGAAAATAATTACACTGTCAGAGAGGAAGAGGGATATTTTTCTGTCTTGTAAAAGTATGGCTTCAGATTTTGGCAGATTTGTAAATCCAGGGAATATTGCTTTTGCAGTGGGCTAGGAGACCCATTAGTGACTGGATTCTATTTCTCAGAGTGTTCAGACATAGCTGCCTTTGAGCTCTCTGAATCTACTCTGTCATACCCAATCACCTCTGCAGTTACAGCTACTGACAGAACGCAGGCTTAACAAAGAGGCCCTGACATGAAAATGTTAAGAAAAAGCAGAATTCAGATGAAAAGGTTTTAAAAACAAAGTTATAACAAAAAATACAGATGTGTTGGAATAAGCTGTGAGCTACATTGCTTTGTAGTGCAGTGGAATCAGACTGATTCTTGCCATCTACCTGATTTCTTACAGCAAATGCAAAGCTGCCTAGGCCACCTCCTGGAGCGGGTAGTATTGGTTTATGGTCAAACCAGAATTTTAGCTGAACTGTGACATGAATCTCATCAAAATACACCTTTGACCTAGAGGGACATGCATTGGCCTTGGAGACAAATTTTGGTTTTGCTGCTTCTGCTCACTGATGGATATCACAGCATATATTAGTCTTGCAGGCCTCATATTTTTCCCAGCTGGGACAATACCCTAAAATTCTTCCACATGTGGTCAGAGAGAGCACTGTAGGTTCAATTGATAAGAAATGTCAGATCTGTCATTCAGTTGTTAGTACACTAAATGGAAAGAAGTAGATGGTGGTTCTATGGGATGTGTTGCAATCTCACGGCTGCCTTCCTTAGCTTGCTATAGGCACATTGTGTGGAATAACATGTGCAGCCTTATAAACAGTAATGTGTAGCCTAGTAGATAAAGGAGGAGAAGTAGGGTAATTAGCTTGCTAAGAAAAGTTAATACGATGACCTGTTGGCAAAATTATATGGATTTTTTTTTTTAATAATTACCTCATCCTATGTGATTAAAGCATAGTGCTTAATATTTCCAGGGATTACTGTAAAGAAAGTTCCTTAAGTAGTCTTATTGATTTATTTATTGTTTTTAAAAAGTATATGCAGAGAGAGACTCTGTTTACCAAGAGAGACCTGTATGGCAGGGGCGTCAAACTCACGGCTCCTGCTGCTCTCCTGCCCCTGCAGCGTAACGTGCGTCTTACGCTGCACACGTGACCAGCGCTGGCAGGAGTGCGAGGGCAAGGAGCTCGGCGCTGCCGCCGGATAGGAACAAAGTGCTGGGACGGATAAAACAAGGTGGAGGGACGGATTTGTCCTGAGGGCCCTGAGTTTGAAACTCCTCCTCTAGAGTCTCTATTGTCCTTTTTGTTCCCAGGGTATTTGTTAATGCTTAGGAAATTCCTTTGGTCAGTTTCTGTGGTGAATTTCCTTAGACCATGCTAGCTTGACCATATCTATTTCCTTTCAAAGAATTTATAGTAGGTTCTTTATATATTCTATCTTGCATCTCTGTCTCCTTACTAAGGCTGGTCTCATCAAATGTGTGATCTCAATTTATCTTTTTTTTGATTCTTCACAAAAAAAGGAAATAAGTGATTACTTCAAACTTAACGGTATGGTTCTCAGCTAGCTGCTACTTTTTCCTGTCTGTCAATGAGACTAAACATACTTTTACTTTCTGATTTTTTTCAGTATAGCTATAGAACTTCTTGTTGTTGCCTCTTGTTGCTAACCAAATCTTGCTTTGTGCTTTGTGTTTCTGATAGTCTCTTGACATGCTTTTGCTGTTGCTTTATATTCATTTTTCATTATGTGCCCCTAATACCACATCCTGTGTAAAACCATTTATGGGCCAGATTGTTCACTGAATATTTCTATAACTGCTGTACCTGTACCAAAAATTCTTGCTGAGATCTACATGCAACATAGCCATGTTTGCTCAGGTGTAAAATCCTTCTTGAGGACTTATTCCAATGTTTTCTTATCCTCAAAGCATTTTGAAACCAATATTTGAACTAATCTTGTATTATAACTTCCCTCCTGTAATTTTACCTGGTTTAGGTTAAATAAAGCAAAATTCATTGTTATGGCCTCTTACAGATACATGCATCCAAAGGTGTATCTTCTGCACAGACCATGGGAAAAATGAACTAACAAGTAGATGGAGGTAACATTTGTGGCACTGTAGTGATGAAGAATATTAAAGTAGGTGAAGATTGTTTTCTTATTTCTAGCAAAATGGATGTGACAGGTGCTTTCATTTTCTTGCCAGGCAATTCTTTAGTTACTGTGGAGGCAGTCATGTAACAATCTTGAATATCAGCTCTTCAGCCAGGACAGAAATACAGGAAGTGGGGCGGAGCAGCCACATTCTCATACATTTTAGGCAAGGCAGGTTAAAGCCAAGAATATTACAAAGTACACAAAGTTAATGCAGACAGTAGGAGTAAGAGGAGGTTGGCCCTTACTTTAATAAGCAGAGACGTAAGGTTCACAGTTAGATACTGTCTGAGTAGAGATCCATTCCAGGCCATGGGAAGGATCTGTACGTTTTGGGTTTCAACATCCTCCTGCCAGTGCTCTTTGCAGCTGATCTGGCTGCTTAAACTTCGGTTTTGGGTAGTCCGTGAGAGATCTGAGAAGATTTACTGTGCAGATGCATCTCTATGCTCCAATTCTATGTACCATAGGCAACTACCTGCAAAGCAGTCTAGGTGTTCAAGGAGAAAAAAATGAAAACAAAATTATTATTGCTATTTTTAGTAATAAATCCATTTCCCTGGTTTTGATGCCACAAATACTGTTTTCTTTCATGTCATAGTAGTTTCCACTTGTGTGCTTTGTTTTTTTCACAAGTGTACTCAACAGGTTGTTGTCATCTGTCTACAAAGCTGTAACTTAGTCCCTTTATAATGCTGTTATAGTGCAGTCCTTAGGATAACAAATGGTAAAATATAAGAGTTTGATTAAAAAATACATGTGCTTGGAAGAGTCTCTTGAATTTTTGATACAGTGTATTGGGTTTGTGTGGCAAGGTTTTAGTAGTGGGGTTATAGGGGTGGCTTCTGTGAGAAGATGTCAAAAATTTCCCTTATGTCCAACAGACCCAGTGCCAGGCACTTTTCAGATGAACCTGCCACTGTCCAAGGATGAGACAATCGGGGATAGTGGCAGCAGTTCTAGGATAACTTGTTTAAGAAGGGAAAAAAAGGCTGGACAACAGCAGCCAGGCGAAAGGAGTGGGAACATGTAAGAGCGACAACTCTGCAGGTCAGTGAAGAAGGAGGGAGAGGAGGTGTTCCAGACTCAAGAGCAAGGATTCCCTGTGGCCTGTGGTAAGACCATGGTGAGGTATGCTGTCTTCCTGCAGCCCGCAAAGGTTAATGGTGGAGCAGATAACTGGGCTGCAGAGGACTCCATGCTGGAGCAAGTGAATGCACCCAAAGAAGGCTGTAATCCTGTGCTGGAGTGGGCTCCTGGCAGAACCTATGGACCTTTAAAGAGAAGAGTCTCTACTGGAGCAGGTTTGCTGGCTGGACTTGTGACCCCATGGGGGACCCATGCTGAAGCAATCTGCTCCTGAACGACTGCACCCTGTGTAAAGGGGCCATGCTGGAGCAGTTCATGAAGCTTGAGGGAAGGACCTACAGTGGAGAATTTCATGGAGGACTGTTTCCCATGGGAGTGACCCCATGCTGGAGCAGAGGAAGAGTGTGAACAGGAAGGAACAACAAAGATAATATATGATGAATTGACTGCATTCCCACTTCCCATGCCCCTGTGCCACTTGAGGGGAGGATGTAGAGAATTCGGGAGTGAATCTGAGTCCCGGAATAAGGGGTGAGGGGAAAGTGTTTTAAGATTTGTTTTTATTTCTCATTTTTTCTACATACCTTGTTATATTACCACATTCATTCCACCGCTAACAGATAATGGCACACGGAAAAGCCGATCTTACTTCTTGATCTTGATTAGATGATGTATCAGACTTACTACAGAATTTGTGTCAAGTGTGAAAATTCATAGCTGTTTGAAGATCCTTCATTCCTCTCCAGCACAGTGGCCACTTCTGGATGTCAACCCAGCTCCTTTTACAATAGCTCTGGAAACTACTGGAACAGGCAGGTTGCCTTGAACTATCTTTTGTTTCCAGATGTGTTTTTTTGTTGTTACTGGATGAAGACTAGGGAATTCTATTGACAGGTGAACCTGATCTTACTGAGCATTTTGCATAGCCAAAAAAAACCCCACCAGCCTCAAATCCATGGTGATTTCCCTTTTTGTGTCCTTTTCTTAGAAGTAATCCCAACGAGTATTTGAGCCTGAAGCTGTAAAATTACAGAGGTGCTGCGTAGGGATAACTGGTGCCTCTCATCTCACAAGATTTTCTTATTCATGCCTTAAATCCATGTTAAAAAAACCCAAAGAATAATATTTTTATCTCATATTCAATATATATTTTTTTTGTTAACTAACATTTACATTTCTACATCCTCTTGTTATTTCTATATGTTTCCTGGAAATTTGCTAAGACCTTAAGACACTCCAAAGAATCGCAGCAGTGAATTCCCCAGTCCATACATGTTTTATGGGGAAAAGAGCTTTTTTGGGGGGAGATTGCATTTTCTTTTTTTACATTTCTTGACTGCCATGTTGTGAAATGTAGACTAGAAGGTCTAGACTGCTGGATCTTCTGTATGTCCTTTACAATGCAAAGGAGACTTGGTAAATAGTCTATATTTTAGGATATCAACTTCTTGACATATTAAGGGATGGTTTTAAGTGTTTTTCTGAAAAAAAATACCCACTGCAATCGTGTGCGTGAAATACAGCTTTTGATATTTTTCAAGTGGAAAGGCTTTGAGTTGTAGAAGTACCTTTTTAATTGCCCTGGAAAATTTCATTCCTGTACAGTGGTAACATTTGTATTCCCCTTTCATTTGCCCTTCTTAGGGTTATCCAGTCTGTCAAAAACTGATGAACATCTGAAGAATCCAGGTTGTTCTGCTGCCAAGGCAATAACAGATGCTGCTGCAGCTGCCAAAACTTGCAACCACAGTGACTACTTCTGTGCTGAAAATGCTGATGCGTCGCTGTAGCAGAGCTTTGAGAGGAGCAGCTTCTGCTGCTAGAGTTGTACAGAGTACCATCAAATTTTGGTGCTTTTTTTCTTTAAGCTGCAAGCAAACAAAGAATCAGACTTAAGACTTTACCTTTTTTTTAAAAAAATAATTATATTACAAGAATATTTCTGTTGTAATTTTCAGCACTCAGAGTCTTGAACTGAGCTTGCAGTCATCTCACATTCTTCCTCTGTTTCTATTCTGAATTGTATGGTCATATGCAATTTTTAGCCCTCTTTAATCTTGCCTCATTTAGAGCCCAGAGTAGAAGCACTGACGGACTGAAAGCTAATTGGAGTGGAATTGCTTTCACTTTTCAGTAACAAAGTCCTGATGTAGTCCCTTGCGTGATGTGGTTTATTACATGTCCCTTCTTATTAATTTGTTTGCTAAGGTTAGTGATTCCAGTCACAGAATCATAGAATGGTTTGGGGTTGAAAGTAGCTTTTAAAGATCATCTGGTTCCAATCATCCTGCCAAGGGCAGGGTTGTCTTGCACTGGATTAGGTTGCTCAAAGACCCATCCAACCTGATCTTGAATACTTCCAGATACGAGGAATACACAACTTCTCTGGGCAACCTGTTCCAGTGTCTCACCAACCTAATCTTAATTTGTTTCTTCCTTATATCTAATCTAAACCCACCTTCTTTCTGTTTGGAACTGTCAGCCCTTGACCTTCACTATAGACCGTGGTAATAAGTCTCTCTCCATCTTTCTTCTAAGCCCCCTTCAGCTATTGTAAGGCCGCAATAAGGTCTCTCCAGAGTGTTCTCTTCTCCAAGCTGAACAACCCCATCTCTCGCTCTTTCCTCACAGGAGAGCTGTTCCAGCCCTCTGATGATTTTTGTGGTCCTCCCATTGACCTATTCTAACTGACCCATGTCTTGTACTGGAGATCCTAGACTGGATGCAGTGTTCCAGCTGGGCTCTCACAAGAGGAAGCAGAAGGGCAAAATGTTTCCCTTAACTTGCTGGCCACAGTTCTTGTGATGCAGCCCAAGATATGGTTGCTTTCAGGGCTGCAAGTGTACATTGCTGGCTTGTGTCTAATTTTAATCAGCCAGCATCCCAGAGTCGTTTTCTGCAGGGCTGCTCTCAATCCATCATCAAGCAGACTTAACGGACAATCGGGTGATCAGGCCCAGTCAACACGGGTTTATGAAAGGCAGGTCCTGCCAGACCAACCTAATCTCCTTCTATGACAAGGTCACCTGTTTAATAGACAAGGGAAGGGTTGTGGATGTGGTGTACCTGGACTTTTGTAAAGCCTTTGACACTGTTTCTCAGTGTGTTCTGATTGATAAATTGGCTGCCACTGGTCTGGACAGGCACAGCCTCTGCTGGGTGAAAAACTGACTGGATTTCCAGGCCCAGAGAGTGGTGGTAAATGGAATTAAATCCATCTGGAGACCGGTCACGAGTGGGGCTCCCGAGGGTTCAGTGCTGGGTCCAGTGCTATTCAATATCTTTATTAATGATCTGGACGAAGGGATCGAGTACACCCTTAGCAAGTTTGCAGATGACACCAAGCTGTGTGGCAGTGTTGATCTGCTGGAAGAAAGGGAGGCCCTACAAAGAGATCTGGACAGGCTGGATCGATGGGCTGAGACCAACGGGATGAGGTTTAACAAGACCAAATGCCAAGTCCTGCTCCTGGGACACAACAACCCCATGCAGCATTACAGGCTTGGGGAAGACTGTCTGGAGAGCTGCCTGGAGGAGAAGGACCAGGGTGTGTTGATTGACAACCGGCTGAATATGAGCCAGCAGTGTGCCCAGGTGGCCAAGAGGGCCAATGGCATCTTGGCCTGTATCAGAAACAGCATGGCCATCAGGACAAGGGAGGTGATTTTGCCCCTGTACTCTGCACTGGTGAGACCACATCTCGAGTCCTGTATTCAGGTCTGGGCCCCAGAATACAAGAAGGACACTGAGGTGTTGGAGCGTGTCCAGAGAAGGGCAACGAGGCTGGGAAAAGGGCTGGAGAACAAGTCTTGCAAGGAATGGCTGAGGGAACTGGGGTTGTTTAGCTTGGAGAAGAGGACACTGAGGGGAGACTTCATCGCTGTCTACATCTACCTGAAAGGAGGTTGTGGCGAGGTGGATGCTGGTCTCTTGTAGCAAGTGACAAGTGACAGGACGAGAGGCAATGGCTGCAAGTTGCGCTGGGCAGGTTCAAACCAGGCATCAGGAAAAATTTCTTCCCTGAAAGGGTGGTTGGACACTGGAACAGCTGCCCAGGGAGGTGGTTGAGATTCCATCCCTGAAGATGTTTAAAAGGCAGGTAGGTGAGTTTCTTAGGAATATGGTTTAGGAAGGGAACAAGTACGGTTGGACTTGATGATCTCAGAGGTCTTTTCCAACCAGATGATTCTATGGTTCTATGAAGTATAAAATAATGCAGACAAGAGTATAATCTATCCAATGAAGAACACTGAATTTGTGAATAATTCTGTTAAAAATTGATTACGTTTTTATTAACGCTAAATAGGTAAATCTAAAAGTGATTAATGAAGGAAGAAGAATTAAAACTGAAAAATCATTATTACCTCATATAAAATATAATGCCCTTGTGTGGAGTACTGCCTAAAAATTATTGTTATTCCGCGTTCACTTCTGTAAAGATGTAATGATACTAGAGAAAGTAGAGAGTAAGAAAGAAAAAAATTGGGAACTGCCTTGATGGGACAGATCAAGGATCTAGTAACTTGTCTATGACAGCTGGGAATGGTGAAGACCCAAGAAAGATGCTAGGCTCTGTGTAGCAATGCCTCACTCGCATAGTTCAGGGATTTCCTCATGTCATACTTTTGCAATCAGTAGCATTAGACAGACTTTTTTTCCCACTTTATTCAATCAATTTACAAAGCTGTGTAGGCTTATAGCACGTGAAGGACCCTGTATCAAGGAATCTCACAGCGGCATTGGTCACAGGTACTCAAGTTCTGCATGAAGCAAAATTAAACAGACTGTTACTCTGGCTTGAAGAAAGATAACTGAGACACAACGTAATACAGGGCTACAGAAGAAGAAAATAAACTCATTCTTATGGAAGATAACTGAAAAAGGAGGGATGGGAGTAAATCTAGAAAGTCCAAAGCGCATAAACCAGAGGTGGATACCGGTGCAGTCTTCCCAGCAGTGCCTGGCACTTTGTATTCATCCAAGGAGGAAACAGATGCTGTTCATCAGTGCTTTGCCAAGAAACAAGAGCCAGTACCTTCACTGACTTGTTTGATTGCATCATGAAAGAAAGGAGTGCAACTCCTTTGTGAGTCTGGCCTTCCCCCTAGACCAGAAAAAATTCCTCCAAATGTGCCCTAGGATTTAGAAGAAAATCACTAGATTTTTCAGTGGAATAATTCAGCTGGTAGTAGGAATCGTGATATTGTCAATGAAGACTCAGACCCTCTCATGTTCCAACGAGTATATTGTCTGTAACTTGTAATAGCAGGGGAGCAGGTAGCAAAGAGTGAGGTTAGTGCAATTCTGTTGGTGGCACCGGATGCCGAGCAGCAAGGTTTTGGTCTGCTGGCTCTTCCTATTTCTTCTCTCATCATTCCCTGCAAATAGAAGGATAGAGGAGAAAACTGTTTGTGCTCCTGATCCCTTAACCAATTGTCCCAAGACCCTGAATTCTCTCTTGATTGCCCCTGGATTTCTTGTTCCAGGTTCATTGCTGCCTATCCAAGAAGTCAATAATAGATGGTAATCCGAGGGCTATACTAGGGCAGGAAGATTTCTCTTCGCATCTTTAACACAGGCTTCAGGGAGGTAGCAGACTTCTGCAACAAGTGGGTTGAGTCTGCATGCTGGGCCTTCTGTTGCCTTCAGGAGAGAGTCTCCTATGACAATGGCCTATCTTTTTTTCTTTGTGGAAGCCGTTTTTATGCAGGACATAGACTGTTGTAACCTCGGTAATACCTCCAAGCTAGATGAACCATTGTCTCTGTTGTTCAGTTCCACTTGCAGAGCCTCATACCTGTTATGCAAGGGAACCTGAAAGACAGAATAGTCGCAGAGAAACTGTGCCTTTTGTGTTGGGCAGGAACTTGTTGCCATTGCTCCCTGTCCCTTGAGTCACTGTGTTCAGCCAAGTGGAGAGAGGATAGGGAATCCCTTTTATTGTGCATCCTGCCTGCCTGTTGGGCCTGTTCCTGGGAAGGTAGGGTGCGATTCCAGTAGTCTGTCTCTCTCTTGGTATCCCTGATACTCCTCAAGAATCTCACCTGCTCCCGGAGCTCTGTCACTAAGCAGAGGAATTCCTGTACCTGGATGCATCTCCCACAGGTGTGTGCTCATTGCTGCCATCCAATACTGGCATAAGAACTAGACACGGTCTGCAGCCCAGTGCCTTGGGGAAGGTGTATTCCCATCAGAGCACTCTGGTAAGCTGCAGAGCTTACAGTGGACATAGCCTTCTGCCAGGCAGGTACCGTTGGTCCTTAGTCGAGTTAGCAGATCTTCAGCGCCCTTCCTGTGTGCTCTTCCACATGAACTGGTGCACCATAGCTCTGTTTTCAGTACTCCTGGTCGCTTCCATTCCTTAGGTTGCTTTTTGTATGTGTGGGAAAGGCCACTGTTGCTCCAGCAATGCCCGGTCTCAGGAAACCCCTTTTGCGCCAAGATCTGCTGCTCCACTGTGGATCAGACTGGCTCTGGAGCAGCTCCCCTTAGCAATTGACCTCACATCACTTTAAGAGTTGCTTGGGGCAAACATAGTACTGGTATATGTATAGGTTGGGAAAGACTTTGCCACTTTGCCTTTGTGGCCAAGTTATAGAATGGCTGTAGTTTTATATTAAGGACAAATAAAATGTTTGTCATTCAACTTTCCTGCTTCAGAAAATGCTTAAAAAGAGAAAAAAAATCAGAGAAGATATTAAGAAAATGAACACAACAGAGATGAAATAGTAACACTGTATGATACATGGAAAGCCATCTGCAGATTTTCTTTGTTAACATTAGAAAAAATGAGCAGAGAAGAGACATTCGAAAGTAGAAGAAAAATATTTTCATAGACAATGCATAGTGCTAAGTGCTAAGTCTGTATTACAGAATTAAAGGTAAAAGGTACTTCTTTGTAGAATCTACTCTTAAATCAGAATTAGTTCTATATGAAAAATGCAAATGCTTATATTTACTCTTTGTAAATTTATGTTCCAGAGCTTTTCCCCTTTTCTTGCTTTTGTGCTACCTTTTCACTTCTTCCCCAGAACTGGTAGTTCCATGAGTTCCTGCTAGATGGCATGGCAAGCCACAACAATAATAATAATGTAATAAGGCAGATGTACTAGTATGTTCTGCATAGTAGCCAAGTCAACTGCTCAGCCAATGTTATTTCCTTTCTTTTTTCTTCATATTTTTCATTATATTTTCTTACTTATGTGTGGGAGATCACAGCTAGACTTTTAGTTTCTAAATTTTTAAAGCAATGATAAGCAGAGGTAAAGTTTGTCTGTCTCCTGTATAGATGAAACAAAATTAAATCGGTCATGCTTGTAGCTGTATTTCAGAAAACACACAAGTCCTAACAGATGTTCTTACTGCTTTTCCCTTCCTTCCTGCTGTAGAAACACTATGATTCAAGCTTTAGCAGTGTGCCATTCCCTCCTTCGTATTCAGCTGCAGGTAAAACCTTCTTACTGGTACCCATAGACCTTATAAATTAACACATAGTCCTACTGCACATCTCTCTCTGGCTTCACAAAAAACAAGCTGGGATGAAGGCATAAGGTTTGAGTGCTGGCACTAAGAAAGCATAAATACGGTTTTGCCTTCAGTGTTTTTCTCACTCTGGGCGTGTTAAAGCCTGATTCGGAAAGCCTCATTCTCCTATCTCTACTATTAGGGGGAAAACAAGAGTAATTCCAAGTAACTCACTGGGTTGATGCTGTCGTAACTGCTGTTAGCAGAAGCACAATTGGAGTACAAAAGATTTCATGGGACCATTTTCAAAATTACAGTTTTGAACTGATTTTATAAAGCGATGTTTTAATTACTGCTGCCTTGCATAGTAATAACTTCTAAAACAAACATGATAGATGAAACAGAGAAGGAACAAAACCAGATTGTGTAGGTATGAATTGGCTAAGAGTATGTTAATCTTTATTAGAAGTCAGTATTTGCAGGTGCAGACTTATAGAAAAGGGTAAGGCCACAATAGTCTCCAGCTCCTTGTGGTAGCACTGAGGCCTGGGTATCTGCAGCATAGCACTGCAGTTTCTTCTTGACATCTTTATCACAGGAGGCAGATTGCTGAAGGGGATCTGTCACACCATGCAGCAGCTGGCAAGTGAGAGCCTTGTCCTGGTTAGTGTATGGTGGGGCAAGAAGGATCATGCCCCGGGATGTGATCAGGTGTGCAAAGGGTAAAACTCATCTTCTGTCCCTCGCCTCTCCTGGTCATGTGGAAACTGCATTGGTTCCTGCTGCAGCTTGACTTGGCAAAGCACTTAGGCACTGAGGAGAGAGGCTACAGCATTAAAGATGTTCATGTGTAAAGATGTCATGTAAAAAAAAATTATAACCTATGCTTTCTTTTGACCAGAGCATAACAAGTAAAAAGCGTAAAAGCTTTCTACACTGTAGAATTAGTGATTCTGCAAACACAGAAGTGGCCAGAACCAGCAAGTCTATTATAAATCATGTTAAGTGTATCAGTTCTATTCTCATTTGTTTTCCTAAAGAAAAGTAAGCATTAAAAGACTCTTAACTTGTGATAAACAATTTCTCTTGTGGTGCGTTTCAGGAAGCATCTTGCTGCAGAAAGCTCCTGGGAAACACCTACTTAGTAGTAAAAACATCCTATTTAAAGTCTGCACGAGTAATTTTGATAGTGTTTGTTCTGAAAGTATTATAGAGTATGTGAGTAATGGATATGAAAATACAGTATTGTATTGTAGAAAATGCCCTGGAGAGGCAATATGTGATTATAGAGTCTGAAGAATCTTTCGTGTGAGTCTTAATGTGAAATCTTTATGTTGTTTGAGACAGTGGCAAGGGCTACGTAATGACACCTGAAGGGAGAGGAGCGTAGAGCCAGTATATTGATTATTGACACTGTCTTTCATTAAAGAACTATTTGAAGCAATGTATATCTCTGCAGGTAATCCTGTTAATAACGAGGGCTGGATGTGCAAAGAGACTTAAGCGTCCATGTATTTCTTTTGGTGTGTAACTCTAGTCTTAAGGAACTAGCAGGACTTTTAAAGACCTAGTTCAGTGGTGAATGGGCACGCACAAATGCATATCCACAGCCAGTCTGGTTGAAATAGTTCTTCATAATGACCTCAGTCAAATTCCTACTAGATTCAGTCTCCCTCAGCTTAGCCAAAGGAAGCATCTTCAAGGGCTGCCTTGCAGTAACTACAGCTATTCCCCATACATCTCTTCTCGGGTTCATCACTCTATAATTCAGAAGAAAGACTTAAACCCAGCTCTTCATTTGTGTCAGATAGAGTGCTGCAACCTCTTGGCTGTCAAATATTCAGAGGGGAGAGGAAGAGGGAGGGGAGCTGTGCCCTCTTAAAATTCTTCCAGTATGTACAAATAATGACAATTCATTACAGCAGAGACAGAGATTGATGACATAGGCATGTAATTAGGGCTATCACCTGGGAAGTGGGAGAGTCAGGTTCTGGTCCATGCTCCAATGAATATTTAATTATTAACATGAGATGGAACAGCTCTGTCAAGCCTGGGAAGGCTGCACCTGCAATTCTTCAATGGTTTTCTGCTGCAGGCGGTCTCCTGGCCATGAGAAGAACTGAGTGGAGCTCCTTGTTTCCAAATTAATGGGTATATCAAAGCAAATCTTTCATCTCTTCACTAAAACTACTCACCACTGAACAGTATTATAAAGTAGCAGAGATTTCAGCAGCTGGTTTTTGTTTTGTAAGAGGTCACGTGTCTTAGACATTTAATTTGAAAAGAGATTGAAAATTGTTAGCAAACCCTAACACATCCAGGATGAGTTCCCTTGTGTTCCACCATGGTGGCCAGAAATGAGGTGTGAGGACTCAGCTAACACATCCCATAATTTGTGTGAGCTCCTAAAGAGGAAGAAAGGAAACAGACAGAAAAGACTTTCAATTCTTTCCCAGCTGAATAACTGGGGAATCAAAATGTTGGGGTGCAAGATTCAGTTTTGATGAAATGTCCGGAGAAATTCTATTTTCTAGTATGAATGGAGTGAAAGGTGAGCTACAGCCCCAGGCACTCCACGGAGGCCAAGCTAATGAATACTCAAGGAGGAGGGGAAGATTCAGTTGCCTAAACAGGAGTGTCAGGTATCACTTTTGGTATTGGCTCTGACATTTTAAGCCTGCCTGGCCTCCACTTGCTGTTTTGCAAGGGAGGGATCTCCCTGAAGCCCTGCCTCAGATCTGCCAGCCCCATGCAGATGTTGTGGCTGCCCCAGGGCATCTCAGATAGCATGAGGTGACAGTGTTTAGGCAACTGAATTCCACCCACCCTGTCCACCCTGCACATATAATACCTCTAGCCTCTGAAGGCTGTACAGTTTCTCGTGTCATTCTGCTTCACCAGCAAGACCAGTGGCTGCTAATGTGACAATCTATCTCAATCTACACAGTGGTTCAAATTGTTCTGTTGTTATACAGGAAGAAGCAAAAAATAAATCAATTTGGAAACCCTATCATCATGTAACTCATCCAGTAACACTTTTTCACTGATACAAAGCATCAGACTTCCATTTCTATTGCTCATAAGGAAACTCCAAAATCTACAGTACAACTTTTAAGATGTGGTTTGAAAAGTGATTGCATTTTCATAGGTGTATATCGGAAATACATAATTTCCTTTGCTATTAGTGTTTTCCTTACTAGTTTTATCAATATTTTTGTAATAAATTTTAGAAGGTATGCTGAGGTAAAAAAGAAAAGAAATATGGCAAATTGAGTTCTAAGAGATAAAACCCCCTTGAAATGTATAAATAACTTCCCATTGGAAAGCAATAAAACAAGAACAAGACAAGGAAGATGATAATGGGGAAAGATACAGATTGGGGACATTCTGCAAGATGTTGTGTAAATAGAATATGTACCAACAACAAGCAGTTTCTGTTCTCAAAGATAGGCAGCTTTGCATCTTGGATCATTCAGATTTCTAATTAATCTTGATTGCCTTGTATTTGAAATGCTCTTTGCCCTTAATGTAAGCAGATTTAGTAAGATTTGCTATTTCACTGGATTTCACAGTCTTCGTGACCTTGAGTGACATATATCTGGCTATGAATTCCATTTTATAAAAAAATATCCATTGTAATGTGAGCACTCCCTCCCTCCTGCTTGCTTTAGTAATACTTTCTGAGAACCAGAAAAAAAAATCACAGGTCACACTGATACAAAAAGGCAAGACTGACTGAACTTTTTTTGTGAACAATATTCTACAAAGTGCTGTCTTTTACAGTAGTTTATATTCAGTGTGAACATGGATTTAACATGGGTTTATTAAGAAATGGTGTGGAATTACTTGTTACCAGTCATTCCTCTTGGAAATGCCACCCAAGCCTTTGGACTTGTGTGCCACATCTCTTTTGACTGTGTCTGTTGGTGGTTTAGCTAGTTCCGCCTGAAGCTGTTGCTGAGTGCAAACCTTGCTCATCCTCCTCAGGATCATTTTCAACCCTTGTGTGTCAAATTATGCTCCAAAATGCTGCGTAGTGTGTCATCTAGTTGCACCACAGAAGAAGACCAAGTCTGGATACAAGCTGGCAATAAGCTCACACTCAAGTGCTGTTCAATGACCAGTACAGTTCTGACAGTCCAAGCCTTGCCTGTCCTCATGGCCTTTCCATTACAGCACTGCTCTGGAAATCATTGGGTTTTTTTTTTCCAAACAGCCATGTACTTACCAGGTATCTCGAGGATTCCAGTCTGGTGGACAGAAGGTAAGAGAGTATTTATTAATGTCTCGAAAAAAACATTTTCCGATACAGAACTTTACTGCTACTGGAGAAACTATACACAAGTTAGGAGCCTTGGAAAGATCATTGACTAATTGGCAAGAAAACAGCAGTGGATTATGCACAACTGCTGCCGCTCCAGAGGTCAATAGCAGAAGAGAAATTAGTGTGAGCTGGTAGCTGCATCATGGTAGGTTTTTGACATTAAAAAATTAGAAGAGCAATTTTGGTGGAGGCCAGCTGCCTACCAGGCTGGAGATAGTCAGCTGATGGGACAAAGACAACCTTCTCCCAGTGATCTATCTCTCCTAGATAGAAAGAAAAAAAAAAAAAAAAGGGAAAAAAAAAGGAGAGCACCATCCTGGCCTTTGGATGACTTTGTGAGTGGCAGTAAACTGTGAGGCCACTTCATGGTAGTGACCATCAAGTGACCATTAAAATTTACCTTAGCGAGTATGAACCAGTGATGATGGGGACCAGACCAAGAGCTTTTTCTTGCCTTCTGGGAGGATGTCAGAGCAGGGTGTCATCTGACACCCTCACTGAATGTAGGGCTGGAATAAGCAGCATGATAATATTTCTTATCTGAGTGTTAGAATCAGCTATGTTGCCTTTGCTGAAACTGTCTCTTCCAGCAACTAGGATAGAATGACTCTGCATGGGCAATTTCAGACTGAAATGTTGAAAGATTGGCAGAAATTAGCATTACTGAAAAAGGCTTTTAGAATGGGAAGTATTCTGCATCTTAAACAAAGGCAATGCCCCTCCTCCATTGTTTAACAGAAGTAACAGAAAAAAAAGTCAGCTATAGCATGTGAAGCTAAAATGCTGTAGAGGGCCTTAAGTCCTCATACGTATCTGAAACTTTTCTTGTTATTGTAGAGAGTGTTTAGTAAGGGAGTAAGGGTCATGACAAGTGGTAAATTCTGCAGTCAATGCGAAGATAGGACTTTTTTCTTGGTGCAACAAAATTAAATCTGATCTTTTCTGAAAATGAGACTCTCTAGTCAGTGCTTGGGAATGTAAGGAACTATAATTCTGTAGACTAATAACTGATCATTTAATCAGTTTGGTGAATCATTCGATAGTGACTGAGTAGGAAAGAATATTTTTAGAGAATCTTCTTTGCATGGTCACCCTTTTTTACATGTAATCAGAGACGCTTCCACTAGTGATAAACATTTGGTTTTTATGTTTCAGAACACCCCCACAAACTGTGAGGAAAAAACACAAAAGGAACTAAAAAAAAAGCCTGGGTGCAAGGCTTTTCTGTTTATCTCCTGATTTTGCATAATGAAACCTCTCTGTGCAATTGTGCATTTTTAGTGGAAATAACAATAAAGAAAAGAATGCAGCACCAAGAATCAAACTTTAGTCCCATATCATCTTACCTAAGCAGGTAATGTGTTTTCTTAATTTTCATTGAAAAATTTGTGTATTTTTTCCTGTGCAATAAATAATCCAGTCTTCATATTTTTAGAAAATTAAAAACCTTTCTAATATCCTAATACTCCTTTACCTGTTGTTAATTAATTCTTCTCACTCTTAAGTATTCATACTATTTAAAAATTTATAAAGAATTCATATGTTTCACCTTGATCCATACATGGTCAGGGTAGGTAACTTTTTTTTAATCTTATCTTGCAAGCGAATCCTTTCAGCTTTCAAATTTTCATCCTTGCTCTCCTCAGGATTCCAACAAGTCTGTGGGTATGTGTTTCTTTAGAGATAGTATTCTAGCCTGATGATTGTCTTTGGAGTAAAAAAAAGAAAACCCAAAACCAAGCAAAAATAGTACAGTACTAGTATGGAGAAAACAGGTCTACAAACCAAATTTTTATGTATCTCAGAGAATTACTATCAACAGGTAATAAAAATATACAACTGCAACGGTTTCTCTGAAATATTTTCTCCCGCATAATTTCATTATCTCTCAAGAGTGTTTATTTATCTGTTCTTCTTTTCTATCATTTGTGTCATTTTTATGGGGTGCTTTTTTATTCTGCCTCTATACAGAAAGTAGGTTTTAATCCCCTCCAGACTGAAAAAGACTTTGCTTTGCTTAGGTTGAAGGTCTTCTGATTTGTCACTGGAAGGCCCCTTTACTTGCTGATTTCTACTCATTAAAGTGGTAGTTTATCCACCTTCAAATGTCTCTGCTCTGTGTCACAGACACTTATTTGTTCTCCAGCCATCAAAGTGTATTAAAATTAACAGCAGTCATCACATGAGTGGAGAGTAGCCATTCTCAGACACACAGATAGTTATATACTCACAGCAGGAAACTTGCAATCAAATTCTAACAAAAGGTCACATTTGCAATAAGTAAAGGAAAATGTAGGTAATTGGTTATGGTATCAGTTAATATCTTCACAGGCCTTGAAAGGCACTCTGACGGACTTGAAACCCTTTTGTTCAAGTAATTAAAACTGCGGTATTGTTATAGTATTAAACTCAGGAAATTCTTAGTAAGCTGTAAAATAGTGTCACTACAATGGCAAACAAATTCAAGAGGAAAAATTATTTGTGGCTTGTTTAGAAAGGCATACAGACTGAGGTTCTGACTGAAATGCAGAAAAGGAATAGGGAATGAAGTGCGGGACAAGAAGATTAATCCTTACAAAATATGTTTTTATGCCCAGCTTCAGGACATGCCCACTTTTCCCTCAGCAGATTTAGGTGTGTGCTGTTTCAGAAATAGCAGGTCACGGTGTTTATACAGGCTTTCCGCTGACTTCAGGATACTGTCTTGTTCAGAAAGCAGCGACCAACGGAAAGGGTACGTGCAACAGAAGGGGACTCCAAGCAGCCAGAGCACAGAGCGGGGACCTGCCAGGGGCATCCACCAGGAAAGGCTGTGGAAATGTACCGTGCTTTTCTTTGCCCATCAACCACTCCTTTTCAACTAGTTCAAGCTAGGAGTTTCTGACAGTTTCTGGCATGCCTGGGGACTGAGTCTTTAGGGCACCTGGCGTGAAGCCTTTCTTCTGCCTGTGGAAAATCAAAGTTGGCACCTGAGAGCCCTCAGCAGCAGGCTGTGGGCTCCCTTGAGCAAAGGGTAGCACAGCCCATACCTTCCCATTTATGCTCTGGTGCTTTGAATTGTACGAAAAATTTGTCTGCTGGATCAGATGAAAAAGGTGCGTGAAGACCTAGGCACATCTCTGGGTCTGTGAGCTGGTGCGCTCATGAAAGAGAGGGAAAGAATGGCTTGAACTTTCTGCTTGAATAAATATTTTAAATAATCAAACAGACATTAAATATACTCCAGGAGTTCCTTTCTTCCCACCAAGTGCTCTAATGGCTAGGCTAGGCTATCACATTCATACCAACTTTCTCTTGTGTCTTAATTCAGATTTAATGATTCCACGAGTTCAAAATTTGACCCCTTCTACAGACGTGAGGTCAGGCTGGTTTTGCTTCAGAATAACCCCAAGCCCAGAATTTGGGAAGCTTCTTGATATCTGAGAGAAAGCCATCACTGAGCTGTGGTCTCTCCTACCACTAGTGAGTGTTCTCCCTGCTCTGCAAACAGGAGTTGGGCCTGATCCTGCACAAATCTGGTGGAGGACTCCTCCATACAGCATGAAGCAACTCCAGGTTTCTAAGATAGCCCCAAAGAAATCCTAGGATTTTTCTTAAATGTGGCTCTTGGTGGAGACAGAGATAGGAATGAGAGGCTTGTGGACTTTCAGGTACTCCCAGGCTGAGGCAGGTGTGCCTGCATTGTCTCAGATGATCAAGGGGTGGAAGATTGCAATTTTGATTTCCTTAAAATAAAATAAAACTCGCCAAGCAGAAAGCTTTTCCTTCCCTCCCTCCATAAATGCTCTCTACAAACGTTCTGAAGAATTAATTAACAGTTGACAAGAGGAAAACTTAAACTCTTCTCCCATCCATTTATTTTTCTATTAATTAAGTTATTCTTACAAGGCCTGATTTTGAGATGGTACTGAGGTTCTCCAAGAGGAAATTTGGGAAGGGGAAGAGAACTTCCAAGGCGGAATCAAAATTTTGTTAATGTGAGTGAATTCAGAGGGAGACCATAGCTGGTGCTTCCTGCAGGAAAAGCCCTGTTTCAGGGGCATTTCCTCTCTCCAGCCCCAGTTTTCCCCTTCCCACGTCTATTGCTCACACAATCCTTACCTCTGCACTATGTTTAGTGTTTCTCACACAAAGGTGATTCTCTCGAATAAGTCGGAGCACTGACAACATGGTAAAGGAATATAAATGAGTGCAGAAATGGAGTAAAAATGTGGGAAAAGGGATTTTTTATTCAGGCATGGGAAAGGCAGAATTTTTTGTGTTGTCTAAGCCTAAGCAGACAAAGAAATAATATTCGCTTTTCCCCTTCCTTTTGTTTCTCACTCAAGTGTCCAAAGTGAATGTCATCCCTTAGACCAAGGCTAGCATGAAAAGTGGTTTGCCTTGACTGAGTATCATCTCAAATATATGCTCCTCAAGCTCTGCTGCTGTGCAAGTGTAGCAAATAGAAAGAGGGAAGAGCTGATCAAGGTTTGCCTACCGTGAGGTTTTTGATTGTGCAAGCCTTACTGGCTGTTGTGTTCAACTGTTTCAGCATAATAATATAGCTGTGAAAATCAGTGAGAACATTCAACAGACTGTTTGACTGTTAAATATTCCAGGGAACTGTATACAATCTGTAAACTGTATGTATGTGGGAAGAAGGGGAAGAAAACTCCTGCTAGCAACACATCATTTTATTTGTGGATGTTTCCCCAGAGAGTCAGCATGAAGTAAGATAGTAATGCATTTCCTGAATTGTTAGTTAGAGAATATTTGCTCAGTTTTAATTGAAATTATTGAAGGAATCTCTTTGTAAATTTGAGAGTCTTCCAACTAATAGCAAGGGGAAAAATACCCAAACATTCTCTCATATTTAAGTGATTAATCATAGATGGAGATTAGAAGTTTCAGTTAGACAATATTTGAATCAATTATTGTAGTCTGTAAGTGTTATAAAACTTCAAATTACAAACATTGTCCCCCCCCAAAAAAGACGTGATTTCTGAACACAAGTAGGGATCAAGTGGTTGTAATTAATTTTCCCAACTAAAAGGCAAAAAAAAGTGCCAAATAAAGTTGGTAAAACCTCTCAACATTTTGCCTCTTTCTAGGCTAAACTGAGGTAAATGTTACCTAGCCTAATGCAATTTTAATGGAAGTTATGTTTTTTGTATTTATGACTTTTTTTCTGAAAATTGAGAAACTCTTTTCAGGACATTTTCTTTCAAAGCTTTTGGTCATATGAAATTGTACCCTATGGTGTGAGGCTTTAAGAGCTCATCTTGTTCAGCTTAGTTGGAAAGAAAATCAAGATACAAATAGATCACTGGCAACAGAAATTTCATAGTGGAAAAATGCTTTGACAGTAAGGGAAGACAATCTTCTTGACAAAAGCATCCAATGATCCTACTGAAGCTAGACATAATTTCTTGAAATACAATACTGTTTCTTTACTGTGAGAGTAATGGAGCATTTGTTGAGTATATGTCTGATCAGGTTCCCATCCTGGAAGTTTCTGTCTCTGTTGTCCTGTGCTTTTGACTGATTGAAATGTCACAGCCCTGGGGCTTGAGAAAAGTTGTTTGATTGACCAAGGATATGTGAAATTTAGCTTCTCCAATAAGATGGTATGATGGTCCTTTCTGTGTTCAAAGTCTACAAAAGATATCAAAAGATCTTATGGAACAGGCTTGGACTTGCTTGTTTTATTTCAGAAAAGAAATTAAGGATTTGTTTGGTTTCTTTTTAACTTAGTTTAATTACTTTTCTTTTTTTAAGTCCTCTTTAGGTTCTTTGTCTCTTTAGCAAAATCCAACAAGAGCATTCACACCGCATTTCAAAATTAACCCGTGTCCTCTTATGAGCCTGAAATTTTTACTGTCTTATTTTCCACTTTCCTTTCTGCTGCATCTTTCCGGTGTTGTGTTTCCCAATTCAGATGGAAGAAAGCCTGATGTTCCACCAACTGCAGATTGAGTCAGATATAGATTAAATGTAAATTTTAACATTGGGGTTATTTCTATAGAATTTGTGTTTTATTCTCCCCATGACAATTCCCCATCCATCTTTCAATGGCCCAAATACATTGCTGGCATCCCAGTAACTTTTTTGAAAAATATATTTTCAAGAATTGTACTGTAAGCTTAGAGCCTCAGAGGCCAAGCATAATGTCGATGGGACTGATGTTTATACAGTTTCACCCTCTCAATCTAAGTCATGATTTCAGCTGCTCCTGCTGATTCCATCCATGTCTCTGCAGTCTATGCTCATGGCGACCCTGTTGTTGAAGATATAAATGTGTAAGTAGTGAGTGTTTTCCTGAGCCAAGGAGACTGTTATTTTACAGAACCAGGCACTTCATCCCCAGGTTGCCAAGGTGCTTGCTGATGGAGTTGTTAGAGAGTCTGATAGAGACCAAAAGGCTTGACGGGATCATGTCGTTTCTCTGGACACTTCTGAGACGGATTCGGAGGGAAGCCAGTTTAGACCATAAGGGAGTCTCCTGGCCTGCCTTCCTACTTCTCTAGCTGGTGTTCTGAGGAAAAGACGGTGCAAGTTTCCTTGTTCTTCCTGACGCCACACTGCAAGGAGGGGAAGGACAGTGCTGAGCACTAGCCAAGTAACAAGAACTATTTTTTCTTTATGCATTTCCAGAAACAGAAGTATTGAGGACATAAACCATTTGGTTCATGGTAGATAGAAGGGTTTATTTTTGTATTTTGTAAATATTAGAGAGTTTAGAGAATGGAATAATAATCCTTAGCTATAAAATATTTATAATTTATCTATTTCTAAAGCTGATAAACAAGTAATTTCATAAAACCAATTTAAAATATCCTTTTATTTTTTTTTAAATATCTAATTGGTTCAGCTCTCAGGATATTTCCCACTGCAAATTTTATGTTGGATATTTAATACTATTTGATTTCAAGTAATTATCTGTTTTGTATTTTACTGTTGCAGTTTTTTTGTATGCCCCAAGGCAACTGTGTATAAAGCTATCAAAAAGATAGTCATTTAAAAAAGAACAAAATATGTAAAATTTTGTCATACTTTTACAAACACATGTATATTTATAATAATTTCTAATTATTCTTTTTGCTTTACTGTATATTATTAGTTTAATTGAACCATAAACTTTAGACTAATAACACCAATTTGTCTTTTCATTATACTTTGCTCTATTAACTTTTACAAATTCATCTCGGGCACTGATTGATGGGCACACAGCAACAAGCAACTGTGCCAGATTTCTCTCCCACAAACAGTTATGTGGCTTTTTCTCTTCTTGGAAAATGCTTTTGCCTTTTTTTTTTTCTTTTCCAAGCACGTGAGTTTTCTATTCTTTATTCTTGAGGGTTAAATATAAGATACTCTTTGTAACTTTCCTCTTCCAAACATTAGCCCTTCTGGCAGAAACCACCAGCCACAATAAGAGATAGAGTTGTCAAGTATTTCAAGGGATCCTTTCAAAATAAAATACTTGATTCATGGTCCCAGGGAAGACCTATTCACTTCAGAATTTGGGGAATTTAAATCTCCTGGAGATCTTCATAGGCAGGTATTCAAAGATGAATTCTGTGATTACTGTCAAAGTCCTGTATATATAGTCCAGCCGTCACACCTTGAAAAACAGAAAACAATACCCTGTGCGTAATTTTCATATCTTTGCCTTTGTTACTGAGGCTCTACTTCTCAAATATCTTGTGACACAGTTTTCTTTCCCCCATGTTTTTCTTCCACTTAGAAAACCCCACCCTTTTTCTCCTTTGTACTATCTGTTCAGCTTCTTACACAGAGGCCTCAAACACAATTGCCTTTCCAAGACTCCTTCCAGGCAGAAAGAAAAGGAGCTTCAAGCCATCTTTAGCCACACAGTTAAGAACTACAGTGTGTCTGAAAACTGCAGGGAAAATGCAGCTGCTGCCACAGAGACCTCCTTGAGTCTGAGTCCCACAGAGAATATAGGGAGATAGCAAGAGACTTCAATAAGGGAAAATGTGTGACCCACTAGTCCGAGATAGTTTTATAATTAGCTGTGTATCACATTTGCGATAAAATTATGGTAAGCTGAGCAAAAAAAGTGGAGGATGGATGAAAATAATAATAGCTTGAGAGGCAATCAAGCAGAATGAGAAGAGCATAGCAACAGAGAGTGGACCCACATGAGGAAACTGGGAATGAACAGGAAAGATAATACAAGTTAAAAACCTTCCAAAAGAGATGAGAAAATGCAGAGGAGAAGCAGAGTGATTTGCAACCTATGCAGTCTTACAGCACCCAGAGGTTGTCTACTGCAACAGAAATATTGCAATTGCTTGTATGGAAATACCTTTTTGTGTGTTTTGGTCAGTAGTAAGTCAGGGGTGTGTGTTCCAAAGGCATAACACCCCAAATACAGTGGCCCTTGAACACCAACCTTTGTGACATTAAAATAGCCACTTTAGAACCAGTGTGCAGCCTACTGACTGGAAACACTTATGTTGGCAATCTGATAATCCAAACAGTGATAGCCTCCTGAGAGCCAAGCCTCAACAAATAGAGGGTTGTGATGTGCTCTTTGTTTCAGCTTTGAATTGTTGTGCGGTACTAGAGATTGTTAAAAATATGGGAAAATGGTATCGAAGCATTAACTCTACAGCAAGAAGTAGCAGAAAAGGAGTGCAAAAGGTTCTGCATTTTCTCATGCCTTCATCACAGTGTTTTGTTGTCTTCAAATGTGTTCTTTTTTGCATAGATCTTGCTGTAACAAGTCTGGAGTTCCAGATTTTCAGTGAATTTACAGTGTGTGTGCAGAGTTTCAAGGGAATATTATAACTACTGGGCTAATAGAAAGGCAAACATCCTCTCTCTTGTTGAAGGCTGTTTTCTGTAAATTTGAGCGGCATTCATTTCAATTGCATGCAGGAGGTAAGGATAGTGAACAGGAGGAGAGCAAGTGAGAGCTGTGCACTACCTACAGTAATTGCTGTGGTGCAGTAAAGCACAACAGTGACATTTTATTAGGTTAGTTCCTACGTCACTACACTCGGATATTCACAAATGGCGACTCGGGCCTGTAAAACAATTAAATCATTAAATGAATTATGAGACTTGATAATAAATAATGCATTGAGGACTCCACATTTACCATCTGCATTTTGAGGATGCTCCTCAAATACAGTCACATCCCGTTTTCAAGTTTTTTCATGCAGCCAGGTTGGCTGCAACCTGTTTTCCTAAACAAAGGTGGAGATTCCCCAATGATCACATATCTTTGTAAATCGTGGCTTCTGAGTAAATTTTAACTATATCAGTATTCCAGAGAAGGCTATGAGAACTGGCAAAATTTCTAATCACATGCAAAGCATTTGTTACGTGTATATATACTGAATTCTTTGTAGCCAATGTCCAGGGTTTGAAATCTGAGATGTAATATTGAAATTTTCACGGATACTTAAGTTAAGGTGGCTTTTATTAAGGAAAAATGGCTATAACTTTTATGAAGACGAAGAGGCTTCCTTTGTCTACAAGTCACCACACCCGGTATGTCACATAAAGGGTCATCTAGTGAGCATATAACATTTACTTACTGTACCATTCAGTACCAGACCATACAGTTTATCAAACTAAACTTTTATGTAGGTATTCCTACAATCATCTAATTGGTATGTAAAGCAATTATATCTTCACTACATGCACATTTGAAATGGCAATGAACTTTTTACTAGGCAGCTATTAACTTCTGATGGTGTTTTAAGTATATATTTTTGATAGGATGACTGTGACTGTTTTTCAATAAATGAGTTCACTTTTTTTTTAATCTCTACTACATATATCTAAAAATTCTATTTGCAGCAGAGAAAGCTGAAAGCTGTACATCATAAGATCTCTGTGTTATATGCTGACACTCACAATGATATATCAGTTTAGCTTTCCATATGTGAACTTTTATTTTGCTCATAATAAGTGGAACAAAATATAAATATAAATGGTAAAATACTGGAATCAGTGAAATCACTGTAAATTATTTGTTTCTTAATTTTTTTTCTTATTCCTGTTATTATTTCCCTCAGTTTCTCTGTCATTCTTCCTTGTGGCAGTGGCAGAAAATGGAAAGCATAATTTTGCTGGAACAGAACACACAATTTTCCTTTTGAATTGCTCACTGTGGCCATCCATGTCCTTATTAGTAAGTACAGTTGTAAAGTACTTACTAAGCTTTTTACTAGTTTTTAAAATGGCAATATGGATAATAATTATTAATAAATAAAATGTTGAACCGTGGTACATTAAAGTGAGAAAGAAGAAAATAAAAATCAGAAAAAAACCATAAGAACTGAAATGTACATATCTGGTTTTATTCTTTATTGAAATACATACATGATTTCTATATTTATTACTGAGAGTGTATTTGGCCTGTCATTTGTTTAAAATGCTAATGAAGTTTATTGCTGAATTTTCTGAAAAAATGTTTAACTATAGACTTTTAAGATGACACAAAGTTTTTCACACACGTAAGTAGAAGTAGATTGCTTTTCACCATAGAAAGAATGCTTTTTGTCTGTGTGTTTTAAACAATTATTTTCTGGACATATGTTTTTTTGGCTTGAAAAACTCTGCAGCTTATGAAGTTGTTTGTTATTTTGCTGTGTTTTTATACACAATGGAAGGGTGAGGAAAAGGTCAGCAATAACTCTGCTGTTGCATTTTCACTGGGAAAAACATAATATTGATCGATAAGAAAATGGAAAAAGCACAACTATTAGCGTCTTACTTGATCTTCTCCGACCTTTACCCTGCCATGTTGATTTTATTCTTAAATGTTATGTCTGTTGTTCCAAAGGTTTGTCCTGTTTAGTCTTTTATTTAATTAATACATGATCTTCTTTACTCTCTCTAATGTTAAAACATGAAATTTGGTTTTATTCCTTGTTGAACCATTGTCCTCTTTACAATAAGAAATGCATGCTAGGTAATAACTCCATGGAAGAACTGGACTGCTTTAAACTACTCTAGAATCACGGTCAATGAGTATTTAAGCTCATCAAATTGTTTTTCAGGTCCACAGGAAAATTAGATTTGAGGTTTTGTAAGCTCTTTAAAAAGAAGACAAATTTCACACTCTTAATTTTTATGGGTGTAGAACAAAGAGCAGAAAATGTGGTATCGAATCTCAGTACTTTACCAAATGTCTATGTATCTGCTAGGCAGTGTCTATAAAACATATGCAAAGGAAGCACTCTACACTATGAGGCCACTCTGCTTTTGGTACTGTATTTGGTACATAAGCTGCTATGGGACAGGGTGCCATGGCAAAACCACTAGAGTGCCTCAGTTTTCTGCTTGGCTCAAAATCTTCTCAGGTACTGCCAAAATGGCAAACTGAATATTTTGGCAGTATTCATGGAGATAGAAGAAAATAATGAAATAAAAATATGCAGAGATAAATACATACAGAAAGGACAAGAAGTTGAATTTGCAAGCTCACTGGGAGTGAGGCACACAGGCGTGACTACCCTGCAAGCAGACAGGGATGTTCTTGCATGCTGGCTTGGCTGGCACCTTCTGTCTTCACACTCCTTCAGCCCATGAAGCACCCATTATCTTTGGCAATGCTTAAACAGACAAAAAAACCAAAGAAACAAGAAAACCAAACCAAACCATGGATGGTGAACCTCATGGGATATTTTTTTATTCCTCCTCTCCCATTTGCATTTCATCTTCTAAAAAGAGACAGAAAACCAACCCCAAACTCTCCTAAGGTCATTTACTTGTAGCTTCATAGAAACACATGGGGACTTCAATATATTATTAATTTAGCTTATAGCTATGTTCTAAGTTGGTAACTGGGTTTATAACTTCTGCTTCAGGTGCTTTTTAACAAAAAAAAAAGTTGGTCGCAAAGTCCTTTGCCATTCCTAGAACTAAACAGGCTTCAGAAACCAGTTAAACAACAATAATGAGGCCTTATTTTACAAAGAAGTAAAATTCTGATCATTTGAATCCAAAAGTTCTAAAATAATTGTGAACATTTTTCCTGATAACATTTTAAAATTTGAGAATGGTAGGGAAGCTCTAAAGGCTGGCAAGTAAATTTGTATTTTAAAGCAATCATTAAAATAAATCTGTAAAAGTGACATTGAGTCTACCAAAAATCATAGGGTAACTGGTATGAAAAATAAAGTTTGAGGAGGATAAAATTAATTTCAGTTGATATTTTTTAGATTTTTTTTTTTTACATAAAATATATCTTGCTGACCTCATTTCATTTTTAAGAGATGATGGGCTGATTAAAGATATCTGTATTAGCCTGACCAGGCTGAATGTCTGTATAATTTTCCACATATTACCATGCAAATTTTTCACTATCATAAGACTATAGGATATATGAATTATAAATATCCAACAGAGTATGTTTCCATTGAAGTCTCACACAAACCTGTGCTTGCTCCAGTGCAGTCGTAAATCATTGGAAAAAAACACATAAGAAAATACAAAATAATTGATAAGGTTTGCAGGTGCCACAAAAGCAGATAGAATGGTAAAAAATTATACTGACAGGTCATTTGAACAGGATCCTCTGCATGATTTAGTAAACTGGGAAAAGATAACATGCATTTTAATATAACCAAATGCAAGGCCAAACACCTAGGGATAAAAAGTATAAGATTTAACATTAGAGAGACAATACTTTAAGAAGAACTGAACCTGAAAGGGCAGTAATACCTTTTCAATTGAAATATTTTCTCGTCCAGTGATACAGCCAAAAGAATTACTGCAAATCTGTGGGTTTATAAACATGAAATCATCAAATAGAGGGAGAGAGTTTTATTATCTCTGTCCACAAAGTTACTGACACCATTGCCAAAATGCAGTCTGGTATCTATTGTTAAAACAAGAGATAGTAAAATCTTGGAGAGTGTTCAGAGAAGAGCTACAGAAATGAGTTTACAGACAGGAAATTCCACCTTATGGTCAAACCTACAGGAAGCTTTAAGTTTTTAGCGTATCTTAAAGAATTGTATTCCAGGAGATGCATGTGCCCTGTATATAGTTCTCTAACTATCAAAAGTGTTTCCTTTTTATAGGGCTCTTGAGTTCAGAAGAAAAAAGCACCCGCTCCAACAATCAGAATATAAAGTGATAACACTATGTGTAGAAAGTTTTCTTTTTAATTTGAAATCTTACATCAAAACTGAATGTCTTCTTTTTTTCCTCTCTTCCCTAAAGGATATTTTATAGGCAGTCGCATGTTCCTAAAGTCAATAACAGGTAAAATTAAATGGCTAAATCATACAGAAAACCAGATGATATTCTACTCTTAGACATCTACTAACCTCTAGGAATCGTGCATACACCAATGCTTCTCTGTAAAAGTCTTTGGCATAATGCCAGAATAAAAGACTGTGCTTATCATTGTTATTTGTTCATGTTATTTTTTTCTCAGTGAACAGTTGTTAAACAAATATTACAGGCTTTTTTGTTACATCAGGCTCTTCTATCATCATATCATTATTGCCTCAGCTCTCTCATTTTAAGTGCTTGAAAGTTGCTTTCAATTGCAAATTAGCAAGAGCAAAAAGAAGAGGGGTGGTGAGATCTTGCCGCATGGAACACGTATCTGATTTTAGTGACCTGTGATCTTGGATGTTTTTTGTAAATAGGGATTTTACAATAAAGAAAACATTGATAGATATATTTGATCTAATGCAAGTTATTCCTTAGAAAGCCTGATTTATTCTTCTCCAAGGTTTTGCATATTTATTCCACTGTGTGAGCTTAGGAGGAAGAGCCACAGATAAGAAAGTATCTGGAAGACTCAACAAGTTATCTGCCTTGACCTTTGGAGAGCCTTAAAGGGAAGTGTTGTCACTCTGAGGATATGTAGAGGTCATACTAGGCACAGAGCCAGCCTACAACTTTTTTTAGAGTGTGTCAGAGCCAGGGCAAAGTGAAGACAGACTAGACTTAATCCTTTAACCTAGCCTGTCAAAACTGCATCAAGTCAGCACTGCCAAATCTGCAGCCACCTCATAACTCAAAAAGGTATGCATCAGTGCATTTATGAATTTGCTTTTGAAAAGCGATTTTATGGCTTGGTATTCACAGCATTATGAAACCTGGCCACATTGCTGGTATGCAAACATAAAGCTAAATGCTGCCTACCGTATGAACAATTCATCCTACCAAGTAATAAGAAGATATGAAATAGATTATTGAAAAAGATGACTTTTTAAAGGATACTTATTTCCAAATGTAAAATACATAGACTTCAAAAAATTAGCTTTATATTGCTTTAACAAAAACAGTAGAAATAACCTATTTGTCACATCCACAGTAATGGATAAAGCACACAGCACATTAACCTGATATTTTATATTCATTAACTACACAGAAGATACTGTCCCTGTGTAGTAATTATAATTTGTGTCAAGCCCCCATTTTTTAAGGTAACATGTGTGCTTGTTGGCTTGTGTGTACGTAAGTGTGTTCATGTGCATTTTGTGTAAACTTGCAAATAATTATAAAAGGAAAGATTCATGTGAAAAATAACACAAATACATGCAAGACACAGGGCCTTATCCTGACTGCTGCAAACTGTCTTGGCTGATAATGGCACTGCAACCACACTCAGACATGACAGTTGTCACAGCTCTCTACATAGCTGTGAACTTTAAATCTTGACTATACCGGGATGCAAATGAAAAATGCTGGAAACCTCATTTTGTGCTGTTAATCTCTGAGCTTTTCATTTAGATGGGTGAAGACACAGTAATAATTTTATCTGCCCTCAAGAAGGATATTCTGAAAACTCTAGCATGTATTCACAAAGGGACTGGGACTATAACCCTCTCTTGAAAGAAAGAATTTTAACCTGCAAGAAAAAAAAACTAATGTTTTGGTCCTATAATGAGTTGGTGCGGCAAGCCCACACCTGGGTGTAAGAAATAGATGATCTTCTCTCCTTTGTCTGTCAGGGTTCACATGGTCACTGTGGGCAGAAGCACCCTGCAAGCCATGGTGTGAGCTCCTTTTCCTCCCAGGTGTAAGAGATCCAACACTGGGACAGGCCAGAGCTCAAGCCCTTCCACCAGTGCCTGAGTGCTTTTACTGTTGGTATCCTGGAGCAGCTTGTCTTGCTGGGCAGCTGAAGCATGGATGGACCTGGCTCGGTCCATACCTTGCGTGCAAAAAGCAACAGCTCCCATGTGGAGGACAGGGCAAACCCTCCTGCCCAGAGCTGGTGGTTCAGTCAGAATGGGCCAAGGATCAAGGAGGATCAAGGGGCTTTGAACAGACTTTGTATGTTTGTGCCTTGACAGGGCCGGTGCCATAGATCTGTGTCTGTGAGGGACAAGGACAGAGCATGAATCTGATCTCTGCCTTAATGATCAATTAACTGGGAAATTGTCAAAAGAAAATGCAAAAACGTGTCAAAATTTTGTTAATAGTTCTTGCTTGTGAGCTTGGAAGAACCATTAGTGACACTTGGAGATTTTTACATTGGAAACATCAAAACTAAAATGTGATCTTTTTTTCTCTCAGAAAACGAGTGTGCTCTCATCTTAATGAGTCATCTGAGCAATTCCAAGGCAGGGCAAAGGAGTCCTTATATTTACTTTCCTCTTGAAAAATGACAAAATTGGAAATATGAGGATAGTAGACCAAAACATAAAAAGAAAAAGGAAAAGAAGATATAATGAACTATTGGAAAGAATAGGGAATCTCAATTATGGGTGAAGTCAAGTAAAAATTATCTTAAACACACATGCAAGGGATTTTAATTCACATGTATTGCTGATCTCTTGTGAAAACTACATCGACAAATCAAGAATTCCACTTTCATAAGGAGCAGTATGCTGGCAGATGTTTCCCACAGTCTTCGTGGTTTTCTAAGAAATGGCTGTGACAGTCTATTTATATGATAGCCCAATGACCATGTTGGACACAAATAATAACTTTGGCAAGTGAATACAAATTGAATGGTGCAGCTGGTTGCTGACAAGAGGAATACAAGACCATTTTCAAATCAGAATAGAATTGAAAAATACTCAGAATCACAGCTATTTCAAAGGAACAAAAAATTAAGTTGTTTCAGGCCTAAATTACTGAAGATATTTAGTATAATATACATAGCATACATTTACAAAGAAGTTAGTCGTAATGCTGCCTTAAACCTGGATTATCCGTTACTATTACTTTTGGATAGAAATGAGTCATTTCAGGATACGTGAAGAAAAATGGATTTCTAACTTCAAATACATACATAAGGATATATTTTGACTTGCATTTTCAGACTGCAATGCCAGAAGGTCAGTCCAGGTTTGTGGGATGACTAGTTTCATAACCCAGGCCATAACTCCTGCCTCAAGCCTATAATGGCTTATAAATGGCCTGACTCTGCACTCAGAATTAAGTTCTCTGTCTTTCAAAGGAGATCATAACTGCTTTTCTCATTCACCACAGTCATTATTCAGACTACTTTCTTTTGCCTTTTGTAGAAAACAATTTCTCTGTAGTGAGAATAGCGTTGTGAAATGCTTATTTTTTTCCTGAAGTATTAAAGAGCCACATGACATGCTTCAAAAGTAATTGTGTAAGAATACCCTGTAAAAAGGCATACAGAATAGGCATTGAACTTTGGACAGTTTAGAACATGAGTAGTCATACTTAAAATTGGACTATAGCTAATACTAGTAGTGTAACACCATAAATTAAATGTGACTGTGAATGCAAAAGCCTGAAATAGTTGTACTTCCACTGTATCTCAGGGTGAAAGTTAATGGTTCCATTACCTCAGAGAGAAGAGTGAGAGAGATGGCCTTACCATACCCCTGTTAAGTATTTGTGTATCATCCAGTAACTTGAGAAGGGTAAAGAAGAAAATTAGATTTTATGTGTCACATTACAACTGCATAATGAAATTGGAGCTCAAAGTAGACTTTGGTCAACCCTATTTTAGTGAATGCAAAAACAGAAGTGCAAGTTTATAATTTCTAAATAGCAGCCTTTTGACAGTTTGGGTATTTTGTCTCGCCCAGATGCCCAAATGACAGTTGTTACCAGAGACTAAGCATTTATGTCTATACTATCTAATGTATAGAGGGCATAGAAGTATTTGCTTGTATGACTCAGACTTGAATATATTGCATGTTGTTCTACTGACCTAAATTACTTGGGAAAAGAGATCAAGAAGAAATAGGAGATTCTTATCAAAAAGCTTCTTGAATGTAAATGTGTCTCTGCTTCAGGTATTTAAGTGAAACATTTAAAACTTTTTAAGAGCTACTCCTGACACTGAAACAGAAAAACCAAAGGGACTGTATTTGGCTGAGAACCATGCCAGTCGGCTGGCAAAGGAGGAGGCATCACCAGTGCTGGTGAGAATAGTAAGCAGGAAAGCTGCCGTAAATGTAGAAGTCCTAAGCTCTGTTCCCTGTGTCTCAGTAAGGGGATGTTTCTTTCAAGAATCTCAGCTATTTAATGTAAGCAATTGTTTTGAGCTCACCCCCAAGGGTGTGGTGGGGTCTTTGTACTCAGACATTGATGGGCTTACTGACGTTATTCCAAGGAACCAAACTTTTAATTCTGATCAGACTCAGAAACACCCTCTTCCACCTCTGACAGGAGCCTGATTGCTCTAGTGCTTTAGATCTGAGTTACTTAAAGATACTGAAGGAGGCTGATCAGATGCTGAAGGGCTGCCAAGATTACAGACCTGTCGGCCCTATCACTTTTGTTATTAATTATGATAAAGCTGTACAAGCTTCAACTGGTCCATTCAGCACAGAGAGTGGGACAGCTTTCCTCCTTTTACAGTTCACTCTTTTCGCTGGTCCAGCTATTCTTAGCTAGGGGAACAGTCCCTTGTGGGATGATTGTCATCTGGCATATATACATTGCAGCAGCTGACTCAGATAACTAGGAAACCATAACCAGCCTTGGGAACCTGGCGGCATCAGGGAGTCTGGCCCAGCACCAGGATCAAGCGCACAGCCATGGTATGCATTTTGCAGGAGCAGGACATGTTTCTCATGCTTCTTCACTTTTCAGACTCAAGCAATGCAGACTTTTGCAAAGCCGTGAAATGTAGACACATATACAAATTGCAAAAACAAGACCTAGATTTAAAGATAAACAAAAGAATGTACTAAGAATTTTGATGATATTTGTATGGTTCCCTCTTTGTGTCATCACTGTGGAGGTCTTTGCCTCTATTTAATTACAAAACAAATACACCTTCTTTTGATCTTGTCAGTGATGGCTTCCTGTTTCCTGATGATTCCCCTACACTTTCCCTTACTGGTCATCTTCTGTCAGTGTGTCTGTTGCTTGCAAACCAAATAAAGGCAGAATTATTAAGTCGTCGTTAACTCTATGTGAACAAGATTACCCTCTCCACAAAAAAAACTTCTCTTAAAGCCTCTGTTATAAAATTAATTCTAATTGGAATTCTGAAAATGAGTTTCCCACAAGAAAACCCGGAGGAAAGGAGGAGTCGAGAGATGGATTTTCAGGATCCAGCAAAGCCAGTAGGGCATTGGAGCTGGGAGGACTTCCTTCTTCTAGTGAGAGTGAACAATTATATCAGCTTGAAATGTGCATATAACTTCACCCCTAAGCTGCAGTTTCACAGGCAGTCAAGCCCTTAATGTCTTACTGCAGACAAAAGGAGGAAATCTCATACCCCCCATCCCTGCTTCCTATCCTCCTTTGCCTTCTCCTTCCTCCCTGTCTCTGCTCCCAGCTGCAGACGTCTGCCTACTAGTGAGATTCTTGGTCCTTTTGATGGTTTACATCAGCTCACTAAAACCTATTCACGTTTTTTTTTATGAGTTACTTTTCTGCCATATTTTTGGCTAAATTTGCTCATGCACGAGCACCCTTTCTCTCTTCATTTTGATCCACAGTAATGAATGTGCTAAGTCAACATATTTCTATTCCCCTGCACAACCGGGAAAAGAGGTTGGGACAGCGTGCTCCCTGCTTCTTGTCCTTTTACTGCCTAAGCAAGGTTTAGTTGCTCTCTTTATTGCACCTGAAGGATGGTGATGGGCTCAGCCCTTGTTTTGAATAAAATCTTTAACTGTGTTTGAACTTAAGTTCTTCCTGCCATCAACCATTCAAAATAACAGCATTGCTGTTTAAGAAAAGCAGTAGAAGTGATTAAAGAGAGATGTTCAGGACAAGCTCATCAAAGCTCCCCTATGCAGTGACCACACATCTGAAGAGCTAATAGACTTGCTTTTGTCAGTGCCCAATAAGGTGAAATTGCAGGCTTCTCTGGCATTAGATATTTCATTGATTTAAGAACCAAGAGTAACTCCCAGAGAACAATGAAGTGATCTCAGATTCAGAGATCAGTGTGCACATCTGTGCCGAGTGAATGCAGTTGTGGACAATAAGCAGCAGTGGACAGCTGTTGACACATTACAAAGAGGAAGAGGCATGAAGTTATCACAAGAGAATATTGACCAGTCAAGAACCGGTAACAAGTTTTCCTGCTTATTACTGCTTGCCTTCTTCTGTCCTCACGTCAAGTTCAAAGTACCCCTTTTCCTCAAGTGGTGAGAAGAATAGCTGTATGTAAAATACATTTTTTTCTTCCTTATTACAGGGCCGTTTTAGGAAGCGGACTCATTCGAGAAGTACTTGGAGATTTTGAAAGCTACTTATGGCTACTACTGTTATGACAGAGTGGAATTTGAGTGAAAAAAAAATAGAAGTTGGAAATGAGGTTCAGGTAAGGAAGTTTCTTAAGATATAAGAGGATGCAGAACAGTAATGGCAAGAGACCTTAAAGAAGAAGGACGAACAACAGCAGAGCTAGAGGGAACAGTGCCAGTGCAGAATTAAGATGAGTGATAAGAGGCATAGGGAAAGAAAAGAAGAAGAAAAATAAGATTATGATACATGAAGGCAAAACAACCCACCTTTCCTAATGCTGTGGCATGTTCCACTTTGAAGCCTTTTATGCTGTATCAAAGCAAAGACTGTGTAGCACAGCCTGGGCAGCCACTGCAGTTGCAACATAATAAGAGAGGAAAGAAGTAGCAGCGTACCAGTTAGATTTCCATAATGGTGATAGCAAATTGTGCAGGTTGCAGAGGTATGTCATCAATATCTCTCTTATTTCATCGGGTGTGTGGGATACTTAGCTCCCAGCTTCCTTTATGAAGGTTTATGTCGTTCCCTTTTAACTGCTGCTTTGTGGAAAGTCCAGGTCAAAAGACACAAAGCAGTTCAACAGAAAGCACTATTCAGGGAGAAACAGCAAAAAAGGCTATCACGTGTCCAAATTATTTCATACTCACACATTTTGTCTGAATCAATGCTGCGGGATCTGGACTTGGGCTAAAGGAATTTTAACAGTGCTGCTGAAACTGTTGAGAGGAAGCTTCAGCCAGGTTGCTGTGTCTGGGCCCCGAAATTAGGTTACCACACTAGCCACTCTTGCCTGAATGTTAAAACAAACCCCTAGTAACCATCCTTTCTTCTATACACCCTGCTCTGTGCTTGAAGGAAACCTGAACAAGCAAGGACGGAGTAAAGAACTGTTGCAGAATTCTCTTGCTGTGCAACATCAAGGGACTGCGACCGTGAGAGTGAAGGCACAAGCCTGTTCCTCAGTTCAGACAAAGATTCAGTGTCAACAAATTTTGGTGAGGTCTTCTGTTCCTGTACAGGTCAGCTCTTGGGACTCCCTTCAGGATGTTATTGAAAAGAGTCAGATAAATAGACCTGCATGCCGTCAGGTCTCAACCCATGACCAACACGTTAGAGTAAAGTTAACAACCAGTGAAAAGGAAAGCCCTAAAAAGTATTTGTCTAAATTCACATCAAAACCCTGAGTGGGATCCCTCTAACCCATCTTGGATATTGGAGGTCAGAAGACCTGAAGCATCTCTTTCCACTGGCTACAGGAGTTCATTAGGTAAAACACCTTATTTTTTTTATTCATCTGCTGTTAGGTTTCTCACTCTTCTCATTGTGCAGGGACAAATGCTCGGTTTGACACAATGAAAACACTGAAATTTTAAAGATCAAGCACTAAGCCACGAACTTGCCTTGGCTTGGGATGAGACTCATTGCCATTTTTTGCTGTTGCAAAGTGGCCTTGGCCTGAATTTCTTTAAATGCTTAAAATCAGATGCTTCCATTGACTTCAATATGTCAGGATGAAGCCAAACTATTTGTTAATCTGTTGGCTATGACTGTAATCAAACCAGAATCCTTTGGAAAAGGAAAGTTTTGCAAATAATTAAAGGAAACACATAAGCTGTACTAAATTTCCTGTAGCTGCTACCTTTTTCTGCTTAAAATGCTCTCTTTTTCCCTTAAAATTTCAAAGCCTTACAAGTTTTATTTTTGGCTTTGTTTACATTTTTAAAGCTAAGGTAACTGGATGGTGATGGTATGGAGTTACATGATCAGCCATACATAACAGAAGACGCAGCTCTGCATTTATAGACAAACCATAGTCTGACATTTGTTCACGTAAATGATATGATGCATAATTATGAAAAATGATCTAATTTGGGAAAATTACAATCAGGTCATGTACATTACGGAGAAAAGGACTAAATTAATTATGTACAGTGTGTAACTGTCAAATACCAACAACATATGTAATGGAAAGTCAACACTATACATGCAGCTGATTTCTGTAAAGCCTGAATTTCTTTGGATATTCACGTTCCACAGATTCACAAACTCCTGTACTCTGGCTTATCAAGTGGTACTTGCATAAAGATGGGTCAAGATTCAAATAAACCTTCTAATTAGTATTATTCTTCTGTAAAATTGAAACGGTAGTTTGACTACTAATGTCTGTATCATCATGGAGGATTGAGTTATAGGGTTCAGCAAAACTAGCAAAACTGCAGGCTGGGTGTCCAGTTTTGTAACACTGGGACTGCTGAAATTTGTGGTCCACTGTAAAACCTGATAATTGATTTTCTGTGAAAATTATATGGATTTTTAATGGTTTATGGGTTATTTGCAATATTAAACTATCTAAAACATTTTAGTGTAAACATTCTCTTTCCTAGAGGCATTAAAAACATCGCTACATCTTAATTGTGCTAATTATTAAAACATGAGCAATGAAAAATGAAAAATGGCTAGAAATGGTGGCATAAAAACCCTTATACTTTTTTAATTGTTTAATATCCTCAAAGAAATCTAAAAAGGGAAGCAAATATGTCAGTTGTGAGAAGTGTGAGCTTCAATGTTCTTTGTGTCTTTGTCTTAGGTAGGACCAGTTGTATTCCCGTTATAGCTTTGGCAGTTGCTAATAGAAAAATAAGTACTATTTTTAAATACCTGATACTAAGCTTGTAAGTGGGTATAACTCTGTTTTCAAACCCAATAATTCTATCACTCAACGGGCACATACTTCACATTTACTTTAACATGAAGAGTGTGATTCTGGCACAAAATGTAGAAAACAGATTAGAAAGAATGAAAATCCATTTCAGTATGGACTGGGTGTTCACAACAGACGCACTGGGGACCTTTGATCTTACAATCAAGAACCATGTATTTCCATCTTCTGAGTTTTCTTATATGACTACCTTAAAAGAATTCTTGCCATATGTCATTTGAATCCTCTGGGGAATTTGAGAGAAAATGAAAAGACTACTTAAGCAAGCTTTGTAAATGTATGTGTCTGTCCATATGTATTAAAGTATACAGATAGTTTTTATCTTATGCTGTACTCAAATTTATTAAAAATAAATTAAATGTACTGAATTCTATTGCAGCTAAAATATCCAGTTTAACTAGTTGATATTCATTTAGTTTTTGCTGATATGTACATGTTAGGGACAAAGCTCAAATATTTATGTTAAAAGAATGAGAAAAAATTCTCAAACTTTATTATGTCCAACAGAAACGCCTCTATTTCTACTTACAGAAATATGTACATGCAAATATCTGAGATTATTCCTCATATAATCAATATAAATAATAACTAGATAAGGTTATATGACGTACTGTGCATGGTTTATCATGCAGCTTTTCCATTGCACAACAACCCCACCCTGAATTAATAGCTCACCTCTTTCCTAAACTGTAGTCTTAACATTACTAAACTGTGGTAAACAATATAGATCACGACTGGCATTAGTGTTTGCACATGTCAGGCAAGTTCAGTTCCCATGCTATTTAAAGCAAATTACTCTCTCACAGTTTGAGAGAGAGTAGCTTCTATCATCCTTACTTGTTCTTCATATGTTCTTCAAAAGGGCAGGGCCAAGTTTCGGTGGGCAGCAACAACAGATAAGATCAATCAGCATTCAACAAGACTAAAATACTAAACATGATTTTTTAAGCAAATTTCATGCAGATACGGTTTTCATAGTTGCCTCTTTCTCAAATCAGAAGTTTCAGGACCTTGCAGTCGGAAGAAAGGAGGGAAGGGATGCCCTAGTCTAGTCTGAATAAAGGTTTTTTCACAGTATTATTAGTGCAAGAACTTAGATCAAGATCTAGAAGGATAAAGGCACTGCTTAACTACTTTACAGTGCACCAGCAGCATACAGTGAAATGTGCTGCAGATACAGCTCTGAAGTGAAGGTAACTAAATGGTCAAAAGTGATTAACTCCATTTCTCGGAGAATTGCCTAGCCTTTAATCCAGACCCTCAAAACATGTGGCAGCCTGCCATTGCTGAAGCTGTTAGAAAATGTGTTACTGGTTAAGGGCATATACGCTTATACTGTCTCAGCGCAGAGTGCAGTCGCTGACAATATTTAGTTCCTGTTCCTTAAATTACAGCTTTAATGGGCTTACTGTTTCCCAGAGAAAGATTTGGTGATGTGGAGTATGCTACTCTAAAGTACTTTCCGTTTTTATCCCACACTTGAATCTGCATGTGGAGTGAATTCAGCCTTTTTGCTCCACCTTTGAAGGAGGTTTCCTTTATTTGAAGTTGGATGCAATTATCACTGTCACACATCCTTCTTCAGTTCAGGAAATCTCCCTGGTGAAAGCTGTGCCAAAACCTGCCTTTAAGACAACATTATCTGACTGAGTCTTGGTAAGATATGCAAAGTCAGGGACTTATCCTTTTCCAGATCACAAATAATTAATGTATTACTTCCTTCTGGCAGAGTATTAATCAGGATAGGTCAAGATGAAGGCTGAGAACTTTGTCTCCTTACATCTCAGTCTGAAGAATTTCTAGCAGTTAAAAGCAATGGAATGAAAACAAAACACTTCCTTACATCCTTTTTTTAATGTTGTCCTATTTGTAGAGCTATCTATCTACCAGCCAGTTACCTCTGTGACAGCAGCAATCAAGATCTTGTAATGATACTTTCCATCACATTCTCTGAGCCTTCTAGAGTCCCAACTGCTTAAAATACCAGCCCCATCTGAAATGAGTTATGCCCAAAGTGGGAATATCTTCAGCTATCTTTGTAAGAATGCCGCTTCATCTGTACCTCTGTGGCTCTTCCATATACGTAGCCTCACATAGCAGCCACTCACTGGGAAACAAAAAGCTGCTGTTATTTCTTGATCTGCAGAATCTCCTTCTGCACTCAGGTGGCTTTGTATCAAACTTGATAACATGTTCCTAGTGAAAAGAACATTGCATTTCACCATTCTCCTGAAAATAATGCCTCACAAAATAAAATGTACCCAGTTCACTCTGTTGCTATCTGCCCTGCCACTGGGAGTAGAGAGAGAAGAATATGGGCAGCTGCTCACAGCTGGTCAAAAATGGACTGCATCCCTTCTCTAGTGATCCTAGGAGTGTCACTGAAAAGACTTAGGACAAACTGCATTGTCCTGTCCCTGTGGGTCCCTCACTTAGGAGTAACAAGCCTCTTCTGTCTCCAATGTCTAAGCCTGAAATTAGGTTGTGAAGTCTGGAGTGTTTCTTTCTGAAGGATTGAGATACTGACTTAGGTGTAGTTAGGTGGGATATAACTCTGGGAGGCAGAGAGAAGCAGGCTTGAATTCAGCCCAAACCATCCTGATGAGAGGCTGGTTAGAGAGGACAGTAAGTAAATAAACTGATTTCACCGTGAATTGAGACTCAAGTTTCCAGACTGGTATTATAGTAGAGCTTGCCAGGATCAAAAACTGTCAGTGATATAGTCGGCCCACTGATGCTCTTCAGGATTATAGAACTGCAGTTTCGAGTTAGTAGCAGCTATAAATTAGGTGGGCACATACCATGTCATTCTTATCTTTTTCATTGTTATTAATTGGAGAAGGTTAGCATGGAAATTGGATATGCATAGCTAATTAAAGCCTTTCGAAAAGCAGGAACCTGATGTTTTCAGGAAGCACCAATGGCCGTGCTTCAAGAGACTGTAGCATTATTTGTTTATCATGCTTGCTTTCAGCCTAGTCATATCAAATACGCATGCAATCCCACTCTCCCCAACCTCTCTCAGTTACTTCCAGCAACTAGGAAATTCTTTCTTTTTGATATATAACTCAGTTTTTATAGTGTTTGCTTAATTTATTTTCACCTTTTCTTATTTGTGGCAGAGATCCACAATAGGAAAAGATGGGACATTGTGTACTAGGGTGTTGTGGTTTAGCGCCAAACAGCAACAAAGCACCACCCAGCAACTCACTCACTCCCCCTGGTGGGATGGGGGGGGAGAATCGCAAGGGTAAAAGTGTGAAGACTCGTGGTTGGAGTAAAGACAGTTTAACATGTAAAGCAAAAGCCACGCACACAAACAAAGTAAAACAAGAAATTAATTTCACTTCCCATCGGCAGGCAGGTGTTCAACCACCTCTAGGAAAGCAGTAACCATCATGCATAATGGTTACTTGAGAAGACAGAAGTCATCACTTCAAGCATTGCCCCACTTCCTTCTTCTTCCCTCAGTTTTTTATGCTGAGCAACATCATATGGTATGGAATATCCCTTCGGTCAGTTGGGGTCAGCTGTCCTGCCTATGTCCCCTCCCAGCTTCTTGTGCACCCCCAGCCTACTCACTGGCGGGGTGGTGCGAGAGGCAGAAAAGGCCTTGAATCTGTGTAAGCACTGCTCAGCAATAACTGAAACATCCCTGTGATATCCGCACTGTTTTCAACACAAATCTAAATCAGAATCCCATACCAGCAACCAGGAAGAAAACTAACGTAATACCAGTCAAACCAGAACACAGGGGAAAAATTCAGGATTGGTTTGCATATCTTGTTCATGTATAATTTCTGGTCAGGATTAGATGTTGATTTGCTTTTGTTTTGCTTTTACTATGGAATAAGGCTTATTTCTCAGAATCGCCAGAGCATTTTCTTATGATTAAGTTCCTTACTCTTCAGTCAAACTCCAAAATTTGCTCTGTCTCTTGCTTTTATTTTGTAATTCATTTAACTCTTTTAAGTCCTTAATTTCTACTAAAAAGTCTTCCTTTAGGGTCTTGGCAGTTTTTTATTTCATAGAATGCAGGTGGTGTGGCTGATTCCATGCTACCTTCCTGTTAGACAGTTGCTCACAATTGCAGAACTCATCCCAATACTGACAGTGCCTCCTCTCCATAGCGATAGACATGAGCTTGCATCTATGACTCCTCATTCAAGAGAAGGACATTTTATCCTACCTGATTATTCTTTCTTTCACCGCTTCTCCCGGAAAAGAAAATATCAGGCAAAGAAAGAGCAGCAGCAATGATTTGTGAATAGCAAGAGAACAGTTGTATGTGAAGACTTTTTCGTGACTGGGTTGTGTGGCAACAGATGGAAGAAGAGCAAGTGTCCTTCTTTCCTTCACAGATCTGTCAGCCAACAGAGGCTTTATATTTCTCCAGATCAGAAGATGAAGGGAAAACTCTTGATGTTTCTCACTCCTATGATACTGTCAGAGGAGAGAGGCTTAATGGAAATGTTTGAAGGTAAAGTGGCTATAAGTTTGGGAATCTGACTTCTGGCCTCCACATTTGTTGATTCCATTTGCTTCAATTTACTACAGAGGTAACATAACTTCAACTGGCCTACTTTGGTAAAGCATTATGTGGCTAAAATCCTTAATCTAAACCAGCTACACATCTGAGACTCAAATACTTTTTGAGTGTTGCTTAACCCCAGATTTTTATGCAGAACTGTGTCAGCAGGGGTTTTACCCTCATCAGCTTCATGCACAAGGATCCTTCCTGCTGTCTGATAAAGAATTGTAAATATGGAGAAGCTCTAATAAAGTTAATTTGAGTTGTAACTGACTACATCTGGTGTAAATGAAGGCAGAAATCGGTATTAGTTCGATACACATGCTTAATACAAATCTTCAACTCCTATCACAAAAAAACTCTCGTCCCCTGGTCCTTTTTCACAGTCTTCTGTCATGGTAGGACTTTCACAACTTACTTCCCCAGTAAAATCAACATGGATACCTTACTTTTTTAGTTATTATTTCAGCTAGTGTGGGCCAAACCTCTGGTAAATTAACTACAGAACTGTCCAGGTTGGTTCAAATCTGCTTTATTTTTACCTGTGAGATTGTGAGATTGCTCCCTTAAGTGAGCAGGTTATCACTTGTTTCTCTGTGAAGGTTGCAACCAAAGAATTAAATAGTGTACACAAGACTTAGTGGCAAATAAGAATAAAAAATAACATTATCTATACATGATCACAGATGTGACATTGGACTAAAAGTTATCTATCACCTTTATTTGCAGTGACAGCAAAACCTCCCAGTTTCTACCTCCTCTGTTCAATATACTGTCAGTCATTTGTGTTGCAGGGTGGGTGAGAAGATAATGGTATGTTCAGAAAGAGGGCAATCTGATGGCATGAAGCCTCAAAATCACAGTGTTCTATTCACATGGCTACCAACAACTGATGTCATTGGGGCTGACTTACACGACGTCACTGTCATATACAGCACTCTTGGTTTTGCATTGTAACCTAATCAGGCCAGAAGGAAAAACATTGTGCTATGTTTCATATACCTTCTGCAAGAGCCTAGCTGGTTGTTTTTTTCATTCCCAGGAACAAAGGACGAACAGCCCTGCTCACAAAAGATTCCCAAGTGCTCTGTCTTTTATTCATTCCTTGGCCACTTTCCCTATCCTGCAAGTATTCCCATTCAGCTCATTCCCCGGGCAGTACCCTATCCTTAAAATAATTTTCTTCCTGGCAAAAATACCGATACAGTGAAACATGTTAGTTAGCTGAGCTCCTTCATATTGAGGACAGTAGAATTTACTCTGAATAACTTGTCAGATTATTACAAGCCCAGTAATGATAGGTACCACGATCGAGTACAAAGCTTTAGAAGACGCATCAGCCTTTGACGTAGCACATCTTCTGCCATAAGGACATAGCTAAATTTTTGGCTATTTAGCTTTGTTTTATTTTCTAGCAAGTGTTTTAATCCTGTTTCTCAACAGGGTACACGGAGGAAAGTATTTGATGAAATCTCCAGTACAAAGTTTTTTAATTGTTTGATTTTTGACATTCCACAGGAGACATATAAATTAAAGAATTAATGTTGGAGGAAGGTGTTTCCTCAGTTCCATTTCATTGCCACCATCATCCTTGGCAGTATTTCAGGAAGGATTTCTGAAGTATTCTTTGAAAAATGACCTGATTATAATCCCATGGAAACCACTGACAAAATACTCACCAACTGTAACTGAAATCCATCCATTTCAAAATTTAAATAATGACACACTGATATGGAGAAAGGAAATGGAGTTAAAACTGAGAAGAAAGAGATTTTTATGCCCTCATTTTTGTCTAGCCAAATCAATGAGGAAAATATTTTTTCATATATTTTTGTCATGAAAAAAAAGATCATTATGAGAACAGTTTCCTTCAAGTTATTTCCTTCATTTTCATGATCTCCTTAAACTGGAATGGACAAGAAATTGCTCCTGAACCTTGTAAGTAGGTCAATTGCAGTTCTCATGCCTGAACCACGTTTCCCACTGTGGAAAGCAGGATACCACTGGGGCCTGCATATGTGCACTCTCTCTAGGTCACATGGAGGCTTCTTTCTTTCCTCCTTGAACCCAGTCCTATTTCTCAATCAGGTGGAGAGACACTGGGAAGCAACTATTATCTTTTGTGTTTGAACTGCTCCCAGACATTTCCTCTTCTTATGTTCTTCAGGTCATGTTAATTGTAGCTTCAAGTTTTAAGCTAAGTTACAATTTGCTATGTAGTCATATGGTATGGGAGACTGATGGCTCGCATATTAAACTGCCCTCAGACCTATGTAGTTGGTGTGTGTATTTTAAAAAAACCCTTCTCACAAGTCCTAAGCACCTCAAAGCCTCTGTGACAGCAAATGTGAGTTAAAACGTGCCAGATGTCACACTTCCAGAGCCTGTGTTCTGGCCGTTAGCTATTCCATTAAAAAAGAGCGTCCTCTTTAAGGGGAGTTACAAGCAAATAAAAATGAATAATTTGACTATTAGTGTCCTTCTTTTCTTCAAGTACAAAGTTACATACATAAACCTCAAGAGACATGGGACTTGAACCTGAGCTCTTTGCTTTGTATTCACTACTAACTTCATCTAAGGAGGGACCTAAATACTTTGGCCAAACACTGATTGTTTTCCTCTCCATTCATCTATAAATCACACTCATTGAAACAGTTTCTAACCCCTCACAAAATCATTATCCTTTCTTGCATTTTCAAGGATTTCTGCAGGAAATGGTACATGAGCATTAACTCTTTTCTTGGCATTTAACTGGATACATTTTCACACTCTCACACTCTCAAACCTTCATATTATTTGAAGGTCAGATTTAAATGGAAAAGGTAAATGTATATCAAATAGACTGTAGTAAGTTAGATTCTCCTTATGAGTCATTATATCTTCAAATGTGTATGTTCAAAGTCTTGCCAAGTCCTGGACACTTCTCTTCATGTGACTGATGGGAAGGAGCTGCTACACTGTGTTCTGTGACTATGAACTGATTATGTAACTTTAATAGTCAAATATGAATTCAGGTTAAAAATAAATGTGCTCCTAAACATTAATAGGAAATGTGTGCATCATTTTATCTGTCTTTTAATTAGCCACCTATAAATGAGTTGGCTGTTGCAAGGTGCTTTGTAATCAGATTATCTAAACACCAGCCCTTTCCTAAATTAGCATTTATGACTATGTGAGATAGTTACAAATTGTTAATTGCTACTGTTTCTTCTATTATTATTATTATTATTGGAATAGGCAATATGCTCCGTTGCAATTTTGTATGCATGCCTGGGAAAAAAAAGTAGATGACATAAATCGCATGCATAATCTCAGGAGACAATCATTTTAAATCTTAATTGGCTGCCTTTTAAATATCATTTAAGGTCTCGTTTTCCCTGCCTCTCTCTCTCTAGTTAAGAAGGTGTTGTGTCAAAGTCTATTACCTTGCTGGACGTCTCACCTCTAAGTTTTTTGAAAAAATAGAACCATCAGCAGAGGTTTGAGAGGTCGATAAAGCTTTTAGATTTGGAGATGTTTTCAGGGAGCCCATTTCCTGCGGCTAAGAGTTGTTAATGGAGCTTAAGGAATTATCTTATGACTCGGGCTGGGAGAGCCGTATATTTCTTCGCTCCTGTTCCCTTGTCGAGGCTGAATATGCTGCTGTCAAACTCGCTTAATGAAAAGTAACGCGTCGCTGATTACAGTTTTATTTGGGCTCTATGTAAAAAGCACTGTTAATTTAGCATCTCCTCCTTTGTGTGTTTGAATTTGCCATGGCTGAATGATTTAGAGTCTCTCAGTTTCAAGCCGTTTCTCTATGATTTTTTTTCCCTCCCTCCCCTCTTTCTTTCTCACTCTGCCTTTATATTTCTGCTTTGTACAGCCATAGGAGCTGCAAGGCTTTCCTTTTCAGCTCCGTAGCCTCCGCTAAAGCAGCTAAACCTGATCTTTGACTTGTGCTGCTGAATCAAATGGCAAAATTAATTTCTCACGCTCTTTTGTTCATAGATTTTTTTTTTAAAAAAAAAAAAAAACAACCTTTTGAAAGCCCACTACATTTGACGGCTGAGATAAGGCTTGTGTACCTAAGCAAGAAGCTATTTTCTCTACGCCCCCCCCCCCCCCGCCCCCTCCCCCATAATTTATACAGTCTCATCTCAGTATAGGTAAATTTTCATGTGTGTGAGCGCATAGAAACCCGCATACCTACCAGATTTAATTCCCGGCCACTCCCGGGGTCCGGAGTGGTCTAGGCTTGTTATATAATAGACATAAACTTACTGAAACTTGTTTTATAACGACAGTGGCACGAAAATGAAGGGATAAAGGTTTGATCCGCTTTCCTTTTGGCTTGTGTTATTTCAGTGCTCCTATGCTTTGCCCACCTTCATTTCAAGTCCTGGGGGTTGGGGGGAATTCCCGGCTAAATGACGAGATGACCAAATTGCATTGCATCGCCGGTCGGTGATGATTTATAACCGCATGCGGTGAAACTTGGGACGGCGGGGCGGGTGCTTGGAGCTCCGCAGTACTCGGGGCACTTTTTAAGCCTGATCAGCAGAGGAGCCCTCTCCTTGCACACACTCGGTCTCTTGCACACACATACTCTCAGCTGCCGCTGTGCAGGCAGCAAGAATGAAGTCCCCTCCTGTCCCCCGGAGCCTCTGTCACTCGGAAGGTGAAGCCCACCGGGAGACCCGGTGTCACCCTACCCGGTCCTTGCACACACGCACAAACCTCCTGCCTTTGAAACTCCCACTGCAGCAGGCAGCCAGGGTTTCCCCCCCATCCTCATCCCTCTTGCCTCTGCCAATGGTTTGAGAGAAGTCAAACACTCATCTTTCCTCCTTGCCCTCTTTCTCGCCTTCTTCATGCACACCTCCTTAGTTTGGGTGAAAATAATTTGCTTTGTCTAAAGGGTTTCAGAGGCAAAGCTCGCCGGCCGCCCTGGCTGCATTAAAATTCCTGCCGGCCCAGCCTTTAGCTGAGATCGCGGCTCCCCGGAGACTCCACTTTCGCTATTACTGTCAAGTACCCTTGACTCTTTATTTTTGCCCTTTTATCTATTACAACTAATTCGAGTTCTTTTGCCCTTTTCAGTTTAAGACGTGGGCTTTCTGTAAAGCCTCCCCCTGCCACCGAGCTCTCTGGGTGCAGAGCCTTTAGAAATTGAGGGGTTTACTGTCAAAATGAAAATTTCACTTCAAATTATCTTGGCTGATGCACGTTTTCCAGGCCGGGGGCTCCTGTCTGAGCCTTTTGACAGCCAGATCAGCAGAGGGGTTCAGTGATCTCGATAATATCATCCAAGAGAGCGAAAGTCAATACAATGACAGGGAATATGACTGGATACAATCCAATTACGGCTGCTCGCAGGGAGGGGAAGGGCTTGATCTGATCTCCTCACCCAGATTCCTATATTCAGTTCTTGCACTAACAGGTCTCACTAGAAACTTTGTAGGCTGGAGGATGTTATGTTTTGGTTGGATGCTGTCTCAGATGCGTTTCTCTTTGACTTTATATATATATAAATCTATAGATATGTGTCTGTGTAAATATATCCCACATTGTATTCTTGTTCATTTATTTATTGGAGGGAGAAGGGGCTGAAGGGGAGCTGTAGGGGTGGGCTGAACTAGGTGAGAAGCCAGGAGGCATGAAAGGGCCTCCTGCTTGTCCAGTATCAGCTCGGTTTCGGGGTCTGTCTGTTTTCCCCAGCAGATTAGGGGTTTTAGGCCGATCAGGGAAAGCCAGGGTCTGTTAACTGCCTCGCCGTTTCTTTTTCCAGCAGTAGTCTCTCTCTCCCGGTCCAGGGATCAGTAAAGTTTGTTCTCGTTCCGGGGAAGAAGAGGAAATATTTTAAACGCCTGTCGTCTTAAGTGGTAAATTGGCTGCGAGTGCTCCTGAATCACAAGTCGAGAGCGCTTTTCCTCCCTCTCCCTTTTTGTTGGCTGCACTCTATTTAATGTCAAAACGGTAAAGCATCTGTCCTGAAGTGCTGAAATATTCATGGAGGATCAGCGGTTCTCCATACTGGCGGAGGAGCTGGAAAGCTAAAACGGTTCTTTAAAAGATCAAATTTTCCATGTGAATCAATTGCTTGCGCGCACGGCAGAGGCGACGCTACGGCCGAGTCTGGCCCTTTGGGACCGAATCCCGCCCAAAACTAGGGAAGGAGGGGGAAGATGTTTCCACCCCGTCCCAGCGGGCAGCCGGCCTGGGCAGCGGTGGTAAAATGCGGGGAGCAGCCAAGCATCCCTCCCTCAGTTCCATCCTCCCGCTTTGCCGCTTGCCCCCCTCTCCCACCAGCCTGTTGACAGTCCTTGGCTTTGCCGGGAGCGACTCCAAGGGGCGAATTTTGAAACCTAAACGATGTTTGTTGCATAATGCAAAACGCCACCACTTGTGTTACCTCTGAAAGAGACAATTTATTGGAGTGAACATACCTTTAACATATTCTCTTATTCTTTTTGTCAAGATAAATTTGTGCAGTAGGTGTAAACTTAGTAGAAGTGCTTTTTGTGAATTATATGCTAACAAGGAAACCAGGAGGAAAAAACTCTTGAAAAGTCTTTATAACTAATGTCGGCATGCCTTAAATTAAAACTGAATTAAAATTTCCCGTTGTAAACTTTCGGATGTAAACTTTTAAGTAGGTCTACGCTATAGTACGTGCTTTTTTTTTTTTTTTTTTTTTTTTTTTGGACATGAAATTAAATAACTTTTCACGACATTGATCCCTTAAAGTCGCAGCCAGGAGAAATTCTTCGGAACAGCAATGAGCAAAGTCTGTCCTTTGAACCGAGCAAAGTCTGTCCGTGGAACTAAGAGAACTGAACTTTAAATCCTCGTTTCTGTTGGGTCTTTTTTTTTTTATTAAAAAAGAAAAAAGTTTTATATTTAAATTTAAACTCTCAGAAATCTCTTTTCAGTGTGTCTGACTCTTCAAGCCTTAGAAAGTCCTTCGACCCGCTCGATGGGGCCTGTTAGGAACAAAACATTTTACTTCCTGATTTGGGAAACGCCAGGAACTCTTTGTTTGAGTCATGGTGGGCCAAGTTTGCGAGCTGCCCCTTGAGCACGTTGGCGCCGTTCCCCACCGCGCGTCCCAAGGCGCCCGTTTCCAGAATGGCTCCTTTGGTGGTAGCCCAGGAAACTGTTGTGTTGCTCAGGGCTTGGTTCAAAGTACTGTGCCTGAACAGGGGGTCGTGAAACACCCCGTCCACCCAGTTCCTGAGGTTGGTGACAGGCGAATCCTGGTGCCTGTCGATGACACTGACCGGTGCGGAAACGGCGGCGGCGGTCGAGCCCCCCTGCCGCTTCAGCATGCAGGAGGGATACTCAGCCTGGTTGAGGGAGGTGGCGGTGTGAGCCAGGGACCAGATCCTGGGCTTCGCCTCCAGCAGCTGCTGCCCCTGTTGAAAGCACATTTTGGACTCGCAGCCGCGCTGCCGGGAGCCCAGCAGCTCGGGGCCGCACTCCGCTGCCCCAGCAGCCGCCGTCTTCAAACAGCTCCGCGTCCGCTCCTCCTCCTCGTCTTCCGCGGCAGCAGCAGTGGCCGGCGGCGGTGGCATCTTGGCGGGATGCTCGGTGCCCTGGTGCGGGAGCGGGTGCGGGAAGGGCCGCCTCAGCTCGCACTCCGAGCTCTCCGACTCGGCAGCATCCAAGTCCTCCAAGTCGCTGAGTTCAAGCTCCTTCTCCTCCTTGCTCGTGGACTCTGCGGGGATGAGGGCGGGGGGGAAGGGGGTGGGGTGGGGGAGAGAGACGGGACGGGACACACACGCACACACGGGGACAGCAAAAACAAGACACACGGTCACTGGCGGCGCCGCGCTGCCTCCTCCGCCGCAGCTCCCACCCCCAGAGAGAGACCCCCACCCGCTGAACCGCTAAGAGCTTGTTTTCAGCAGGGTACCCTCGGCTTTCCCGCTCTTCATCGCCTCTTCTTGCGAGCCCTCCTCCTCCTCTTCCTCCTCTTCCTCATAGGGCCGCTTCTCGTCCGAGCACTTGTTCCGCGGGGGCCAAGTCATCTTGTTCTCCTTTTTGAGCCGCCGGCGGGCGTTGGCGAACCAGGTGGAGACCTGGGTGAGGGTCATCTTAGTGATGATGGCCAGCATGATCTTCTCGCCCTTAGTGGGGTAGGGGTTCTTGCGGTGCTCCTGCAGCCAGGCCTTTAGTGTGCTGGTCGTCTCCCGGGTGGCGTTTTTCCTCCGCGTCCCCCCATCCATCGTGCCGTACCTGCGGGCACAGAGGAGCATCTGCAGTGTGACAACGCATCCTCGCACACTGGCTCCCTGCCTGCATCTCTCCCCCACCACCCTCCGGCCCCGTAGGGCAAGGGTGGCTGGACCAAGGAGGGAGCGGGGAGATGGGGTGAGGACAGACCAGCTTTAAAGAGAGCGACCTGCCTCGAGAATTCAGGCCGAGGAATTGGCAGGGGTTGAAGGGCTCGTTCACGCAGCAGCAGCACCGGGCAATGCAATGCAAATCCCCGCTGTGCCGTGGTGGTGGTGGCAGAAAGAGGGAAGGAACCACCTGCCTTTATTCGCAGTAAAGTCAATGTCAACATTTCGGGCGTCGGGGAAATCCTAGCAGCGTGCAAACACGCAGAATTCCCGCTTTCCTGTTGTTTGATCAGTCCTCTCCAAACAGAATACATCTGGGTGACCCCAGGGTGTAGCTCTTAACAGAAATTTATTTCCTCTTGTTCCTTTTATTACTAATCTTTCCTACCCTTTTGTTCCTGAAATTGTAGAAAACCTAAACGCAGATGACACTGGGCTGCGGCTGAATATTTAATGCACATCCTCCAGGAAAGGTCACTGGCGCCCAATGGGCCTCAGAGCTTGAAACGACGTGGAAGTGGCTTTTCACTGGTTTAAAACTAATAAACATACCAGAGATGCCCGGGCGTCTAAGCCTGACTCCAGGCAGGAAAAGGTAATTATCGTTCCGGTGGAGAGGGACCGACCCCCCCCTCCCCCCCCCGCTGCATCACTGGCGGGGGAGGGGGCAGAGGACCCCGTGAGGGTCTGCTTGAGGGAGAGGGCCGTTTGAGTAGGGAAAGCGAGGCAGTTTCGCTGGGGCCGGGAGGGAGATGCTGGGAGGCAAGTCCATGGGATTGAAAGGATGGGGATGGCGGGGGCGGGTGTGGGAGGCGGAGAAGGGGCTGGAATGGAGGAGTGGGTTGTGTGTGCAGGCACTTACCTGTCATACTGGTACTGGCTGAGAGTGTGATCGTAGGGGTAGTAAGCAGCCGCCGGGGCAATGCCCGCATGCGCAGACCCGCTCCCGTCTTTCGCTTCCAAACTGTTCTGCAAGAGACACCGCGCCACCGCCCTCAGCCTCCGCCAGCCCCGGGTCTTGGGGATTGGTGGGGGAGGAGGAGGGGGATGCACCGGACTTTCCCAGAGGCCCCTTGCCCAAGGCAGCCAGGGAGATCAATGGATACATTGACTCTCGCTGTAACGGTGCCCGGGGGAGAAAAAGGGAGGAGGGGGGTGTGGAAGTATTAAAAAAAAAAGAAAAGGAAAAAAGAGACAAAAAGGTAAAAAAAAAAAAAAGGAAAAAGAAAAAAAAAAAAGAAAAAAGGTAAAAAAAAAAAAAGAAAAAGGGGGAGGGAGAAAAGGAAAGAAAAAGGGGGGGGGAGAGGGTAAAAAAAAAGGCTGGGGAGGAAGGGAACCTCGCTTTTAGCAAAGTGAGGTCTCAGCTGCCCCAAACCGCTCTCGACCATCACCTCGCCAGGCACGACTTTTAATTGCTTTACCGTGAGAACCGCGCTGGGCTTGAATATTGAATGACCATGGGGCTGGGCGCTGCCGCCAAAAGCGGGCAGGCGCGCTGATGTGTTCGGCGGCTCAGGGAGACGGAGGAGGAGAAGCAGCGTCTGGGGCTGCACTCGCCACCGAGAGGTCCCGTCCCTCATCCCGCACCCGCGGTGTGTGTGTGTGTGAGCATCGCGGGGGCCGGGAGCGTCTTACCAAGGAGTAGAAGGCGGGAGCCTCTGTGCCGTAGGTCACGTAGTTTCCATAGCCCTGGGGCCCTGCGTAGGGGCTGCCGTAGACCCCTAGGGCGGCGGCGGAGTTGAGCTCGTGGCGGGCGGTGGCTAGGAGGCGGCTCTCGTACACCGGGCAGTACACGGGCGTCTGGGCGGAGGCGGCCGCCCCCGTCTCGGCCAGTGTCCGCCCGCTGGACTCGCAGCAGGTCGTCAGGGAGTTGGTGCTCATCAGGAACTGTAGGGGAAGAGAGAGAAGAAACTTCCCAAAGTGTAACCAAGTGTATTTTTTTTTTCCATAAGGTCGTAGCTTTGGGATGTCACCCCCTCCCCTTCCGTATTTTACTTTAATCTAAGTAAAATACTTGCACTTCTGCCTTTCTATCAGTTCATAATAATCCTACAACAACAAACAAACACGCCGTGACCGTGGGAGCTTACTCCCCTGCAATACTTTGCTCCAGCCCTTTGCATTGAAAAACTTAACTTTTCTAGTGTATTCTTACAAGACTGTTTTTCTCCTTTTGCAGCACAATGCTTCCCATTAGCGTTTTTAACCTTTTTTTTTCTAAATCATTCATGCATGTTTATTTTGATTATAGCAATTTGTAGCAGCCACACAACTGTTATTAACCTGCTTGCCCATGATGTTCCGGTGGTCTGGACCTTAGTACTTTTGTGTTTAACTGGTACTGTGAATTTAATAGGGAAATAGAAAAAAATAGCGCTTTGGAGGGAGAGAGCGGGTGGGGGCTGGGGATCTCCAGCTCCCCTTCTCACCTCTGTCATCTCTGTAATCCTCCTCCATGCATCGTTATCGCCCCCAAACACCCAAAATCCTGCATATTCCTTCCTATTTTATAATACGTGAGCGAGATACAACTGGAGCATCTTCGAAAGATGCGAAGCCAGCAGCCGATTTCCCGCTCCCTCATGCTAGGAAGGATCGCTGCCGCTCTGAGCCCCGGACGAAGGTAATCAATGAGGACTGAAATTCAATCAATCAACGTCGGTAGGCAAAAAGTCTTACCTGGGGTGCAGAGGAGTAAGGGTAGCCAAACTGAGGATATGACATGGTACAGAGGCTCCCAGTTATCTAGAAACAAGGCGAGACGTCTGATCTGCACGTTATTGCAGCCTGGCTCTGCTCTGTTGTACCAATTGATTGGTAACCACAGGTCCCTAGATGCTTATAGGATGAAGCAGAAAACCACATTTAATTTATTTACGTGAAATCTTAAACTTTTTTTAACCTAAGGAGGGGGGAATATAGTGTTTTTAGCCCCTTTCCTTCTATAGATACGGAACAGAAACATTTGTTACGTGTGGGCTTCGAGGATGGCAAACGTGAGGGCAGAAATGCATACTTTGCACCCGCGGAAATATAAAGGGGGGGGGGGAAGAAAAGTGATACAAATATATCACTTCAGAGGCACGTTGTTCTAAAAAAGCCGAGCCTCTGACGTCACGCAAAACCTATTCAAATTAACCTGTCTTTGAGTTTAACATTCATTTTCGGGAACCTTTCCCCTGGCTTGGAAAATAGGCACTCCAGCATTGCTCTTAGACTTGTGTAACAAGACCGAAAGTTTGGAAAGCTCTCCAGCAGCGGCTTACGCCTGCTTGCAACATTTCTGTATATTTCTGCGGGGAAGGGAAGGAAATGAATGGTTTTAATCTGAAGGATCAATGTATCAGCTAAGATTTTCCCCCACCCTCGTTGGTCACTGAAGGGCTGGTAAGCACTTTTAATTAGAAATTAATTAATGAGCAGCTGCTTCTTCCCACCCCACAGTAATAATTAGTCTCAATTACAAACAAGACATATGAAGGGACACGCGACTGAGTCTTCATTTAAGATTTAATCAGCAGTTAAAATTAGCGCTAGAGCTGACAATAAAGCACATGACATGAAATCCTGCTTTTCTTTTCGGCTTTTATTCCAGGCGTGTGATTACAGGTAGAAAACCCTACAAGCGTATTCCGGGGAATGATTGAAAGGACGTGACTTTTCACGTTAAAACGACTTTGATCCCATCGCAAACCTCCGGTTTGGAACAGCCAGCCTTTCGCGGGGCTGAGGGCAGAATCCAGCCTGTCTGTGCTCCGAGATGTGCACAGCTGGTGGAAAGGGGGGAATTAAGGAGGGGGTGCAACTCAAACGTGCCAAGTACTATTTCACACCCAAGAGAAACGTCTCTTTCCCAGTGGTTAGGTGGTTCCCCGGATCTACGGAGTGAAGAAAGGCCTGGGAAAGAGTCTCGTCTCCATCAGTCCCTTCTCTCCAACCCGTCCCACGGCTGCCATTAAAATACCTGCCCTCTAGGGTCTGTTACCCCCCCCCCCCCCCCCCCCCCCCCAGTGCAGACAGCATCCCCTGGAGACGACCTCGGAAGGGGTTCGCTCCATGCTGCCGTCCGGTGGGAGCGGCCGTCGTGGGGAGGTGCTGGGGCTGCCGGCAGGCGGAGGTGGCCCCGGGCCACAGACTGGTAGCCCAAGCATCACCTCCCGACGGCCAGCAATAGCCGGGGCAGGGCGAGCAGGCAGACACCGGGCAAGTGGAGGAAGTGGAAGAGTTCAGCTCCGAGGCTGAAGCTCGGGTGCTGGTGCAGTTGAACGCTGCTCCGTGGTGTGCAGACTTGCTCAGAGATTCCTGGGTTCAGACATGTGAATAGCCCCAGGGTCACACTCTAATTAATGATGATGTTCTCTTCTTCTCCCCAGCTGGAAGACTGCCTCCCAGAAACGAATCTGCCCACACTGACAGCTCGATTGAGGGTGATTGATGACTATCTGGAGACCACAGCACACATAATATAATATCTGCTGCGTAATTGCTTTAATTTACAAATGAAAATACTAGTTCCTGAATTGAGTTAGACTACAACGAGCGGCATTTTATGGCGCTTTAGAATGTTTGCAAATAAAAGATATCAGATGCAGTACATGCAAATTATCCTGATAGCTCAGTATCCGTAAACCAGGAGAGAGTTATAAAGAAAGGGAATCAAATTACATTAATAATCGGTTTTGAATTCTGTATTGATTTTTGGGGGGGGCGGGGGGGGGGGGGGGGAAATGAGTGGGCAGAAAGTGCCTATTATTTTCTCACCTGAAATGCTAATACCTTCACCCTGACGGGAATATTAATAACTTAGCCATTAGGTTTCTGTTACAGGAACGTTCCCTTATTCCTTCTGCTACCCCGGCGCTGCCAGAATATAATGATACTTTAGCTACTATTTACAAGCAGCTTCCTTCTATGCTACGTGCTGATGGGCTACTGCATTGTTCGGGAAGAAAAGACACCCGGTGTTTACACAATGGTCTACAGCAGCGTTTGTGCTGCTCGCTTTGCCTCCTGCGCTGATTGCGCTGGGGGATGTTTATTTAAGCCTGGAGTATAACTCACCGGTGCGAGGGAAGAAAACAGTTGCGCTTATCTCAAGAGCAGCTCGGTGTAAAGCACTATAATTAGCTGGTAGAGCTAGAGAACTGCCTGGAGAAGTCCTCCAGTTTTCCAGGCTACAGTTTGGGAGATGGTCTTGGTGTGTGTGGTTTTTTTCCTTCCCTCTTTTGATACTACTGCAGATGTCAACTCTGCTGTGGCCCACGGAACACTACAGGGTTTGATATTTAGATGAGTCTATTAAAGTTTAAAATACAAGGTGAAATTCAATATTTATAGTCCTTGTCTATTTATATATCACAGTTGTCTTTCACTGCACCATGCAAATACTCTGGTGTCCATTTTTGCACTGAACTTGCCTGTATTAATCATGATAATTATTTGTCATTTTTCTTTGTAGCCTGCCTGCTCTATTACTTTACTCCCAGTCAGCTTTGTGCCAATTCCAATCTGTATTCCCTAGAAAGCAGTAATTAAAAAAAAATACACCACACCAAAACAAACAATAACAATAAAACTTAATAACCTTAAACACTTAATAACTTATATGCTGAAAGATGACATTACATCTTCCTCCAGCTTTCATGTCTTGTTTCAGTTACCATTTACGAATAATGGCCCTTTATTGATAAGAAACTCAAAACATTTATATTTCATGTTGAATTTTTGGTGCCAAAGCACAAACATGCAATAAGCCCCACAATGATTTAAAACAACCTTGGTGGTTCTCGCACATAAACAACATAACACTGTTCAAATCCAAGCAAAGACGCTTAATGCTGTGGGCTATATCCTTAAGCATTTGGAAAATGCAAATCTTTGCTGTGCAATAAAAATTGATCCTTGTCAAAGCCCCTTTCCTGTACAAAGCAGTTAACAGCTTTCAAGAAAGAGAAACATACACTGCTTTCTCCAAAGTTTGAGCAAGTAAACCCATTGCGATCAGTAGGAAAGGTTGGAGAGTTCCCCTCTTGCAAGAGTCAGCCTGCACACTCAGGCGAGCAGGTATTTTACAGCCAGAGCCCAACCAGGTCTGTCTCTGAGGACTATAAGTTTCTTCTCTGAGAACCTGGAGCCAACGTTCGTACAAGTTTTATCATAAAAGTATGAAACGAGAAGGAAATGCTGTGATGCTGGAACAGGCCACAGCAGGTAAAACAGAGAACCTCTTCAGGACTAACGCTTTGATGGACGTCTTCAGGGACATGATCTAGAGGCAGTTAATGTAGCTACACTTTTACTATCTGCATTTTCATCGTCTCCTCTTTTGGAGGTTTTATTGCCACTCCTGGAAATATTTCAGCGACGAAATTTGCTTATGGGCTAAACAGACTTTAGCGAGCTCTTTCAATCGACTGGCTTTGTTTTCATGTTTCAGATTTAAAGCAACCTTGACACCTCCTGACAAACGCTGTGAAGCTCTACATGTTGCCCATTTGGGATCTGACATGGAACCGAGGGCAGCCTACAATATTTCAAGTAGATCAGCTCGCATCTACAGTAAATACGATTGTTTTTTTGAGTCCACCTGAGGTGCAATTACATCTCTGAATCGAGGGACAGCGAGTTGGTACTGCCGACCTGCACAAATCTATGCAATGGCTTGTGATGGGTAGAGTTATGATGACAAACATAACATTTGCACAAGAAGGTGCTGCTAATTAATTTACTCAGATTACACCTACACGTAAAATCAGCTGTTCAAAGCTATCCATTTGAATGCTTTCATTTTGTATGTCTTCAATCCTCTTGGCAAACAATCTAGATTAAAGCAGAAAGGCCTCACATGTTCATTCTGTTCTTTGTGTTTATTAACTTTTCACACTTAAGAACTAGAGCCAATACACGCGCTCTCTCACACCCACCCACACCAAACTTTTCAGCAAGAGAAGCAAACGCTGCTACTTGGGCAGCTGCTGTGTGGCTAGATGGACCCTACAACAAATTCACATTTACCCGGCCAGTGCAGAGCATCGCAACTATGCCTTCACCAGCAAAGCAATGATTGTACAAGATTTCTCTTTCCAGCCTCTGTACCCCCGGTGCCGCAGACTCATAGGCATTCAAACACCACCGCCTTTGAGCTCCCTGGCAGTGGACAACTTGAACATACTTCCCTGCGAAGATAAAACTTTCCCACTTGCAAGGTCAAATCTATGCCTTTTAAAGTTTACCTTAAAATCCAGAAAGTTTGACTCGATACCTTACCTAGCGCTCGCTGAGTATCATATCCACACCCCCTTCCCAAAGAAATAACACAGACGTTAAAATACATTTGCCCTCTGTCCTAGGTAAAGATTGCACAAAGCCAAATGATTCATCTCTTCCCTCCAGCAGTTCGTTTTCAGCTGCCTTGCTGCTAAAGCAGGCTCCGAATGCGGGGGAGGGGGGGTGGTGGTGGTGGGGATAAACCCCGTCGCTCCCCCCACCCGGCAGAGAGACACACACAAGCATCACCCCACCAAAAACAGAGGAATTTTTTTTTTTTTGTTTTTACCTGCGATCACGCCAGGCTTCGGCTAAAACCTCGTAGCGACGGCTGCTGTGCCATGGCAAGGCTTTTCTCCTCTCGTCTGCGCTGGCTGACTTTGCAGGGAGCTACGGAGAACTAACGCAGACATGCCTCAGTGTGTAATACCTGAGCGGAGCGGCACAGTGCCTTCGGTCCCCAGGCGCCACAACCACTTCACTAACCCCCTGTACCAGAGTGACGTTCGAGAGAATAGCTCACTGATCACACTCTTTCCTACTGATTAACACTTTCCAACGCGGCCAGGCACTCCGCTTCCAACTTTCCCGTTTTAGAACAGATGCGGCCAGCACCGCTTGCTCCCGCGGGTTATAAACGCCGTCTGAGGCGTAGGGACACCGTAATTAATAGCAGGTTAGTAAAATCGGTGCTGCCACTCCAATTGTTGTCCTTGTTGCCAACAATAATTGCATTGATTCTGGAAGGACACGAGTGTCCTCCATTTAACCTAATGATCTGCGGGTTGCACACGCTGTAAGGTAGTCGTAGCGTTGATAACTGCGCGCTCCTTCGAACTATCATTTATCTCCTGCGAGTCACGACTGGAAGGCGCTAAACTTGCAGGCAACTCTCCCTGCCTACTCTCGCCGTCTTTGTTTCCCTCCCGTTTGAGGAGGTGGGCTGGGACGCCGGCGCTCGCCCTGCGCGCAGGAGATGGGCAACTACACCTGTCCACCCATCACCATCCGCTTTATTCATAGTCCTGGGGCAAGTGCGGCGGCCACTGAGGGCTTCCTCCGGGAAAGGGTTGGGGGGCGAAGGGGACAAGGACAGTGAAGAGGTGGGCTGGCAGCCGACAACAGATCGGGGCAGGAGCGCTTGCTCCAGCTTATCCTCTCCGTCCTCCTGCGCCTGTCCGTCCCGCCCGCAGGCTGCTGTTTCCTTGCAGAGAAGTTATTTGGGCCAGAGAGCCCTCCTCCCCCCCGGTCTTAAGTGTCTTTCGCGGAGTACAGTCCCCCCTCCCCTCGCCCCCCCCCCCCCCCCCCCCCCTCCCGCCAAGATCCCACCACAGGGTCCTGCCCGCTCCCCGGGGGATGATCGGGGTGCCAAGTTTTACAGAGCGGTTGGTACTTTCTTCTCTTAATTGTTTGTTCAGCATGAAAACGGACAAACCGGGATTGACAGAAAGGGGAGGAGGGATCAATATCATTCCTGTTTAAAGGCGTAAGCCTGGTCAGACGTCTCAATAAGGCAGAGAAGAAAAAAAGATAATATTATACCCTACCTAATTAAGCGAAGACAAAGAGGTGTGGGGAGAAAGGTTCAGGAAAGGTGGGGTGGCAATGAGAATTTTTAATCCGGTGCCTTCCTACCGTAACCATCAAGGTTGAACAATAACGTTAATAGGGAACATCTGTACATCGACAGATTTATTCTTGCCAGGGCTCTTTCATGCCTGTGTCATTTGCATGGACCCGTGCTCGTAATGTTCGACACACACTGCACCTTGTCGTGCAATGACATGGTAAATCTGATGAATGTTGAAACTGGGAAATCCTCTTCTCTTTCCACTTTCTCCCTCCTCGGATTAGCCCTTGCAGCTTCCAAGGCGGGGAAACCACACGGAGAAAAGAAAACGTGAAGCCTTCTCCCCATCTGCTCTTGTAAACAGAAAGCCAATCATGCAGCGAGCCTTTGCATTTTAAAGCAGAGTTAACAAACCCACAGCGACGTGGGTGCCTGGGTTGACCTGCTGGTTGGGAAGATGAGGGGTATGCGTGTGGCTCGGGACAGGGGCACTGCTCCGCTTCCAAGCCCTTCTCAAATCACCTGGGAGTGCTGGAAGCGTGTGCGCTGGCCCCGAGGATCTGGGCTTTCCCTTCTTTTGCCCAAAGGAAGCCCGTCCCGCTGGCGCTGCCCCAGGGCCTCTGCCCCCGGGCTGCCTCCCAGGCCGGCTGCTGGGCTGCAAGCAGCCCCGACGAGAAGTGGGGCTGAGGCTCCCGGGGGGCAGAGCCACCGCCCGAGGGGGGCCGGGGGGGGGGGGGAGAGGGGGTGTGACACCCCTCCATGGACCCCTTTCCAGCCGCCCACCCGTCTGACTGAGCTGGTGTTTTTCAGGGTGAGGTGGTGACACCATCTTCCCATCGGAGCTGAAATCTCCCCTCCGGCCCAAAAGTGCCTCGGTGAACCGGGTCCCAGGTCACGTAGCTCCTTTCACCTCCTGGAGCCACCATACAGGGAGTGCACAAAGCCCAGGGCTTGGGTGCCCAGGGAGATGCCACCCCCCCTCCATTCCTGGCGAGAGAGCAGCAAGATGGGAATTATTGATGCTGGAGGGCTGCTGAATGCAGCCCCATCACCTTGAAATTTGCTATGATGTCCAAGGGCAGGAGGCACTGTTTAAAAAAAATCATGTTTTTTTATATTAACAGCTACTCCCAGTACCAGTTCATTAATACTTATCTTCTAAAATGAAACACCCTCAGCACCATGAGATCATGGTTTTTTGTTATTGTAGTGGAGGTTAAAGAAAGAGAGCAGACTCTTGAATCTGTCTTTTCTAATTTGCTCATGTTGATCTTGGAAATTGCCACTTATTGCCACTTTGACCTACACACCAGAAGGCACTGTGGCTTTCTGACAAGGACCGGCCTAGCCAGGCAGGAGGGTGACCAAAGTGGGCAGAGATGAAATCGTAGTGGACATACATGCAGGTCAACCATAGAAACAAGATAGACACAACCACCAAGCGGGCCACTAGTCATCAATAAATATGGGAAGGTGCTTGCAATCAGAGCAAAAGCTTTTGGGAAGTACTCCCAAAAAATCACAGACTAGAGTTTATGACTGGAAGAGCATTTGTAGATTTTGCTTGATGTTTTTTATGATGTTATTACAGATTCCCTGTTTTCCTCTCTTTTTTAAAATGACCAGTACTGCTGGGAATCCAACCATTTTTAATGTTTAAACTATTAAAAGGCACTCTTTTTACTGCAGAAATTGTGTTGGTCCTGCCTATCTTGGCATTCTTTCCCATTTCTGTAGGTAGATCAATGCCCTACTGCTGTGAAAAGGCCATCATTAAATGATACCAAGTAGTTAAAAACGTTAATTTTCCATATTATTAGACTAACATTACTGGTGATAGCATCACTTATTTCCATTCAGAAAAGGAATATAATTTAATTGCCAGTATCAATTCCTGCACCACCATGGCTATTTTTTGAAGACCAAAACCACTAGTTGATCTACTTTTTGTTTTCCTGTTACTAAATCACACCCAGTCAAGGAACAATATACTAATGCTTCTCATAACTCATGCACACTGTGAAGGTCCTAGGAACACATTAACTTAATCATGAAACCTCTGACATAGTTTAAGTAACTGGAATAATTTCACAGGAAAGCCAATATAGTGTACTAAACACATGGACAGAAGTCAGATTTCAAATGAAGCTATTTTTGTCTTCATCTTGTTTTGGTGCCAAATTATATACTGGCCTCAGAGCAGCAAGGCTTGTCTTAATGTGCAAGGATTCATACAGGTACATTTCTTTTCCTTTTCTCACATTAAATTCATTATGTGATGTTCAAAAGACTGATACACATTAGAAAACCTTTAGGCATTTCAATGCAAAAGGGATGGTTTATTAAAAGGATAGGTTACTTTGAACAATGATTTCAGTGTACATTTCAATATGAAATGTTTATCTGTTACTGCCCTGCACTGGGTAAAATCTGTACAATTATGATTTTATTCATAAATGTGCACCTAAACTAATAAAACACATTTATTTTCAGTTTCTGCCTAGTCATTTGTGGGCCTGTTGTAGTCCACAAAGAGGCTCATAATAATTTTTTCAATAATTTTCAAAGTAAGTGTTACCATAATTCCATTTGTAAGCCCATTATTTTCAGATGTTATTTATTCTGCAATGGAAAAAAATGTTAGTGTGGTTAGAGAAAGAGCTAAGGCTGTCTTAGTGTACTCAGTATGTGGATGGGTGGAGAGAATTATCTTTTGTAGGAACTAAGAGCATCATTTTAGATGCTTAAAAGCATAGCCATCTCAACCTTCCCTGAAGACCCTGAAAAGGCAGAAGATACCTAGAGTGACAGAACTAGAGGGCATGGACTCAAGCTTCGTCAGGGAAAGTTTAGGCTTGATGTGAGGAAAAAGTTCTTCACTGAAAGGGTGATTGGCCATTGGAATGGGCTGCCCAGGGAGGTGGTGGAGTCGCCGACCCTGGAGGTGTTTAAGGGGAGACTGGATGAGGCACTGAGAGCCATGGTTTAGATGATGGTTGGTGTTAGTGTTGGTGTTAGTGTTGGGTTATAGGTTGGACTTGATGATCTCAGAGGTCCTTTCCAACCTTATGATACTGTGAAACTGTGATAGAGAGTAATTAGCACCAAGTTCTCTTTCCTGCACTGCAACTTTGCCTGAGTGGATTGGGCAGTCTGAGCCCGCAGAGATTTGTCCAAGTGAGCAGTGCTACTGAGGTGGAGCTCGAGGGAAGCAATGCAGGAATAAGCTCCTTCCTCCATATTATACGACTGAAGAGAAGCAGACTGTGGGTCTAATCCCACTGATCTTCCCATGAGTGAGCAGTTCCATAAAATGCTACTCGCAAGTCATCACTTTTTGCATAAATGGATTGTAGAAGAGAACTGTGTGTGCCTCAGAAAACAAAGACATAATTAAAGTAGTGTTTGTAGTTTTCAGCTGGGGTTATCTTTCCATGCAGGATGAACCATATTTTTATTCTGCTAATTATTTTCATTAGCTGTTTTAACTCTTCCTGAGAGCTCTTAATAATTGCTTCAGAGCAGAATGTGTAAAACTGAAAATTATTTATGGCACTGATTAGAACTACAGAATACTAATATGGGTAGTCAGGAATAATTTACCATAGCAGGAAAAGCATTATTTAATTGTTTAATATAGAAGTTTAATTGTGCTTGCATATAATTGTCATGTACATATCACTGTGATCACTTTAAGAGGTTATTTCTAAGTGTGCCAAAATTCTGAAGCAATCTGAAAAGAATTAATTTTTTTTCTTGCCTCCCTTCACAAGTCTCTCAAGTGCACTATATGCTTTAACTTAAACCAAAACATAGCCAAAGGCAGACAGGAGTTCCAACAGTGACCAGTGTAATACTCACTGTTTTTAATTACTGTAACAATAAATCACACAGGAATGTCCTCCAGGAACTAAATGATTTTCTAAAAACATTTGAGAATATTTTTGAAATTCAATTAATTGAAGGCACCAGATAAAAGGTACACATTCTTAATGGCTATAAAATAACCCTAAGGGATGTAACTGAGCTCTAGCTTAACTTCAAAGTGTGACAGAAATACTTACTGTATTACTTTAAAAGTATTCAGATCAATGAATCAGTTAAAATTACTTATACATTTACCAAGCTTTTCATTTTCTTTCTGAATATGATAGAAAGAATTGCTCTCATTTCCCAGGATACAAAAAGCAGTTGAGACCTGTAAAAGAAATTGTAATTAAAGCCAGCCTTCAGTCAAAATTGGTATTATGAATTTTTGGTTGACACAAGATAAAGGGGCAGGCGAGACATAAAAGTCGCTTGATAAAACATACATTTAGACATTTTATACTGAATTTGAACTGGTTTATGGAGATATTTCAGGTTCCAGGATTAAATCTCTCCATGTTAAAGCCAGTAAGCATTTTTCTGTTGAATTCAATAGAACATCACCTTGCAAAATGTATTGTGTCCAGCTGTGTACTTGATCATCTCTCTGATTATGGGCCAACTTAGTTCTCCTTTTTTTTTTTTTTCTCTCTTTGGACTAATTATCTAATTATACTAACTTAAACACCCACATGGGTTTGCAAAGTGCGTAGGTCTGGGGTGGCACACAAACTAATGCTCAGTAGAATCCAACTCTGTAAACCTTGGCATTTGGCCTGTAGTTTATGTGCAACAGAGGTTGTTTTAAAATAAAAGTGTTTAAACCATCACAATTTTCCAATTTGCAAGGTGATTTTATAATGCAGTATGATTCAACAGCAGGAAAGTGTAAAGAAATAAGTAGAAGCTGAACTACCCCTACTAGTCAATTATTTTTTTATCAAAGGTGCTCTGTTCTGACAGCTCTTCTTCCTCTCAATCTATAGCCACGCTCTTAATTGTACCCAAGGTATGAAAGCAGATCATAGATTCACAGTTATCATACTAAGCAGGTAAGGGCCGACTTTTATCTTTTGCAAAATGCCTGCTTGTTAAAATAATTCATTGATGAGAAATAATTAAACTGCATATCTACTATTCCTCAGTGCAGAAAGTTTAGAAATAGTTGAACCACAATAATGCATGCCTGTACATTCATACACATCTGTGTTTGTGCACTTATACGTACACACACAGAGGAAAAGGATGTAGAGAAGTGTCTGTTCTGTATGAAGGGACCGTATTCCAAGAAAAGAGTGAAAATGTTCTATATAGGACTAATTATGACATATTCCAAAGGCTACCTGCTTTTAATACTCACTGATAATTTTCTCAGTAGCCTGTTAATGTTTTCTCTGTGTTTAAAATGTGTCAAGCTGAGTAAAATGTGACAATAATGCTGCAGACATAAATGCATCTTTATCCTTTCGGTTTCTTTTCCTTGGTCATTCAAAATCCTAAGCACTATAAGAATCTTTGAGAATTTAATGTTGATGATATGTCATGACAACATAACAATTTTTTTATAGCCCCATACAGTAATTCTGCACCTCTCAGTTGAGAAGTAGGGTGGTGGTGGTATCAAACAATGCCAAGATTCACAGTACGTTACACTTGCTGACAATACATCTATTATATAACAGTTATATTAAAACTGCATGCGATAAATATAATACAAGACAAACAACACCAATAAGACTCAGGTTCCATTGAAGAACTCTGTTTAATAGTGGCAGTAGTCTAGCCATCACACTATTTTAATTTAGGACTGTGAATTACAGAAGGCAGTTTGAAAACTACAGGCAAATACTCATGATATTCAAACAGACTCACATCTACCAAACTAGCACCTGTGACCTGCAGCCAGATTCAAATCAACTCTATATAAAAAAGCCTGAGCTTCCTATTAAATGTTTGTTCCATTAGTTTCTCTGATACACTGTTCGTAAGTGTTCAAAAGCTTTTCCCTTCTTAGGACTATGCAGTTAAAAGATCTTTTTTCAAGAATAGTTAGGCTGTTAATGTCAGAAGGGCTGTTTCTCCAATAAAAGAACACATGAATTTATGAGTGTATAATATCTCCATAAATTCTGGTAAATTGTAGGACATTCTTACCTTTCCTCTTCTTTTCCCTCCTTTTTTTTACCTGTGGTGAAATGGTTGAACTGCAGTAATATAGAAGAGGTGAAAAACAAGTCAGAATATTGGCTTCAGATTAAAGCTGCGGAAACCCAGGTTAACTTGTGTAGAAAGAAGAAGCTTTTCATTGAAATTACATGTCAGGCAAGGTTAAATATGATTAACAAAAGGGAAAAAGTTCCCTCGTAGGTCTAATTTTTAGGTTTGCAAAAAGTCAGTGCAGACACAATATGAAATGCAGTCATGTTTGTCATAAGGTGCTGTGTTTCATCTGTGCTGTATTTTCCAGCTAACACTCTCCCTCCTCCTCTCTGAAGGTTCTGATTTTATAGCAGGTAGAGCTTACCAGTCCTAAGGACACAGACAGTGGGAGCTGAGGGATTATTGCAAAATCCTCATTAATGTTGAAGGAAGAGCCTTCCGTCGAAGGATGACTCTGTTTCTTGACTTTGTCCACATCCAGAGATGACTATGGGAGGTAAAATATAAAGAGCAGATACCTGCAGCTGAACGTGTCCACAGAGAGCTTGTCCTGTTTGACATTTCAAGCCTCGCACAAGGCTCCCAGCTGTACTCTATTCCCCCGCCAGCCTATTTCTCAGATGGAAGCAGAGCAGAATAGGACAAGAACTGCTCATTCAGGAACCAAGAAAATATTGGTAGCATGCTCAGATCCAGAGTTGTTTGGGATGCAGTAGAACCAGCGGTAACATCGGTGAAGCTGGTTACTGTGGCTGGCTGTGCGTCACCTAAAGGGAATTGCAACTGAAATGATGCGACGGAACCGAAGGTCAATGGCAGCCCGTGGCACCACAGCCATTTCCAGAAGATACTCCAGCTCTCACCCAAGCTACAAAAGGACACCTATTGCAAGATTGGTCAGGTGGTCATGTGAGCTGCCGCCTGCCCATGGGCAGTTAAATGAAGAAGTCTGAGTGGGGCAAGTGTGAGAATATTTGTTCCTTTTCAGCATTACCAAAATACAGGCAGCTCCTGAGCTTGTCTAGACTTGGTAGCAAGAGCTCAGCTGGACCCTTGCTTTTTTTTCAATGTCACTTCTAGCTTTAACCCATAATTAAAACCTTGAGCTGCCAAGTCTGTTTTGTGGTTCCCCGTAGGACTATTGTTGGCTTGCAGTTTTTCATCAGGTTTTCTTACCAAAAAGCAGTTAGCCACTTTGCACTAATATGTAAAGAAAGATCTCCTAACTCTGTCAGCTCCTGAGCCCCAGACAGTGATTTTTTAGTCTCACTGATCATTCGGGAAGAGGACTTGTTGGAAGTGGTGATACCAGCTCTTTCATGAACCTTATAGATTTGAAACAGAAAGCACGGTGGAGTAAAATCTGAGACTATCTGAAAAAGAAAAAGCTATAAACAGATGTAGAAGGCTCCATAAATGTAAGTAAGACTAACAAATTTGAATTTTTCCTGTTTAAAATATTTTATGTGAATTACACTGCTCAGAAAAGGCAGATGGTCATACCACAATCAATCTGAAGGCAGAGAGGGTTGCAGGAATATTATGAGGGCAGCTTGTTCCTCTGCTCTGTGTTGTGCTCGTCTTTGTGATATGTGACCCTAAACAGCTTTTTTTGGGCAATTTGTGAGTCACATGACTGTAATGGTTGACCTTTGTGTGAGAGAAAGGAAAAAAAAGGGAATATTTTTTTCCTTCTTAATGCAACTTTTTTGCTTTCAAGAAACCTCGCTTAATCTATGTTTCAGTAACCACTGATACATTTATAAGGCTCTCTAACCTGTCTTTTTCTCCTGGAATTACAAAGTGCTGTGGCTTGCTAGCTAAACAATCCCCAACATTTCTCACCTGCCATTTAGGCAACTTAAAATCAGTCAGACCAGCTTTGTGAAAGCAGTTCAGGAGCCCAGTCTCAATTCCCTCTTCATTTCATTTCATTTCATTTAGTTTCTTTCTTTCACTGAGTCATATGAGTTTGCTCTTGTCTTGCCTTAGTTACATTAAAAAATCCACATGAAACTCATTGAGAAACAGGATAATGATAGTTTTTTTCTATTTTGAATGCCACCTTTCCTATTTGTAGTTTTGTAATTTTTATAGATGTGCGTGTGCCAAAGTAAATTTGTTCAATAGTAGAATTCACAATTGAAAATTTTATAGGTAGAACTAGGAAAAATAAAATCAGTTGTAACAATAAAAATAAAGAATGAATCTTGTGTTACGTATAAATCATGCAATTAGTGAATTCCACTAAGGATAGTAATTGTTCTTTACTTCAGATCTGTAAGCTATTTTGAAATGCACTTGAAAGTTGAATTAGAAGAATTTTATTTATCTTCAAAATCAAGATAAAGAACTTACCTTCAAGCAAATGATGGCATTCCCAAGTAGCAATCAACACTACAGAGTAAATGCTAAGGGGAACTAAACTTAAAGCAGCCTAACACAGAAGCTTGACTGAAATAAAACTTGGAAGGAGTTTCCTATAAGATGATAAAAAGAAGTCATGGCGAAAAATAGCAAGATGAATGAAGGCCTAGGACAGTCACACCAAACAGTTGCCTCTTCCACTTTTACATGTGTGTTGCAGAACCATGTCTCAGTGCAGCTGAATCTCATCAAGAGTCCCGTGTAAGCCTAGTATTTTTTTTTTCATTTGAAAGGATACTTCTATTTAGTCGTATATCGTTCTGCATAAGTGGTGCAGGTTCTGTGTGCATAACCAATTTGTTTGCAGTGGATGAAATGAGTAAAACAATGTTGCAAAACTGCCTGTCCTGAAACATTTTAAACACTTAAATAGCAGTTAAGCTTTTGTACCTAAATATTTAAAGCTTAATTTAGCAGGATTCCAGAAAAGAAGTGTAATTCTAAGAGTAAATAAAATGCGTAGAATCTTTCCTCTTGCTTTATATTCCCCCAGGATTTGTAAAGACAAAAAAACAGCCTATCTTAGGGCATAAGCCAATTGATGAACTTGAGCTGCTTTAAGAGAGTATTTTATAGACTTTCTCTGCAGCAGATGGTACTGGTCAACATAGGATTTTGATGAATAGACTGTAGTTTCCTTTCAGAATAGCCATTGCCATATTTCTTCCAGATTCAGCTTTTCTTTCTCCTTTCTTGACTGCCAAGATTATCAAGGATATTTACCCCAACACACTGCTCATGGTCTTGTTTTTAAAACTTTCATTGAAGACAGATTTATTTGGACTTCTGCTAACCAGTTTAGAGGAAATGGTCCTTCTGGCAGCAATATCTCCTGGGAATCTGTCAGTGTTAATTCTTTTTCTAGCTGTTGAGGTAAACCAGGAGTCAAAATACGTCTTTAGGAACCCAAATACGTTTTCCAGAGTTTCTGAGCATCAGCAGCTTCCACTTTGGTCAGTAAGAGCTGATGCTTCCCATCTCTAACTATGTCACTTATTTGAGAAAACTCTCAATGCTTTTATGTATCAAGGGATGGAACTCATTTCCTTGTGCCAACGTTTGGATAAAGTCATGTTTAGGAAGGAAATTTCATTGAGAGATTTATCAGTAAGAACCAGTTTTAGAAACAAAAACCTTTTGCAATGTATTATCTGGTGCATTTAATCTAGAGCAATTTGTGATGATTTTTTCTGCTCCGAAGGAGTAGGATAGAAACCCAAACTCAGGTCTTCTGTGAGTCAGATTGAACACGTGTCAATGATGTCCCTCAGTTAAAACATTCAGATTCCAATTCCAAAATGCAAGTTCTGATAGTTTCCTTTTTTGTTTTGAACATATCAGAAACCTTCAGAGTAGAGATAGAGTAGAACTGGTCCCTTTGGGGAACTTCTCACTTAAATCCACATACGTACAGTCTGATTTTCAAGAGTTATGATGAGCATACAGCAATCTGTAAACATCTACTGGGCCTGAACCAGGAGCAAAAAAGTAGAGAAGAGAGGTGTGTGGCAGAATGGTACACTTTTCTGAAATCTAGACATAATTGAGGGATTTCATGCAAATATATGTACATATGCATACATATATTTATGGGAAAGACTATGGTCCCTCTGTTTGAAAATATTGATCTGAAAGTTTTAGAATGTAACTGATTAAAAAACAATTTATAAAAATTAGCTTTCTATTGAAATTCTCAGAAAAATTTAATCTTTCCTTGAAAATATAATCTGCTTTAAACTGGAATAAAATCAGCAAACCTGGTTTGCAGTTACTGAAAACTGATATTATTTAGCTGAAAATGCTTCAAAACTTAGAAATATCTGGTAATTACTCAGAAGGAAAAAAATTCTCAACTTCTTTTGCACCTTTAACTGCCTAATGACAATTTACTGGTACGCAACTGGGAGTGGGAACAAATGAGGATAGGTTAATGATATGCACCTAACTAGAAAACCAAAAAAAAGAAATTGAATTATTATGTCTTTGAACACTTGATCACTTGGTTAAATCCTATAAATCTTTGTTGTTAATCTGAAAACAATACTTAAGACAGAGATCTATTTGCCTACTTCAGAGAAAAAGGAGAACTCCTAGAAGAGAGGTTAAGAAAATCTCTTGAATGCTTACTGCAGTTAAGATTTATTATTTTTTTTTTACGGGGGGTGTGTGTTGTGTTAAATAAACGATAGTAACATGCAATATATCTGTACCAATCTGGCAAATGGACCAGGTAAAGGACATTTCTGACTACTTTCATGTGCATTCATATTCTTCAGTGCAGGATATGTATCATATAAATAGAGGTTTACTCTCAACTGCTGACCCAGGTATTGTTATGGATCATTTGGTTAGGTAGTCCAGGATCATTAGACCTTAATTTCTTTTGACACAGAAATACTAATCTACAGATTCTAGCTACTTTAGCTAGAGAAATTCTAATTTCCAGGACTATCTATTTCCTTAATTTCCTTCTTGAATACTTTGATTTTTTCCGAACATGTATTACGTTTCACAATACTATTTCTTCTGCTGCATGTTTATTAATAGCTGTGTTAAAATGCTTTTGCAAAAAGCAAGATTGTACTTCACTTTAAAACTGCAAGAGAAAAGAAAAGCATTTGAATAGCTTTAAATCCATCTAAATGTGAATAATTACTCCTTGGAAGTTCTGAATAGCAATATCTAATATCAAAAGGCATCTGTATTTACAGCAGCTCAACATCAAGAATTCTGACTCCTAAGAATCTAGCTGAGGACAGGGCCATCCACAGTCCTGTTTGGGCAAGAACACTTTCAGTTCCACCACGGGAATATGTCTTACTATTTTGCCCAGAGTTGTTACCACCAAAAGCTGAAAGTTGTTCAATAAAATTTTGATGAGCTATCCACTGAATTTTTGACACTAGTTTTCTGCTCTTTGGGCGACTTGAACAGTTCCCAAACCTGCCTTTTCCATTTTGATAGAAACAATACATTCCACCTTGTGTAGTTAAGGAATGTTTTGTTAGTGTAGTCTCCTCTGACAATCAGACCAGACTTTGCAATCAAAGCTTCCTTTTCATTAGGGTCTGCAGATTCCTTACAGTTCTGAAGTACAGTCAAACCACTGTCTTGTTTATCACCCCTTTCCTGGTCAGGTTGTATCTGTCCTTTCTTTGGAAGGCTCAGTCACAATTTCTAATTTTCTAAATTACCATTTGGAAAGACTACTCTGGAAACTGTTTCCTAGTATTTGGGCCTCCTGGCAAAGCAAGTGTTACAGTCTCTTCTCATCTTTTGAGTAACTAGAAGCAGTCTTCGAGATACGGGCATTTTTAAACAAGTGAGACATTGCAATTATCAACTTGGAAGCACAAAGGTGATGATGCCACTGCTTTTGACTGCTTTACTTTGCAGCAGAATGTACAAGAATTTTAATGTACTGTAGACCAGCAACCTCTCAATAACAAAGGAGGATGTTTTCTTTCCCTCTACAAGTTCCAATTCCTGCTCAAACGACACACATTTTCTTAGCCTGAAGGTGTCAGGGTTAGGCTGGATTCAGGGTGCATCCTTCCTTTCAGTGAAAGGACCTTCCTTCTAGGTTATGAAACAGTTGGGAGAAATGCATTTAGAAATTACCCTTGATCCATTTTCTCTGGGAACAGTTCTGGAGCACAGGATTTATTTCTTCATGATTGCTTCAGAATATTTTAGGGGAATTTGTTTTGTCTCCCAAAGAGACTTTCTGTGGAGCCTTTTAAGAGGTGGCTGCTGAAATATGTATAAACACACACATTCTATTTGAGGAATATTGCTTTATACTCAAGTAAATGTTTGGAATGGTACAGATAATTCATTTTCTAATTACGTAATGGGGATATTTGCTTTCTACATGGATGCATTGCTGCTTACTATCGTATTAGCTTAATGTGAAGGATTTTTAATTTATTTTGATGTCTATTTTAGACTGAGGGAAAGGAATGACTGGTGTCTTTTTTTCAAGGTAAGAAAGAAAAGAGTAATTTCTGAAAAAGAAGGTGCTTGCTCATCTTTTTGTTGTCATTACCTCCTGTTCCCTTCTCTACATCACTTCCTTTCTTAGAGCAGATAGTTGAGTTCAGACATTTTAGTTTGAAGGAAGTAGTTGTAAACTTGTTCTGGATAGACCTGAGTACCTCAGAGTCATTTGTACTCCCTGTTTCCAGACTGTGGAACTGTTATATAGCTAATGCAAGGAATAAGCAGTGGTTGTTTACAGATGGACTTTGGAAAGGAGGAGGAGGAGATTATGAGAGACTGAATTAGCAGTAAATAATTCTTTCTATAGAAAAGTGGATCTGTGGTTCTGTGAAAAAGACTTACAGTCATCTCAGTGAGTTACTAATTTGTTTACCCTCAAGTTAAATCATATCTCTAGAACCAGCTAATTTTTATACGGAGGTGTAAAAGAACTGTCCTGTGTGGCAATGTGATGGATAACTTCATTATACAACTTAAGAAGCTCTTCTTCTTTTTCTTGTACCTTTCACACTCTAGTTAATCAACACACCCTGGTTTAACCAACTGACTACTTCAGCATTAAAAGCATGCAAAATGAATGTTTTACTACACCAGTGCCAGATAAAGGCAGACTTTTCCATCTGGAAAGCAGACAGCCTTTTTGAAATGAATCTGGCTTCTCCATCTGATGGGTAGTACTGCTGATGCCGTTCCCAATCAAGGGATTGAGTCGTGCTCTCAACTACCATATCTTCTTTTTTTTCATGATAAGAATATAATGTAAGGATGGCTGTCCTGGGCTGTCCCTGTCTTGGATAGTGGCAGATGCTGATTGCTGAGTGTGTTTGAACAGGAGGAGGCTAAACAGATTTTTCTCCAGACTATTCAGTCAGCCTCCAGCAACCTGTGGTTCACGGGCTGAGTCCAAGTTGATGAAGTCCTTGTTACTGTCATTGGATCTGATCCTGATCCTGGACCTGCAGGCTGACATCCTGCCCAGCCTCGGCCTGTCCCCAGGGAGGTGCCCTAAAAGTTCCCTCTTCTCAGTTGATCTAATGTGAAAAGAATGTGATGATTCTTTCACCTTGTACGTTTTTCATCTTTTTGAGATGGAGGACAGAATCAGACCTGTATACAGCATCCAGCCTATTGTTCCACTTCAGATTTATACAGCACTATAACAAGATATTTTATTTTTATTTTTTTGTTTCTTAAAACACTTTCATAATCATGTTTTTATGTTTGAAGTTTCATCAAACTGGGTTTTCATCCCTGGGGCCCAAATCATGTACAACCCTTTCACAGAAATTGCTGCAACTTTTAATAAAAAAATAAATCCGTTTGAGAGTCTATTTGCAACCACTGAGAATATCATGCTTTCTATTATTTTTAGAATCTTCGTTAGAGTAAGGATTTGTATCTGTAAGACCTTATCTGCCCTTCCTACAAAGATATCAAAATGGATTCTTCTGTTGCAAAATTTTGCAGGATAAAATTCACTAAACTTTCTCTTTGCAAGCAATGCTTGTAATCTCTCCCTAAATTCTGGGATTCTGTTATCAAACAATAAGAGCAGTGCTGAAGCACTCTTCTGAGTTTTTTCTTCTTTTCAATTGAAACATTTTTCCTCAAAGCCCTTGCATGAAGACTTCACAGTTTGAAAATGAAAGCAAATATGACATCACATTTTGTCACCATCAATCATTTGCTATGCAAATTGAGATGTCTGCAGGACTTCAGAGAGTTCAAGGCCTGACTGCACGTGGGACTTGTACAAACAATGAAAGATTTATAGTGTAACTAATAAGTACTTTCAGGAAAAGACTGATTACAAATCAAAGTATAGACGGCTATGGATGGAAAAAGAAAAGGGAGAAAATGTTGATCACGAAAGGGAAAGAAAGGGAATAGTAAACACATCTGGTAAAATGGCTTCATGAAACGCTTTCATTTGAAAAATATGCATTAAATTCTTTTGCCTAAAATGTCTGCTTACTTTCCAAATTATGAGCAACTTTAAAAATTAAATATTTTAAAAATAAATATAAAAGCCCTAACAAGAGATCAGAGGTCTATCCACAGGTTGCTTCTGAGAGGTTTACAGAGGATGCCGATGCTAAAATACAGCACTGAATAGAATGATGCCCTCCCAGGCTCAGCTATTCCCAGATCAGGATGTCGGATAAAAATAGTACCTCTGTGTTTAGTGATCCCTGATTTTTTTTTTTCTACATTAATTTTTTTTAAATCCTTTTTGACTTCCTCTGTGTTTCTGTATTTGAAGCATCCTGTGGCAAGGAGTTCCAACGTGTACAAAGTGTTACCTTTTGCTTATTTTGAACTTGCCACATGCTAATGTCATGCTGTGATTCTTGCCTGCTGGCATTCACTAGAAAAGTACACTCAGTATCAATCAACCAACAAAAGAATTGAGGCTACTGTATCAGGGCAAATCAGGTTGATAATATATTTCCCATCGAGACAAGATAGGACAGACTGAGGTCATGTTAAATGAAAGTCCCAAAAGCTGCCATGTCTCCCAAAAGACAGAAAACATCGTTCCTCTTTCTGGTAGAGTACTCCCCAGTGACTTCCCCCAGACCTATTTCTGAAAGGGTTTTCCAGCTCTTTTGAAACCACTGGCAAAGATGGGTCAAAGGTAGATCTCAGCTGTAAAAAAAAAAAAGGTTTCAAGTACTCAACTGTATTTTGGGTAGAATATAGAAGATAGAGACCATTTATCAGTATTAGTGAATGGCAAGTTCAGGGAAAAATCCTCAGGCAGAATATTGCTTCCTGTTTTACTGCCTGATTAAGGGCCCAGAGCAGAAGTTGCATTTCCAGGCATCTTCTTCCACTCTTCCCTATTATTATGGGTGACTTGATAACCATGATAAATTCTGACTAGGCTTCTGACCATGTAGTATCTGTAGGGAGAAAACTTACTTCCGATATTCAACCTAGCAAAAGGCTGGGGACTAAGAATCTGGGATGCCAGTCTCCAAGAAACAGATGTGTCTACATACAATCAATGACACCAAAACATATCCATAATTACAGATGAACAATAAAAACAAAAAAGACCATGAGACATACCTTGTTACCCAATACTGAAACATCCTCCTAGAAGCTATGCTAAAGCACATAGAAGACAGGGAGGTGATTCGAGACAGCCAACATAGCTTCTCCAAGGGTAAGTCCTGTCTGACCAACTTAGTGGCTTTCTATGATGGAGTGACCGCATCAGTGGACATGGGAGAAGCGATGGATGTAATCTCTCTGTACTTCTGTAAAGCCTTTGACACAGTCCCTTACAACATCCTTCTCTCTAAATTGGAGGTAAATGGATTTGATTGGTAGACTGTTGCATTCAGAGAGTAGTGGTCAATGGCTCAATGTCCAGTCGGAGACCCGTGACCAGTGGTGTCCCCTCAGGAATCCATTACTGGGACCAGTGCTCTTTAATATTTTCATTGATGTTACAGACAGTGGGATTGAGTGCATCCTCAGCAAGTTTGCGGATGACACCAAGCGGAGTGAGGCAGTGTTCACACCAGAAGGACAGGATGTCATCTAGAGGGACTTGGACAAGCTGGAGAATTGGGCCTATGTGAAGCTCATGAGGTTTAACGAGGCCGAGTGCAAGGTCCTACACCTGCGTTCGGGCAGCCCCTGGTATCAATACAGGATGGGGGCTGATATGATTGAGAGCAGCCCTGAAGAAAAGGACTCGAGGGTGCTGATTGATAAGAAGCTTGATATGAGCTGGCAGCGTGCGCTCACAGCCCAGAAACCCAACTGTGTCCTCAGCTGCATCAAAAGAAGCACGGCCTGCATGTCAAGGGAGGGGATTCTCCCTTTCCACTCTGCTCCTGTGAGATCCCACCTGGAGTATTGTGCCCAGTTCTGGAATCATCAAAATAAGGATATGGAACTGTTGAAGTGAGTCCAGAGGAGGGTACAAAGATGATCAGAGGGCTGGAGAACCTCTGCTATGAGGACAGGCTGGGAGAGTTGGGGTTGTTCAACCTGGAGAAGAGAAGGCTCAGGAGAGACCTTCTAGCAGCCTCCAATACCTGAAGGGGCTACAGGAAAGCCAGGGAGGGACTTTTTACATGGGCAAGTAAGGCTAGGATGAGGAAGAAAAGCTTTAAATTGTAAGGGGGAAGGTTTAGATTAGACATAAGTAAGAAATTCTTCACAATAAGGGTGCTGAGGCACTGGCACAGGTTGCCCAGGGAAGCTTTGGATGCCCTGTCACTGGAAGTGTTGAAGACCAGGTTGGATGGGGTCCTGAGCAGCATGGTCTGGTGGGAGGTGCCCATGCCCATGGCAGGGGGTTTGGAACTGGATGAGTTTTAAGGTCCCTTCCAACCCAAACCATTCTATTATTCTGTGATTCTGTGTCCCTCAATTTTTAAGCTTCTGTGGCGGTAAGAACCTAAAGTTAGGTTCTATGCAGCGTTGTAGGATGATCAGTTCCATTGTACCCAGCAGACTTTGAAAAGAGATCTGCACCCAGGTCTTTGGTGGCAACATTAAACTAACTTCTCTTTTGGAAAAAATACCTAACCAATTTTCTGTCATCAAACTGGGCATAATCATATGATGCGGTATGATAAACAGTACCCATGCAGGGATGTGTTGGAAAACCCAAGAAATCATACATGAGAGTACCATGCCACTGCAAGAGCAGTCTGTTCATGGCACTGGCTGATATTTATTGATTAAGTATAATCTGTAAGAATAACCTCCTTTGAAGGTAATTCTCTATTCTAATTTTAGTCAGGCACTTGTTGGTTTATACACTGAAGTAACAAGGTTTCTATCCTTAAGGAATTTTTATTCTATGGAGATGTCCTGAGTAGTCCAACTGTTTTCCACCTACTTTCAGAATAGTGCAAGTTTCCTGTAGGTTTTCCATTATATTAGCCATATGGACCTCTGGTGGTAATTTAGATCATGTTAAAAGTCTCTATGTGCCCTGTTCAGGAAACTGAATGACCCCTTTCCACCCTGTAAATTTTTGAGCTGTTGTGTTCAAATGTATGTTACTCTATGCAGTGAGTTCTTCTGCTTCCCTTCATACAAGGAAAAGATGAAATTCCTTTTCTAGGTCATTAATTTTCCTTTAATCTTATTGACTGTCTCCTTGAGGTTTTTTTTTTTTGCATTGGGGAGACATGAATAAGAGCTCAAGATTTGCTCTTGCCTTTGCATACATTATTTTATTTCTCTTTTATATGTTTTTTCTACACAGGAAAGAATACTGATCCTTAAATTTTTCATTTAATGAAAATCTGTCATTCTATTCACATTTATGATCTGTGAACACCTTCCATTTGCACTCTATTATTTATTTTAAATGAGGTGACTGAAATTAAGCACAACATTCAAAATGAAAGCATATAACTAGTCAGAAGTAGAATGTGTTAATTTGTAGTGTGTTGGTGTCCACAAGCCTCCAGGTCATGTGAGGTTACTTTGGGCTGCATATGTGCAAGCATGGAACTCTTGCCTGGAAGATCTTCCAATCAAATTTTAAAACATGTTAGAAAGTTGAATAAATTATAGAAATGAGAAAGAAAGAGTGTGCAAGGGAATAAAATGGCTTATGAGCAGTTAGCGCAAACCCAAATAATCCGATTTATGAGGGCATTATATAATTTTCAAGTATTATTTTAATAAATTTTTTAATATATTTTGAAATTCAGTCCTCCAAATCCACAAATAATTAATAAATATGTCAATGGAGATGCCAACAATGACTCATTGTCTCCTATGCCTGACTCCCAAATGATAACCGTTCACTTAGAGCTTGGCAAGGTGTGTCATCAGCTCAGATCATATTGAATGTTTTACCTCCCACTGTACATTAACATGCCTTTGTTAACATTGAGTTTTAACTGCAGTCAGGCTGTGCAGTTGCCTGTCTTTTAAAGTGCCTCTGGAATTCCGCATAGTTCTTTCTGGTTTTCAGTAACCTAAATTATTTTGACATCTGTGAATATGCCACTTCAGATTTCACCTTTTCCCAAATAATTAATAGACACATTAATTAATAATTTCCCTGTATTTTAAAAAGCGTTCCAATATTAGCTCTATTGTTTATGCGAGGAACACAGTACAGGAATAATCACAGAGCCAAAATCGTAACACATTTGCCTATAAAAATATCTATAAACTGGTATTTTTGAAATTAGAAATTATTGCAAAGCAAAGTGTAAAGGCAATTCCTCTAAGCCTACCTTAAATAGAAGGAACTTACTGTCTCTAGCTATTCTTAACCAATGGAGGATATTAACTCCTAAGTTAAGCTGTCTTTGATGAGAAAACGCTGCTTCTACACATTCTATTTGAAATGAAAGGTATTCGCAGGTCTCAAATGCAGGAATGTGTCCTGGGAAAACATACAGGGTCTCAGGTACAAAAGACAAATCATGACAGCATAAGTAAAAAGGGGTGTCTTAAAATTTACCTGGAGTAAGTGTTACAACCCATTGACAAGAGCAGGGAGAGCATTTAAAAATAAATCTCTAATCTGAGCATAAGTTTTCAATCTTAGAATAAATTTATAGACGTGGCTTCAGATAGATTTCACTGCAATATTTTGATCTAGAAATACCAATAAAGTACTGTTCTCATCATTTCAGGGGTATATCTTAGCCAAATGTAGCTAGAAAAACAAGTCTGGTCACAATAGCTTCTTTTACATAGTCAAATAGCAGAGAACCTCTGTTTTTGAAGAAGTGAACTTCTGATACAAAACGTGGTGCTGTAAAATACCTTAAGGGACTATTTGCACTTACTGGGGTTTTCAAAAGCTTGAAGCTTCTAAATTCCTATGGAAAGCAACAGAAAATAAGGAAGTTCTAAAAATCCACTAAGCATCTGCATCTAAATTTCTTCATCGAAACACTGGTAGTGTCATATTAATTTCTGAACATTTGGGTTTGGTTTCTAAATTAGTTACAAGCTTTTAAAATTTTACCTTGGATAACTTAGTAGCTTGTGGGGCAATGACTGAACACATTTTTGCCATGACACATAATTTCAGTTTATGAGAGTAAACAAAACTGAAGGAAACTGGGAAAATTATCTCTGAACAGAAAAAAAGATTAATTAATCAATTTCTTGCAGAGAGGAAATGCATGTTACTTTTAAGGCAAACTATTATTCTTAGGAATGAAAATTAGGGACCTTACCAATTTGGAAAGAAAAAGATTCAGAGCATTGATGATTTTAATACAGTTGGCAAATCAGTTACCATCAGCTTTTTGTCACTTCTAATTTCTGTGTTTTGTTTTCTGCCCTGGAAGAATTCATAGGTCTAAAAAACATTTTGTACAACTGTGTTGGCAGCAGCTGATATTGTTTCAGTTCTGAATTTCACATTACTAAAAAGACCTTTGGATAAATTTAGAGAACAACAAAAATAATCCAGATGGAAACAATGGGAGACAGAATCTGTTCATGGAGATGGAGTATAAAGCTGAGGTGTACACAGCTTTTTCAAGAAGTGACTGCAGAAGAAAGGTGGTAAGAAAGAGTGCAGTACACTAATTGTATATAATGGCTGAAGGTTTCTTGGCTTCAAGAAATTAATATGATTTAAGAAGATGCAATTATGAGTAATGAAAAGAACAGTGAGAAAAAAAATCAGATATACAAGTATTGCAACACCACGACTTTAGTAGGAACCTGCTTTGGGGCTCCAGACGCTATCAATAATGTTGGCAAAATCTCCTTTGAATTCCAAGGTAGCTGAGCCCACTCACCTCTGGCTTGTGTGCAGGCATCTACTGAAACACCTCAAGTGATATTTCAGAGTCCAGAGCCGAATCCTGCCTTAGCAGTGTTTTATCTTTCTATGACAAGGTAATTTCTGCAGTTAAATCATAAAGTCATCTACAGATTATAAAGTAACCTTAGCTATAAAGGATCTGAAAATTAGTTCTGATGTGTAGTTGAGTGATACGCTGCCTTTTCTTTTGTAATTCTCTTAGAATAACATGATGGAATTTCAGTGTTTAATTGAATGAAATCTTAACAGGTCTGAAAATTATTTGTATCTGTCTAACTTCTTTTGTGAATTTTTTTGGAACAGTAAAAATCTAAGCAAAAATATTCCAAATCCTTTCCTATTACCATCTCTATTTACTTTGGTAATGTCACAAGTTCCATGATTCTAAATAACTTAATTATTTAGCATTATCGCAATAATATGTAATAAAAAGAGACAAATCATCATGTTTTTTTCAGTAGCAAGTGCATCATACCTGAGCAAATGACCTGACTTTTCCATTAGAGATGACATGGCGTGCTCAGAGTACTCACACTCAAAAGAAATGAAGATTTATTTTTAACAGTTTGATGAACATTTAAATACAGAAGTGGTTCAGCAAATCTTTCCAATAATTTTTCTTTTCGTGTCTAGTTCATGTTATAAATAGATTGCATACAATTTTGACTTTTAAAATATTCTGATATTTTAAGAATCAAAACATAAATGTGTATCTCAGAATTCAATCCATGCAATGTTTTCAAGAGGAAATGGCCATAATTTGCACCAGGGGAGGTTCAGACTGGACATTAGGAAGAATTTCTTTACCGAAAGGGTGGTCAGGCACTGGAACAGCTGCCTAGGGAGGTGGTGAGTCACCATCCCTGGAGGTGTTTAAAAAATGGATAGATGAGTTTTTGGAGGACATGGTTTAGCGGATGATGAGTGTGGTTGGACTCAATGATCTCAAAGGTCTTTTTCAACCAGAAGATGATATGATTCTGTGATGGGAAAATAAAGTTTTACTAAAATTTTGAGGCCTGGAAAACAAACAAAACCCAAACAAACCCACAACACTTGAGTTTCTTATTTCAAATAAAATAAATTTTAGTTAAATATGGTTTGATATATTTTATAATCTACTTGACATGCAACCAAATCAATTAACTATTTTCTGATAGGACTAAGTCTGTTTCCCTAAGTCATGAATAGCCGCTCTACAACAACAAATTATCAGAAAAAGCCGGGCTTACTGCTCAGTGTGGTAAACCACACTTAAAACCACATTTAAAACCACACTTAAAAAGGATGACAAAAACCAAGATAAACTATAATTCACAATATAAGAAGAAAACAAAAAGGCCAAGCCTTAAACCAAAATGTTTTGTCTGAACCTGAGAGAATTGACATGTTAATATTCTGCATTGTGTTTTCCTCCTGCCTTTATCTTCAACAAAGCATGACAGTGTTACAAACTTCTCGAAGAGGTCGAGCACTGTCATTTTTATCAAATGTAGTATCAGCATTTTTCTTCAGTGGTTTTGGAGCAGTATTAACTGCTTTACCTTCACTCAGGAAGTGAGTTGACTGCTTACTTTGTACCTGCATTTTGATTCTTGCAGTGAATTTTGAGGGTACCTGAGGAAGCTAAATAAAGACTCTGGAAGCCAGGGATTTTGGTGTGTATGAAAAAAAAGAGTAGTTGCCTTTGAATTTATTTTGTTATTCGTTTGCCTTCTCAGTCAGTATATCACATTTCTGAGTACTGAATCACTGTGTAGATTGAAATCCTTTGATGCTGCAGTTTCCCAGAACAATTTGTTAAGATTGGGAGATGACGGACTAGCCTAGTGGATAAACAATAAAGCTGGTACTTCTCCCATTTGATTCTCCCATGGATAACCATCTTATCTAAAGCTCTCCTTAAGCTGCATTTAGTAGTACCATTTAACATAACTTGGTTAGCACTTTAAGGCATTAAAGTGAAAAACTCTTATATTAATAAGGAATTCGCAACTTCTGCCTGCATAACAGCTGACAACAAAGCAACCCTGTGAAGGAGGAATTATCCATACATCTTAGCTATGTATAGCAGGGGATATATGACCTGGTTTTCTATGATTAGGTAGCTGTATTACTTTAACTCATGTACAATATGTGTCAGGGTTTGCTTTGGTCAGGGATCTTTAGTGGTAATTTCACATAACAACAAGATTATGCAGCTTAGTGCGTAGTAGAAATACAGAAAAATAGATTCAATTTTCTTTTCTGTTCTGTAGGTTAGAAGAACTCATCAGAATAACAGGTATGAAAGACATATTTCAGGAATGTAGATAAATGTGTGTACTTGTGTAAATCCCTTACAAAGCAAACTAAAAATACTAGTAATTCTTGAATAATTGAATAATTTGATATATGTAATTTATTGTCACTTTTTTTTATGTTCATATACAGAAGGAAAATGCTATTTTTTTTGCATATTAGCTGTAAAAAATAAATTTAAGGGTATTGGACTGATATATGTGATAAGTATTGCTAATACTTCTTAGAAGAGGAGATGTGAACCGAAGCAATCAGCCAAATAATTTTGTATTTTATGTCAATGCACTAACGAAATCTCTAATGACTCCATTTAAAAAAAAACAAACAAGTGAGCTTGTTTTACAGTGATTGTACCTATTAGAGGAACATAGTAGATTCGATTGGAAATCAGATACCCAAAGCACTTGTGTATTTAAGACAGGGTTGTGATATGATGACTCCCCAAAGTCTTCACTGAGGTAGGTAGGAGTTGAACATACAGCAGAGCGAGTGGGATGTCACGGGTTAAGCAGCCTTTCAACTCAAAGATATTCAGCAAGTGAAAACTGGGGTAGCAATGATGAAGGCAAGGGTGGGGGAATAAAGTGCACTGGTAATTTAACACTTCCTTTGACAGAACAGTGCTCTCTTATTGATCAAATATTTACAGAGTTATTGGAGAGACTCAGATGGACTTTTGGTGTACTACATGGTAAAAGGGCGTGCAAAATTTTTGCTTTTTAGGCCACGTATGTTCAGTCTTGGATCTTAGATCTGGTATTCTATCAAAGCATTACAGATGTCAGGATATTTCAGTCATGTAAAGCTACAATTCAGCTCTTCTTCCTAAAACATCAACAAAAAATAGCAAAACCAAACTGCATTTTTAACAAAGAAACTAAGATTTAAAAACATAAAACTAGATACAACTGCAGTGGGAAACAGAGTAGAAAAGGAAGCTTAGTTCCTTCAATCAATAGTCCTCTCTGTACGTTTTTTGCATGCTTCAGTAGTTCTCTTTCCATTCTTCTGTATTAAGCCACTTTGTAGGATTAGGACAGATGAATGATTATGGCTAAAATCTAAACCCCCCTGGGATTAGGTCAAAACTTTCCTAATCTCTTCCTGCTTCTTCAGTGATAATATTTTGTGCATTTTTCTTTGAAATAGCCCAGTGCAGGGATCTTGATCCTGTCTGCCATAGCTCTACGTGTACCTAGGGCTCTGTAGGGTCCACCTCAGCATACTGAGCCCAATTATGCCCCCATTTAATTGCTTATTCTCAATGGAATTTCAATAGGATTACAGTCACTCCAACAACTTCAAAATATCTGAATTTATGCTGAGCACTGGCCTTCAAGTCAGGAAAAGATCCAAATGTGGGTTAGGAAGACATAATTGGGTTTCAGGCCATAGTCTGTGTTTTGGATGTGTTTTGTTTGCGTGTTTGTTTTGGAGATATATTTTTTCCACAGCCATGGCAATTTCAAAAATTCCTCACGCAAATGGAAAACATTTTATCTAAACACTTTCCAAAGGTGGACACAAAGGGACTATCTTGCAGCATGTATTTGGTAAGCCATAGAAACACAGGTCCAGCACCAAATTCTGCTAACTTTTCTTGCATGTGTATAACACATCTTCCTCCATGGATAATTTTACTGATTTCAAATAAGTAATTATGTTTATTAGTGTAATTACGTTAGCACAAGAGCTCTCTCTAGTGGAGCCAATGATGCTTTACTGGTTGTGTTGCTCAAATACTGAAAAATAGAAGAAATGCTTAATCCTGCTTTCTCCCAAATAGTCAGAATGACATTCACAGACACACAGTGTATGAGGAATATTATGTGTAAAATATTTTTGAAAAATAATTTATGTAAGGTGCTGGAATGAAATCCTTGCTACACACTAACATCATTGCCTCAGCAGAGCTTGGATTATTTTTGAAGATCTCCATAGACTATCCAAGAAGAAGATGAGATTGTTTCTGAACATCCAGTAATAGATCAAGTCTCTTTTTTCACTGTTTTCTGAGATATGCTGGCTAGAACTGGACAAAATGCAGAGTGCTTTGGTGCTGTGTCTGTTCCATCAGAAGACATTGTATTACGTTAATATGTCTCATACTGCTCCTTAAATAACAAGACAAGTTCTACTGTTGTGCCAGATGCAGCAGCTTTCAAGAAAACTTTGTAATAGATAAGGAAGTTCAGGAGATGAGTGATCCATCTAAACAACATTTTCTCTCAACTGTGTGGTTGGGTTTTATATGCAGAAGAAAGGAGACACTGAGAGAAAAATCTTGGAGATCTGTGCAATGTAATAGCTCGTTTTACATTAATCACACATTGGTTCTGCTGACTTGTTAGCTTGCCCCTACTGATGGTGGGTAAGGAGAATGAAAAATTTAAGATAGTACTAACTGAATTTTCAGATTTTGATGTGTTTGGCTTTCACAGCTACAGCTATATATCCCTTAGAATTTTCAGAAGCCCCTTATGAGCTGCTAAAGAAACAAGCTAGTTCTGCTATGGAAACTATATTGCTTAGACTAGAAATCAGATAATTTGACTAGTAAAAATAGCATGTTTCTGTAATGGCACATTGTTAATAGGGAAGTGCCCTGGTCTTTAATGCAACTGTCAGTGTTTTTTTAACAAACTCATTTATGCTGGTGAGTGTGGGATAACAAAATCTGCAACAGACAGTTATTTGGATTAGTTACCATCAGGAAAGATTATGAAAAATTAGGTAAACTGTGAGGTGTGGAGGAGTTGAGGAAATTGAAGTAGACCACACCAGGAGGAATCAGAGGATACTTATGCCCTCTACTCCATTATCTTCTTTTCAGAACAGGTAAAGAAATGTAGGCTTCCATCTTAAAAGAGGATCAAATTTAAGTAGGAGTGGTTAAAAGCAGTTCCACTGAAATGTCTAAGGAGGCCAATGGTGAGGGCGTACAATGCAGAGGAACGAGGGCTTTCTGTTGGCTTTGTAGTTTACATGGTGCCACCATTAGGACTGACAGAAGTTTCATAGAGGGTTTGGAACCTGGAAACCTACCCTAAATATAAGTACATTCTTAAAAGAGGTCCTCTTTAAAAAAAACCCCGAAAAGTAGAATTTTTAAGCTGTAGCCTCGTTGAATACTATATCCTTTCAGAGATTTGAGGAGCCTGTTGTTAAGCTTCCATCTTTTTTTTTCCAGCAGCCAAATCTTTTGAAAGAGAAACATATATATTTCCCTCCTTCAGGATTTCTCCCACATGCTCCTCATGTGGCTGCCCCATGACAAGACGTGTTGAAGCAACAATCTAGTAGCAAGTAATTTTTCTGAGGAGTCTGCTTATGGTGATATTACTGGAGAGTTTTTGAAAGTCTCAGCATCTGCAATGCAGCATTTATTTGCTCTGCTTCTGCCAGTCTATCCCATGTTGTAGCTTTATTACTTTATTACTTTGGGTGTTTGTTTTATTTTATGATTGGCCTGCTTCTTTTAAAGTGCTTCACTGCTTGTTTTTATACGACATCTTTCTCGAATGTCATCAGAGGCAATTGAGATAGTATTCATGCAGACTTCTCATCTTTTGCTTCTCTTAGCATTATAGAAGAGAAATGTGCACCTTTAGGGACACAGATCATGTCCTTTTAAAAACAACACCTAAAGCAGGTCATGTGAATCATGACTTAACTATTTTATAACCAGTTTGAGTATGAAAAAAAGATAATGGACAGCAACTCACTCAAAGATATTATCAGGAATCCAAATAGAAAGCAATATTAGGAGTTGACAAAATGTAATTGAGAGACTAATCTGGCTTGTGGGAGCATTATTACCAGTGAGGAGGAAAAGTGTGTGACCTGTCCACCTCCCCTGTTGGAATTTGGCAAGGCTGGCAGGTGGAAGGTTGTAGATTTTCTCTAAGACTGACCATGCTTATATGGCCATCACTTGAAGCTGAATCTTTAGGTGTCCAAATTGTTACTTTTACACGCTCACTTCTTAAAATAGGTGTCCACTTCAGCTTTAATTTTGCATGTTGGCATTTGAAGAAAAGTAAGCTTCTTTCATGCCTGCCTTCTTTTCTCCCTTTTCTTCTTTAATTTGTGCAATACAGAATCACCATCCCTGACAACGACAGATATATTTCAAATTCTGGGTTGAACAGTTAGTGTCTGAAGTGTTTTATTCATGGGTACCATATGCAAAAAGTGAGTAATTTTCTTATTGTGGAAAAGTAATGTTATGTTCAGAACTGCCAAAGTTACTTGAATTTGACTTAGCTGTGTTTTCATGTGAACATAGAAATAAATGGAAAGTTGAAAAAAGTGGCTACATGTTAAATACATAGTATACCTGTAGTTTTAATTCTTTTAGGTCAAAAAATATTCAAATGCATTCACAGTATTTTTGATTGAAAGAATTTGTAATTGGATTTCCAAACATGCTGCTTTCATCTTGGGCAGTACAATATGCACTTTGATAATAACATGGCTATGTCATTAGAAAGAAGTCCATTTACTAGTTTAGGCATAAAATGAGATACAGAAGAAGACAATAAAATGCTTTCTAACATAATGCTCCTTATTTTTTATTGTATTCAATAGAAGCATGATGAATAAGTAATCTTATAAGTGCATCAGAAGTACACCTTGGCTGATCTCTTGGAGGTGTTGAGATTTCACTGCTATTGAGATTATTCATAATATCACTTTAATTTCTAATAATGTGCATAGAACTTCATAATATATCAAAATATGTGCCCACAAGGTGCTTAAATCATCTGCTGGAAGATGCAAAATTCCACATTGTAAAAGTAGTCCAAGACAGGAGCAAAGGAAATTAAATGAAGATGAAAAGTAACATCCTCAAAATTACTTCTTTTTTTTTTTTTTTTAAATATAAAGCCCTTAAATAATAATTCTCTTATTTTTACTTATTCACACTCTTTTACTAGTAGTTGAGCTACATATCTAGAAGCTGTTCTCCGCATTAGTTACATTTTCCCTTATGTTTAATGTTATCTCATGCAAATTAGATTTGCAGCAAACTAATCTGGTCCAGGTAGTAAACGTCACTGCTTGAATTATTTTATTCATCCATTCCTTCTTTTGTATAGCATTTATGCAATTACCAGTGCTAGTGGGATTCTCCCCTCCCTCCCCCCATGAAATCAGAAAAAATTAAATCCAAGGAACCTAAATAAGGTTTACAATTTTTTCTATCTTTTTCTTCTCTAAGAGAAAGAGAAAAGAGAGTTATTTGCTTTTAAGACATCCACAATTTAAAATTTAATATCATAACATAAGTAGTTTTCCTGATAATAGCAGCACTTATATTCACAGGAAATTCTTGAAATTGGGTGATTTTGAAACCTCAAAGACAACAGCAAAACCAGTAAAGTAGTTCTTTGTCAGAAAGTGTGCAGCTCCAGTTTTGGAGTCTTAGCATTTCATACGTGGCAGCACTGCCTGCTTTATATTAAAAAGTGTATCTAGACTACTTTTACATGGTATTTGTTTTGAATTTTGTGGCTCATAGGGAGAAAAGGAGACTTTGGAACTGACCATTGTTTCTTTTTAAAAATAAATTTGAATAGTGTACTTTATTGGAAAAGGAGTCACAAAATAAAACCCAGGAATTGCTTCAGTTTTTGAAAATGTACATTGGCATTAATGTTTTTAATGTTAATAATATTCTTTCTCTAGAGCTGATGAAACATTGTCAATAAATTGGGATTTTTTTTTTTTTGTTGTTAAGTAAATGCTGGCTATGCATTCAGTTTGGGAATATGAAAAAACATTTCATGATATATAGCTGAAAATACCAGCTACTGTAATGGCTCATTAGTAGTAATTTATTGCTCATACCCAAAATATATCATAGTTGGATGTCAGTGCTCTCGTCTTAGTTGTTGCTGTAGTGAGCTGGGTACTGTACAGTTTTCCGGAATACAGCCCTTTTAAAGAAACGAAATATACCAGAGGTTTTGACTCTATTTTATTCAAGAAAATAATTTATTTAAAAATCAAATGTTTCGTTCCAATGTTTTCAGATAATTTTTTTTCCATACTGTTGACATTTAGAAAATTGCGAAAACTGAATGAAAAATAGATTCAGGTCATTAAAAGATGAGCAGCAACATAAAACAATAAATTTAAAGTTTATCCCCAGTTTTAAAGTACATTTTTAACTTCTCTCACATATAAACATACACATTATCCTTTATTTTCCTTTGTGAGTGAATGTAATGCCAGTTACTGACAATACTGGCCCTGTTCCTGCAAACAGTTGTGCGAATATTTAACTCTTCTCTTGCAAGAAGGTACTTCTGTTTTAGCTGGTCTGTTCCTGATGCTGATGTTAAATTTATGTGACCAGAGACTTTTTCAGATCAGGAGTTATGTAGGACTGATGTAAAACATAGGAAAGAGAAATAATCTGTAAATAAATCAGTATTGTTCGGTTACATTTTTTTCTATATGATTTTTTTTAAATCTTAGCTTGTGACAGGATCAGCATTACTATTCTTGCACTGCTTCCTTTTCCCAGAGTGAGAGAGAAAAAATCCAGCAGTCATCTGTTCTGCTAGGTTCCTTTGTGTGTTAGATCCATGAAACATGTTACTGGGTAGGTGGACTTCTTTTTCTCCTCATCGGGTTCCATGGCAGATGATCTCACATATAGAAATAGTCCAGGCTCTTTCTTTTTTCTTTTAATTATCTCTCATAATTTGCTAGACCAAATCAATTTTGCTATTAAAACAGGCTTAACTGCATAGGTAGACTAGAGTCTAAATAATGATGTGCTGTAATATATATTGCGATATATACTGAGATTTGCAACTAGGAAGGGTAAAGAGTCTATTCAAAATGTTAAAAAAACCACAAACCCACACCTCCTTCACAGTCTCCAAACCTGCTTGCATGTGACCTGAAAAAGCAAACAAAGACATTATGTCTTTGTCCTCAGCCATGTTTGCTTTCCATAAATCTTAGAAAATAGGGGGAAATTCTGAGACAAGAGTGCCTCTCATGTTACCTTGAGACTCCAAGAGGGTGAGTGATGAGTCCAGGGAAATGGTAGGGTGGGTTTCATGCCATGGTAAATTAAGAAAACACCCTGTGGTCACAGTAGTTCATAAATAGTTCTATAAAAAACCAAAAATATCAGACTGAATACTATCCAGCATAGTTTAATAGAAAATACATCTATATTAAAAAAACTTGATTTTATTCCTTGGTGATGATAAATATGGCTGATACAGTAAACAAGTAGGTGTGATGTGCTTAGGTATTTAAAAGGCATTTGACTTTCTACAACATGCTGTTCTGACTTTAAAAAATGCTATCACTATACCATGTCAATAAAACACATGTTAAATAGATTAAAATCTGGCTAGCTAACTGGTAACATGGGCAGCTGTCAATGGAGAGCCATCATCAAGTGTAGGTGTTTCTCATGGCCTTCTGTAGGGACAGATTCTGTGCTCAGCACAGTACAGCAGTACTCTGTGTTCATGAACCTAATACAAGATCATGGCTGATAGATTAACAGAGTGGTAAATAATCATGAGTTTTGTGCAGAGACTCTGCCACTTACCAACCACTTTATACTGGTTTCTTTTTCTCTATCTGTTTAAACTGTGATTGGTGATACACATTCGTATTCACAGGATATCAGAGTAGTTCACTGAAGAGTTCAGGTCTCAAAACCAGAGTGGTGGCATTTATATGTTATGAACCACAATGGAATAACATTAATGAATTGGTGGGATGACTTGTTGAATTTCACAGGGAAACTAAGATTTCTTTTTGTTAATATAGAATACGAATGGGAAGCTACTCACGCTGCTGCTGATGACGAGTCAGCCAGTTATATACTTGATTAAATCAATATTTATAAAGACATGTTATGTAATATAGATACAATGTGTGAGTCATCAATGTAATGTGCAGATGGCTAACATGCTGCTGGTACTTACTTTTCATCATTCAAGAGCATTGTTGAGTGAATTACATACAATGGAGAATATAAGACTTTGCTCCTACTGCTGGTCTTAATCTTAACTTTTTATCTCCTGGGTCTGTGTCTGTGCGATGCTGATGAGTCTGCAATGATGAAAGTGCCAAAGCCTAAACTATATCTGTCAAGAATAACTTAAATGTAGCAGATTTCCTTCAAGGAATAAGGCTGGACAAGATGACCTTTTGAGGTACCTTCCAGACCTTCACCTCTATAAAATGCATTTGAACAGACATGGAGACCACAAGCAGAATGTATTAAAGTAAATCCATTACACAACCTGTCTGGGGATCACATGCCCCCTCTTTATTTCCTATACCAGTTCTGGGCTCATCTATACAAGATTCTATGCTGCCTGGGCACCTATCGCCTGAGGTCGAGCCATTTCTTACAGGTACACCTAGTACCAGCTGTTACATGGTTGAGCCAAGAGAGATTTGATTTTAACCATGATAGAGCTAAAAGCTCTTTCTTGAGTCTTAATGACCCAAATAGCCAGAGAAGATTTTAGATTTACAGAATCTTACTTATAGATGGGTTTATATGTCTTCTTCTTACAGCACTCCTTAAGCTTCATTAGCAAGTTTGGACTGACATGACTCCTCAGAATTATAAATTAAAATGTCAGTTAAATTTTGTATATGTGCCACAGGAGGGGACAAAGCATATGTTTATAGCTTAGGAAATAAAATGCGAAAGAAAATAAAGATTACAGCAAGCCTGTAAGAAACACAGAGAATTTGTAGCTGCAATATTGTTTGTCTTGTGAAGGATACCATGGCATGTATTTCTTAGTAATGTCAGCTGATGGAGCTGAGACCATAAAGTGTTCCTTGCCACTAGCGGAACATTTCTATTGCTAGTTATTGATCGTATTGCTAGTTATTGTGAAAAACATATATTATAAATTGCATTCTTTTTTTTTTCCTTATGTGAAAAAAAGTTGCTGTGTGGTGATGCAGAGGAAGCCACACAAATTCTCTGGAGAAGCAGAAGTGCACATTTCCTCTCCACAGCCTATGTTCAGTATGCCTACTAACAGGCAGGCAAGCAGGTTTATCAAATTTCTTGCTTTTTCAAGAGCCCTCGTTTGTTCATGATGGCCACCCAGTTTCCACTCATGGTGTATAAGTCTCAGGCTAGTTGAAACAGTGTGCTACTCAAGAAGAGTATCTTAGTACAGTAGATGATAGATGGGCATGTAAGGAGGTACATAGAATTGTAAATGCTTCTGAAATGCAAAATCACTAGGTACACTCAAGTGGTAATAAGGTAGGGAAAATAGTTGGGCATTTAAGCTATGATTAAGTGAACACACAGGAAAATAAAATCACAAATAGAAAATGCCAGGAGGTTGGCCAGACCAGATCTTCGCTGGTATGGGCTGTCACAGATCAAAATGTTTCAGACAGAAGAACTCTCTTTCTTGCTTTTGATGCTTCTGTAATTTAATTTGTAAACTTTGGTTCCATAATGCTTGGTTTCTACATTTATACTCCTGATCAGAATGAATGATTATTGTTTTTTTCAGAGCTGGAAGAGTAATAATAAAACAAGACCTCAGTGACAATAAAGGGATTCCAGGGCTTCCCCATTGTAAGGCGTTTCCCTTCCATCCAGCTTCACGTCTAGTGCTTTCTAAGCTATAGAAACATTAATAATTCATGTTCTTGTCTTGCTTTCATTTTCCTCCTTCCAGGTGCCATCACAATTAAGGTTCAAGCCTTAAACAAAATGCTGGACACTACTGCACGATGAGCACCTTGATGAGATCCTTGGCTTCTTTTCAGAAAGAAGGGTGGGTGGAGCGCATCTCCCCTCACAGTCAGGTGCAGTGTGGAGTTACTTCCTACCCGTTCCCTCCCACTCTTACTGGCTCACCCATCCCTGAGTAACGAGAAGTCCCCTCCTGGTCCAGGGGCTGGCAGGGGCAGAGGCAGGCAGTGGCATGGAATGCTCCATGCTGCCTTCCTCCTTACCGCTGCTGCTCAACACCAAATCGGCTGTTCCTCTCCCTGATCAAACAACTCTTGTACCTACAAGTGTGACTGCCACTCTTCAGGCCATTGGACTATCAAAAATTCCTTTAATACAGCTTATTGATTTTCTTCTTGCCTTGCCCCACATGCCCTCAGTGTTTTTTTGGTTTCATTTCTCACCATCCATCCACACACCCAGTTGCCCCATCTCTGCTCATTACTATCTCCTAGGCCCTCCCACAGGTACCAGTCATGTCCTCAGTACAGTTACACCTCTCCTCTCCTCTGCCCTGACACAGCTTTCACTGCTTTTTGGAGCCCTCTTTCATTCATCTCTCCTATTTCAGATGTCAAAAGCTGACTTCTTGGTAGAAACCTATTTGCTAAGAGTCAGTTCTTGCTACTCCTTCTTTTCCACTGATTTTTCTCTTAGAGGTTCATTGCTGTAGTCCCTGCTCTTCAGTAGTCTTCTGCCATTATAGAAGAGTAAAATGTGACATTAACGTATGTGTTTTGTTTGAATCAGAACATTTCAAACTCTGGTTTACGGTACTGACTACATGCTTATAGTACTAAATATCAAAATATACTTTTAGTCTGAATGGCTTGCAAAAAACCTTATTTTTCCTTAAAATGTAATAAAAGCTCAAGAGCAGATATTGCTGTTTATCATATGACAATTTAAGATATTTTTAGGAGCATTCCAAAACCTTTTTCCAAACCGTTATTTTTATGTACTGAGTTGCCCTGAAAAGGAAACTATTTTCATCCGTTTTCCAATTGCTTAATGCTTTGTACGAAATGCAGGCTTATCGGTTATAATCATTCTACAGTTCTTAAACACAGATAAAAATATTTTGAATGAAAATGCTTCTGAATTGTTATTTTAAAGTCTGATTACTTCTCCTGGATCTTATTACACAAACTTGAATATGCTTCTTTAATGATAAATATCTCATAAGTTTAAAATTAGCTTTTCACTTGGTTTGTAACTAAGCAGTAAAAAATGTTTTACAGTCAGTGAAAATAATTTGATTTTGTTTTAGTAGCCAAGTGCGATTTATTTTCAAGTTGCTTTGATGATTCACATGCCTTTGAAAAATAAAAGAAAGGCATAGATACAGAAAGTGAAGTTGTCTAGGAGCAGAGGATCCAGATCAATGAAAGGTCAAGAAGAAGGAGCAAAGTAAAAATAAAATATGCCTAAGATAATTAGACTTTACAGATTTCTCCCTCCTCTAGTATTGTATTTCATATACAGTATGTTAAGTTACTCAGAGAGGGGAGTGCTAAAGGATACACTGACTGCAGAACTGTGCCAGTAATTAGTGATCTTGGATCCTGGAGGCCTTATATTTGATGTCTTCCCTCTGTGCCAGGAATATTGTTCTGAAAACAAATGTTAGCCAAAATCTTCTTTTAGCTGGAATTTTGATAACATCTCTAATTTCTTCCAAGTATTCCACAGATAGGGAAAGCATTAGAAAATTGATTTTCCTACTTTTTAAATTGACACTTTCCTCCATGATTTGTAGATAAGAGAGGTCAAAATAAGCTGTTTCATGTCTTGGGAGCAAGCAGAACTGGATAAAATTTCAGGTATCACATTGGTTCCATGTACAGCAAAAATCACCTTTTACTCCTAAGCATTTCCAACCACTTGGGCTCTCCCTTTCCGCCTGCCTGCCAAACAGCACCACTGTATGCTTTTGACCTGGTGTTTTTCCGGGACAAGACAGTGGTTCTGCAGTCATCCAAAACAACTGATAATCTCTTCCAGCTACTCATCTAACTCTGATATTGCCTCAAATGTCCAATTTATACAGTACTTTAAAGTACATGCTTCTACTCAACAGATTTAAGGTCTCAGTGGGATAATCTCCCTACATCTACCTCCATCCTGCTCTGCTCCACAGTCACCCTGTGGTTCAGCTGGGTTTAGTGGCATCTTTCCCTTCAGTTGTGAGTTAACACTTGTTTAGCAGCTGCAGGTTCTACCACAGCCAAGGGTAAGAAAAATTCCAGATTCTTTGGTGAGTTTAACTCAAAACTTTTCATTTTGCTCACCCTCTGTCAAGACTAGAAGCAGAACTTGTAGGGAGAACTAACATATTTTAGGAGGATAATTTGTATAGCTTAAGAGAGAAGTGAAATTAGCACCTATGGAGTGCACTTTTAGCAGTGGGAGGCAAGAGAATATATGGTAGATAAAGCCATTAAGGGCTGTTGCATGCAAAACTGCTGATTAAAGATAATGGTTTAAAAAATTAAAGAGTACTGGAAGCTGGAAGGGTGTAAGAGAAGAAAGGATCATTTTAGATGAGTTGAGAAAGTGAGTGGACAAATTCAAGGTAACCAAAACCCCACCAGACTGACAGCTGTGGAATGCCAAGGTGTTTGTGGCTCAAAATAGGCATCACCTGCTGCTTAGAGGGTGTCCAGGAGAAGCCTCACTGCATCCTTGACAATAAGTGATGATTGTTAAGAGGCCAGGTACTGAGTTACTGGTGAGACCTGCAGTCTGACTTACTGCCATTGCTCTTTATGTGCCTACCTTATACACTGTTCATGTGGCCTTTCTCAGGCAGATATTGTCAAGAACGTGATGCTGGAATAAATGACTCTTTGCTATGATCCAAGTGCAGGACTGTTGCCTCAATCAATGTTTTATTTTCTTCCATTGAGACAGAGGCACTCAAACTATTCTGATAAAACACACAACAGGGCATTTTCTGTCTTCTCCAGATCTCTTTCCCACTGCCTGTGTAACAGTAAGCTCAACTGTCTGAGAACTCACAAGGCATTCTGAAGATAGATACATTTCTAGCCTTCATCTTAGAGAACATTGTAGGTATGTGCAGATGAACTTAGTGGCTGCAGTTCTGCTTTGTCTAACACTCAGTTGTCTCAAAACCTAGCACTCTGAGCATAGAGACGATTCATGCTTGTGGCATTTCCTGTATCATGAATCCTTATAGCTGGGTCTGCATAGCTTTTCACCTCCAGTAGTTTTTTACTTCTGTGTTCCTGGGCTTTCAGATTATTCCTCCCTGAAGTGGAAATGTATAGGAAGTCAGGTAGTGGTCAATGGGATTTTATCTTTCAAGTAGTAGAATAGTACAAAGAATTTAAAAATGAAAACTGTAAAAAACCTTTAACCTTTTTACAATTGCTGGGATTAATCATCTTATATTTTAGTACCATAATTGAATTGAGGATAATTAAACAAATATAGAAATGTGCAAGGGAGATCAGAATCTGTCCCTCCAGTTTTCCTCTCACAATGTCCTGTCATAGCAATGTAATCTCCTATCTTTAATGATCAATCACTTTGCATTTTAAGTTAATTTCTGTTTTTTCCAGGTTATATAAACAAAAAAGATGGAATTCATACAATTATGTTTGTATTGGTTATGATACCAAATAACAAAAAAGGATTCCTGATTCTAACTGCTTACAAAACACCCCTTACGTTGGAGACAAAAGAGAACTGCAATTTAAGTCATATCTGAGGGAAAAATGGCAAGGTTTTTACTCAGTCATGTATTTTTTTAAGTCCTCTTTCCATTAGGGCACCTGGATCTATAACTTCATGTGATAAAATAAGTGTTATTCATATATGAGTGAACATAGTGTACTGTTCCTTCTTGTGGGACTTACCACTGTTACTAGGGGACTCTTTTCTTTTACTGGAAGCAGTTAGGAAAATCTCAGCAGGCCTTTGTACAATTATCGTGGCCGCTGGTTTCCATCTAGTGCACTTCCAGCTTTGCTGTTCCTAGCCAGTGGGAATTTAGCAAACTACTTGGAAGGAGATCTAGTCACTGAGGCATCAAAATCTACCTTCTTCTCGCACACCAGAAGGTACAGATGCAGCCTGAAAGCTGCTCTGTGCCTTTTCACACAGCAATTTCATCAGGGAGAGTCTCACAGTTGGGACAGAGTATCCAAAAATAAACACCTTTCAGTGCTTTCATTATAGGGGCTTGTTGTCTTACCTCCTTTTGTCTTGGCTCTGGAAATCAGGTGAGGTATCTTGCCTGCTTGGCCATGTATAGGAGAGAGTGAAAATTTGAATGGATGTCCAATGTTCATTAACCTTTCCTGGCTGCCATGAGCAAAGGCAGGGAGTGAACTCTCAAAACATCTCTCTTACTAGGAGATCAAACCTGTAGATGTCTGTGACAGAAATATTTGAAAGCATGATTAAGTGAAGTTGCCTGAGCTGGGCACATTTTGAAAAATAAGCACTGTATTACTTCAATTTACTGTAAATAGTAATTTACTTTGGTTATTTCCTTTAATTACAGCGTTCCATCTTTGCACAAGGCTGTATTTAGGAACAAAGGGACAAGTGTCACTGTAAGGTGTATGCTATAATAGAGACATTTGTATTAGGCTTCAGGAGAAGCCTACAGAGTATCCAGCAATTCTGTGGCTCGTGTTCACTGACCCTTTTCTGATTTTGTCAATGAATTTTTTTTTATATATATGTCCTCATTTAGGCTCTTTCTTGTTCTGCTATGAAGTTCATTTGACACTGCAGCTATTACCATGCACTGTTCTTACTTTTTTCATAGACTATATTAGGATAAACCAGAACTAGGATAGTCTCTTCAGTACAGATTTTAAGGGAAACAATACAAACAATTTTTTTAACCTAACAAGTGTAATAAATGAGCCAATTGTTCCAAATTATTTTTACAAAGAAACAGGAAATCAAGTTATCTCACAAACCTATTTATACACAGTAGGTAACCCTGGGTTGTAGGCAGGACTAATAAACAAAGAATGACAACCTATTTCTTTTAATGACAAGCTGACATATTTATTTCTATTATTTTACAAAAGTATTCACCAGGCTCATCCGTCACACAGAAGCACTATTCTCCCTCCCTGCAGACAGAGCATGTAGGCTTACCACACTGAGGTTGAGTGAAAAAAAAAACCCCTAAATCCAACCTTTTTGGAATCAAAACATATTTGAGGGCATAGAGTTTACTGTACTGGAACATAAAATATACTATTTTTCTTGTCTGAATAAAGTTTTATATTGTTTATCTTCGTAAAGTCAAATTAAAGCTATAGAAAGTGATTTTTATATTAAAAATCTGTTTTATGATGCACTTAAGTTGCATTTCTAGTTCTCCAGGAAATGGAACAATATTTCCTATAAAACCTGACTAATCTTTCTACCTTAATAAGACATTTCACAACTTTCAGGGCATTAAATGTAAGTTCCTTTAGAAATGATAGAGTTTCTTATAGTATTAAAAACTGCAATAATGAGTTTCAGATACAAATTATATTAGCATAAAATGGACTTACTTTTCTGCACTTAAGTGTAACATTTTCCAGTAACAGCATTTTCTACAACAAAAGTGACAACTCAGTTTTGCTCAAAAAAATAATCACCTTAGTTTTAATAAATATACATTTTTGTCATTTGTGTAGCACTAACATGGATATATAAAATAATTTAGAGTGCCTTGAACTTGAATTTAGAGTAGCTATAGATCAAGATTTCCTTTCCAATCTCGGATATTGAGACACCATATATGCACATCTGACACTAGAGAAGAATGAATATCTGTTTTGCATGTCACTGAATTGAAAGCCTATTAATTGAGTCATTCAAATTAAATTGAGCTAAGCCATGGAAGTATTTAGACCAAAAAGAGTTTTCTTTTTATTGTTCATGTGTTCTCAGCACTTAAAATCCTCTAGAAAGGTAATGGTCATTTGCAAATTCAGATCTAGGACCTAAAAAAAGAAAAGGTAATGATAGCGTAATGGGACATGAGTGGTGGTTTTGTATGTTCACGTTTATGTGTTTTCTATCTGACATTTACAGCAGCTATTTGGTCTTAGGAAAGAAAAGAAATTTAGGGTCATTCAAAGAATTATGTTGTAATAGCTAGAGGATAAACTGAGGAATTCTAGCCTAATAAGGTTGTCATTAGTTTAATAAAAAAATTACATACTGAACCCCCCGAAATTATAGTGAAAAGAAACACGAAATATATTTTTAAATGTTCCAAATATTAGGTTTTAATTTCATTGTACAATATAACCCATGAGCCACTCAGTAAATAGATCTTTCAGTTTCATGTAAATGCAGCTTACTTTAAACAGGTAGCCAAGTGACTAAACATGCAAGAGTCCTGAGGATTTCATAACTTTAGCATTGCATGTAAATGCTGTTGAGAGCGGACAACAATTCTGCAAACACAAAAGCAAAGGTAACCTATCCATTTAAAAATTACGACAGGAGCAGCCACTCTATAAAATGCTTTGAAACAGCTTACTTATTTTGAACTATACTGGTTTTGAATGTGAGTTAATATAATGTCACAGCCTCTTGCGTGAATTCAGACTTTGTGGAATATACAGTTTTTTTTTCTTCTTTCCTCACATGCTTTTACTCAAAAAAAAAAAATTCACACTATTTTAGGTGTCTTCAATCCTGCCAAGTCCCTGCACTGTATTTTATGATAGCTGCATTTTATAGGAAATAAAACCAACCCAAAACGCCAACATAGATTTTACATTACCATGGGTATACTAGAAAAGTGCCATTATTGAGTTAGCTACCTATCCCTGTTCATTCATGAATGAATAATGTTAGAATTAACATGAGCTATAGTGCATTATTTATTATTTCTCTGGATTTGAGTCTTAGCAGAGGTGTTAAAGGACGGATGCCTTTAAATGTAATTCATTTCCCTTTTTAATGTATTTTGCTGGCTAAAAACGTCCCTTCACCTTTATTTTGCTATTGGTATTTTGTGAATACTTCTCAAAATTAGAGCAATATTAAAATGATTTCAAGTTATTAGATAAACAAATGAAACAATTAGTTCTATTAAAAGCACGAGATTGTTTAGTGTTAGTGAATAGATGCTGAAGTAAATATGAAACCTATGTATTTGGCTAGTGTCTGTAGCTGTATTACAAGAATGAAACCAAAATTATACTCCTATGCTCTTTTTTTGTGAGTTTTATTTCTGAAAGTTGAAGAACTAGCAAGAAAGTATCCAGACTGGAAGACCTGCACTATCAAGGTAATGGGAATTTCATTCACAGTAGCATAACCCTGTTCAAAGATTGTTTGTTCTTGTTTAAACAAGATTCTTATTTATGCTGGTAAAGACTCAAGATTAATATTTTATGATTCATAATACATGGTGTTGAAGGTTGGTGAACCAGGCAGTAAACCAGTCATTTCCTAAGCAGCATTTTCAGCACAAGTAAAACTCTGAATGTTGTTCAAAAGAGTCTTCTTACGTGGATCTGAACAGGAGCAGGTTCCATACAGAAATTCAGACTACTAGTTAGAAGTGGGAAAACACCCTGTAAAAATCTAACTGTAAAAATCTAGCAATTGTGTATCAAGAGCAAATTGAACAGAGAAAGATTCTTATAAGCCACTGTGAGAATGCTTTCTCACCTGTGGGTATATCTGATTAGCAGTCCTATGGTTATGGGGGTTTTGGCAAGTCTTGCAAATTCCTGCCATAATTTCTGTCTACTCAAAACAAGCTGTTGGCTAGTGCTGCTGGCAGGCTTAGCACTTTGCTGTGGGGCTTCTGCAAAAAAAAAATGTTTCGGTCCTTAATCATTTAGGAGAACAATTACTTCCCCAAGGCTTCTGTCTGCAATTTGAATTGATGTGTCTCCTCTGTAGAGAAGCCAGGTGACATGTCCCACAAACACCTGAACCTGAATTCGCAAAAATTTATTTTCAAGGGTTTTCAAGGGTTCTCTATGCAATTCTCTGCAGCTCTCCAAATTGTAACTTTTCAAAGGACAGCCTGGAATTGGGGTCATAAGCCCCAAAAGAAAACGCAAAGCAACAAGACTTGCAGGTACACAACTTGCAGTGGGCAAGATGGCAGAGCTAAAAGGAACTTCCCCCTCTGAAGATTTATGAGATATTTGATTATAGGACAGAACAACATTAGGTACCACCATGTCACCCCAGCTGAAGTAACAGGTACTTCAGCTCACATTTTGTTTTGTATTATTGTTAGCAAACGCTCTGAACTTAAACAGAAATTGTGAAATGCAGCCTTTCTGCAATCCCACACATGTCCGTGCAAAGATAGATACCTGGTTAACCAGGCTGGTTGGTCAGACTAACTGGGCTTGGCAGATGGCTTTTCCTGTTAGCACACTGCACTATAGCCAAGTCACTTTAGTGGCTTCTGCACTGCCCAGAGCATTCACTTGTGAAGCTTAGCTGGTCATTTTTCATCTGTGTTGTAGGATCTGAATACCTTCTCCCTCCCCCTCAGCCTCATCATGTCACTATTAGAAGGCAATGCATAAATTAAAGATTATTAAATGCACTGACAAAACCAAAAGCAAGACTAATCTGAGTCTTACTTCTGTAGAAGAATGAAAAGCACATTTCATAGTAATTAAGTGCCTGCTAACTTAAAAATGTAAGCTGAACAGGAAGGATTAGGATGGAAAAGAATATCAACAGCCACAACTTAGGTCTGGGCAATTTCATTACCTTTTTTATAACGGACAAAATCTTAAACCCACAATAGCTTTATTTAAATCCTGTTTATTCTAGTTGTAATTATGACTGTAAGCAGGGACTAGACAATTAAATGTGTATTTTCAGGAAGCTTGGTCTGTGTGGTTTGAGTATGATTGTGTTGCATCTTGTTTCCCTAAGGCTTCATATACCTCTCACCTAAAACTGGGAGGTAAAGTATGAAACTACAATGAATAAATAAAGAAATTTCAACTACTTAATTAATTAAAATCCCTGGAAAATTAGTATTAAAATTGCATTCTTGCAGTAGCAAGAATATTATTTACAGGTTCTTTCTATTCCATATTAAAATCATAAACTGCTCGAATAGCAAAGAAATTTTGGAAAATATACTTTCCATAGAGCATCTTAGTTGTGTCGTGTGAAAATTATTCCATACAACTGGAAAAAACTTATATGTATTTTTTTACTGTCTATGTGATAATTTGAGTATATGCGTATGATTTATTTCTCTGAAATTTTGGAAGTGCAGAATATTTAGAAATGATCAAAATTCTCATCCAAACCACTCCCAGTAATCAAAACCATGTCCTTAATTAAAAAAAAAAGACTTTGTATTCAATACCCACTAAAAAACCCAAACAAATAACCAATCAAATTACCCAGGGACTAAGCAGCCGAGGGCTGAAGTCAGCATCCTAAAGTATATCTGTGTGCCCTGCATCTTGTCATGATTGATGTGTTGCACTCATGTGGCATTTGACAAACATTGTTTTGCAGATTCTTAGCCTGATGACAAATTAACAAATGGAATAAATGGATTACAAGCATTTACATAGTCATTTATGCCTTTTTTTCTGTCTGGCCTGGACTACTGTAAAGTGTTCTGAGGCTAGTTACCAAGAGATATACAAGCTTTACAAGGTGCAGCATTCAGTAGGGTGATTAATGCAGAAAGATTAATGAACACAATTTTGAATCAGTAGCTTTTGTCTTACATTATTTGCTCATTTTGTAATTAATAGGCACTGAAATCATGACCCTTATTTCATAAATCTTCAAAGGGTTGGCACTGGGCTACCACAGATGGCATTCTTGAAGCATCTTTGAAACAACCTCTAATAAACAGGGACTGAGGGGACAATCATCCAGGAGCAAATATCTGAGGGTAAATTGGCTTGGATGATGGTCTCCTCTATCGTGGCAGCAGGGCTTCTGGCTCTTCCATACCCTGCTGATCTGGCACTGTAAATCTCAGTGGGCTATTGTTGAAGTGGCCCCAGGTTAGAAATGACTCAGTGGAGTGCCTCCCCAGATTTTTATGGTGAGGAAGTGACAGGAGTAATTTTTCACGTGCGTCATTCCTTAAGAATGATGACTGCAAAGATGTGATGCTGCATTTGTAGACAGTGACCAGAAGTGTTCCTTTCTGGAGAGGTCTAATGGGATCTTTATATTTCTGCTGGGTTGCAGAGGCTTCTGTAGCATGAAGATGCCCTTCACTTGATGCAGATGCTATTAGTGTGCAGTGCTAAGTTGCACCACACTGTATTCCTACTCTCTTTCTCACTGTGTAATAAACTTGTTAAAACCAGTTTTGTTCACTTTCCACCACAGCTGGCAAAGATCATGATCCTAAACATGTTCCACAGATGCTTCCCTTTGTCCTGTTTTGGATACATAAACAAAAAGCCAATTTGTACCAAAAGTGTTTTGGATGCATTCTCATTCTTTATTTTTAATTTTAAATTTGATTATTTAGATGATGCATGGTAATTTTCGATGTGTAGTTAAGTCTGTTGTGTTCTGTAAGATATAGGAAAAGTTTGATCTTACACATTCAGCCTAGCAAGTTAACACCTGTCAGCTGAGCAGTGCTAACTGCCCAATTTTGTGTGCTTTGCCTGTGGCAGCTGTTTAATGGTTCAATTTTGCTGGCCCTCAGAGAAAGCACCTGCAGAGATTTGGTGTACCACAGACTGTCTCACCCCTTACAGGCATGCAAAGCTGTGAGTTTCTCAGTTTGACCGCTGCCGTTTGCTGTGTACTTGTGCTGCCTTGGGTCACAACGTATGTATTTGTGGGGGCATACTGAATGCCAGCTTGAGAGGCTCTCCCCAGGTATGAAGCACTGAACACCTGCAGGATGATCTCCTTCTGGTACTGCTCACACTTTGGGAGAACATAATTGCCTCCACTTATTTCTATGACTAGAGGACACATTTTCTGAGGTTGGATAAGCTGCACATTTCTGGCTGCTGCGGTGTTGAGGTGGAGACCAAAGGCTGATGCATTGTGGGGCAATTGATGTGAGTTTTAGGGGAATGAAGTCTGGCACTGCAGATTTGCAATCCATTCTAGGAATGCTAAGAAGCATTATTTCTGAAGATGTTTTGCTACAGAAATGCACCACACCCAGCCTGGGGTGCTAAGAGGGAAAAAAAAGGGAGAATGAAGTAAGAGATGAGGGAGTGACGGCAATTAGAGAGTTGCAAAAGACACTTGTGCCTTAGGGGGCACGGGTCACACGAACATATTCGAGGAAGGGAATGAAGGAGAGTTAATGGAGGTTTGTTAAGCTGTATGTAAGAGCTGTCATTCTTAGTTTAAACTAGCAGCTACGAATTTAATATGTTGAACGAAACTCAATGACTAATCTACTCCAAAGCACTTGTACGCATTAAAATTCAACAAGAAAAAGAAATGCAGAGTAAAAAGAAGGATAAAACAATACTAAGAATAACAAAGTTGTGCTTCTCAGTCAACAGGTGAAATACATGCCTGAAAGCAAACTCTGGTAGTCACAAAGTAGAAAATACAAAAGTAAATCTATATGATTTCTTTCGTCACATTTCAAGAAAATATTTGGTAGGAAATACAATATAGAGATTGACGAATAGAGCTGATGACAGAAGGAATTAAAATTTTGTTCAAATTATAACAGAGGAATAAATCTGGTATTTAAAGGTGTCGGAGATTTCATAATTGGATCATCACAACAGTAAATATATATTTTAGAATTGACTCATTGTAAGACAAGGCTCCTTCAGAAAGTAGAACTTATCAGTTTCCTAATATAAAGTGAAACACTTTTAAACTGATGTATGATCTACGTAAGACATGTTCTTTACGAAGTTCTGTTTTATAGTGACATATGCAGGAATTATATTTTCAGATAGAGCATTATTTGGAAAGGAAGTGGCAAACAAATTTACGGAATTAAATCCATTTTTGAAATGTGAAACAATAAAATATCTAATTTGAAGAGTTAAGTTGCATTCAGAAGAATGCAATCATCCCTCTCCTTCAACAGAGGACATAATTTCTTGCAAAATTGCTTTCTACATGTCAGATTTCATCTGGAAAATCATATATTCTGTAGGAGTTAAAGATTTTGTGTGGGGAAAAAAGCACTTGAGGCAGAGTTCTAGCTCATACTTATAGGGATGAGCAAAGTGAATAGACTATCTTCACTTTTCTTGTGAGGTGCAGGTTGACATAGCTAACACTCCCTGTGCAATGCACAGTTTTGGATACTTGTCGGGATCATCCAGCTGTCATGTGTTGAAATGCTGGCCTTTTGCAGGTGGAGCTCTGAGCTTCTTGAGAGAGCATTAAGGAGGAATCTGGTCGTATTTCCAGATCTGGGTGGAACCTATCCTGAGAGGTGATAGCATTTAGTTTGAGTGCAGAGCTACGCTAAGGCTGTCATGTAGCTGTCAATGCCCAAGCTGGGCTTCTTCAAGCATAATGCCTATTCAACACTACATCCTCAATGACTCTTTGGGTTCAGTACAGGTACTTCAGATAATTGACTCAATTAAGAATGTGTGGAGAAAGCAGAGAAACATTATGTTCAGTCAGAAATGTAAGGAAAAGAGTAAAGGCTGTGAGATCTTCAAGAGCTCACAGGATAGTCTTGTATGCAGAATGTGCTGTACATAGGAGAGGAGGGCCATTTGGATGGCTCCTGAGTCTCTTTTAGCATTTGAAATGTTGCTTTGACCATACTGGAGTAATTAATGGGACTTGGCTTTTCTGTGTGCACATAAATACAGATTAATGCATGGTAAAGCTCACCACTGTCCAAATGTACCTGTAGGGGCTCAGCTGAAGCCTTTGAAGTCAGTATCAGTCTGAAGTGAGTGAGGAGTGGATCATGCCCTTAAACAAATATTTCTGGAAAGCCCACTGTGCATATGGAGAAATATTTTCTTGCTAAGCTGACAATTTAAAATTAAATAATTTTTTGGTTTCAGGGCTTGAAGAAAGTGGGACAGCTTTCTTTTTGCATATTATTTTTATTGATGTAAAAAATATGTTAAGCTTTTTATTTTAAAAAGACTATGTATTTTTTTTTCAGACTCTTCTAAAGAACTAACCCCAAAAATAAAAAGTACCCCAAACCCATTGATGGAAGAGAGTGCATCGTTATTGGCCTGAAATGTTTTTGAAAGTTTTATGTTTGGAAAGTAGGGAATAAATGGAAAACTCTTTTGCAACTACAAGAGCTGTTTTGCACTGTATGTCAGTCAGTGGGTGTTTGTGTATGTCAGAGCTCGTCAGGTAGTTATTGGAATTATATTTTCCATTCATCCTTATGAATCACTCAGAAATGGATCCAGATTTCTGCTATTACTTTTTTATCTGTAAAAAATTGAATAATCTGGGTGATTAACTTTCAGACTACAGAATGCCCATAAACTGATTGCTGCTGGGTGCTCATATAAGGTGACTGATGAATAATCTTACAGTGTAAGATTTCAACTTCCCTTTCAAAGAACTAAAACTTTTAAGAAGTTTGAAAAATGAATATTCAATTAAGTCAGAATTTAAGAACAGTGAAAGAACGTAATTTTGACTTCCTGTTGTAAGTCTTGGTCTAATGGGAAGCAAGTGTTGCATATCTTCTGTAACATTAGTAAACTTTTGCTAATTTGAATTTTGCTGCTGAATCAAATGAATCACTTCTAGGAACTACTCGTCATCAGTTTTTCAGGGATTGATGTCAGTTTAGCACATCATGTTCAGAAATTACGTTTTTGTACAATTTAATTAATAACGTATTATCTTGGGTGTGGATTCAAAACATCTGGGGGAAAAAGAGCTGTATGCATTTGTGCTTCTTGTTACTATTCTGTTATAACCAATTGTTGTTAGTCCAACAGTACTGTAAAAGAAATGGCACTATTAAAACATTTGGCAAATAGATACCAAAGGACCTTTGGAGGAGGTTAGTCCTTGCATGCCCAGCCTTTATGTATTGTTAACACCTGGGTGATGCCTGAGGCATGCCAGCCAATAATTATATGCCTTCATATTTCTTTCCTGACAGTCTGTCATCATTAGTTCTAACTGTGAGTTAAAGAGAGATTCTTCATGCCTACCTTTTTTTACCGTATCAAATTCTGCAATATCTTCTGCAAAATCACACTTAGTTCACCAGCAGCTTATATAATGGGGTTCATTACAACCCTTTTGCAATACAAAAGAAAAATAACGCTGTGTTGGATCTTCTGAACTATTTAAGTGGCATCTGCCAAACAGATTATTTGAGTAAACACATTGCAGAAAGTATTTTTAACTGAGTTCCTAATGACCATATTTTGATCTTATTTTAAATGGAGACCATCATGGTTTGCCATTGTCAAAGAAAGACAATGGTATAGGCTTTGCATGTAATTCATGCATGGTCAGTCCAGCAGTGAGCTTTCTGTGAGAGGCAAGGAGTCACAGAACACCTATGTGTCAGTAACCCATGAAAGTCGGAACAGGGGAGTTCATCTCTTTGCATGAAACTGTAGGGCTGAAGGACAGAAGGAATCAGCATGTCATCCGGTCTGATCTTTTGTATAATACGAGCAACTACCTCTTTAATGAGGTTAATAATTTGCTATTAATTGGTATATATGTTGCATCTGACTTACGTAGCTCTTACAGAAAAGCTTTCAATCTTTAAGTGAAGGTATTAAGATGTGTGGAAATTACATGTCCATTTGTCAGATATTAATCATTCTTGGAGTTAACAACTAGAACATTCTCCCATCTAAATTTCTTTGTGCTTAGCCTGCATCTGCTGGGTGTTTTTTTGGTTTGTAGATATTACATATGTTGTAAGCAAACCATCTTTCACTATTGTTGTTCTAAAAGCTGAACAGATTCCTTATTCTCTCTATGCAAAGCATTTTCTTCAAGCTCTCAAATAAATGGGGTGGCACTTTCTGTGCACCTTCAATGTCCTTCTCGAAAAAAGAACACCAAAGCTAGAGGAATTGTTCCAATATTAGCCTCAGCAGTGCTATAGGGGGTAGCTAAAGTTACCTTGGCTGTTGCTCTTTCTGATTCTGAGGATCATAGACACCTCTTTTGCTGGGTCACCATAATGGAAGCTTACCTTCATGTATCTGTATACTTAGATGCCCATAATTATTACTTTTTAGATGCAATTCCTTAGCCTGCGACTATGGTCAACATTCTTTTTTTCCTAGTTGTACGATTTTCCTAGAATCATAGAATCATAGAGTAGTTTTGGTTGGAAAGGACCTTTAAAAGTTGTCTAGTCGAACCTCCCTGCAATAAGGGAATATCTTCAAATTCGGTCAGGTTTCTCAGAGCACTGTCCAACCTGACGTTGAGTATTTCCAGGGATGGGGCATTTACAAGCTCTCTGGACAGCCTGTTCCAGTGTTTCATCACCCTCATCATAAAAACATCTTCCTTACATCTTGCCTAAATTTACCTTCTTTTAGTTTAAAACCATCACCCTTTGTCCTATCGCAACAGGCCCTGCTAAAATGTCTGCCTTTGTAGGCCCCCTTTAAGTGCTGAAAGGCTGCAATAAGGCGTTCCTGGAGCCTTCTCTTCTCCATCCTGAACAGTCCCAGATCCCACTGCCTCTCTTCGTAGAAGCATTTCAACCTTCTGATAATTTTTGTGGCCCTTCTCTGGACCTACTTCAACAGGTTCATGTTTTTCCTGTGCAGAGGACTCCAGAGCTGGACACAGTAGTGCAGGTGCGGTCTTACCAGAGTGGAGTAGAAGGGCAGAATCTACTCACTTCATCTGCTGACCACACTTCTTTTGAGGCAGCCCAGGATAGAGTTGGCCTCCTGGTCTGTGAGCATATGTAGCTATCTCATATCCAGCTTTTCATGCATCAGTACCCTCAGTTCCTTCTCTGCAGGGCTGCTCTCAACCCCTTCATCCCACAGACTGTATTGATAGCAGATGGCTGCATAATTGTTTAGAATTTGGGTATCTGGGCTGCCCTCCTCTTACTTTCCTTTGCTATTCAGCTAGGATCAGAGACAGCTACTGATTTGATTAAAATGTTGACTAGCATTGGGCTAAATATGGACCCCACTAGAAACATCTTCTGCTGTAGGTGATTCCCAGCTTCTTGAAATCTGTCTGTGAGCCATTATTCTCAAAGAATCGAATAATTTTTTTTTACAAGATGTACTTTCCAATAGTCTCCGATGACTGGTGGTAGTATTAATATTCTTATCCTTTAATTCTTTGTGATGTAAATCCTACATGATCTTTTTCTTTAATCTATCCTGGTTTAATATCAGAATTGCTGGTCTTCAGTTACTCAGGTTGTCTTCTTGACCTTCTATTGAGAGCTTTCACAAAATTAATGCTCTCTCGGCATTTGAAGTCTTTCTGCTATTGCAAGCTGTGCTGGAGATGAATATCAGCCAGCAAGGCATTTCAGCTAATTCTTATGGAATTCTTGGCTGAAAATTTTCTGAATGTTCTGTTTTTTAGATATTTATCTCCTGTGGACGTTGTTCAACATCCTTCTTAATTACTTGCAGACTGCAAAGTACTGTAATGCCCTGCAGACTCATGCATCATCCTTTTTATTGTCTCAGCAGCTGCATTTCTTGGTGACAAGGCTTTAGCTCTGGTCCAGGTATAAGAGCTGGCAATTGCAGTGAACACTACTCATTTCATTGTGATTAATAAATTCTATGGGAACTGTCCATCCCCTGACTTGCAGGTGTAATTGTCACTGAGTTCAGCAGAATTGTGGCAAATCCATCAAATGAGTAACATTGTCTGGTTAATAAACTGGCTAAATGAAAGTGGAGATCTCTCTCTCTACAAACCTTACCTCGCTCTGATGCAGCTGTAGCTGCAGCTGTAGTCTGAACACAATAGCAAAATCATAAACATGTAGTTTGTGAATGACTCTATGTTTGGACATCAGTTGTTGTGCATATTATACTTAAGCCACTATTATCAGTGTCTTTCAGAATGCTAATCATGCACTCCTTGGTCTTAATGCTAATCCAGCACAGTTAAATGCAGTTCCTAAAATTGGAGCTCTACATGATTTCAGTGGAAAAAGAACAGATAGCCTCAGTATTTATTGCTGAAAAGAGTCTATAGAATGTTTAGGAGTGAAAAAAATAGTACAAATCTATATAAAAGTATTTCCTAGTAGTATTTGTAATGTTTTCTGTAATTTCTTTGTAAGATTTGAAGTGTGTATGTTTTAATATGCCAGGTTATTTAGAAACAAATATGTTTTACTATTATAAATGTATTTTCTTGAAATATAGTGATAGCAGTTAAACTGGTGTTTGTTGAACAAATGAAATGACTGAAATGATAAGAGCTAACATTAATTTAGTTACTATTTTGAATACATCGTAAGTTCAAGGCATTAAAAAGTGTATCTTTGGTAGAAAGATTCAAGGCATTAAAAAGAGTATCTTTGGTAGAAAGACACTTTCCGAGAATAGAAAAAGATATGAGAATAACTCATGCAATTAAATAAAAACCATAGAAAAACACAATATAGATAAAGGCACATTTCGAAGAAAGGATATGTTTTCTGATTCTGATTAATACAGCACTGACTCATTCAGGTTATGAGAAATATTGTATCAAAGTATTCTGTAATAGCAGAGAAACACACACCTACTGGTAACCACAAATGTACACAAATAAAAAAACCTATGTAAATCCACATGCGTAGAGTAACAAACAATAGCTGCCATAAACACTTAATTCAGTGCAGTGCCTGGAAAATATTTTGCCCAAGACCTGCAGAAATTGGCTGGGCAACTTTATACTGATCATCCCTTGTTCTGACATGTTTTATGAAAAAAACACAGGAAATTGTATGTATGTATCTTCTTCATGCCAACAGTCAGAAAGGACAAAAGACTCAACTTGCAGCTTGAAAAACCTCAGAAATGCAGAATCACGTGACATTCCATCACCCATTACACACAGTTTCTGTGCTGAGCAGCCTATATTAGAAACAGCATGTACTAGCAAATATTGGCATGTTATTTTTTTCTTGGTAGATTTCAGAAATCTTTCTGTAGTTACTTTATGCTGAAGGGCAATAAATAAGACTAAAGTGGCTATTACTATGGTAGCTCCTATACTAAAAGTAATTTAGATACGGTTGAGATTTACCCCAAAATAAAATCATCCACTATCAGTACCAGCACATAATATCTAGACATTTAAACAAAAGAGGTGTTTACAAACAGATAAACAGAAAATGAATTTTTTAAGGGCACTGTTGTATGACAAAAACCTCCCTCTGTGATTTATAGAAGAGTACAATATATAAGGAAAGAGAAAATAAAAAAAAAATAAAATTCACAACCAGCAAGAATATGAATAACAGTGAACACAAATAAGAAAATTAAAAACTACAAACTCTTCATATAAGTGCAGTATCTAATCCCAGTTGCTTCAAGGAAAACAGAGAGGCTGAAAGGGTTATACCAGGGTCTGGAAAAGAGTAACAGCAGCTTCAAAAAATATGAAAACAGATAATATTTGCTAATGGGAACATGAAGCAGTGACACGTGGATTTTCACTTCTCAGACAGAGCGGTTTCAGAACCAAACCACTGCCTACTTCCTTTCCCTTCACAGACTTTCTTATCCTGAAGATAGTACAGTGACTTCACTGAGACGATGCAGAATGAAAGCTGTGGATGTACTACAGCATGCACAAAAAACTACCAATATGGCCTTCATGCTGGTTGTCCAGCATATAAACAAGGTAGAATGCTCCCCAGGTGCACAGTGGTAGGATGAGGAGACATTGGAGAGATTTCTGAAGCTATGGCAGCCGCAAGGACAATGCGTCTAGCCCCACATTTCCCTAGGAAAGAGTCACTGAGACCAGGGCTCAGACAGATTATCCAGGTGATGCTACACTGAAACTTGTACATATGGAGTCGAAGGAGAGAACAGTAGTTGCTAGCAATCATCCTGGCTTGGTGGAATAAAATTTTCCCACAAATATTTCAGTTTCGTTTTTTTGAGGAGATAACAAATCTAACTGATAAAAGCGACTGCATTGATGTACCTGTAGTTGGCTATTTGCAAGGTGGCTTCAGACTTAAAAGTTGCACGATGTTTTCTGTAAGAATCTGTTACTATGTGCAGTCAAAATGATAGAGCACATATTCCACAGATTGCAAGTTTTCTTGTTGATATATAAGTGTGGAAGCATGAAGGACTATCAGTTGCAGGTTGATTATGAAGCGCTGTGTGGCCCATGAAATTCAATCAAATTTCTGGAAGAAAATATACTAAGAAAAGTATATAAAATATATATATAAATTTACAGAAGATACTGAGATGTGTGGCTTGATAAATCAGGGTAAATTACTCAGTTTGAGCTGGACAATTTGGTTAACTTTGGAGCAACATAATAATTTGATATATTTTAATATAAGCAGAAACAAATTAGAACCCAAAATATGACTATGTTTGCCCATGGCTGCTTCCTCCCCATGAACAAAGATTTCTCATATGCCTGTAACTAGCCACTCACAGAGAGGGACTAGGAAGGGGATAGGATCCTTTACCTTTCTCCAATCTAGCCAGTTTAGTCAGCGTTTTTAGGTCTGAAGAAAGTAACATTATGTAATTAGGGGTCCGATGCAAATAATGTCAGATAAATTTGTATGGCTGGTTTTATGCAGGTGGGCGGACTAGAAAAATGTAAGTGCTGTGACAATTGAAATAGTACTGAGCAATAGCCATCCTTTTTGCTCTAACATGCATAAAAGTATCAAAAATATACCCTCTGATAAATGAAACAGCGTTATACTTGAGTATATCATTCATTTCAGCTTTTTCCACCACAAGCTGTGATACAGCACAAGCCATACAAATTGCCATAGACATGTCAGGAATGTCGCCATCCAATTTTTTTTTTAACTGATAAGTGTGCAAGATGTAAAATAATACCTACATTTAATTCAGATAAACCAGTTGCTGAGAATACACAGAATTACAGGAGCCCAACCTTGCAATGTCCAGAGTGTGGGAAAACTCTTTTTTCTCAACAGGTGTGTCTAGGGGCACTTAATATCTCCCTGACTCTAAAGACAGGTTTTGTCAGGATCAAAATTATTTAAATATAACAAGATGATTCTTTGTACAGAGAGATCAATGATTGTCAGATGACGCATACTAAGTGAGAAGTTTTGATAAAGAAAAATAATCTCTGAATTCTCCTCTCCTGCCCATTGACCAGGGCAAGGTCTCCCCGTCATTCTCCTTTCAGACCAGAAACAGTAAATGGACATCCATTTCTCAAACCATTTTCTTAGGAAAGTTTTCTTTCCATCTTGTCAGGGGGAGGTCTTCTCCCTTCCACACACAGGTTCCCTCCTGTGCCAAATCTTTCCTCCTGCTACAGACTCTCGTTCCTGCTCATGCCCTAGAAGCATTTTGTGCCAGGCATGTCCAGGAAGGATGCAGCTCTCCTCCCTACAAGGGGTCCCCAGAGTACAGCAAATAGGAAAAATTGCTTTCCTTCCTCCTGCTCTGGCCTCCTGCCTTCTTTAACAAAACATAATAAATGATACTCAGAATAAACAGAAAACAAACAGTTAACTACTTGCACAATTGATCTCAATCAGGTTGAGAATCCTTTATAAAATGGTCCTTGGAATAATCCAACATTTAGCACTATTTGTTGTAACAAGAAAGAGACCCTATTCCTATACTACATATATTGCATATTACAAATATTGCACATACAACAATTAATAAAATTTAGTTCCACTTGGCAGGACCTGCAGTATCTTGTCTGTTCCAGAAGAAAATATATTCCAAGAGACCACAGCTGTAAGTATTTCAGACATTAAAACAAGAAGGAAGCAAGATGAAAAGTGAAATTGCTGACCACAACCAACCAAATTAAAATATAAGAAAACAAATGAGGTAAAAGAGCACGAAAACAAACAAACAAACAAACCAAAAGATGCTGCAGAGTATAGATCTAGGAAAATATTCCAGCCACTATTTCAGCCAAAACATTTGGGTTTTTTTAATGGGAATTATTTTCCACATTGCATATAGCATCTATGCATTTGCATCTTATTGTTATTTTAACAGTTGCGATGAATAGCAGAAACACAATATATAGGGTATTTGCAGAAAATAGCACTCTAATTCATAATTGCCATTCTTATCCATCAAAGAAATATGGAGAAAATTACATGAGAAATGTAAATCTATAAAAACTCTTTAAAGCATTTATAGGAATAGACTCCAAACTCAGTCACTTCTTTGATGCTATGGGTAGGTCCTAAGGATACTAGGACCTGTAGTGATGAACTAGCGAAAAGAGAATCAAGGGTAGTTAAAAAGGAACTCCAGGAGCTGGGACGGTCAATAGATAGGGCAGGAGCACAGGTGGTGTTCTGTTCAGTTCCCCCGGTGGCAGGGATGGATACAGACAGGAATAAGAGAATATATGCAGTTAATAAATGGCTTAGGGGCTGGTGCCGGCAGAGGAATTTTGGGTTCTTTGATTATGGGGAAACCTTTACAGCACCTGGCCTGCTTGACCAAGATGGGTCTCGTCTAACTCCAAAGGGTAAGAGGATTCTAGCTCAGGAGCTGGCAGGGCTTGTTGAGAGGGCTTTAAACTAGGCATGACGGGGGAGGGGGGAGTTACTAGGCTCACCAAAGATGTCCTCGTGGAGGATGAGCCATCTCAAAGGGGGTGGTCAGTAACCCAACTGAAGTGCATGTACACAAACGCACGCAGTATGGGAAACAAACAGGAGGAGCTAGAAGTCCTGGTCCAGCGGGAGAGATACGATATAGTTGCCATCACGGAAACGTGGTGGAACGACTGTCATAACTGGAGTGCTGCCATGGAAGGCTACAGGCTCTTCAGGAGAGACAGGTGTGAGAAGAGGGGTGGAGGGGTGGCCCTCTACACTAGGGAAACCCTGGATACTGTTGAAGTTGAGATCGGTGATGACCAGGTTGAGTGCCTATGGGTAAGAGTCAGAGGGGCAGTCAAGTCTGACCTCCTGGTTGGAGTGTGTTACAGACCGCCCGACCAGGAGGAGGATTTGGATCTTCTATTGTTTAAACAGCTGGAGGCTGCCTCTAGATTGGCTGCCCTTGTTCTTTTAGGAGACTTTAACCTTCCAGATATCTGCTGGAAACTTAACACTGCTGAGAGGAGGCAGTCCAGGAGGTTCTTAGAGTGTATTGAGGACTGCTTTTTGTCACAGCTGGTGAGTGAGCCCACCAGGGGTGAGGCTCTGCTTGACCTGCTGTTTACAAACAAAGAAGGGCTGGTGAGTGATGTTGTTGTCGGAGGCTGTCTGGGGTGTAGTGATCATGAGATAATTGAGTTCTCTCTGAACAATGTAATAAGAAAAGCCAGGAACAGAACATCGATGCTGGACTTTCGGCGGGCAGATTTTGGATTATTTAAGGAACTGGTCAGGAAAGTAACCTGGGAAATAGCTCTTAGTGGCAGGGGGGTCCAGGAAGGTTGGATACACTTCAAGAATGAAGTTTTGCAGGCGCAGGAGCGGGCTGTCCCTGTGTGTTGTAAGAAGAGTCGTAGGGGCAGACGGCCGGCCTGGATGAGTAGGGAACTTCTGAAGGAACTAAGTAAGAAAAAGAGGATGTATCATCGTTGGAAAGAAGGGGATGTAAGCCACGTCATGTTCAAGGATGTTGTTAAGTCGTGTAGGAGGAAAATCAGGGAAGCAAAAGCCCAGCTGGAGCTCAAATTGGCCACTTCTGTTAAGGACAATAAGAGTTTTTATAAATATATCAATGGCAGAAAGAAGGGCGACAGCGACCTCCACTCCTTGTTGGATGTGGAGGGAAATATAGTAACCAGAGATGCAGAGAAGCCTGAGGTACTTAATGCCTTCTTTGCCTCAGTTTTTAACAGCAAGGATGTCAGCTCGCTTGACAGTTGGCCCTCTGAAGTGGTTGATGGGGGCAGGGTGAAATATGGCCCTCCTGCAATCCATGAGGAGGACGTTAGAGACCTGTTGAGCCGCTTGGACCCTCATAAGTCTATGGGGCCAGATGGGATCCATCCTAGGGTGCTGAGAGAGCTGGCGGATGAGCTTGCTAAGCCGCTCTCCATCATCTTTCAGCCGTCCTGGCTCACTGGAGAGGTCCCGGAAGACTGGAAGTTGGCCAATGTGACGCCCATCTATAAGCAGGGCCGTAAGGATGATCCAGGTAATTACAGACCTGTCAGCCTGACCTCGGTCCCAGGTAAAATCATGGAGAAGATAATCCTGGATGAAATCATGCACCACCTGCAGAACGGTCAAGAAATCAGGCCCAGCCAGGATGGGTTTAGGAGGGGTAGGCCCTGCCTGACCAACCTGATCTCCTTTTATGACCATGTGACTCGCCTGGTGGATGAAAGGAAGGCTGTGGATGTGGTATACCTGGACTTCAGCAAGGCCTTTGACACTGTCTCCCACAGTAGACTCCTAGGGAAGTTGGCAGCCTGTGGCTTAGATGGGAGCACTCTGTGCTGGGTTAGGAATTGGCTGGATGGCCGAGTCCAAATAGTGATGGTGAATGATGTTTCATCCAGTTGGCGGCCGGTCACCAGTGGTGTCCCCCAGGGATCGGTGTTGGGTCCCGTCCTGTTTAATATCTTTATTGATGATCTGGATGAGGGGATTGAGTCCATCATCAGCAAGTTTGCAGATGATACCAAGCTGGGAGGAAGAGTTGATATGTTAGAGGGTAGGATGGCCCTACTGAGTGACCTGGACAGATTGGAGAGCTGGGCTGATTCTAATGGGATGATGTTTAATAAGTCCAAATGTCAGGTACTTCATTTTGGACACAACAATCCCATGCAGAGCTACAGACTGAGGACAGAGTGGCTGGAGAGTCGTCAGGCAGAAAAGGACCTGGGAGTGCTGGTGGACAGGAAGCTCAACATGAGCCAGCAGTGTGCCCAGGTGGCCAAGAAGGCCAATGGCATTCTGGCCTGCATCAGGAATAGTGTAGAAAGCAGGACCAGAGAAGTTATCGTCCCCCTGTACTCGGCACTGGTCAGGCCTCACCTTGAATACTGTGTACAGTTCTGGGCCCCCCAGTTTGGGAAGGATGTTAGGATACTGGAATGTGTTCAGAGGAGGGCAACGAAGATGGTGAAGGGGCTGGAGCACAAGCCCTATGAGGAGCGACTGAGGGAGTTGGGGCTGTTTAGTCTAGAGAAGAGGAGGCTCAGGGGAGACCTCATTGCTCTCTACAACTACCTAAAAGGAGGTTGTAGTCGGGCAGGGATTGGTCTCTTCTCTCATGTGACCAGTGGTAGAACTAGAGGGCATGGACTTAAGCTTTGTCAGGGAAAGTTTAGGCTTGATATGAGGAAAAAGTTCTTCACTGAAAGGGTGATTGGCCATTGGAATGCGCTGCCCAGGGAGGTGGTGGAGTCACCGACCCTGGAGGTGTTTAAGGGGAAACTGGATGAGGTACTGAGTGCCATGGTTTAGATGATGGTTGGTGTTAGTGTTGGTGTTAGTGTTAGGTTATAGGTTGGACTTGATGATCTCAGAGGTCCTTTCCAACCTTGTGATACTGTGATACTGTGATACTGTGATACTATCCATTCTTATTGGCAGGAATTACTGGTTTCTGCTGCAAAGACTCTGGTGTTCTGCAAACTATAGATGATGCTTGTAGACATCATCCTTCTGGCAGTCATTGTACTGGTTGTACAATACAACCAACACAGTTCAATTCTGCACAATAGCTTTAAGAAGAGAGGACTCTGCAACTTCTCCTTCTTCCATCACATCCTACATATCATTTAGGACTACTGCACTATATTTCTATTTTCAGCTTCTGTGTTTTATAATCTCCTAGAAGTTTCTATTCATATGTGAAACAGTTGCCATTGCTTCTTTTTGAGGGAAGGCTTTGATCATTCAAATATTTATTAACATTTTTCTGAAATACATGATATTCGCAATTCTTCTGCTTGCATTTATAGCTGATAAAACAGTGAGATAGATTTTTGTATTCTCAATGGCCATACAAGATGTGAACTTTGAATTTAGTGATCAAATATTAAATGCATTTTTGCGTTTAATTTGCCTAGACACTAGTTTGAGTTCTAAGAATAATAGTATTAAGGTATGGAAAACATTATTTATTCATTTTTATTTTGGCATGGTTTTGAGCTATGAAGAAAAAAATAGAAATCTCATTTGTGACATGAACTTAATAAGCTATTTTCCAGCATGACTTTTAAGTTAGTTGACAAATGAAAAAAGAAATCAAAATCATTTGACTATTCATAAAAAATGGATTTAATATATTAGCCATTAAATATTCTTTTAGCATTGATAGAATGGCTTGAATAATAAATACTTTTAGTTGTAAATAATGTATTTTGTTTCTAAAACCTCTGAATCTATTATACACTCAAACATAATTTGACCGCATCTAACAAGGCTTAGTGGCTTTTTCTTCTCTGAATATTGGAAGATTGGTGCCTTTTCTGGGATAACTGGGAGTGAACATGGCCTTTGTGGTTACGCAGAGAAAAGACCCCTTTGTCTGTACTCTGGCTTGTTGTTTTGTTTGCATAACCACCCTCCCTAGCCCTGCAGGGAATGGAGAGCCCAGAGCCACCCCCTTGAAGGTTACTCCTCTCCCTGGATACAACCAAATATTGCTAGAGAGCAAATAAATTACATAAGGGGCCATAACATTGCTCATAAACAATCATCAACCAGAGGCGTCCTCAATCATCTCATGGTGGCTGCCGATAAGCAATGGGCAACCACAGAGGTGTCCTTCTTCACTTCAGTGGGGCAAGTCACCAGGAAATCTAATAGTCCCCACCGGTAGGAGAGGGGCTTTTTTCTCCATTTAAGCAGTGTGTTATTTTTGTCTGTCAGCTGGCCTGACTTAAGCGGTGCTGGATGCTTTGTTGTGGTTTAACAACTCTAACATCCTCCATGGGAAAATGAGGGAAACCTCAGTCACATGGATGCCAGGCACTGACAGGAGGTAGTGTGCAGGTGCTGCCTCTTCTTGCTGTAGGTAAATGGATAGGCAGCCTGGGCAGCTACCTGCTTACAGTCACCCCAAAGCCAGGAGCTCCTTTCTGGCCATGGCACTGGAGAGCTATTTGGAGCTAAACATGACATTGCTATACTCAGTCTGAAGAGGACAGCAGTTTGCTGAAACACCCTGACTTCTAAACCCACCTGTGTAGTCACTGGAGGAGCAGTGGTAGATGGGATGGGTGTTACATTCATGTAGAAAGGTTTAAAAAAAAGTTTGGGTTCCCTAAATATTGTTGGGGAGTATAAAGCCTTTAGCATGACAAAGATTACTTATGACAAAGGACTGCAGTCTGGAATTAGAAAAATTAACAGTTAAGAATATGACTAGTCTTCACTAAGGGCCGTTGAAAATTTAATGCAAAGGGAATTCTCTAAAACTTTCAACTGCTTTCATGATGTTGAGTTTGCTTACAATCTGTACATTGAAAACAAAGATTAAACGCCTGAGCCCTGATCTTTGCAGTAGTTTTGGTGAGTGTTGCAGATGTAATGAGGCATTAGCCACGGTAGACACTTAACAAATCCATTTTTCAAGTTTTTAATTTTAAAGAACAGGAGCTATGAATCAACCCTTAGCATTAACATACCTTTGTTATTTTATATAGGTTTTCATTGTTTAAATAATTGTGGGAAATATTTTTATTTCTAGAGATGTTACGCAAGCCTGAAGGCATATTTTGTGACTATCACACTCATTTAATTGTCCATTACTGTTTCAGATACCGAAGTCTGCTCAGAAATAGCAAATAGCTCCATTATTCACCTGAAATAAGTGAAAAATATTTAACAATAGCACTTATGGAAATAACCTGGTATAATTCTAAATTTAAGAAAATCTTATCATTCTTAAAAATTGCGTATGTTGTCCATTTTGACAGGTTACATTAATGAGCAAAAATTTTAACCAGCACCCTATAGACTTCCGTTAGCTGTTTCTCTTCTTGATAATATAAAATGGCAGATGTACAACATATGTAAATATTCATGAAGACCAAGAAGGCAGAAAAAATATTACATCAACACTTCACCTCTCAGTACTTTTTCTGGTTGATGGTCATGTTTGAAGGGCAGAAAAGATCAAAAAGCCAATCTGTCTTATTGACTCATGGTTGCATTCAGTGTAATAATCATAATGCAATATCAGATTTAACTGTAAAGACTTCAGCTGTAGTCTTGTATAAATTACATTTTTTTGGGAAAAATAAGCAAGGATGAGATCAATGAGGCAAATTTTGGATTAGGACAATAATACTGTACTTGTAGGAGCACTAAAATATGTTTAGATTAACAACGGGGTAACATTGTAAAAACTGAAAACCCATTGTTGCTAATCTCTTTGAACTAGACTCAGTTATTCTAAGCCAAACCTTAACAAAGTTTTCATGTGTGGAATGAGACAGGAGTTTTCAACTTATTTTTGTTATATCTAGGTTAAAACCCCAACACTATGGATGTATTTGTTTCTGCAAAGGTTTCTTCAAGGCTTGGGTAGAGTTTCATGTGGAGTGAAGGAGATGAAAAAAGATTCCAGCCATGGAATAATGAATGTGAGGAATTGTACCTGGAAAGTGAGCAAGAAGAATAAATTTATATGGTTTTATCCTGGGATAAAATATGGCGGATGGTGTAATGCCATCCACTCAAACTGAAGTTTTATCTGCCTCTGCATATAGTAGGGAAACAAATCTATGTTTAACAATTTATGAATAAGTTGCTTTAGCTGATTTTTTTTTTTCTGAAAAAGGGGAAAAGACAACTTAAACTGTTCTCTGACTCCTGAAATTTCTGGACTTTTACATAAAAAGCCCTGCTGATCAAATTAAAAAGTGGTATTAAAAAGCTGTGGTATTTTTAGGCAAAATATGTTTCTTAGTGAGAAATCATGATAAATGCAGTCTATCTTCCCAATAGTCCTGGGTTAATATGGTTAGTACAGTTGCTGCATGCAGCAGAAGGACAGACGGTGCGACTGCCTACTTAAAAGATACATATAGCTTGTTGACTCATGCTTTTCTACAGTCTAAATAACAATCATTCAAATTAGATACAAATGAAATAATAGTGCAGCTAATTTACAAACAATTTTTGAGTGCAGTTTATTTACAAGGTATTTATTAATTAAAAATAATTTGCATATTTTGAAGAGTCTGTTATTCTATTGCTAAACTAAAACAGATCAAATAGCAGACCAAACTGAATGCTGTCCTCAGTTTTTAAGTCTTATTTATGTAGAAAATCCACTAAATTGAAAAGGAGAAGGATAGGTATGTAAAGAATTTTTTGTCCTCTGCCCTTTTGCTCATGACCCTGGACAGTATACAGGAGGGATCCTCTGTGCTCCCAAGATTTTTCAGATTCCTACTCTATTAGAAAGACTATTTTGAAGTGTCTAATGTCCCACATCTAATTTTTAGGTTAAAAAAAAAAAAGAGTTGGAAGGGAAGTAGATATGAGGACATGCACTGCTGTTGGAAAGGATTGGCAAGCACAAATATGGGCATTAGGAAAGTGGTTTGACAAGCCTGGAGGATGAAAAGTGGAAGAAAAAGTGAAGTAATATTTTAACAATAATGAACAGTCAGAAAAGGAAAACCACAGTGAGATTTTGTTTGTTCATTTGCTTGTTTTTTGATATTCCCATATCTTTCTGCTTCATTTTAAAAGGATTTTTTTTAATGAAGTTGTCTCATATTGTCCAAAGTATACACAGAGACACACATACAAAGGGATATCCGGGAAAAGTTATTTTATTTAAAAGTAAGCTACATAAACATGGTTTAATATTAATTGCAGCTGTCTCAGACACACTGTGCAGTGGTCAGCTAATTTGTGGGCATTGAAGCAATATAGCCACTAGTTTCACTAGAGGAGTGTTCCTGGGTTGCAGCTCAGCAGTTTGCTCCAGTGCCACTTATTTCTTTGCCTGGAAGCATAGGATACGAAAGACTAACCTTAAGATGATGTGCAAGTCAATAGTAAGGTCTTGAATGAAGTGGGAGACATAGTGCTTATAGTCCCTGCTGGACAGCAGTCAATATCAGACATCACACTTAAACTGTCACAATTTGACCTGACAATCCTTTTTTCAGAAGGACCAGAAATAGAGCTAGCCAAGTTACCTTGCATTTTTGAAGAAGGTCACCAACAGGTCACTGAGAGATGGAAGTGTGTATTAAAGATGTCAAGTATGAGTATAAGCATGAACATTTCTAGCCTGCATAAACATAAATGTTAAGATGCGTAAGGGGTTGTCACCGTCCAGCTGGGACAGGAGCAGAGTTAAAAGATCTTTATAAGAAACAAAGAGAGATGTTTGCTCTGTTCATGTGAAAAAAAAAATATATTACTTGAAGAGAAAAAAAGGAAACTTATATAGTCAGCAATATATGTTCTAAAAATGCAATTTCCGGATTAATAACAAAGACACTGTTCTAGTTCACTAGTTCCTTTAGGACGTGCGCTTTTGACCCATGCAACATATTGTGCCCCATGGCTCTTAGCTGAACTGTGACTTAACTGTGCCTATTTTTTTAAAAATGTGTGATGTCTATTAAAACTAGCTGGTGCTTGTACCAGGACCCCAGTGGAAATGAAAGAGATGTCTCAGTGGACTGTCCATTGGTTAAATATTAAAGGATCAAACTTTAATATTTAAGTGTGTATGTAGTATATTACATAAAACAAATTCCCTTCTGAATATTCTAAGTTTTCTCTTTAATCTCGGGAAAGCCAGCATTTCCACCCCTTAACTCTAATTAACCAGATAAAACAGTGTTTCAAGGATATATCTCCTATGAAAAGAGTCAGGTTTTTCTGTGATTATATATAACTTTGCTCCAAGGCACTTATTAATTTGCTTAAAAGTCTATGCATCATTTCACAGATTGTTTTAGTACTTGTCATCTTATCAGTCCACGTCTGAGTAAGGCATACTTGAAAAAAATGAAGTCAAAGATTAAGTATTCCAGCATGCTCTACATTATGAATATAACTGTCTTCATTTTATAAATTAAATTCCATAAAAATGGAGCAACAAAGAAAGGTGAGAGGTGATGAAGCACAGTGAAAGATGGTGAGCTGACAAATGCATCTGGGGAGGGAATCAGAGGCAGTAGCAGCATAGATACAGCTGGAAATCTTATATCCCACTGCAGGCACAATACTTTTTGACTCCACCATTTCTTGTCTCATGCACCAGCGAGCAGGAGGAGCAGGTGCTCTGTCAGGACAGGGGAGGGTGGTGGGGCTGGAGAGGCAGCACCCTGCCACTGAAGTCTGCTGTCCTGCTCTACCCTGGCAAGGAGGGTAAAGCTGCCTGGTGATGGTAACCCACAGTCACCACCACCCTAACAGGCCCATCATCAAAAGAAGCATGACCGGCACTTGAGAGAGGTGATTCTGCCACTCTGTTCTGCTCTTGGGAGACCTCACTTGGAGTCCTGCATTCAGTTCCCCAGTCCTCAACACAGGAGAGACACAGATGTGCAAGAGAGAGTCCAGAGGAGGGCCATGAGGATGATCAGAGGGCTGGAGCACCTCTTATACGAGGACAGGCTGAGAGAGTTGGGGTTGTTCAGACTGGAGAAGGCTCCAGCAAGATCCCATAGCAGCCTTCCAGTACTCAAAAGGGCTGCAGAGAAGCTGGGGAGGGGTTTTTATGAGAGAGTACTTAAAAATATTCAGCTTTAAGTTGTGAAACTGAGGCCCAGGTTCCCAAAAGTATTTCTTTGGCATCCCTATACACACATGCACACCCCCTTCCCCAATTCAATCGCTCAAAATCTCTGCCAAGTTACCACTTGACTGGGTGGGAGTCTAAATCTTGTAGCTTGCTGACCAGTGACCACACGCTACGTAGCCTAAATGGTGAGGAAACTGTGAGTTAACAGTGGCTGAGATCCCTGCCTCAGCAAACAATTAGTCTTTGGATTAGATTTAAACCTAATCTCCAAACCCAGCGCCTGATTGTCACCTTCCTACGTGTCAAGTGAGGTCTTTCATTACGGGTTGTTTGCTTTCTTGCAAGCAAAATGTAATAATTTGTAGACAGTGCAAGGGCTTCAACAGGAGACCTCGTAGGTTTGCAATGAATAGTGCAGCTCCGTGGACAGATATGTAACTTGGCTTTGAGAAAGCTGGTTCCAGAAGCAACAAACCTACATCAGAGCTGCATTTAACCCAGGTGAATTAGGCTCGTATGCTGGAAGCCTGAGAATTTGTATTTGGGCTGAGAAATCCACCAGGTCACAGGGGAAATAAACGTTAGCTTTGCAACATTTAAATACCTTTGAGGATCTGGGCCCAAAGGGTTAATCCCTACAGCACCAAAGTCAATAAAAGCTTCCTGAAGTTAGGAAGGGAAATAGAGGTAAGAATGTGAATATATTCTTTTAACATTTCTTTTTTATATTTTCTGTTGATAAAAGCCTTGGAGTAGCAATTATTCTTTGATGCTTCTGCTGTAAAATCAGAAGTCAAAGGGGCTGGTTTAGATTTGTACAATAGTTGGACATTCTATCCCTTTTCTTCAGTTACACAATCCCATAAGCAAATTGAGCAAAATTAAAAAGAAGTACTATGAAGAACTTATTAATTTTACTGGCTGCTTGGCATAGAGAAACTTAGCCGAGGGATCAGAATTTGTCAATTTGAGTGAGGAAGGAGAGGAAGGTGTACTACACAGGCAGAGGCATGGAGAGGCAGAAAGGACAAACTCGAAAAAGAAAGTAGCAGAGAGGAAGAAATGCTATGTAAGAGCAGCTCGTTGTAGTTAAGGAGATGTTTAATCTGAAAAATTCAAGATGAATCTTTGATTTTTCCTAACACAAATGAAATATCCATATATGATCTAATATGGCGATACTTTTCTTGCTTACAATTAAGCAAAGCAGGTTCATGTTCTTAATTTGGCGTACTACCTTTTCTCTGTACCTGACTGAATTGCAGAAGGTTCAGAAAGTTATGCTATGGAAAATTATGAAATAATCTGCTCTTAGGAAAGTTTCATCCTTGTCTGACTCTGGTAGATGAGATAACAACCATTTAAGTCCTGAACTGAAATCTGTCTAATATAATTGGATGTTCACACTCTGTAGAAATCTCTGTATTTTTTTTGTATTTCTCTAAGCTCTTGGTGTCAATGTTATCTTGTTTCAAGGAAAACTGACGTGAAATATTTTATGCATAAGAAAATACTTCCTTTTATCAGGTTTAAAAATTGTTGCCTGTCTTATGGCAGTTTTGTTTACTCTACATCATGTTAAGAGCAATTTTGCCTTCTTAACTACAGCTGAATTGCTCTACTGAGGGAAGGTTCAGAGCGACAGGATACTGAAACTCATTAGTCGTTGACTAGGCTTGGTGAAATGGTTTATCTGCAGGGCAAAGACAATTTGATTAAACTTTTCCTGTAGGTTTTCCTGCTCATCTTTTGGAAATCATTTGTTTGAGAGGATTTTTTTTTCCCATGTGTCTGAAAAGGAGGAATACTGAGTTCCAGATCTGAAAAAATTGATTTCTTTCTGAAAGAGCAGATAGATTAGAGAGGAAAAATGAGTAAAGGAGTCAGGGCTGAGTGTATTCACACAGTATTGAATGGAAGCTAGGGCTTCCTTCCACAGGTGAGAGCAGATATCCCAAAGCACTGGTAGAGAACATCATAAATAGGGACACATCTCCTGGCAATGACACAGAGTTGTTTCTACTCTTTCTTAGCTGTGGGACAGGTATTCAGATAAGTGAGTGAGTGAGTGAGTGAGTGAGTGAGTGAGTGAGTGAGTGAGTGAGTGAGTGAGTGAGTGAGAAAGCTGGGGAGCCGTCATGCTGGAAACACAAAAATACATAATCTTGATACTGATGAGTTTTGCCTGACTCCTAGCCAAGTTCTACACCATTTTTCTAGTGGAACAAGTTTCATTATAAGTGATTGCATTAAGGACTTGATAGACAGAATGAGTAATTCTTCCTGTGAAAACGCATAAAGTTCCATATACTTGGGACATTATGACTAAATTTGTGTGGCAAAAAAGTGCCCTGGAATTCTGCATAAAAATCTGTCTTTTTCTTTTTTCCTTAGCAATGAGCACAATCTTAGAGAAAGGATACTTCCAGAAAACAAGCCATGGTGATTCCTTGTGTACTTCAGTTCAAAATATAGAGAGGCGTATATTGCAGATACTGACAGGAAGTATAAAAAAGTATAGCTTAGTCACAGTATCATCTTTAGCATTACCCTTTTAGAAATATAGTGTAGAGAAAACTTGCATTGTTAAGAGAGACTTTGAATAATTGTACTGTTCATTGGTAGCCCCTTAGGATTTGTTAAAGGTCATGTTTGCTTCCAACAAGATTAGAATAATCAAAATGTGGAATTCCTGTTTTATACAAGGTACACTTAAAAAATAAAATAAACTTGTAAAAGGTTTAAATTAATCTATTTAAAGATGAAATACATTTTTTAAATGAGTTGTCTCAGATATTCCAAAATTCTGTAACAGCACAAGATCAGTCCTTTCAAATTTTGGGGCATATTGCTTTTGGAAAGACAGTGAGAAATCAGACTTGTCGTTATAAGCCATGCTGCTTGTTTAACTATGAACTGAAAAGCTCCCTTCCTTAATTGAATAATATATTGATAATATAATGCGAATGTTCAATTTCAGTGTTGCCTTTCTTGACGTATATTAAGCTTTCAGTAAAGAAAAACTGGGGATTTTAATAAGGTCTCCCAGCCTTTCAACAACAGGAGAAGTATCACTAGCAGATTAATAGCTGGAATGCAGCTGGAAGTTCCCTCTGCCTGTCAGTAATTTAACTGGGATTTTTACTAATCTTTAGCAGTTTTAAACTACTATGCAGCCAATAGTATACTCCTAGAATTAGTAAAACCTATGAAGAAATTCCACACTGTGCGATACACATAATAAGCTTAAACAGATTTGGCTTAGAATAAGTTGTTAATTGACAGCATATGACTGCCTAAAATCACACAGCTGCTTTGCAAACCATTCAGACAAGCAGTTCTAAATTAATACACATCTGATTCATTATTTATGTAACAAATTACCTCCTTTCATAGTTAACAATAAGGAATAGTATTTCCAAATGGGTCATCACTGTAACTGGCCATAGACTTACGTGGATTGTCATTTTCAAGGGCTGGAGAGAGTTTGCAACTGCTAAGAAAAAGCTGAGTTCATACTGGAGCTGGCCTTCATCTCACATCTCAAAAGGAAAGGAGCATAAATAAATAAATATTTTTCCAACTGCTTAGCTATATTTATTTTCCATTGCCTCCCTGCCTACAGCAACACGGATGTCCCCTGAGCTCTTGAACCTGTTTATTTCCCATCCGCTACCTGTCCAATTGAAGCAGCACTAATTATCCCAGAAGGCTTTGCTCCTGTCAGTTAAGGCAGAAAAAGCACTCAAAGCTTTCTGGAGATGCACCAGGGCCATTGCAGGCAACAGGTTGTGGAGATCCTGGTGAAACGCATCTAAAACCTGGAGTCACAGCCAGGAGCTGGGGAGGACCATTGAAGCAGAGGAGAAGGGGTAGTATTTAACAGGTCTAGTATCCAACAGCATCTGAGAAACTCATTGTCACAGACATATGCACTTCTGACCTAATTACAGATGGATTTATTTTTCTTCATTGCATGTAATTTATATTGCTTTGTTCCTGGTGCTGCTGAAAGGAGCTACCCTCCATAATTTGTATTTATCTTCCAAGATTGTTCTCTGCAGGTCCATTCCTTTTCATTAAGGTCTATTTTCATTGCTGATTTGTTTTCCTGTTCTCTCCAGACTGTTCCAGATTTGTAGTTTTGTAGGAGAATCCAGAAATTCAAATGGGTGAATTCAGATACGTGGTCTTTCCAAGCTATGAATAACTGACACCTCAGGGTCTGCTGATGATCTCCCGCTCCTTGAGCAATCTAAGCACTAAATCAGGTAATGTTATAGGACTAGGTAGAAAAATGACTTTAATTAAAACCGGTTAAATAATATTAAAATTGTAAAAACCTCCTTCTCATTTAATTATTCGTGGAAAGCTATTCTACTTACTCTTTCTGTAGTCACATAGGACCTGTATAAACCATAGCATGATGTTCAGGCAGATCTGGCTGATGTGCCAGAACTCGCCCTACTCATGAGCAAAGCCATTAAGAATGAAGAAATCTTTCCATCTTTCCTAGTTGACTGCAAGCCCATGGACAGGGCAGACACAAAGTGGGTAATAAAAACACTACCAGTTTATTAGCATTGTATTTTTACCTCCTCAGAGCTCTGGAAAAAAAAAGGGGAAGAGCAGATGCTCCTATTGGGGCAGCTACTCAGGGCCTTTGCTCTCAATCTGACAAGAGCCAAATATGGGATGAAGTGTGTGACAAATGAGAGGCACAAAAGTATTCATGCAGGAAACTTGCGACGTTCTGGGATTCAATCCCTTCATATAAATAATTCATTTTGTAGCTGGAGACTCTGTTTATGACATGTGTAAGATTGGCAGTAAAATATAAGATGCACCATGTGATAGTAGAGCTAGCTGAAAAATGAGAATTCAAGTTCAGGGAAAAAAAAAGTGGGAGAGTTGTAAATTCATTTTCATTTCATATTAGAAAAGAAGATGAGATTTTTAAACATTTTTTCTTAGTGTAAAACGTAAAAAAAGAGCTATTCTCAGAATAGTAATGCTGGAGGCACTCGTGAAATGAAATACTTGCTCCACAGTGAAATTCCTTCTGTCTGATATAGACAGGAACTTGCACCTGTGGCTTCCTCATCCCGGTTCAACAGTCACCTGGGGAATAGCTTCTGCTTATCTTCCTCTCATTTGTATCAGAGATTTAATCCCAAATCCAAGGGAAAAATGTTCAATTTAAACCAAATACATCTGGAAAAAGATTTGGGTTTGATGAAATTGGTATTTCAGAATTTCAGAAAAAGGTAGAAGAATTTGTTGATATTGCTTGTGCAGCTATGTATGTGATATCAACACTCAGTGCTCAGTTTAGCTCAAATAGATTATTAACACTTGGTAAGATATGTTCCTAGGATAAAATTAATAATCAAGAGGGTTTTTTAGCTACTTTTACTGTTATTTTCCTTCATCATCTGGACATTTAAAAAAATACTGTTTCTCAAAATGAAACTTTGTTCTACCTTTGGACTACAGACTAACACTAAGAACAAGCCTTGTTTTAAATTGTTTTATTAAAGATGACTAACTGTTGGAAGAAATTATGGTCTCTTCAATGAAATATTATGAACTCCTTACTCTATTATGAATAGCTCTTCTAATAAAGATAGGGTTTTCGGCACTACTTGCTGCATGATGCTGTGGATCAGTTTTAATTTTCTGTAAAAAGCTGTGCTAACGCCTTTCAAGAACACCTCAGCAATGGCGTTGAATGCTGAAGATATATACAAGGAAATTTTAATGCATGACATTTACAATGCTGTAATGCTCAGCTGTCCATTACAGTCGTCTCTTTGTCCTATATGATGTAGAAAAGGGGGAACTATGGTCGTAGCTCAGCTGTCCCCCCGCCCCCAACCCCCCTTAGTCTTGATCAGAGAGGTAAACAAATACCTTTGGCAGAATACAGAGGCATCAGTCAGATAAGCCTTTGGCCTTTCTCTTATTCCACCTACCTTGGTGACATCCTCAGCATTGGGTGGACAGAAAAAAAGAGGAAGCTACCTGAAAGTGCAGCCCAAGTTGCACTAAGAAAGAAGTGTATCGAGTAGATCAGTAGCTCAAGGAACAAGTAGATTTCCAAATGAAGGAAAAACTATCCTGCAAGATAAACTCAATTTGGCTGAGGGATACCAGAGTCCTTCTGTAACAAAGTGATGGGAAAATATGCCTCACTGCTTAATTTTAATTATCCAAATGATGCATGAGTTCATCTTGCATAACTGTCTTGATGTACTTGTCTACAGCTTGATAATGCACAGGTGTACTTTTTGTTACAAAAAGAGACTTGTATGATGATCCACACAAAAGTCTGTAAGGCTGTGTGTTCTTACCTGACTAGGTCCACAGACTGGTTCAGTTTGTTGAAAAACGCATTTCTTTCTGTCACATGAAATAAGATAACAATGGTTGGTTTATGAGAATTTAGGAGAGCAAAAAAAAGTGAGTATTTAACAGGAGAATAAATTAAATGAAGAGAGTTCAGCAACAAGGTATACTTATCTTCCAGGTGAAAATAAAAGCAAAAAGAATTAAACTATATATTTTATATATAATACTCTTTATATTGGGGAACACAGATGCCACCATAACGGTAAAGCTTTTCACTCTCTCACTGAATAGACAGTGAGGAACTTTTGCCAGGAATAATGCCTGGAACACTGGGACAGCTGCTTAAAAACTCTACTTGCTTGACAAGCACAGAAACTCCTCTGAGAATAAGAAATTAGAAAAACATTTTCCTTAACACAGAACCAAGATGCTGAAGATGGCAAAGAAAATTATATCACAGAGCTGAGGCTCCCAGCACCCACATTTAGCTTTGGAACCACAGACATTTGGTTAATTAGAGACAGAACCATACGTGAGGCACACAATAACATCTCCCACTGCTAGGCAGTGAGCAATGCCAGCCAACCGATTTGGTTGTAGTATGCTGCCAGATCCTCTTCAGCGTGAGAGAAAACCGGCTCTGTTGTCCAGCATCCTGACAGAGCATGAAATATCATTTAGGGAGACGGACAGGGAGGGAGAGCTTAACATGGAAAGAGGCCAATTACATTTCTAAAATTCAGCCTTTGTGAAGCAAGGAATTGGTGAAGAGAATCTAGTAGTTTGCAAAGACAATGCATCTTCGTGTTCACAGAAAACTAGTCTTCACGTTAGCAGAGATAAGATATAAAAAGTGGTTGGAGATAAACTCAAGGATCTGTGCTGAACCCAAACCACTAAACATTGTAATGACAGCATTATAAAACATTGAGAACGGGTGCAGACTAGCTGCCTGATTTATTGAGGGAAAAAAAAGTGTGTTGTTTATGTTAAGAATGATTTTTTCCTATTAACTATACAGACCAGCCCTGGCAACTTGTGCCACGTCATTTAGCAGGTACTGTTGTGCAGGCATAACTATGGGTAGTAGTTCAACCCGAGAGCTATTCAAGTGCTATCTATGCATTTGGGAAGAGTTATTGCCTACAACTGCCTAGGAATTTCTGGATAAAGTATTTTTAAACCAAATCAACAAAATCAAACCAGACTTTGGCAAAACATCATGTTGAAATGCTTTTGGGAGGATGAAGGCAAAGTCCCATTAAACTGCTGCCTGGCTTCTCAGCCACTGACCAAATATACAGCTTTCAAGTCCAAGCCAACAACCACCTTGAGACTGGATAACTCGCTGCTTTTGGACAATACTGTCAAACCCCTTGGAGGGAAGGCAGAGAGCTTTAGCTGAGAATGACAGGTATCTGCAAATGTTGCCACAGCTCTCCGGGACTTAGGCATTGGCTCTGATGTGGGAGGGTGGTCCTTGTGCCTCTAGGAGAAATTCCAAGGCTCACGCAGCCGCAGGGATTGCCTGGGAAACTACCCTTAGGTCCTAGGTGAGCACAAAGACTTCCCAGTATGCTTCTGAGCGTACCTCTGCGCTACACATCATTCAAGAAAAAAAAGAGAAAAATGTTTTAATTTTTCCTTAAGGAACACACAGCCCTTTCCCCCACCATACATTGTTCTTCATTCGGGCTCTGAACTATAACTTAACATCAGTCTTGTATAAAGCGTCTGGGTGGGGGGACACCTTTGTCATGGAAGTGCAGTCCTCAGTTTTGATTGCTTTTACTCTAAGACAATATTCAGAGACAATCATCTGTTTATCTCTAAGTGGATAGCAAAAGTGTCAAATGCAAGAAAAACGCAGTCAGCAGGGACTGTACTGCCTCTATCAAAGACCTGTTGCCTTCTGAGACACTGGTCCAGAGTCTAAGAGCCCATGTCAAAAGGTGGAAGCCCATGAATTTATTAAGTTGATCTACAATTTTGAAATTTTTTATATTAGAAATCCTGTCAACCTTTGAGCCACCTCCACAATAATATTCAATTACAGACATTAGGAAATGCAGATATTATGCTCTCTCCAAACAGCCCCAACACTTCAAAGCAGCTAGTTCTACAAAGCCTCAAAAAAAAAAAAAAGAAGGGAATGTAGGAATTGCCCAGATGCAGAGCTTGCAGCCAGTGCTTGCTAAGAAAACTCTAAGAAATGATGGCAACAAGTGCATTCAGAAAAGGAGCTATTGAGTGTCCTCTGAGGAGTTAAATGATGCCATCAGGTCGCCATTTAACAATAGCATTAGGACCAGAACATCCCACGGTTGCATTTCTCTTCTCTACAACCATTCCAGATTCCTAATGTGGGTATTGTGATTGCCTTACACACACAGGCATTTCTCCACCTCCGTATTTTCTAAAATATCAGGTCTCATCAGAAATGTTTTACCTTTTTTATTAAGTGACTCATTGTGACTCTCTAGTATCGAATTTAATCTAATTTGATTAAAATAATAATTCCTGAAGAGACTCCGTATTCTTCTCTTTATTGAGAATTCTTCTCCACATTTTCTCATCAGTACATCTAATTAACTCACTCCTGCTTTTTGTGGCAAGGCAATTAATGAAAATGCTGAAAAACCAGAAAAGTATCCTTGAACCAATGCATAAGAAACTCCTATACGAATCCTCATTTTAGCCAGATACCTCCTCTTTCAATACCACTAATTGGTGCCTGCCTTTTACCTACTACTTTATAGCTTTTATAGTCATCATTCTGGTTTTCTACTTAGCTATTAATTCCTATCTTGAGCCGTATCAACCACTTTACAGCATCTGAGTAACTGTGGTATATTTCATCCCCTTTCTCTTCTTTAAAGAATCATGTCTCACATTAAAAAAGACTTTGTGGCTGTGTGATACAGTTTACATATGCTAAATGCATATTGCATTCTATTTCCTTTTCTATTTATCTCTATTTTGCTAATGACTAATTTCTTTAAACTATTTTCTAATGTCTAATGAATTAAGGCAATCATCTTATTGGACAGAGACTCATCTGGGCACATTTTTTTTTCCTTTTCATCGTCAAACATAGATATTACATATGTTGTAATTCAATCAGATGGTACTACACCAAATACACTGTGGTACTGTAAATGCTAGTTGTGAGTGCCAGTCTCAGGATACTGGGATGGAGATTATCAAGTTAATTTTTCTTTTTCCCTGGTCTATCCCCCATTTAACTATTTCAGTTTATTTTTCAGTTAAGGTGAAGTGATTTCTATTTCCACAAACCTCATTCCTATTCACCATCACTATATACTGTTAATTATAATTTTTGAGAAACTAAGGTAGACTATTGATTTAGTTTAGGGGTCATATCTCAGCTATCTTTAATCTCGACCTCTTTGTCATTCCGTTCCTGTTCCCTTTCTTCTTACCATCATCTGTAATTTTTTGCTGATTTTTATTCAAATTCACGCAGCTAAAGATCTTTGTTTTCTAATGTTCTTTGCAAAATTTAACACAGCATAATTTTTGTCAGTGATTTTACAATTTTATCCTGATAGTTTTGTCCTCTAAAAGATATGTTTTTATGTCTTGATTATTTTTTTTCTATTGTTATGATATAGTTTTGGGGGCTATTTTTCACCATTACAGGCATGGAAGTCTTACTTGGGTGTAAGATTTCACCAGTTCTGTAGGACAAAAATTCCAGGTGATTTTGTCAAACCTACTTCTTGTCTCTTGCCACCAGCAAGCAAGCCAAGTGTCTCATAAAACATTACAATTTTCAGCATCACAATTGGCAGTTATTGACAGTCTCAGTGGAGAGGACAATGACTAGATTGGCAAGGAAAATGAATTAATTTGTCATTCTGAGTGGATCTTCTGTAAAAAGGCTAAAGGAATTTGGCAGCTCATAATTGTAATTTTTTTCTTTTTGCTGGCAGTGCTCTATCTATACAATGAACAAGGCCTCAGAGTTATCACTCTGGTGTTTGTTACTAATCAAACAGATAGATAAAATACAAGCCAAGAAATATCAATTCAGCTAATCAGAAACAAAAACCAAAATGTGAAGCACACTCTGACTTGGGAGTTTACCTTCTTTTGAATAGCTTTCTCATTTGCAGTTTGGAGAGAACCCTGTAACAGGAACAAGACATTTAAAATCAGCCCTCAACTGTTTCTCACATGCATGGTGTTTGAACTAGCAATTTTATGGGTCAGAGGGAGGCTTTGCAAGATGCACAGATTTCAGTGCTTTGTGAACAACTACTGAGTTTAGAAATGTGGCAGTAGATTTTTTTGACAGTATCAATTAGATCTTCTATCCATTGGGTCTTGCTGAGAATGTTGTAGTCTAAGAAGCACTGACTATACAGCAAGCAACAGGGGTAATTCCCTTTGGAGGCCATTTAGGAAAGATTGTAACCATTTTCTTTTACAGGCTGTTTACTTGCAGATTATTTTCTCAACACTTAAAGCACTGCTAAACTACACATACCTTTGTTCTATAGTTTCTACCAAAACCAGTGTCATCAGATGTGAAATTTCTTAGGCTATAATGGCAAATGGAAGAACTCATGATTTTATACGCTAATTTTCTCTCAAATTTTCTTACTTGGAAAAAAAATTACACCTTTTACAGTTTTAAGTGTGAAGGCTGAGAACAGCTGTTCTTTAAATGTACTCACTCTTCCTCTCCATACTAGTGTTTTCTTCTACGTCTGGAGAATCATTTTCCCTTCTGTCCCTTGGTACTGAGAATCTTTCTGGAGAATCCCTCTGCCTCTTTACTTCCTTTCAGCTTCCTCTTTTTTTCCCCACTTGCCCTTTGCCTTTTTCTGGTATTGAAGCTCTCTCTGTTCAACCCTGAAGCTCCAGGCTATGTACAGGTTTACCTCTATTTAGGTCTCCAAGTCCTTTGAGTTGCTACCTCATGGTCTCTACCACTCATGCTTATTTCTGAACTTTGTTTCTTTCTTCACTGTACTTTATTTTTTTTTACCTTCCAGACCAAAGTGAGATGCCTATAGGAGTCACAACAGAGTAAGATTTGGCTTCTTAGCTCAATGCCTCTTTTCACACCTCCTGACAACCTGCCTTCTTAAAGCTAGATCTAATACATACACAGGAAGAATAAGGATAAACAAAGAAAGATTTTATATATTTTCATGCTTTCCGTAGATCACTTGATGACTTATGAATGAACACAGTTGCAACTGAGGCATAGCTTATGCTCTTCATCTTATTTATAAATGCTCTAGAAAAGGTCATACTTTGGTGACAGTTTGCTGATGATAATTTATGGCAGTGAAACGGAAAGTCATCTGTACAAGAGGTGCAGAAGTATCACACAATATTGAATTACTAGACAAATGGAGATGATAGTTACCAAAGATGAATGTAAAATAATGTACATGGGACAAAAATCCTAATGTTACACATGTATTGTGAGCTGACTGTTAATACTCAGAAGCAAAAGCTTGGCGTTTGATGAATAGCTCTGTGAAAACATGGATGTAACACATTCTTTTAGTTACAGACAAAAAAAAAAAGAGGAAATTGAATGTTAGAGATTCTGAAGAAAGTAATACAAACCAGAAGGCTAACATTATTACATTATTCTCCCACCACCTGATGGTGATGAATCCCTGAGTCATGTACAGCTTGAACACCCTGTGTGCTTCTACTTGCTCCCTCTCAAAAATAAATTGACAGACCTGTAAAAGGCTCAGACACAGGCAACATGGACAATGGAAACTCTGGGATAGTTTCTGAGCCATGTGGGAACCACAGAGCAGACTGGAGAGATGCCTGAGGGGCTACACAACATAGGTCTACTAAATCACAAAGTGCCATTAAGAGGACAGAAGGGGAGCTGTTTGTCCGCTGCATTTCTTCTCTATGAGACCTAGCAGTGAAGACTAACAAATAGTAAGTGCAAAGCAGGTGACAAGAGGTTGTTCTTCTTGTAACATAGAATTAAAGGGTGAAATTTCCTGATACAGAACATTGTGGGTGCTAAAAGTTCACGCAGTTTGGATTGGTGTTTGGTTTAGACAGACTACTATGAAAAAAATTATTCACAGACATGATGTTGTTCGAACAAGCTGTCCAGGAAAGTGGTTGAGCCGCCATCCCCAGAGTTTTTTAAAAGATGTGTAGATGTGGTGCTTAGGGACATGGTTTAGTGGTGTATTTGACAGTGCCAGCTTAAGGGTTGGACTCAATGATCTTAAAGGTATTTTCCAACCTAAACTATTCTATGATTCTATAACTACATGATTACACTGGGAAATGTTTATCTTCCCAAGCATTTGATATGACAAGATGAAGAAACAGATGGTGCACTTCGCTGTGAAGATAAATTCATATAATGGTTGTCAATTCTTTACTTTAACAAGGACATAATGAACTCACAATTTATTTAGCCACCCTGGCAGAACCATAAAGGAACAATAAGCCAAACCCCCAAATCAACCAAAACACATGGTTGAGTCTTAATTCACAATATATCTGTTACATACTCACAAATGAAACTCAATTTAACTAGATTATCCTGAGCTAAGCTCTCCGCAAAACTGTTGTAAGAGTGAATTGACCTACTTTTTAGTTTTACTTTAAAGCGGTATAAAACCTGCAACTGAAACTAGTGCCAATTTACCTCTGAAGACATTATACAAGTGAGTATTTTTGCTACACACTGAAACCAAAGAGTACATGTAGAAGTTCTCCTTGTGTTTCATTCTCTCCAATATAACAGCCTGCTTCGTTTTGGTCTTAGCAATGCTACTTGTAAGTCAATTTCCATGCTAACATTTGTGATACGAGGTCTGACACAAAAAAAACCCAAGACTATGCCTGTAATTCTATTTATTTAACAAATTAAGAAAATCAACTATAATCAGCTTCAAAATAATTCCCTTCTGAGTTGACACGTTGCATCTGATGCTTTCAATGTTCAAAACAACTCTGCAGATCATTTTCTGCAAGGCTGTTGAGGATCTCCACCGTTTTTGCTTTCACATTTTCTACTGACAAAAAAGGGTTCCTTTGAGCTCCAACTTGATCTTTGCAAAGAGGTAGAAATCCTGTGACAGAATAATTGAAAACTTCTGTCCTGGATTTCTTCAGTTTCACAAGAAACTTGATGTTAACTCACTGTTTGCTCTTGCACACCGACATTTTCCAGTTGAGGGTAGGAAAACTTCTATATTTGAGCATGCATCCACTCGTACTGACTGAAGTGATTGAATTGATCTTGTTTCACTGTGACAGGCTAGAACATGTTCTATAATCATCCCTTTGTCTCTCCTCTCCCAATCTTGTTTCTCAAGCTATAGGGTTAGTCCCGGGGTATTTTTGTCTCAGAACTCACAGGTGTTTTTTTCTAGGCTATAACCAAAACCCTAGGAAGCTTGAGAGTTGCCTATCAGTTATAGAAGGTCAATAGATTTTTAAAAGACTTGTCTCCCAAATAGAAGCTGTGCATAAACAATATATTTGTTCATACAGACTCTTATATATGATTATTTTGTGAATAAGTACATGAGGCTTCATTCACAGTAGGAGTAAATGTATAAAACCATATTGCCTTGAATTATATTTCTGAGTTCATCCAAGTAAATGAAAGTAAAATAATATATAATTTGCAATAAACAAACAAAGTAGTAAATTAGATTGTGACTGGATATCCATAGAGACTGCTTTTTGCCTTAATGAGACCATCTGAAAGCTTTCAATATCTATTAAACCCTCTTTTAACTAGGAAAGCTGACAGAAAGTTCTCTGCCATGAGCCTCAGCTCTATAATGTTATTTCTTTCAGGACATGAGAATACAATTATGTTGACCTCTCCAGTGACATATGGCCCATTTGTTCTCTCATCTTCTATTTAGAGAAGAAATGGATATATGGGTGTTTCTGAAAATGACAATGTATAAAGAACTCAGCTAGAAAGATGGGTGCTTTTGTAGGTTTAGGTCTGTTTCTATAGACCACATTATGTTCCAGGATGTCTGCTGTTAAAGACAAAAAAAAGGGGTTTTCTATACACCTTGCAGATCTATTACAGTTTCCAAGAAAAGACTGGTTTTACATATGGTACAAGTGACATTTTCTTCTTCACCCTGGCACTTTCTGTACAATTACATGGGCCTTTTAAATAAAAATTTAAGATCCCTGCTTTACAATCTACAAAAACAGATGGTTGACCTCTTTGACATTACTCACTTCATTTGTTTGTGAAATGATGCTCATTCACCCTTCAAATGCCCTCTCACCTTTCCTCAGTACCTTCCGAAATTCCAGTCATGATTGTCAATGTACATGATATGTATTGTGTTGCTTTCCATTAGCATATTCTGCATTGCCAGTTCCTGAAGTTATAAAAATGTGGCAAAAGTGAAAAGGTAAAAGAGAGCCATTTCATTGCCTTTGTCTTTGTCTGCTTTTCCCATTTTTAAGAAATCTCTGGCTGAAATAGTAAGTGGCATGAAGAGAAAAGTGGACTCCATGCCTGTTTCTAAAGGTTTCTGTTCCATGAATGACTCATTTAACTTCAAAATATTATTTTAACAACCTTCGTGATTCTTTAAAGTGTTTCTAAAGAATACTTGCATCCTAAATATCCCTTGGTGGGACTCTAAGGTTGACCATGAGATTAAGTTTTGGAGCCATGTGAGTATAATTGCCATCATCTGTCCCCTTAATGTCCATTCTTAGTAGAATTGCTGAATTTGCTTATTTTTTTCTCATTTTCATTCTTTGCTTATATTGAAGGAGGTCCTCTTTCTTTAGATATTTCTGAGCTTGCTTCTGAGAAACAATTACTTTAGATGTCACAAAATTTATCTCCTTAAATTGCGCCCCTGATTTGCATTTTACCAATTAATGAGGATAATTTAAATCATTTGTTATAAGAAAGGACTTAAAAGTTATTGTCAGAAGGTGATATTTACTATTAATTCTGTTTCCAACAGTCATTCACTTTCACTGACCCTCAGACTGTGAGTGTGAAATGACTGCAGAAGGAAAGGAGAAAACATTTGCTTTATAGCTTTTTTGTAATTACAGTCTCCTCATTCTTTAAGAGATTCCTCCTACTTCTTTAAATTTGAATAATACCAAGATGGGGGAAAAAAGTGGGAAGTACTGCTCTTACCCTCGTTCCTTTCTACCTTCATGAACTGAACAAGAAGACAGGATAGAAGAGAGGATTAAGATTTGTCATAATGAGGGGTGCCAATTTTCCCATCTGACAGGATCATCTGAAAAAATTTCTTACCCTCCCCTGAGACATAATTCCTTTCTAAGATCCACTAAGGACTGGGGTAGGGGGAAGGAGCACCCAGACAAAACTATGCTTAATGGATCCACTGCAGGATAGAAGCAGGAGTTGCGTAAAATATGTAAGATAAAATAAAGCAATGTGTAAGAAGACAGTGAGTATTAGCTCTCGTTTGAGCTCAAAGAATGTGTGCATATACTTGGATGTTTTTGGAAGATGTTCAAAGAGTTTCCTTGTTTTTAGAAATACACACATGTTGCTTCCCATTATCCAGGAATGTTTCTTTTCTTGGTCCAATTTCTTTTGCGCATGAGATGAACATAGAAAAACCTCCAGGTAAGATGTTTAAAGTAATGAAAGAAGAGAACTGGAAACAATTTTTACAATGGTTTCATATATTTTTCTACAGTTTTAATCTATTTAAGGACTAGTTTGAGTAAGGAACACTTAAAACATTTGCTTAACACATCTTGCAAAAGATACACCATAACGTAAAATGTTGTTCTGTGATATTTCAAGATGAACAAGTACAAAAGTGTTCCTGTAATACATCCACTTCTTGTTTTTCTCACATGAAGAACAGAAACGTCTGGCAGAGGCATATTTTCAGTGTAATTACATATAATGCTTCTTCAGTATGTTTTTTCCTGAAGGTAGATAAAAGTAATCAAACCTTATTTGACTGGCTTTTCTTTAACTTAAAATTCAGCCTGTGGCTTTGTGTTTGCCTTACCTCCTCCACACCTCTCTTCCTCTTTGCTTTTCTTTTCCCTTTATTCTTTCCAGTTGAATTGCTCCACTTTCTCCTCCATTCTCTACTTTTGTCTCTTTCTCACACTTCAGTATCCATTTCAGAAAGCCCCAAATTTTGCTCCATATATACATCCATTTTTTATTTCTTTTTCCTGCATCTTCCATGACAAAACAATTTTCTCTTCCAATAGACATGCTACATTCTTTAACAGAAAGTACTACTTCTCAGTAGTAGCTGAGAAATTCTCCATGCATATAGATAAGTTGCTTAGTTGAGAAGTTCTCAATATGTACAGAACCTGTTATTACATTTTTTGTAGATTATTTTCACTTCGGATTTTCTCTACTCGGTACTTAAGTGCACCTCTTGTTTGCTTGATCTTAGCAATTATGTCTAAAAGACAAATGAAGCCTTTGAAATTTATGTCCACTTTCTTCCCTAACCCCTTCTTTACTTAACACCTTCTTCTCAATATTTTTCCATCTGCCCTGATAAACCTGTTTTCCTCTGTTTCCCAGTTTTCCTTGTTCACATTTTTGACTTTTGAATCAGATAGTGGGTGATTCATTTGACCTACTTGAGATGTGTATAAGAGAGCAAGACAAAATGTACCACAGAATTTTCTGTTTCTTTTATTGCCATTAACTACAAAGGGATACTGTATGACAAATATCTACAAAGTTAGGGGAACTCTTGCATTCTTTTGCCCAAATAAATACAGAAAACTTCATGTATCAAATTCCTCTGTTTCAGTCTGGGCTGAACATGGAGGTACATCAAAGAATTCATCCATTCTATGAAGCACAGAGGTGGACTGGTTAGGGGACAGCAAAAAGGATGAACTAGTTAGGAAGCAAGGTCAGACTGTAGCAAAGAGAGGCAAACCTCACTGAGATGATAAAACATGGAAATGCAATGTCAAGATACGTAAGAAAACCTTCTGTTTTATCAACGGGCTCCAAGTATTAGCAAGAGCAAACTATCTGGCCTAGGCTACTCAGAAATATCACCTATAAGGAGCAGTTGAACAACCTGGAGTAATTTATCCTAAACAAGAGGGATATGACATTAGCCTTCAGAGACATAAAAGATTGATGAAAAGAGGAGACGCACAATCTGTTCCCCCTATCCAAGGTACACAGAAGATACAAAGAGCCTCAGTTGCAACAAGAAACACAATTTAAAACTTTTTTTTCCTATATTTCTGTGAATAGAACCAAAAAAACCTTAGTTTCTGTGTGCGTGTGCGTAGATGTATGTATTCTAAAAGCCTTTCACGTGAAAGCCAGCTGGTAAGGGCTAAGCTGTAAAACTGAGGCTCAGGTTTCAACTGGCTGGTGCCTAGGGAACAAGAAGAGCACTGTTTCTCTGATTCATAAAAGGGGTGTGGTGCTTCTCACCATCTCTCTTATCCTTTTGTCTGTGGAGAAACTGGGCACAGCTTGGGGCTATCAGCTGAGAAAACAAACCTTTAAATCACAAGCTTCAGACAGTTAAATAAAAGTATCAATGTTTGGCTTTTTTTTAGAGGAGGGACTAGCACTTCCACATTATTATTGGTTCAAGCTTTTATTTAATATCATTGGGAACTCAGATATAAGCTTTTATATCCGATCAGTGTTTGAACAACTTCTCATCTGTATAGGGCTTCCAGATCACAGAGACATAAAAGCCCCACAGAAATATGAAGTAGAGGAATATTAGAGAAGTGAAAGTTTCAAAATGAGAAATGAACTTTTTCCCTTCCAACACATTCAACAACGTACAGACAGAACTAGCAGGGAAGGCATACTGAGGTGGATCAAAAGTGACAGAAAGGCAGCTGTGCATATCTGGCACACATTTGCAGGAATAAAACAGCATCTGTATACAATAAGCCTGGAAATTCTAGTTTTGTGAGGGATTAACTTTTCCAAGTTTTATTGTGTATTTCTTCGTGGTAGCTCTAGCAAGCAGTGGCTGGCAAATAGGTGCATATCTGAGTTGGCAGACATCTTTAAAGGATAATGCACATTTTCATCCTGGAGAGAACTGGACTAGGTCTCTATTTCATAAATATTATACAATCATTTTTTTCTGCATCCTCTTCAGCCTAATTCAGTGAAGCATAAGTAAACAAAGCTGACAATGTGGCACAACTCACCTTGAAATAAAAAGATGGACATTTAACTGACCACAGTAGGAAAAGTACTTGCTCTTTTAAATAATGAACATAAAGGGTTGTATCTTTGACAATGGCAGTCGGCATAGCCCCAGTGATTTACATCATCTGAATATCTAACTGATATTCTGAGCACAGGATGGGAGGAGTATATTTTTTTAAATCTCCTTACCAAAGAGTGAAAAGTGAAATTTTATTCAAACTGAAAACTCAAAAGTAATATTTTTTATGTAACTTCTCCATCATTATTTATACATATCAGCATATTTTTAATGTGAAGCAGGACTACATGTGTGAGTTTTTTGGAGCCCTTAATAGTAAAAAAAGAGTTAATTGTTAAGAAGAATGATGAAATTTATCAGCCATCCTTTAATTTCTTAAAAATATTATCTCTCTGACATACATACACTTCTGTTCAGAATATATATTTTTTTCAGAACTTATGATGTTTTCATGGCACCTCCTCCAATAGTAGTATATTATTCATAGATTTAATCTTTCAATATGCTTACCATCATTATGACACCAATAAACTGACTGTAGTCAGCAGTTTACAGTTACGGTGCAATCTTTTGTAAACAGTACATTTTGCAACTTAAACTGCTTATTGTCCTGTTGCCACCACAAATTTCAGCTTTTGAATAATAATAATAGGAATGCTAATAAACACCAGAAAAAGAAACTAAGTTATTAATGGGTACTAAGAAGTAACAGAAGTTACAGAAAACCGCAGCCTTGCTGGAACAATGTGATGCGAGGATTGGCTCTTTCTTTACTCCTGATAGTTTAAAAAAGCGACTGCCACTGTGATTTATGCAAATACCATTCCTGCTGGTATGGTTAAGTTCTGTCTTGCTCTAGAAAAATCCACCCTAAAATAATATTAGGTAGAGAGACACAAAGAGTACTCAACCTCCATAAGAGATAAAATTTGGTAAAAAAGTTGCATTTTCAAGCACACATTTTTAAACTAAAAATCTTAAGTTAACTAGAAAATGTCACACAAAATTCATGTAATCGTGAAAAATGCTTTGCAGCAGAGTATTAGAATATTTGCAATGTGGGCTGATCACAAGACAAAGGAGAACAGATTGGCAGACAATGCTAATTTCACCCAGATGATTTTTATATAAGTTGTAAAAATTGAGTTTTTCCATAGGAGAAATATTTTGTGCTGAACAATTTTGGCTAAGACAGGAGAACAAAAATAATAACAGTGCCATCATGTGTCCCCCCCTTTCCCTTAGTATAATGAATCACAGTAGAGCTATGAGTTCTTAAGTAAAAACATTACCAATGGGACAATGATCTAAATTCCGGATTTACTTTTCATCTTTTTTTAAAAAAATATTTTTATATTACATATTTATAATGTATTATATTACATTTGCATGTAAACAACATGGAAAACTTTGACGAGAATACCACTCTTGTAGATGTCTGTTCTGTTGTCAAAATACTTGTTCAACAGCTTTCAACAGGATGTTAACAACCCATCTGACATTGAAACTGTGTTTGCTCTTGTGTTGAACCTTTGTCTTGAATCTCCACTTTTAACGAAGGGCAGGGAATGAGGATTTAAGAGTGGCTGGTTGTGGAGGTCAGTAGGTGGGAGGAACAGCAGTCCTATAACTCACCTTCAGTCAATTTAATTGCAAGACAAACTCAGGATGACGAGAACTGTGCCAACCGCGTATGTGTGCTGACATGCTGCAGAGTGTGTTTCATGATTCATCAGCTGTACTGTGATTGATTGGCCCAGCACCCTGGCAGAGCCCAGAAATTTTTTACTTGTCTTTGAATGTGTTTTGTGATTCTTCAGGCAATATCTGATTGATTGGCATGTGGGCTGAACCTAGATTTATTTTTTTCCCCATGCCTTCGCATATTTGTTTGATGATTCAAGATACATGCATATTGATTGGCACATTGGCAGAGTCCAAAGTTTCTTTACGTCACAAAATATTGTTTCATGATTCGTCAGATAAATTGACTGTTTCCTGCTGACACTTGTAGATAAATTCTGCTAGTGTGAACTGGAGGAAGAGTATGACCTTTGGCTTACAGCTAGTTAGGGCAGTGATAGAGGATGGGGTCACATTGTTTGGCCAGAGAGAACAGTTCCTTTTGCTTGAATGTAGAGTCTATCATTGCACTTTTTAAACAGCTGAAAAAATCTTACCTGGAAGAGAGTGTATTAGAAAATGCGAGGTGAGTGCATTGCTTTTACACATTAATTCTTGTTAATATCAGTCTGAAAACTATGCCGAATAGGACATCCAAGCATGACTAAAGGAAAGAAAAGCCTTATCTAAGGCTGTAAAGAGCACAGATTTTTAACGACTCTTTAAACTGTGCCACTTGCCTTGCGTCACCAAATCATACTGCTGTTCTCTAATTGGCTTTTAACCACGCACACATTACTTGAAAGCCAAAGGAGACATTTTAAAAGCTGGCAAAAACTTTAACACCGGTGCTACGAAATGAGAGTGACAAATCAGATTCTCTTTTGAATACTTGTAGACAACTATTCTTAGGTCATCTTTTTTTCCCCTCTCAGATGAATAACATTTGTCCAGGGTGATGGATTCACAATCTGTAATTCAGAAAATGATTTATTTAGCATTACATCTCATTGTGTAACAATTGACTCTGTGACAAAAGTTTCTGGGAAGTTGATCTTTTCTTTTGTCTAAGAAGATGGATGCACTTTTTAAAGTTGGGTTTCCTCCCACAGTTATTGAAACACAGAGACTGTCATCTAAAATGTATACCTTATAAATGAGGAAAACTATATCACATGCATTCCTACATGGTCTGTGCTCATTTCTCCAAACTCTGCCCATACTAGTATATTTTCACATATACAGAAAATATTTTGTAGCCTGTTTGGAGTCAATGCAGAACTTTTTTTGTCCCCCAGGAAAAATGGAGCCTCAATTGCAGACTTAACCCTTATTATACTGAGAGATAAACAGGCGTTTTATGTTTCAAAACCCTCTGCTTCCACAATCACCCTATTTTTATATCTACTGTAGAAGGAGGAAGAACATAGATTAAGCAAGGTGTTGCATGAATCAGGAACAAAATTCTTGTTTCTAGAGTAATCTGAAGGAATATATGGAAAGGGAGAAAAGAAAAACATAGGGCTTTTGAAATGCAGAGGAATGGAAAAAAGGAACTTGACTTCCTTCTGAGTGGTCTGTAAAATAAAGGCATTAAAAATAAAATTACATTTTAGGCTGAGAAATCTTAGCACAGCAATAAAAAACATGGAAGAAGTGAAAAGGATGACTTTTAATGAAGGTCACAACCTAAGTAGCATTAAACTCTGACAGGAAGAGGAGATTAAGGGTAACATTTTCAAACTAAGATGGTTTCCAACGTTAAGCCATATGATTCTCCTGGTTGAAGGGGAGAACCTCCAACCTTTCTTTTTCTTTCCTCTCTTCTTCCTCTTTCTGTGCAGGGTTTCCTCCTCAGGGCTCGTCTCCAGGCATGTCTGTAACTGGAAAAGGCTACCTCTTTTGGTAGATAAATATGCAAGGAACTCAGCCAACATCGAGGGTCTCCCTCCCAGGCAGGGATCCAACTGCCTCTATAGCAAATATTTGTGTTTATGTTCCTTGTGACTTCGTGCAGCTGAGATATCACACACATCAGGTCTTCTGCGGGTCTCTGACATGATTGTGGTGTGCCCCTTTTAGATCTCTTATAGTTCTTCCTTTGTTCAAGAAAGGACTCGTATCAATACTAAACCAAACCTTTCTCCTAATCTTAACTGCTTCAAAAAAGTCTACCCGGGTTTGCTAACAAAGAGGATTAGAAAAATCAGTGTTTTCTCCTTAACTGATGTACTCCTCCTCAGATTTTGTCTTACAATGACTAAATTTCTACTGAGCCCTCCACCCTAACAAACGGTCTTCAAATTTTAAATTCCACTGCAGAAGACATTTCATCAACTTATTTACAGTGGATTTTAAAAGCAATAGTTAAATGGGAACTGCTTCTTTACATTTTTTTCTCCTGCAGGAAAGATCTCAAATGTTGTAAGGCCCTATTTTCCCTGCTTCTTGGCTTATTTGAACATGTAGCAATAAATGTATAACAAATAATCTAATCCACACAAGAGGGAAGTTGATGGGACTGAAAGCAGAGAAATCAGTTCTGTATTTTTTAAATAATTGGGTTTCAGTTTAGTCCAAGCCATCGTATTGTTTTACCACATTAGGAACTAAAGCCTGAGACGCCTTCTACGAGTCTTTAGAAACTGAACAAAAAAACAGCCATTGTGTTGGGGCCCTGGGACGTGCTCATGTTGCCTACAAACTGGTCTAAAAAGACAATATGTAATATGTAATGTGCACTGACTTGCATCTTGCAAAGTCACTTATGCACTTGCCAAGAGCAAAATACTGGTGTGTAAACACTTTAATTCTACTTGCTGTGTTTTTCTGTCATCTTGTATATTTTGTGGCCATCTATGACTGTTCAAACAGTGGGAAATTGTCCTTATAAAACCAGAGAAGATGTTGAAGCAGGGTTATCATAAAATCCAAAGCAGATAAAATTGGGGTCAACGGAGCCAGTTTAAAGATAATATTTGCTAATAGAAAACTCAGCTAAATTTATCACCAAGACCTTCTGTGAATCAGATTGACAGATGTCAGCACTGAAATACTGTATCATACATCCTATTTGCCTGATATGTTTACTGTAGTTTAATTTTGTATTTAAGTGTTTTGCCAGTTTTGGGTTAAAAAACAATTCAGAAATGTAAATATTGTCATTAAACAATAGTTCATGTTTTTTAAACTTTTACGTTTTAACATAAAGTAGAATACACTGTGGCAACATAGGTACCAAAAACATGGCTGTATCTGTATGAAAAACTGAAAACAACCCCAACCCCAAATTTTATGCATTACTGGTCCTGTGTACTTTCTGTTTAAAAATGGGAAAATAATGTAAGAAGATGTAAACAGAGGCAAGCTTAAGCAGTTTTGGGTCTTTAGGTATTTGTGGTGTTGCCATGGAAGAATCCTTCCGTGATCTAGACTTTTTTCCCATCCCTTGAAGGGACGGTAATCACCATCATGGAGACCTCCTGCATTCAGTTTAGCATTTACAGCTCGGAAGAAGAGCAAGCAGGCCACTCTTTCTTCATGCACTTGCATTCCTGTACATGCTTGTGCACCTCCCGATCTCAAAGAACAGTAAGGTATCTATGGTGTGATTATATGCAGAGAAGGAATAACAAAACACGTGAATTCCAGATAAAGTTGTTGGTTTGTTTGCAGATTCTTACAGGAATGTGGTTTTATTTGCAGTTCATTTACACCTGGGCATTCTAAAAGAATGTTACTCTGTAATAAACAAATCTGGCCACCGCCATGTAAAATAAAATCAAGTTATTCTTGTATATAATTAAATGTGTCCTGGCATTAAACTTGACAGCTACTGAAGAAGGGTCAAACAACATTATCTTTTGAGAGAGTCTCAACTGTACAACATTTGGCATGCTTTGTGTTATATGACTGCCCATGATTGATGAGCAGTAGTGCTGGTACTTGTTTGTGTAATCACAGGGGCGAAGACAGCACAGGCCTGGCACATTATTCGCTTTCCTGGCCCACGGATACTGTCAGGTGTGTTTTTGGTTTTGGTTCTTAGAACCAGTCATTTCTGCTTCCTGGGCTATCAGACTGGAGTTTCTCCATTAATAACCTTTCCATATAATTACACCATTATCACAAGAACTCTGACTCCAGCCCCACATCAAGATTTTTCATGGAATCATAGACTAGAATCATACAGTAGTTTGGGTTGTAAGGGATCTTAAAGATCATCCAGTTCCAACCCCACTGCCATGGGCAGGGACACCTCCCACTAGGTCAGGTTGCTCAAAGCCTCATCCAACCTGGTCTTGAACATCTCCAGGGATGGCGCATCCATGACTTCTCTAGAAAACCTGTTCCAGGGCATCATCACCCTCGCAGTAAAAAATATCTTCTTAATATTTAATCTAAATCTCCCCTCCTTCAGCTTAAAACCATTACTCCTTGTCCTATCACTGTACCCCAAGTTTATGAGGTAAAAAAGTCTGTATCTGCCTGCCCAATTTAAACAGCAAAGTTGTGCGTTCACGAGGACATCTAGTAACATTCTGGGAAATACCTCCCAGACCGAGAACATCCGCATGCTTCCAGTTACATGTAATTAGGGGCAAAATCCAACAGGTGGCACAAAAGCATTTGAATTTTATATTGATTTAAATCACATGCCGTTAAATTACCAAATAAAATAAAGGCATTTAAAAAAAAAAAAAAAAAAAAAGAAAGGCGAAAGAAAAGAAAAAAAAAAAGGGGGGGAAGGTGTTACCCCGAAGTCACATAGGACGTTCAGCCTCTGCCGAGCCCCCGGGCAGCCGACGCGGAGGCCAGCGGCTCCCTGCCCCCAGGGCAGCCCCGGTCGCCGAGCCGCTCTCCCCCGCGCCCCGGGGAGCGGGCACTGCCCTTCTCTCGCGCCCGGCGGCAGCGGCGCGTCAAGATGCGCAGCGCCCTACGCGGGCGCCCGCGCGGGAAGCGGGGCGGGCGCCCTCCGCTGGCCGTCGCGGGGACTGCGGCGGGGCCGGGAGCGGTGGCTGCCGGCGGAGCCTGCCTGCGGCTGCGCCCGGGGTAAGCGGGGGGCTGCGCCGCGGGGTGCCGGGAGGGGCGAGAGGCAACACCATGGCGTGCCCCCTCCCGCTCGTGCAGTGGGGACGCTAGGGCTGGCGAGAGGGGGCTCTCTGGGCTGGCATAGGCGAGGTGGGGGCAGTCCGGATCTGCGTCTGCCGGGTTGTCGCCTTGGATGAGCATCCCCTACTTTTCACTCATGTAAGAAACTTTGTAAAGCAAATAAATCCACTATTTCTGATTCTATAATTATCATATTGAATAATAGAATCACTTGGTTGGAAAAGACTTTTGAGATCATTGGGTTCAACTGCACCTGTCCACTACTAAACCATGTACCTGAGAAACTCATCTACCTGTCTTTTAAATACCTTCAGGAATGGTGACTCAGCCACCTCCCTGGGCAACTGTTCAGTGCCTGACAACCCTTTTGGTGAAGAAATTTTTCCTGATGTCTAATCTGAACCTCCCCTGACATGACTTGAGGACATTACCCCTTGTCCTACCACCTGTCACTTAGTAGCACCAGAAGATAACTGAGATTTTTTTTTTTTTTTTTAAATGGACTTGTACTGGATTCTTGTGTGGGAGGGAGAAGTCATGAAAATTCTCAGGTACCTGTGGAAAAGAATGTTGTAAAGGCATGACTTGCCTGGTATAGTGACACTCAGGAGATGCAAGCACAGCTCAGCTTTTCACTTTTGAATGTAGTATACTATGAATATCAATTGTGGAAATTAATGTTGAAATGATTAGTCTGGGCTTAATGAATAGATTCACAGCTATGTAGCAAAAGTTATGTGATTCCTGTCTTCATTACTAAATCATTGTAGTAAGTCAGATGGAACTTTACTGATGTTTTTGTTTGCAAACATGAATGTAGGAAACGTATAAGGAATGGCGTAAATTCTTACGCAATGGTACACCTAAACCTAGGGCTTAAGTGCAAGTTAAAGGTGTGTTCAAGAAGTTGACTAAGATACATGAAGTTGTCTGAATTGACTAAGAGTGAGGCAGAGAAAGAGAGGGGGAAGAGAAGTTCAGCAATTGTAATAAATTAAGAAGGGAGCGCTAGTTTGGCATGAAGTCTGTAAGACGTGGGCCTGTGATAAAAGAAATTAATTCACACCATTTTACTTTATACTTTTATTCTTAATTAAACAAAGGTATTGTGAGCCCATTGTCTGTGAGTTGTAAGAGAGCCATCTTACACTTATGTAATGCTGGCCAACTTCTTAGTTCCCTAGGATCCAGTTTCCAAGGAGAAAACTCATAATCTGTATTTCTGTGGGACTAAACTGGAATAAACTGTGGTAGTAAATGGCAAGCGTACCACTACTGTCCAGAAAGGCGCTTCATTTTGAACTCAGAGAGCAACCAAATCACAGCACGAAGTAAATGAAAGAGCTACAGGCCTTTGATGAAACTAGTTGTTAGGATATGGGATTGGGCAAGCACTCTGTCTGACATCTGTACTATGTATATTACTGGGTTTCCAGGCCATGAAAAGTTCAGAAGAAGGTCAGCCTGGTAAAATATCAAGAAAATCTCCATAATTTTTCATTTGTCTCAGTATCCTATTTTCCAAAATAGTCAGAAGAAGTGAATGGGAAGACTGAAGCTGGAGAAATTGTATGTTTTTCTGGCCATCAACTCGCTTAATCAAACTCTCCTTACATGTCAGATTGCAACTTTGAAAAATACTGGACTACCCAGATACTGTTGAGGTCTGTGAGGTGCCCTTCCAAACCAGTCCCAAGAAAAACATATGCGAGAGCTATTTCCAAGATTTTAATGGTACTGAAAAGTTAAGGGAACTCAGTTATTTGGTCCTTCTGTGGAAAACAGAACAGGAAAGAAAAAAAATGATCTGCTGGACACAAAAAACGTACCTATAAATTTGGTTAGAGGTGACAGTCATAAATGTCAGATATGAAAGTCATTCAGCTGTTGGAGAAATGGAAGGATATAAAATAGAAGCAGCAAATAAAACTGCAAGAGTGACCCTAAAATTCATGTTCTGGTTTAGGCAGTTGGAGAGCAATAATACAGGTCTGACTTTGAAGTTCACTAGGATGGTGACTCTTTGGGCAAGAAAAAGTGTTAGTAGGTGTGATAAAAATGAAATCTAAATAATAAACATGTAGAAAATAAATAGAAACAGCAAAATGTCAGGGCTCGGAGGGCACCAAGAGACTTTAACGACCTTGACCAGCCTCTGCCCATACACCTGCCCATGGTCCCAGAAGCCCCATTTTGGCTCAGGCCTAGGACTTCAGGTACATCAGAAGTTACTCTGCAGGTGTGCCTATAACTCCTGGAGGGAGTGTATTGTAGATGGCTGGTCTGTCTGTCTGGGTGCCTTTAGATGTACTTTATTGCTTGTCTTATGTCTTGTCTTTGTTTTCTGGACTGCTTTTGGACCTGCATTATAACCTTTTTTTACTAGACCTGTCTCTTTTTGCACCCATCTGGGCTGCCTGCATGGATTCTGGACCTGGTTCCTCACTTTGCATTGCTTGGGACTATCAGAGAGCCTTGTTACCAGTAAATACTCTGCTCTATGAACTGTGGTCAACAAGGGCAATGCCTGTGCTGGAGTCATCCTTGACTTAGGGCTTGCCTTCCCTTAGGGAGCAGCTGGCCTTTGCTGCACCCTGACATGGTGTGAATCTTTCTAACTGGTTAAAATTGATTAGGCTGTGGTTGCTAAATATGCATCTACTGTAAACTGGGATAACTGACCTCTAAAATTTGAAGGAGAAAGCTGGAAACCAAAAATAAAGGTTGAAATAATAGTCAGTTTGGATTCCTATATGATATGTAACTGCTTAATGTGACAGGTAACACATCCTAAATTTTCATCCTTGGAAGTTACTCATGCAGTTGTGGGCTAGGTGAGGCAAATTACATGCAAGCAGTATGTTTTAACAGTTGTTTTTTCAGTAAACAAAGTTTCCTGGCTCCAGGGATAGAAACCATAATGGCAACTAGATGCAATGAATGGGAGCTCAGTGAAGAGGAGGGATTTGTTGAGTCTTGTCTTGAAACTTTCTTAATGGAATTAAATTAGCAGTATTCCTTGAAATACAAACAGCTGATGTTTTTGCCAAATAACTCTCACAAACAACAAAACTCAACAAAGGGGAGGGTTGCTGCATAGTGTGAAACTATTTATCTGTTAAAAGTGGTACTAGGAAAAAGGCACAAAAGGAAAGGAGAAACTCTTATTTCAAGGAAGTTGGTAGGATTTTTTTAAATTTAACGAAACAGCCAAGATAGATGTAACAGACAGGGGTAGCATATCAAGCACCTCATTCAAAGAAGAAAGAGTTGTTGGACATTACTGAAGAAAAGTAGCAAGAAGCATGGATGTTCACTATACCTGGCTCCTATTTGTAGTTTGTTTCTTCAGGATTTTGAATTGTGAACTGCAAGAGCTGAAAGAAGTAGGATAATAGAAAATATAGTATGACATATATGTCTCAAAATTTATAGCACAGTATGATGACTTTATGTTGCATGGTAGAACTACTGGAACTGAAACATTACTAGTTATCTCTGATAAGGGCATCGTCAAAAATCTGAAATTAAGCCGAAGTAAACCAGAACTGCTTTGAAAAGAAATTGTGTTCTTAGGGCATACGGTCAAAGAAGGGGGAATTTTTACTAGTGATGACAACATATACTATATAGGGATTACTAGTACTGTAAGCACTCCCAGATGTGTACAGTTTTACGGTTTTTAAAAATAGCTGCTTTGGCGCATGGAAAAGGAAATCCATTTGAATATGACGTGGCACTGATATGGTTAAAACCAGCTGTGCTGGCCTCCCTGGGTTTCAAAACGAATTCTTGCATGCTTGGATTTGGACAGTCATGAAACAAACAGTCTAAGAACATCAATGCTCATGGAGAAAATCTGAGATTTATAAAGACAGAAATAAATGCACCGCTGAGAATAGTGTAAATTTAAGGAGTATTTTCACTTTTTAGGACTATGAAAAATTCCTGTGACTGAAACACTGTCAGCATTTGGCTTCTTAGAGCCAACTGTGCTGGTGGTCAGACTCTTGACCACCTGGAAAATATGCAGAGTGATAGTGTTGTGATCAGACAGTGATGTGGCACTGCTGAAGTCTGAGCTGCAACAGAGTCATAGAATTGTTTGGATTGGAAGGGATCATGAAGGTCATCTAGACCAACCTCCCCGCCCCACAGTGAACAAGGACGTGTTTGACTGGATTACATTGCTCAGAGCCCCATTCAACCTGAACTTGAACATTTCCAGGGATGGGGTGATAGATACAGATGAAAAACCAATAGAGGGTTTTTACCAAAGTTAGAGAGAGGGTGATAAATTTTATTTTTTATGGCTTGCTGTAAGTGTACAGAGTTATTATCTTAAAGACTATATGGTTGCAAGTTATGTAGATACAAATGGGATTCAATTACATTAAGTAACTGATAAGCTTGGCTGTGGCAGCACAGAAATCAGCTCAAGTTATGAAATTCAAATGAAGTTATCTATGAACCTAAATTAAGGTGTAAGTGCCCAAGCTGAGCTAACATATGTAATGCTAGGATGCCTTAGATGGCTGTGTGAAAACTAACATAGGTTTGACCACATGAGCAGTGGTTAAATATTTGTTATAATGTTCATAAAGGCTAAAAGAAATGGAAAAGTCTTAGGAAAGAGATACCAGAAGACATATGTTTAAGAAAAGAAAAGGAAGACATACCTTACCTGATTAGAAAATTCTTGATAAAAATCAAAAAGTTTGGATTTTAAGCTTATAGTTCAAATATTTGTTTTAATAACTAGGAACCATTAGTAATTGATTAGTATGTGTATTGGTGCAATGGAAAAGGTGTTTCCAAGACTATGATGCAAAATCACCAGACTTCTGTCTGCCTTCTACGTAAGGCTATCAGTAGCACTTTTGAATCACGATTGATTAATGGCTTTCTCTGAGTAAATGTGATCTGAAATGTGTTGTGTGCTTATCAGACTGTTCATTCCTTGAGCCTGCTGTTTGCAAATAATTTCGGAGATGCTGAAATGGGTTCTAAGGACCAGTTATAGTCCTTTGAAAATGTAGTTAGAAAATGTAGTGCAGGTGTTTTCAGCAGGCACATTGCAACCAGTTGACATTCTACATAGCCAAAGTGATCTGTCTATATGATGATTAATTCAAAGCTTAAGAAGCTAATATAGTACCAAAGGGTCTATTGTCCAAAACATCTTTTGTCGGTACCTTTCAAGGTTAAAGCGTCCCCTGAAACCATTTCCAAATGGTTGTCTGATGGTTGCAAGTGTCTGGTTTAGTTAGAAAGTTTTGGAAAGATCATCAAGCAAATAACTAGGAGAGTGAGAAACAGCAAAGAAGAAAGGTCTTGGCTTAAACAAAGGAAGAAAAAGAAAAGAAAAAAAATGTCACGAATATTGTTTTTTTAATGCCAAGTGTATTCCTGGGCTGTTTTATAAGGCTTCCTGGCTGTACTCAGTCTCGTCAGATGAGATGAAAACTCTGATGATAACCAAAGGGCTGATGACAAATAGGCTAACCTGATATGAAGGAGCTGAAGGCTGAATCCAGTTGTTTCTGCTGCAAGTCTAGCCAAGTAAGATGTGATCTCATGGGAGGGCTTTAAAAATAGTGGTAGTAAAAATAGAGTTTAAGGAGGGTTAACAAGTACTACGTTATGTGGAAAAAATTATAAACACGTTGTATGGTGAGCCAGCATTGTATTGGCTCCTGGCCTTTATTTTGTATTTAGCAGACAGTCCTTCAGAAAAAGGCCGCAAACTCACTTCTTCTGAATTGAATGGGAGGTATCTGGTATATGTAAAAGTCTTTGCCAGTAAGGACTGGTAAGGAGTGGAAATGCTTTGTGGAAACTGTATTCTTGGGATATCTCTTAGAAAACAAGTGATCTGCCAGGGAAAGTGATCAGGCTAAGAAACATCTGTAATGATAAGAAAATCAATAGCATGCTAAATAAGGAAGTTGAAATCAGAAAGAAGTACACCATCCTAGCAGCAAATGAAGATCCACCACCTATGGCAGAAAAGGAAAATTTATGCCTACATAAGATTCACCGCCACTGCTTCTAGAAGGAATCAATATATAATTGCTCTCTCCATCAGTCTCAGGAAATAGTCTGTTCACATGATGATTCTGGGCCTCTTTGGATCGCAAAACTGATATGATACTTAAACATTTCTGAGGCCACCCGATATTGCCCGCTCATGTGCACATTGTGCTAGAAATGATCCCAGACTGCTGGCATTTAAGAGCAGGGCAAGTGGATCAGGCCTTTCAGCTAAAATTTATGTAGATGTAGATATCCTGGAGATAAGCGTTTAGTCACAGAATGGACCATTTTGTGACCGTAGGATAGAGCACTCCTAAAGGAAAACAGGAGGAACAAGTGGGTTGCTACCATTTACCTTACCAGTTCACTAATCTAGTAAGAAGAGTTGTTTCTATAAAAGAGAAGGAAGATTAAAAAAAGTCTGACTTCATAAATAACAGTCTTGGACCAGGACAGAAACTTGGAGGCAGAGGTTTAACCAAGTCTTTTTAGACAGTTGGCTCAGTCTGATCGACCTCATGAATGAAGGCAATAAGAAAGAATAAGCAGGAGGAAATGTGAAGTCTTCATACATGAACAAAATCATGGTTTAGTCAAAATAGAAGAGAGGTGATGTGACATAAAAGAGAAGTTAATAGGGAGTTTTGACTGGGGAAAAATGAGTCCAAATATCTGATATGTATACTCATATTCTGAGATGCAGAATATAGAGGGGAGTTAAACCTGTTTAGATTTTCTCATTGATGTGAGGGGAAAAAATCCCAAGACCACTATGACAATGAGAGTTCATGAGACACTACCAAAGCTGGATGATCAGTTGGATGGGGATTTTCGCTAGTGATTTGCAGAATCATCCTGAGTACAGGATTTAGTGATAATAGAGGACTTTACCTGTCTGGATTTCCTTTGGGAAAAGAACACTGCAGGATGCAGACTATTCAGCAGGCCCTTGAAATACACTGAAGATGTTATTTGATAAAAACTGTGAAAAAACCCGCACCAACAACTGAAGATGGAATTATTGTAGATATTATTTTTGGTTTGCGGAATGAACTGAGACTGTCCAGGCAGAAAATAAGATAGATATGGATCGGAAAGTGGTAGCCTAGGAGGACAACTGGAAAAACAGAAATGGTGGATTTTAGGGAAGCAGACTTCAGTAACCTCAAACATCTGGAAGATAAAATTTTCCAGGAAACTTGTCTGAGAGATAAGGGAGCCAAAGGAGGGCAGAGATTCCTTAAATACACGAGTAGTAAGGACATACATAATTTTCCATTTTGCATGACAGATAAGAAACATAGTAAGATAGCAGCTTTTTAAAATCAGGAGTTCTTCATTTAACTCAGGTGAAAGGATGCAGAGAAGAGAAAAGATCAGGTTACTCTCTGAAGCACAGCAAAACTAGGAAGATAATGGCACAAAATTGGAAACAATTTGTAAGAGTAGCAAGAAATAATTGGCTGCATGCTCTAATATTAAGAGGAAGGTCAAGGAAATTGTCATTCTGTGGAGGCGATGAATTTGGTTACTTTGGACAAATAATACCTAGGAGGCAGATGTCATTAATATGTTTTTTATTATCAGTCTTCACTAAAGTAATCAGCTGTGAGAGGAAGGTAAATCAGTGTGGTTCTGTGAGAAAGAGAGGAGAATTTCAGCCTTGAATAGGGAACATAATCTAGAGACAATTAAGATAAAGTAGATATTGCCAAATTGGCTGAGCCCAACGTACTTCCTCCCAGAGTAGCTGCAGAATTATCTACCATCATCGGCAGCCACTGCAGCCAGACCTAGGATGGGGTGGTTGCTCGTGGTTTTGTAGTGTATGAACTCCGTGTTGACAACTGAAGTTAAATTTGTGTTGATATTTGAAGTAACTTTCTCTTCTGTTGTTCTGTCACTGAAGAGTGACACAGCTTCGTTTCCTATGAAGTTGTTCTAGTTTCCCATCTGTAATTACAATAAATTCTGTGAAGCCTGCTTTCCTGGCTGGTAAGATATATCAGCAGCCACACCAAAGGATTTTAAACTGGTTTGTGTGAGAGGGCAGCAAGGTTTTACACTGGTTTTTGCTGTTTCTTCCTGAAGAGGCCAAATAAAATTGGTTTTAGGGGGAGAGGTATGTAGTTGTGTGAAAGAGGATGCAGGTTTTCAAGCATTTGTTTGAACTGTGTCAGAGAAGCATAACTAATAAATTCTCAAGACGTTATACGCAGCCTGTTTCCACCTGTAGCATCTTATTTTCAGAGCTTAAATGTGCATGGTTTTAAATAGGGTGTCTCTTGGCAGGTTGGCTTATGATATTTGCTAGTCTAGAGATAGTTGCTGAATTTTAGGGTTTACTTGGGCTGTTGGTTTAACTCGCATCCTTGAAAGCAGGGCAAAATATCAGTGTCTATAAATTCAGTTCCATACCAATTTATGGAAAATAATAGAATAATCCTAATTTTACTCTGAAACTGGTGATGTATTTTGTTAAAATCATATAAAATGTAGTAGTCATTAAAGCTGTGGGTTTTTTTCCTAGGCAATAAGTTATTCTCTATGTAAAGTAAATTAGATAAAAGTCTTATTTTTATGGTATTAGAAAGCAATATTTCAGAGCTGGTTTTTTCAAAACAGAATCACGCTGTACTGAAGGTTTAAACATTTTTTATTACAATTTTCATTCTCTGCTAAATTATGGATGTTTGGGTAGTATTTTGGAGAAAAATCCAGGTGTATGTATATAAGATCTAAAGACCTCTGTGAAGTGATGGTGTGTACATATATAGCATATATATGTATTTTGTATACATACACACATATGCATGCAAACAAGCTCTTTTTTACGTACTAAAATGATGTTGACAAGGAGAACATAATTCCTTCAGTATACATGTAAAATATGCAAATACAGAGGTACTATAGAAGTAAAGATGTTACATATTACTATGCAACTATTATTGTGTAATGTATGTATATGTGTGTACATGGATATTTAAAAAGCCACTTCTGCCTCCCTTAGTCCTGATGCTTGTGTGCAATGGATTCAGCACCTGGAGTGGGTTTTGTTGGTCAGCAGGCTATAGAAGCATACTCAAGTCAGGAAGGTCTCCCAGAGATGATTCTGTTACTTGCAGGGCAGTGAGGAATAGCCTATGTGTGACTCCAGCACATCCCTCGGTAGTCTGCAGTTGCTGAAGTGGCAGGGTGCTTTGAGGGAAGTGCTAAAATTGCTTTTTTCGTCTTTGGCAGTACAGAACTACTTTGTGCATTGTAAGTATCCAGTAATGATTTTTTGATCCCATGAACTAAAGATTAAATGGCTATTAATACAGTAATTACTGAGACAGGAACCTAATGGTGTGGTTGTGAAAAGTGTCATGGAGAGTCTTAGGGCGAAAAATGTCTATAATCACTCTTAGATGACTAAAGTACATGCTGCTGATACTAGATTTAGTGTCTTCTTGTCCATGGTGGCTTTCTCGTGTACATTTCTGTCCCATCCCTTGTGCTGGCAACAGTTTTTCATGTAGCAGTGCTGTGAGCTGAATTTGTGTAGTGACCTGAGGGAAAAATAGCCTGAGAAGAAAAAAGTGAGATCAGAATCTGACCTCACTCACCTTACAGCTGTGTTAACACTTGAAAAAGGTGGATTGTATGGATGAGTGGCTGAGGACAAGGCAGGTATGCAGGACTTCCCACTTGGCAGCAGTCCACCCTTAGTGCTTGTATCAAGGACTGGAAGTGACCTCTCTAAGTGAGATCAGAAAATGTACTCTTGTGTTATTCTAACTGGTGACATAAATATAAATATCTCTCTGAGAGCAGACTGCATATACGGGCATTCTCAAAGAAACATTTATTACTGACTGTGCCTGCTTTGTCTGGTTTTGGCTTCTTGGCATTTTCAAGTTCTAAAATTAAAATTAATTCTAAGTCATTTGTATCATATCCATCATGCCTAAAAATCAAGTGACAATTCTGTCCTTGCTATATATATACCATCTGCTGAAATTTAAAGTTTCCTGTGGACAACTTTGTAAAAGAAATACTATTTAATGAAACATTTCATAAATATTGGGTGTATTTACTGCCCAGACTTTTGTGAGGAGCTACAGTGTCAGGACTTGTTTAGCAGAGATCATGTTGCAATATAAAATTAAAGAGCTCAATTCCAGAGAATGAAGACAGAATCGTATTTTACCTTCCGCGAATATTCCATGCTATGCTTTTGTTGTATCATAACCAGCACTCTTAATCAAAAATCCCTGTTTATTTTATTTTCTAGCCAAAAGAAATAGTGTAATACCAAGTTCTTGAAGACTGCATTGTCTTGCATATTGTAAAACTGATTAAGATGTGTTAAGAAAATTAAGTGTTTGTTAAATTCTGGTAAAACAGAATGATATAACCTGTATAAAACTCAAGATACTGATAAATATATTTATACTTTTATAGAACACAATAAGTGTTTAATTAAATAAATTTTGCAAGCAATCATGAGTGTCAGTAACTTCTGTTCATAACACTTTGAATGTGATTAAAATGGAAAAAGGCAAAACATGGTGGGATCATTTTCCAAATCAGGAGAAGTGACGATGTTTGGTAACATTGATGCTGGTTGCGAAGAATTTATTCAGATATTTGTTACCCTATGGATTCAATTGCTTCACTATGTTCTGTGATGCAAAAGTAAAATGCTTATAGTAATAGGACTACTTTTTAAAAGAAGCATTATTATAGTTTTTTATCATAATAAAAGTGTTATTTGTGCAATGAGGCATGAAATCTAAGCTCATTACATAGACTGTATATACAAGCAGTTGAAATTTTGTTTACAGGCTAGTTTATGCCTCTAATTAAGACCTCTGTTATAAACCACCATTCTTCATCAATATACCCACTTCATGAATTCTTAACGCAGATTTCCAGGCTTGCAAGAGAGTGCCAGGTCTGGCTGGAGTTCTGCAGCAAAAGAGAAAGTGAAATAGCTTACCTTTTCTTAGAAACACTCAAAATTGCATAATCCTCAATTACTTACAGATCCATTTCATCTGAAATGAGGACCCTGCTGTGGCACAGCCTGTTCACTGTCTGAACTGCTGCGAATGCCAATGTCAGCATTACAACATGGATATGTAATTGCCATCTGGATAAAAAATATCAAGGTTAGCTTAAATTTGGCTCTGTGTGACATCATACTGGTTCCAGGACCTGCTCAAAAGTTTGAAACCCAAATGTCCTGAGTTTAAGAGACTTCCTAAGAATGGATCTAAGAATGTATCTGTCTGCCGTGGTCTGAGGAAGTATAAAGAGGAGATTTTTCCTGGCTCTATTTTCATCCTCTGGAAGCTGTTTTTGTCACTGAGGAAATTCTGTGCTTGTTTCTGCTCTTGTTTCTTCTGGTTTATTATGCCTCGAGTGTATTGTCAGATGCCACCAGTGCTGAGGCCTGTCAGCACTTTCTTAAACCTCCGGTGGAATGGAGTACTTAGGGGTGCATCCTCCTGAAGTCCTTGATTTCCTCAGTTTGTCCTGCCATTAGGTTTAGACCATTCTTGCTGATGGTCTCAGACCTTTGATTGCTTTATGTATTGTGTTTGTTGGCAGGGATCTGCTACTTTAAAAGAGATGCCTGAAGACTACTGCTAAGTGATAGTGTGGGTTGTAGTGAATTAATTTTTTGGCAGCATGAGTTAAGTTTGAAATATGTATAGATCAAAGCCTGTATTTTGAGTGAAAGGTCTGAAAGCTGCTGAATTCTCAAGATCCCCGGGGTTTTCACTCCTTTATTTCCATGTGGCTGTAGAGATCCACAGCCAGTGTTGGCTAGCATGTCCACATGTCTTGTTCCTCTTTGAGTTTATGGAATGGCAAAAAAGCTTCCAGAACTATCTTCATGTAAAGGCAAAGACTTGAAAAACTGTGGTGCCATACAAGTCAAAGCTCAGCCTTCTGGGGCTCTTTCCAACTTTGTCCTGTGCGTTGATAGCAGTGTTGTTCTCTGATGAAGAAACTAGGGAGGGGGTTATGGTCTCCTCTTTATTATATTTGTTGATATTGCTTTCAGAAAGTTTTACTCTTTCCCGGTTAAGAGTACATAGTGCTTTGAATTTTTGTTTCTTTTACCTTATTCATGATAATTTCTGCTTTGTATTGCTATCTATAACAATTTTGTCAGTCATCAAAACCTGTTTGAAAACAGATGCAAAATACTAATGCATCTTCTGGCCTAATTTAGACAGTCGTCGGTCTTTGATTGTTTTGTTTTGTTTTGTTTTTGGCTTTGCTTAGCTGTGCAATGCCAGGAAAAATCTTGGCAAGTACCATTCGATTTCCATGTTACTGTTGAGGTTAGATGACCCTGATTATCCTTGCTGCATTTTTTGGCTCTTTGCTTGTAGCTAGTAGCCTCCTTTGTGATGATTCTTAATTTTGTCAGATCTAGAGTCCTCTCCAGATGTCTGGGATACAGATTCGTATTTATCCTACTATCTCTAACTTCAAGACATTCTGGTCTCTGAATTCCTCAGTCTGAGTTCCCTGAGAAGCTCTCTAGGTTTACTGAAGTTTACGCTTTTGAAGTTGAAAATTGACTTATGAAACTATCATTTTAGTCCTTTTATTAATTTATGCTAACTCAGCTTTCAAAGATAAAGTATTTAAATTTCCGTTACATGACAAAATCAAATTTAAATAATGTGAAGTTTTGTTAGCTCAGACTAACAACAGATTTGTTGACTGGAATATCCAACAGTGGGTTGCCTCCACCCATATCATTAGCTGTAATTACAGTCTGCAATCAATTCTAATCTACCAAAAGTAAAATGTACACAGAATACTTCTTTGTGGGAGGAAGAGGAACTGAGAGCTTTATTAGTACTGAAATGTTTAGAAAATGTGAAAGGAAGTATAAAGGAGTTTTCACTTTGTTACTGCAGGGCCTTGGAGAGGGAAAAAAGAGAAAGACAATAGGAAAACAGCAAAGTGACTGGATTGAGGTGTTTAATACTACTTAAATTATTCTAGACTAAGAGTCATGCTATATGGCGAAAGCTTAAATTTAAATTAAAATTATCAAGATAAAATAGCAAACTACACACAAGGAGTTTTATTAGGAAGATGCTAAATATAGAGGCAGAAGTAATTTGGAGGAATTTTAAAAAAAACCCAAACATACTGACAACTCAGAACAAATGTATATTGCCTGTGTGTGTTGTGAGGGGAAGTCTTTGAATACCAAAAGAAAGATACTATGGGTAAAGAACGTAAATAAACATGTCATGATAAAATAAGGTTTCTGTAGATGCGAAAAATTACTTAAAAATGTTGAGATTGTAGATTAATAAGAACAGAAAGGCAATTAAAAAAATAAAAGAAAAAAGTGTTCAGGAAAGACCTGAAGAAATAACTCGCAAGAGGCATAGAGAGGAATAACAAATCACTTTTCCTCGTGCGTTCAAAAGTAAGCCTATTGGAGACCTGTAAGTCCAAGAGGTGATCAACATATAAAAGAGTAGACAATATAGCTGAATAGTTAAACTTTTTTTTTTTTTTTTTTTTTTTTTTTTTTTTTTTTACATTCAAGAAGAACTTGGTGAGATTTTCCAGATAGTAATCCTTTTTGATGGAGGAAAAAATATTTCTCAGATCATGTTATTAATGGATAACGCCTCTGAACAAATGGACAAAACCCACAAGAATAAATCTCCAGGCAAAGATGACATTCACTCAGGAGCTTTGAAGAAACTTGGAGATGAAACAGCTGAACTACTGAGACACATGACCAGTCATTTAAATTTGTTTTGGTATCAAAGGTGGCTGATGTGATGTCAGTTTTTAAAGCACTCTCTTTAGGCAACATCTAGGGAACTACATGTGAGTAAATTTGGTGTCAGATAAGCTGGAACAAACTATTCTGAAAAATATCAAGATTAGATGGACAATTGGAAAACATATACTTGGAATAAGTCTTCATCTTTTGTGGTTTTTTTTTAAATCGTGTCTGTCAGTGTTCTCTGGATTCAATAAACATATTTTCCAAAACATTTTGTAAGATTTCTCACTAAAATCTTCTAAGAACTAAGAGACCATGTAATAACAGGGAGGTTCTCATATGGATAAATAGTGGATTATAAACTAGGGAAATGGAGGACATGGGTAAAACATTGTCACAGTGGAAGGAATTTTCCAATGAAATCTACTGTTCTGTGCTGCAGTGTGCTTTTTAGCATATTCATAAATGATCAGAAAAAGAATGAATACTGAGGCAACAAATTTGCTGGTGATACCATCTACTGATGATAAAGAGCTGCAAAGCAATCCAGGAATGCTATGATAAAACAGCTGATTAAATTCCATGTAGATTAATAGATAATGATGCTCTTAAGGAGAGGGGGGAAGAATGGTCCTAATTTTACATATTCTTAGGTGGGTTATGAGTTGACTATTACAACCCTAAATCTCGTTTTGAGTGGTAATAGATAGCCTTATAGAAATGGGAGAGCAGTGCTTAGTGGCAGTCAAAATCAGATAGACTATTATGAATTATTGTGAAAGGAACAGAGAACAAATCAGAAGCTCATTATGCCACTTTGCAAATCCATCATGTACAATCATTGTCAATATAGTGTGGAATGCTTGTTTCTCAAATTAAAAAGTATATTATCAAATGAGAAAAAGGATTTTGAAGAAAAAATAGCAGATGGGGATGATGTAAAAATGAAGTATCTGAGATTTTTGTTTTTGAACAAAAAATACAAGAAAAATATAAGAAATAAAAAGATACAGACTTATTTGCATGTGTGATGTGGTTGAAGAGTCATTTTCTCTTTCTTTCCCTCTCCTTATTTTCCTTATTTTCCTTTTTCTTTTTTTTTTTTTTTTAACTATTTTCCAGCTTTGAGATCAGTTTATGGACCCTCTGATCCTGCAGTCGTAGTGGAGGTTCCAAAATACTGTAAGAATGCAAGAACCATACATACCTAAAAGTTGGTGTCCCTCAAGAACATGTGGAGATGGTCATCATGTGACACATTCTGGAACAAAAAAGTACACACAGTTTGATAAGAGACAAAACTTGTACTGGGATTGTATAACTTTGCAAAAATGTACAAGACCTCAGAAAATATCTAAGTATGATAATAACACCACTGTTAGGCTGAGATAATTTCTGATAAAGGCAATTGCTAAAGTTATCATATTAATGTGATCTCAAATGGCATTCTTTTTTCTTTTCGCTGAGTTGAGCATTAGCATATATGCCAAGGTGAGGCCAAGGAAAAACATTAAATAGAAGGAACAAGTGGCCAAAAGAAGATGGATACATTTCAGAGCAGCAAAGGCTTCTGAACATAATAGTCTAGAGGAATGTAGTAAATAAAATTATAGATGAATGGAAACAATGTGAAAATACATAAAAGGCTTAGAATGAAAAGATGTTGATAATAATAGAATAGTGGCAAGTCCTTTTCACCAGGAGAAGGTAGTTGCTGGAGGGATAAGGGAATTTGTTTGAGGGCTTCATCCTCAGAAAAAAAGGAAGCTGTTAGCATGCACAAATGGAGCTAAATTCTCTCAGTTCTTTCATGGCTCATATATCCCTGCAGAGTATGATATGCCTCTTGTTCTAGAGGACCCAAAGCAAGTAATTCATAGAATGAGTACAGTTGTTCTCTGCAGGGGTAGGTCTCCCCTCTCCCCCAATAAACTGTTTTCTAAATTGATGCATCCTTAATAATTGTGTATGTAAAAAGGGGAATATTTCCAGTACTACAGTTGGAGTCATCCAATAAGTAATGCCAGATGCCCAATGTGGGTGTTTGATTTTTTTAAAAAATTATTCTTGATGCAGTGATAGAGATCACTGTGTTTTGGAAAGTGTCCTGGGAGAAGGAGGTAGTGTACATACATCTGTAGATTTTCAGCAATAAGCTTGGAATACATTGTTTCTACAGACTGCTGTAATAGTTATCATTGGCACTCAATGCATTCCACAATCATGAATGACAGAAAGTTAATCGTGCAGTGAGTTCTAAGTCCCATATACAGAACCTTTTGATTTATGGCAAAAATTTAGAAATGCATTACAACAGGATACAAAGGAGGCTTTGAAAGGAGACTGAGCTGAAGTGAACCAAGGAAAGGCGTACACTCTAATGTAGCACCGTTCCTTGGAAGAGTCGAATGTGCTTTAAATGGACTTCAGATAAACAGTGATGTTGATGCTATTAGGGGTTGTGTGGTAAGAATATGTGTATAAATAATGCCTTAGAAACTACAGGTTTACTAGGAATAAAGCAGAAAAGTCCATCTGGGAAGCACAAGGGGAGAAAAGATCCCATGCAGTAAAGTGATCAAAATTGTTAGTGTTGGCTACCCATCTGTTCTTTCACTCCTCTGAGAAAGCCCTCCCTGAACATTCTGTCACTAAAAAGGTCACCATGAAATCAAATCCATTTGGGTTAGCCCTCATCTACTTCAGTAATAGCTCCTGTCAGGAGATTAGACTATTTGCAGTGAAGTGGGGATACAACTATGCTATCATAGGGTTGTGAGGCTAGTAAAGCTGATTGTGAAGAGGAATATGGGGTCTAATCAGCTATTTCAGTGGTTTTCCCTCCCCTCAGAGAGCTGAAAATAACGCGTCTGTGCCACCAGAATGTTATGCTGCCACTGCAGGTGTATATAGGGAGAGAAAAATGAAAACCTCAGCATTTTGGTGTTCAGGAGAGACTCATAATCAACAAAAGCAATGCTGTGTTGTGATATTACAGAGCTGAAATACTGTGTTGGAAAAGATAGCATTTCTGATATATCAACAAAGACTGCAAAACAGTAGATATTATCTGCATTCAATAGGAGATGAATTAGTGGTCACTCAACCAACCATTTTGGTCAGGAAAGTGTCAGAAAACAGCTACAGTGGATAGGGTGTCACTGGGGTAGGAAGGGACCTGAAGATTAGAAGCAAGTCCCATGGCCTCTACAGCCATTTTGGGGTGTCATTTTCCTAAAATTAGATAGAACAATGACTTACCACTGCATGATAATATCACAGAGTAATAGGTTATTTTTTTTATTTTTAGGGAAGATACAAGTAAAATATCTCAAACTGCCTTTGCAAGAGATATTTTGGAAATCATTGCTGTGTGCTGTATAAAGTCATGTAAGCTAAAGCCAATCAGTTAGATCCTATATATTAAAAGTGAATCATGCTTTTGTCAGGCTCCTTCGCTCTGAACATTACAAATCTCAAGATACAGAATACTTTCCTCTTGTTGTCTCGATAAATATTTCAGATTGGAATAGCTTAAACAGGAGAAGCTGCAGAGCATCTCAGCACAATTACCAAGGGCTTTGTGTTGCAGGCTTTCTGCAAGGAGTGGCAAGATCAGATCTCCACAGGTGGAGAGTGGTTAAGTGAACTCATGCATGTTATAAACCCAGGGTTTCTGTTAAAAAAAGAGCAATGTCCTTGGTTTTGTGCCTAACTAGGTCTCCATTTCATTGCTTTGCTGCTTTTGCAATGCCTGTGGTAAAAATAAAATGTTTCTTGTCAGAGAAAATTAAATATTTTGTTTTGCCCCAAAATGAAAGTAGCTTTGCTTTTCCATATTTTTGAGGAGAAAACAAATGCATTCCTATCTGCTACTGTCAACTTGACTTTCATTTTGCTTGGTCAGGTTTTTATGTTCGTTCTCCAAGTGGAAATCCATTGTTCACCTAAGCCTGCACTATGTCTCTTAGTAATCAGCTGTTCCCCATTCTTTTGCAGAACAAAGGGCTTGGCCTTAATATGTACCCTGAGCCCTTACATGCCAGAGGGAAAGGGGCTGTGGCTGTCTATGTGCTACTGAACTCAGTGTAGCGTAAAGCCATGTCCATCGCTGTACGGACACTTTACTGTAGTGGAGACAGGGTACAGAGCAAAACGGATAATGTGTTACTTTCACTGAAATGTGTTTAGACCAGCTAAATTGGAATAAGAAACATATAAGTTGAAATATGTGTATTCATGAGATTTTCAGTACTGATTAATACAATTAACATTATATCTTTGATAGCATGACATGGTTCTGATTGGAAAGAAGTAATGAGTGTATAAATATTGTTCAGATCACTCAAGCTGTAAAAGTCACACTAACACAATCTGAGTAAACAATTAGGAAGCATAGGAATAGTATAGGGAATATTTTCTATTATAATAGATAGGTGATCAGTGTTCAGCTTCTGTCAGAGGATATTCCTTAAAATGTGGCTACTGGAACATGGGGATTCTGGTTACTTGCTTTTTTCCCCTGGATTTAACCGATGATATACAGGTGACTTTAGAATGAACTGAAGTTTTGACAAGAATAAATTACATTTTGATTAAATGTGACTGTTTCAATGCTCCCACAAAGTAATTGATTTTGTGTGAGAAAGGTCCATTAGATCATTTAGTTCAAGCTGGCAAGGTAGCACAACCTCTAGATCATTACATGCACAGAGCTTAACAACTCATAATCTGTAATACTCTTTCAGAAGAGCAGGCAAATGAAATTTCAAAACTATAAGAAATGATTCATTACTCTACCTCATTGTTAAAAAATGGTGACTTAATTCTATTTGCATTTGTTTAGTGTTAGCTATGAGTTATTGGTTCTGCTTTTACTCCTTTCCACTAGATTAAAGAGCCTTTTAAGCACTCGGTGGTTTGTATCAATGAATATACTTGTTCACTCTAATGAAATCACTGCTTCATCTACTTGTGGTAAACTAAACTGATGGAACTTCAGAATTCATTTAGCATAAGGCTTAGTTCAGCCTAAACAACTTATGCACTTCCTCTGTATATAAAAAATAATATATAATTGTAGTTCTCATCAATGTTATGAAGTGGTAAAGTATATCTTAGTATTCTTACATACTGCTATTCTGTTTACATGCATTCACAGTAGCCTTTTGTGTGGCAGAGCTGAGCTGGGAATTTGTTTTCAGCTGTTTGACAATTACTTAGGAGTCATAATGGACGAAGTCACTGTTTTCCTGAATACAGTCCTTTAGTCAAGTGATAAGACTGACATTTTTTGCTTTTGTATGCACACATTTGACTGTAATAAGGTATATATTGTACAAGTGGGCTTAAACTTAATAAATTACTTTTCAGATCACTCTGCACAATTGCTCTCTCTGCCTTACTTCATATTCTGCAGACTTTGGTGAATCTAAACTTGCCCACTGTTGATATCTCTCTCGTGTGGTCACTGAAATGCTTTTTCAAACACCTTAAATCAAATCCTGAAGTACTTAGCTTTTACTTCTGCGATATTTATGGTACTTGATTGGCAACCCTTTTTGGAATTACAATATGGCTGAGTTTGGAAGGACCCCATGACGTTGTCTATTTCAACTGTCATGCACAAAGCAGCTAAAGCAGGTTGCTCAGGACTGTATCTAGTCAGATTTTGAATATTGCCAAGAATGGAGACTCTACAACATTTATGAGCAACTTGTTCCTGTGTTTGACCATGCGCAGGGAAGAAGGTTTTTTTCTGATGCTTCTTTCAATTCAGTTTGTGCCTGTTGCCTCTTGCCCTGCCACTTAATATGACCGAGTCTGACTCTATCTTTATCTCCCCCTTTACTAGATCCCCACGAGCCTTCTTTTCCCACATGCTGAACAATTCAAGTTTTCTCAAGCCCCTCTTTTACGAGAGATGCTCCAATCTTCATGGCTCTTCATTCACTCTAGTGAAGTCCACATCTGTCTTGTACTAAGGATCACAGACTTGGACACAAGACTCCTAATATGCTCTCACCAGTGCTGAGTAGAGGCAAAAGACTACCTCCCTCAGCCTGCTGGTGATGCTCTTCCTAATTCCCCATCCGTCTTCACTGATCTTGGTATCTGCAGAGTTGTTGCTCTCACATACTCTCACTCCTGTCTTTCACTGCAGTTGCTGTTGCACAGCAACTTTTCCCCCTTCTCAATATTTTATCACAGAGGCACTAGCACCATTGCCGATTGGGTTGGCCAGCAGTGGGTCTGTCTTGGAGCCTGCTGGCACTGACTTTCTTGGACACAGGGGAAACTTCTAGCAGCTTATGGAAACCACCCCTGTAGCTCCCTTTGCTACCAAAGCCTTGCCACACAAACCCAGTACAATGGACTTTTCCATCCCCAGTGGTAGGACTTTTCATTTGTATTTTTTGATCTTAATGATGTTCCTAGTTGCCCATTCTTGTAGCCATGTGGTGTTTCTTTAGATGGCAGCATGCCTATTTGGTGCCTCAGCCACTCCTCCCAGTTTTTATCCTCAGCAAACATGCTGAATGTGCACTCTGTCCTATCATCCAGGTTAAACAGTGTAGGATATATTACTGACCCTGATACTGACCCTGACACTGACCCTGACATACACCTGAGCACTAGTGATTTGCCAATGGATAACCTTGTGTGCCTGTTCACAACTGTTTGAGAAGTGCATCCAGTTTTTAATTCAACATCACCTGCTGTTCCTTCATCCACTGAGCAAGTCATTTAATTGTGGAAGGCTGTCAGGTTGTTCAAACATGATTTTTCCTTCATAAATCCATGCTGGTTGCTCCTAGTCACCTCATAGTCCTACGTATATTGGGAAATGACTTCCAGAATTAGTTGCTCCATCACCTTCCCAGGAATTAGAGTGAAGCTGACCAGCCTGTAGTTCCTCAGACTCTTGGAGATAGAAGCAATGTTTGCCACCTTCTCACTCTCAGTAACCTCTCCCAGTCACTACAGCATTTCCAAGGTAATGGAGAGTAGCCTCACAGTGACATTAGCCAGCTCACTCAGAGCTAGTGGATGAACCCCATGAGGAACCATGGACTTGTACATGTCCAATTTCCCTGACTTAATCCTCCCTCAAGAAGGGTAACTTTTCCTTAATCCAGACTTTCCCACTGGTCTCAGAAGTCTGGGATTCCTGACGGCAAGTCTTATGAGTGAAGACTGAGATGAAGTACCTTGTCCGTGTCCCACGTCCATTGTCACCAGGCTCCCTGCCCTCTTCAGCTTCAGGCCCATTTTTTTTTCATCTAGTAAACGTTTTCCTGTTGTTAAACCTGTAGAAGCCCTTCTTATTGCCTTTCATGTCCTTCACTAGGTTTGATTCCAGATGGGATTTGCCTTTCCTAACTCTGTCCTTTTGCACTCATATGGTATCTCTGTATTCCTTCTGGATGACCTGACCCTGCATCCATCTCTTGTATGCTTCCTTTTTCTGTTTCAGTTTAATCAGGAGCATCTTGTTCATTCATGTGGGCCTCCTGCCACCTTTGCCTGAGTTCCTGCATGTGGAGATGAACAATTCTTGAGCCTGGAGGATGAGTTCCTTGAAGAACAACAATTGTGAAAGCATTTGTAAGCTTAGTGGCAAACACCAGAGCAGAGTCTTGCTATTGCAAATAGTGCAGTAATAGAACTGTTTTAAAGTAGGATGTTGCCAGTTTCTGAGTTAAGTGAAAATGCTACAAAAATATTATTTCCTTTCATTTCTATATAGAGGTTTTTGGAAAAAAAATAAACTGAAAGGATTTGGAGAAGCAGATCTAAACTTAACTGTGAAGTTTTGGATCTGAACAAAAAGCATGCAAGTATAGGGTAACTGGAAATGTAAATGGACTGTAGAAAATCATCTTTGAACTTACTGAGTTTCTCTAGGTATGATGTAATTCCTGACAGGCCTCCAACTCAATAAATATGCCTTCAATTCAAACAAATGCCACCTTCTAAGATACAAGATAACTTCCATGTTGCATAATGACCTGGTTGATGCTTCTGATTGCCATTGTCCCTGTCAAGAAATCATTTCCTGTTTTGCAGATCTGTAGAAGACAAGATGCAAAACTGCATTTCACTTTGCATTAATAGGAAAGATAACACATTTTACATGTTGTTGCATTTTCAGAGATAGCAAGGGAAAAATAACCTATAACCTTTTGCCTTCTTATGACGGTCTTCAGTGCTTAGGTGCTGGAGTTTGGGAAGGGAGGTTTTCTATAATTTCTCTTTTTAAAATTTGACTGCAATTTTGATTCTTTGACATCACTTCCATGAAGACAGATTAGAAGTATCAAATATTCTAGACCTGCAATATAGCAAGGGGAAAAAAGGGCTTTTTGAAGAAAAAAGTATGCACTTTCTATGTTAACATTTTGATTTTAATAAATGAATTCAGCAAAGAAACATGGAATAGAAAAACTTCCTATAAGTGTATTATAGTTAGAAACCATATATAACTGAGAAGTGTGTATGCTTCAGTGAAAATGTTAGGAATTTAGGGATCTGAATGCATGAGAAAGTTGGTTTTGGGTGTGTTGCTTCATCTCAGACTCACTCTTTGGTTGAAGATTTATGCTTGTTCAAAACATTTTGTATTTGTCTTTTCCATTAAATGCCATTCTTCTAAGTGCACCGGCTTTATGATAACAATGGCATCTATCATTATTCAAATGTGAAAGTTACAGGATATGCCAGTAAGAGGAGGTAATGGTCTGTTTTGTTTTATCTGATTGTTTTAGCACCTTGCAATTTCCTCAGCCATCAGACTAGCCAAAAAAGTGTGAGTCTGAAAATCAGAAAAAGATGGGGAAGCAATCTGATGCTGTTGGTTTTATATATTTTGGCAACAGACTGTGAAAATGTGCAAGAATGTTTGCAAGTGGTTTGAATGACTATGTGGAAAGATTTGGATCCGAGGTACCTTTTTAAAAATAAAATAAAACACTCTTAACACAAGAAGAGCTTTTTATTTTTCCCTGGTGTGAAAATTATTAGCAGCTACAGGCAATCCCCATCTGGGAATTTGGAGCCTACTGTCTGGTCTTTCAATCAGATTAGATGGTGATACTAGAAGGAATGAACGATACGTGGAGGAACTGTGTGTAGCTTATAACAACAAAAGACTGAATCGGCAACATGTGGCTAACAGTTCAGACATCTGGTATAAACGATTTTCCTTAAGAATCAGTTTTTCTTGAATATGTATTCCAAATCTTTCCTTCTCTAATGTAGGCACTTTCATGACATTAGATGAATTAAAAATAAATACTGTATCAAAGCTTCAATGTTAACTTGACAGAAAAGGAAAAATGCTGGGTTTGGATTTTTTATTTTTTCTTCGTAATGTCTTAAGAAGGACTGATGATCTATTGGTGCTGGGCTTATTTTTTGGGGGGGGGAGGCAGAGAAGAGAGAGATTATATCTTTTCCTGCACTATTTTTATCCTTAAAAGTTTTGGGAATGTTGTAGTGTGATGAAATGATCATGTTACTGTTGGGGAGTGAAGCAGCTGTAAATCTGGTTAAAAAAATAATCCTAGTGGACAATTTTCCTTCGCTAGTGGATTTCTCCAGTGATGCAGAGCTGACATAGTGTTTCCAATTCTTTCTAGCCAGTGCTTGAAGAAATGAAATAGGACAGTCAGAATGCATGTGCCACTACATCTTGTTCGGGCATTGACTATTGTAACTTTCCAAGAAGGTTATAAATTATAGTACTTTGTACAGCCCAAGAATTTCACTTCTCTCCTTTGTTTTACTTGTGCTTTCCCTAGGAGAGTGTAAGGGAAGTGATAATGGAGGCTGGGATTTTTCCAATCTGTAACTGAAGGGACGGGAAAGTTAAATATTTAACAAAAGAATTTTCTTTATTGTACCAGTAGCAAACTTGTTCTGACTGAGCAATTGTGTTCAGTTTGTATGTAGCTGAAAAATGGCTGCTTCAATTTAAGATATAAAACCCAGCTTACTTGTTTCACAAAGTGTTTGAACTTAAAAATTGTCATATGGTGTTGTAAGAAATTGTAGAATCATAGATTCATAGAATCTTCCAGTTGGAAAAGAGTTTTGAGATGATCGAGTCCAACCACACCCATCTTCTGCTAAACCATGTTCTTCAAAAACTCATCTACCTGTTTTTTAAACACCTCCGGGGGTGGTGATCCAGCCACCTTCCTGTGCAACTGTTCCAGTGCCCAACCATCCTTTCGGTAAAAAAATTCTTCCAAATATCCAGTCTGAACCTCCCCTGGTGCAACTTATGGCTGTTTCCTCTTGTCCTGTCACCTGTCACTTGTGAGATGAGATCAACACTCACTCTGCCACAGCCCCCTTTCAGGCAGCCATAGACAGCAATGAGGTCTCCCCTCAGCCTCCTCTTCTCCAAGCTAAACAACCCCAGTTCCCTCAGCTGCTCCTCATAGGACTTGTTCTCCAGCCCCTTCACCAGCCTTGTTGCTCTTCTCTGGATGTGCTCCAACACCTCAATGTCCTTCTTGTAGTGAGGGGCCCAGAACTGCACACAGTACTCGAGGTGTGGCCTCACCAGTGCCGAGTACAGGGGCACAATCACCTCCCTTGTCCTGCTGGCCACGCTGTTTCTGATACAGGCCAAGATGCCATTGGCCGTCTTGGCCACCTGGGCACACTGCTGGCTCATATTCAGCCGGTTGTCAACCAACACCCCCAGGTCCTTCTCCTCCAGGCAGCTTTCCAGCCATTCTTCTCCAAGCCTGTAACGCTGCATGGGGTTGTTGTGCCCCAAATGCAGGACTCAGCATTTGGTCTTGTTAAACTTCATCCCATTGGTCTCAGCTCATTGATCCAGCCTGTTCAGATCTCTTTGCATTTGCATTTCTTACATCTTTTACATCCAATTCTCATTATTCAAAAAAACAAACACATAAATGAGAAAAAGGGAAGTTTGAACCAGCGTGGATAATATATTAGAATATATCCACATGTCCCTTTTTTTGCTGCAGTTGTATTGGCCCAAGAATTTACCCTCAGCAGGCTGTCGCTGTTTTTTGCTTGAGTTCACCATCTTCTGTGATTCGCTGGCTGAGCTGTGTATGCCTGCTCACTTTTTTTTTAATTATGTTTATATGTGCTATGCTAAATAGCCTGATCTGGAGATCATGATTTTTGCTACTGAGCACACTTGACTTGACACTCACATAAATGTTTCATGTAGCAGATCAGAGATGGTAGTGATCTCTGAGCATGCCTATGCAGTCAGATGTGGTCCAGGTCTATTTATGTTTCTAATAGCCAGCTTGCACCTCAGCCCACGTAGATGTGATATTGTGCTTATGTCCAGCTATATTTATCTTCCGTCCAGCAATGTGTACTGTTAGAGACACAGTGCTACAGCTACCCAGCTTCCCCAGGTCCTTCTTGTAACTATTCTTTCTGCAAGTGACAACTCAGTAGGGAAGGAGCATGGGCCATGTAGGAGTTAAATACGCAATTCCCATTTGGAGTGCAGCCTGGTGGGTTTTTTGTCCGTGTTATTCATTGCGTTTCTAAAGCATTCTGCTCTTACCTTCTTGGTAAAAGTGGTCTTCTCTTGATATGTATCCAGAATTACAAAGTTCCCGTTTAAACATATGATGTCACAGCTCTTTTTGATTCTTCTAGGTTTTTAATAGTGTACTCCCATGCCAACTTATGTTCTGTGTTTGAAGGATTGGGGTGTCATTGCCTGTCCTGTTGTTCCACTGTGAAATGAGTAGGTTAGGCTCTTAATTGGTGGTGCTTCATTTGAAGAGGTATTGGGTAGAGCCAGTTGCCTGAATATGAGCTTTCATTAGCAGTTCTGATGCCTTCAAAACCTGACTTCCAGTTGGTCTCCAGGTACAGAACTTGTCTTCTACCTGAGCCATACCTGCCATGATGATGTCACTGGTACTTAAGATATCTGAAACAGCACTTGTTGCCTCTGTTTAGCAGCAGACATTCACCCATAGTGTCAGTGACTTTGAAGGTAGTTTGTAAGTGTCTCAGTGTTCAGTCAACTGGATGTTTTCTGAACAAGGACTTCAGGAAGTTCTGCTCAAAAGTCTTGAGCAATGTATTTATGTTTGTTTGAATGTGAATGTAGGAATGAATTAAATAATGAGGTAGAAAGTCAGGCATAAAATAAGGCAAGGAAAGCAAAATTGAAATGGGCAAAGAATTTAAATAAAACATTAAAGGAAATTTAAAGGATAATTCATAAACTTCAAGGAAAAAGCCTTTTTTTCTGCAGTAATTCTATTAGCAATCAGGAAAATTATGAAATTAATGAAGACATAAATTAAAATACAAAATTTTTTAAAAATGTCTTTAGTAAGAAAAAAAGCATCATTAGAAATTTGTATAACTTGAGGTGTTTATTATTTGGAGAATAACATCACTAAAATTACCCAAACAGAAGATATACTGGACAATTTTATATGACCTTTTTTTTGTCTCTTAATTCTATAATCTTATGACCAGAAAATAATTGCTAAAAGTCAAAAAAATGCTGGGAGTTATATGCGTGTATAATCTCCCACTCCAGATAATCACCTTAAGGAATCAGCAGTTAAAATTTATCGCATAATCCTCTAACAGTGATTTTGAAAGCCCTGGCGACTGCAGATACACTGAAAACAAACTCAATGTAGTGTTAGTCTTCAGAATGCCATCCCAAGTAAATTCATTGGTAATGTGGAAAGCACTGAGCCTTGCACAGACACAACAACCTCTTCAGAGAGCTTCAGTTCCCACAAATGGTCCATCACAGAGGATGCAGCTGGCTTGAAATCTGTGCTACTGAAGAGAGCTACCTTGTTTTACTCCCCTTGTCTCTTTCTTTGTTTAGACAAGGACATCATTGTCTGCAGGTGGTTACAAAAGTGGAGGACACCCACAGAAATGGGGCTGATCTCCTTCACCGGAGGAAACTGCCAAGAACATGGATGCGAGGTACTAGTGATCTGTTATAGATTTAAAAACCTGCACTGAGCATAGCCTGAAGAGGTGAAGGTGTTTCTGTCCTGCACTTCAGGGATTCTGGATTGTGTTGAGGTAGTGTTGACAATGGTAAATGGACTGGAGGCAAAATTGAAGAGAAACCCCAAAACGTGTAATCACCAGAGTCATGGAACACAAAGAATGCAAAGACATTTTTTTTTTGCTTTGGTAATAAACAAATTGTAGTAGTCAATTCATCAGAAGGCTGCTTTGCAGCTCAACAGACTGGTATTTTACACTGTGACATCAAGGGGATATTATGTTTTTACAAGACATTTTGGAGTTTATGAAGGTGCAACAACAGTGCTGACAGACTGCCTTAGGTAGAGAATTGTAATGTGACATGGTTCATAACCAAATTGTCTTTATCTCTTACATATTTCTGTGTGTCTCTCAAGAGAGCAGTTTTTGGTTTATTACGCACTGGAGCTCTGGAATAAATCATTATGTGTGTGTTGAAGTTGGCTATGGGATTAGACCATTCCAGCAAACCTGTGAACTTGGGTCTATTTGTGACAAGGGCAGCAGTTCCCCTATTGTCCGTGATGTATTCTGACTTACATGGAAATAGAATTAGAGTGAAAAAATTAAATACTCTCCTTTTGCAATCAATTAATGATGCTGGTTGATCTTTTACGAAAGCTGAGCACTAGAATATAGTGATGTTATGATGAGTTATGAAAGTGACAAATTCTCCTATGTTTATATAAAAAATGTTTTTCAGGCAATATAAAAGTATGCTCTATCACAGATCTGCATTAATATGTGTGATTTTTATGGATTATAGTACATTTTTAGTTTTGTGGAGTTGATTTTTAAATACTGTCTTCTACAGAAAGCAATGACATGGGAAATGTCAAGCAGCATTCTTTCTAAATACTTTAATTTTATGGAAACCCTTATAAATTTTTTTTGAGAGCAATTGTGAGTTAGTAATTTAATGGGAAAGGTGAATAACTTTAGCAAAGATAAATAACTTCAGCAGTGATGTGTGAATGTATACTTGCAATTAGGCTAATCGATACCTGTTATTAATGACCATATAAGTAAGCATAATACTTCTGTGGCTTTGTTTAATATGGCCATAGAGAGCAAAATTAGCTAAACCTAATTTTCCACTTTGTGTTAATTTTCCACCTTGTCTGTAAGTAACATAGAAAGTAATTGCTATGTGATTAAAGTTCTTATGGTAATCCCACGCCCTCCCAAATAGTATTTGTTCTTTTATCTTCATGAATATTGGTCTTTTGTTTTTCTTTTGAATAAACAAAGAAAACAGGATGAAAAATGTTGCTACCTAACCTGTTCAATTTGTTTGTCTACTAACAAAAGCTTTGCACTTTATTAGAAGGACTTCATATGAAGTGATAACATGAATCACTCTTATCATAATTTTTCCAACTTCCCATTCCCCATCTTTTTTTTTTTCTTCCTTTAGTGTCCTATTGTATTTCTTCACAGCCTGTGAGCTTTTAGGATATATGTGTGTATGATTAGCGCCTGAGAGAGTGAGTAGAGAGTTTATGGCTAAGGCAGTGGACAGTCATAGCAGAAACAGGTAAATGTTTTGTCCTAAAGGAAAAAAATATATCTGTCCCAGAGCTCAAAATATTTTGTGTGGTTACCCAAGTCTTCATTTTCTGATTTCACAAGTTGTCCTAAAAATCTTTTTTGTTTCCACCAAGTAGGACAAATAGATCATTACATTCTTTCTTTGCAAAAGCTCCTGATCACCAAAGAGAACTCTCCAGGGATGATAAGTGTATTGTCACTAATCTCATCCTTGTCTGTGTTGTGCCTATATAATATTCTTACCTGTCTCAGCAATTCCTCTCTTCTATTTGTATGTGTGCACTGTCTGTTATATACCTGGGTGAATTAACTATTTCTCTTTCACTGTGTGCAGTTACCTCAGCAAAATAGTACAGGCTCTGAGGGTCACTTGCCTCTCCTACATAATACACTAGAAGTAATGTAAGCATTGCTACATTATTAACTGTCAGGCTAAAGTTATTAAGAATCAGCCTTAGGATGAGGGAAGTACATATAAACTATAATGCACTTTAAATGAGATAAAATATTAGCTACAAGTTAATAAGTCTCATATTTTGAACAGTCCCTGACCTGAGAGCATAGCACAACAATTAAGTGCTAGAGTCACGTTGGCCAAAGCGTATGCAACTAACAAGACACGAAGCATTTCAACAGGACATTAATACAGCCGTAGTTCTAATGTGTATAAAACAGAAAGAGCTCATGGTGATATAAATACAAGTAGTAACAGGCTACAGATCATGTATTTCTGAAAAAAAAAAGCCATGCCCTTGGAAGGCTAAGCCAGCATTACAAATGCTGGGTACAGTCCCCAAAAGCCTGTGGAAAATATGGTTGCAATAACTCTATCTAGGGAAAGCAAGAAGAGGGTATTAAAAAACCTGGAGAGATATAAAAACTTGATAGCTGAAGTTATTTGTTTATTTATTTTCATATATTTGGGAAAAAAACAGTTGAGTGAATGTTTGACTTTCTGCCTTTCTCTCATTCGGAGTACAGAATAAAATGACCATTCATTCTTTGTTTCTGGATCAGAGTTTTGCATTTGAAATTTTACACCCATGTTAAAAAAATCTATTTGAAAAATAGAAGTGTATGTGATTCAGTGGAACTCTAAATTTCCAACAGATAAATAAAAATTTAAATATTTGGAAACTGTTAGGATTCCAGAAATATTGACAATATGATTTTGACTGTGGCTCAGTCTCGCACAGTTCATAAAAAGTCTAAGACATACAGGATCCTATAATATTTTTGTTTCAAAATTTAAATGTTTCATACAAAAAAAGTTTATTTTTAGTGCTGTAATTTAAAAATGCAGTTATAAGAAGAAATACTCCTAAAAAAGTCAATATTTAATAATATGTCATATCTGGACTTCAATGAAATATTAATGCTAAGAAGAGTACCTCTTTCCAATCTTTCTTTTACCTAAATTGTTTAATATTTAATACTTTATAATAGAGAGGTAGAGTAGACCAAAGTAGAGTATACTGTTTTATTATGCATGATTTTATTACCAGATAAGAGTATTTTAAAATGTTTAGAATATTATAGGATGAGATATAGAATATTAAAACTATGTAATGTGTTCTGTAGGAGATCCAGAAATCCAAGGTTTTCCTTGCCAAAGGAGACTGTAGATATTTTTAGAACTGTTCTTAATAGAAGTAGCTACATTGAAGTTCCTTATCGGTCTCTTTCAACTTGAAATATTCTGTGATTTTTTCATTGTTGCTGAAGGCGTAGCAAGGTTGGTGGGGTTTTCTTGTTAGAAAGGTGGTGCACAGGTGTCAGATATGGAGGGTACTATAAAGAAGTCTAAGTTAAATCTTATAAAGATGTTAGAGGCGCACAATATCTGAAATCCAATGAAACATGACTGACAATTGCATAGAGACAGCTTTACCTATGAAGTGTTCCTACTAATTGTGTACATCAACTGACAAGACTAATCAAATTCTGAGACAAAAAGTATATTTAGTTGATGCTATGTAATTTCATTTAACTGATGTATCTTGCTGGGCTTTGCTGACTTTATTCTTCCTTGCAAAACAAAACCAGGCAAGTACTAACCAAGAACAGTACTAAAAGGTCACAGGATGTTCAGAAGGGTTACAGAGACATTATTTTCGAAATCTAAATGGATATTTAGAGGTATTGAAAAATATTAAGAGAGAATGCAGCTTGGAAAAGAACTTGGAAATACATGAGGGAAATGTAAAGATTCTTCTGAATCAGACTGCTAAAGAGAGTTTAACTATCAAATGCTTGGCAGTTGTTCTTTCAACATATTTTAACTACTCTGACATAATGTAATGTAATGGTAGTTTGACATGAGATCTTTAACCTACCAGATTTTTGAACTTTCAAGTTTTTGGAACAGGAATTAGAAGTAACCACGTAAACCCAAATTATAGTTATGCGAAAGCGAACCTATGACGAACCAGTGACCTCACTATCTCCTTTGAAATGGTGGAGGCTACCTAACTCACACTCAATTTGGACACTGCAGATCTTTGATGGAAGCAAGTGTTCCTTTGTTCACTTTTGCAGAAAAAAAGGTTAGACTACCCAGTCCACCAGAAACTGGTTTTGTGATTAAAATCTGATATATCATTCAGACTATTATTTCATTGTCTTCCTGTATTTCTCTTTATTCCTCATCCTTCTATTTTCTGCTGCTGAGTCATAGATTGTAACCTTTTGGGAACAAGGATCAGCTTCTTGTTCTGGCTTTAGTCTCTGTTTGAAGCGTGTAAGCAGTACCTGGCAATAATATAAGACCTGACAGTTACTTGGGCTCAAACCCGCAGCAATTCCCCCTTTAAATGACTCTCTGGAGTAGAAAAATTTGTTCTGTGCTTACAGGGAAGTCAGCTCTCTAAATTTAGAGTCATTGTGATAGCCAGAAAGAGACAAAAGTACTACTCAGATAACACCTTAAAAGTATGATTTTTCTGTTACCCAATCCAAAATTCAGTAAATGTAAAACTGAATTGGAGAAGGCATCTTTCTTTGCATTACTTGCATGAATAAAATTACATGATAAATCCACTTTTATACATGGATTCTATTAACTCTAGTGACAAACAGATCATTTCAAGTGATTGTTTCCTCAAAAGTACCTATTCATTAAACACAAAATTAAGCCCAGTTACCTGTACGCTTCAGTAAAGGACAGATTTAAAACACCAAGAAAGAATATATTTGATAGATCGATAAATGCCTAATGAGATTTTTCAGAAGTGGTAAAACTTTGTGCTTGAAACATCTTGAGTCATTTGGATAACCTTACACTACAACCAGAGGTGAAGAGGTAATTGAGAGTAGATTTAGAGAGAAAACACTCTAAGTTTAGTAAGTATTTTAACAGAAAATATTACTTATGCAGTGAGAAGGGCAGCTAAGAAGTCCACTTTCTGCAGGGATTAGCATTAAATGGTGCGAACAAGCCTAGAATTTCTGTGTGGTGATCAAAAGAAAACTACAACCTTTTTAGATAAAAGTAGGAAGAAGCCTTGAGTAATTTCATAAGTTAATATTTCTATCCCTTCTTTAAACACAGTAGTGTGAGATCTTACTCTATAGGCAGCTTTAAGCTCCCTGAGGAATCAGAAAAGGTGAGGAGTGCTCTGAGCATGCCTGTTCCGCTCCTGCAACTATGCTGAGTTTAACAACAAGAGGTAAAAAACACCCTACCCTTAATCCTGGCCTTAGCTTTTGCTGTGCCTGATGAGTAATAAAGATCCTTTCTCAGAAGAAGAGGGTCTGGATTATGGGTTATTTTCAGCCTGGGGGAGTTTGAATTCATAGGTGAGACTGATATTGATTTTAATGGTTCAAAAATACTCACTTAAATGTATATGTTTTTTTTTTTTCCCAGTGTCTCTAAGGCAAGAATTCTCATTAAAATAGTCTTAACTTAAATTGCCTACCAAGACTAAGAACCAAAAACCCTTAAGAAAAGGCAGTCTGACTATGATGCTAAAATTCCAGACCCCAGAACTTCTATGTAAAGAAATGGGCAAAGGAGGAAAGGAGAATCATTTCTTCCTTGCAGCAGGTTGCAGTGTTAGGTCATTCAGCAGTCAATAATGAAATAGGTATCACCCTCGATTGCACATATTTCACTCTTAGTGTAAGCGCTGTCGTCCTTCTTGGGGATTGATAGTTGTACGGAATGGCTCCTTCAGCAGTGAAATGCTTTTTCACGTGAATCTTTCCTCTGCTACCTTCTGGGAGTTCAATGTTCTGGCTGATGGTCTTAAGTCTTTTGTAACTGGGCACAGTAAAAGAATGGCTTGCTAAAGGCTGAGATCCTTAAGTTACTCTTTATCTTTTGTACGCAGTTTTCCTGGTGTACATATCCAAGATTCATGACTTTCTGGTGATTTGACCATTCTCCAAACTGCATGGTTAGTCTGACTATAATAAATCCTGCTTGAACCACTAATAGAACAAACCAGGATGTAAAATTTTGAAAGATTAAATATTTATCTTCTCATGGAAATAAAAACAAGAATATAAAAAATTGAAAGGCTATGACTGAAAGAAAGACTAGTGTGCTCTACTCTGTACACTTTCACTTCCTTGATTCTGTATCTCCAATTAATTGTGGGCTGGAATTTTGAAAAAGGACTGTGAGATTTTTGACATTCACATTGTAGCTGACGAAATTTTTAGCTATAAACTCTGGCATACTGGAACACTAACAGCATTTTTGCAGCTATGTTTTCTTTTATAAGTAGTGAATTTGGTGATATGCTGACAAAATGGCTAATGTGATCCTTAGGTGTGAGCACAGAGGATCAACATCTAGGTGATTTTTACCTCCTTAAACCAAGTCAATGAGACAGATATTGAGAAGCTAAATATGCTCTATTCCCCACAGTCTGTCTGTGGTCATATTTTAAAAGAGAGGCCAGTGCGTAAATGAGTTGTGAAAATAATGTAAAGGCTTTTGATGAGCAGACTTAGAAACCTGCAACTATTCAGCTGAGAGAAGGAAAAGCAAAAGGTTGTGGTAACTTGATTACTGTGTATTAGTATTTCTGTGGTGAAAAAGATACTGGCTGTTGGTGAGATCTTAATTTTGGCTGGAAAGGCACACTGAGAGTGACTGCCCAGGAGCTGCTGCCACACAGTGAGAATGGGCAAGCACTGAAACGTACTGCGGGGTGAACAGGCAGTTCTTTGATTGATGCATTTTGGCAAGACCTAGGGCAAATGTCTTTGCATTTGTTGGGCAAATGTTTCTTTAACCAAGGTGAAGTTTTTCAGTGAAGCATAGGATAGGTGGAAGATACATAGTGGACGTTAGAATAAATCAGATTGAGTGGCTGAAGGATCCCTTCAGGGTTTAAATTCTCTGATTGTTCTTCTTTAAGTAGTTTTCTCCTTAAATTTTAAATTTTAGACTTTACCTTTGGGTCCTCAAAAGACAGTCACAGACCCTGATTCTATTTTGTCCTTTACTTATGTTTGTAGTTCAAGAAGTGGAGACTATTGCCTTTAGAGCCAGGATACCATATTTCTGTATATTTATTTTCGGATATGTTTTCCAAAACACCTCTCTGAGATCAGTTTCCTTATTTTTTGCACTTTGGACTGTGAAAGGAAGGTAATGTCATTTGAGAAGCTTTTTCTTTTTATATTACTTTGTACTGCTTTTACAATACAGAATGTTTTTTGGGGAAAAGGACCTGCTTTTGTTTAGCAGGCTCTGCTGGGGCACCTTTCTCTTCTAAGGATAATTCGATGTACACTTCTGTTCTTTTGTTCCTTAATTTTCTGAATAAATTAAATGGAAAAACTGTAGATGTTTGTATTGATTAGGCTGTCATGTCTTATGGTTAAGAGATTTAAGAATAGTAGAGAGGAATTATCTTAGAAATTGGAAAACTATTGCCAGGTGTCTAGTATGGAGAACTGGGAGTGAAAGAAAAGCCTTGCTCAGAGAGAGAAAGATTTTATTTATAAAGTTTGAGGGATTTAAAAAAGTTTAATATGTTGATGGGATTTTTGAAAGAACATCCCTGCAGAGAAAAATGTCAGGACAGTGCTATTGGGAATGTCTGACAGTGGCAGACCATCTGCTTTCTTTCACCCAGTTGTTGCATCCTTTGGAGAAAAAAGAAATCTCACCTGTGCAGGGCAAATTGACTGAACCTGGGACCTAAAATTGTGAGCCTCTCACTAAGGGGTCACCTCTAAAGGATGAGCAGATGCTGTGCACTGTACACATGGCAGAAGTCATAAAAGTCTCTCGCAGACTTCCGGCAGTCACTGTGGCATCTTACAAGTGTGGAGAACAAAAGGGAAGTATGAAATAAAGGAATAATTGTCTTGTATTACCACACAATATTGTATTTGTCAATCACTGCTGCTGGTAGCTATCAGCATGCCTTCTGTCCCCTTACAGCGGACTTTTTCCAAACCCTGACTCCTTGACCTTTCACCTTGGTTAGTGCAGATGATGGATGAGCCTTGTTAGGCTCATAAGATGTTCTTGGTGTGAAGGAAAAAAGCATGCAGGATGTTGTGTTTGTTTTACATTTTCATAATAATAACTTAGCTTTAAAATGGACAAATAGCTGCACAGGCTGAGAAAAAATTAATTTCTCATGAATGTTTTAGTCTTCTGCCATTCAGTGTTGAATATCGATGTCATATTGGCAGATAGTGAAAAGTGAGCAAGGCAGGAGACTCTGAAAGAAGTAAGAAATGGACCAGTTGGAGCTGTAAAGGTACAGCCACTCAGTATTGCTGCCTGAGTGTGAGCTCAGGGAATAGAGAACAGCTTGGTTCAGAAAGAGAATAAAGATTCAGTCTCCGGTGCAGTATTCTGTATAGCTGCCCATATTCTGAGTCATAAAATTGAAATGGAAAAATAAATCATTAAAATTATGAAATCAGAGTGATTTTTTTCAAGCAGTTTGCATATAAATTTAGTTTGAATTGTTTCTAAGAAGACAAGAGGTATGAACTTGTCGTATAAAAATCTTGAAGCAAACCTACATAGTTAAGCTTTCTACCTCTAAGAGCCATCAGGGATTTTTTTTTGTTTGTTTTCTGTTCAAAGACAATTCTTTTCACGTTTAGGGGTGAAATAGAAGAAAGGAAGGCATTCACTTTAATCATTAGATGGCAGGGCAGAAAAGACATTTCGAAGGAAAGAGTAATAGGAAAGAAAATACCTTGCTAACATGGTAGATAGGACTTTTACTTAGGTCTAAGAGGTATGGTTCCATAAGATGCTTTCTTAGGTCTAGATGTTTTCATAAAAGTACTGAGATAAGTACAATGCATCCAATGTTAGAGCTCTGGGTGGAATTTTTTCAAGAATCCATAGGCTTGAACTGTGGGCTTGAATTCAAGATAGTGAATAGCCCATACAATATCCACAGAAACAACTTTTTTTTATGTTTGTCAGGGCTCATAAACAAGAGCAAACCAGTGTGTTTCGGAAACAGCATTTTCCGGAAAGGCTTGTTATTTCCTGCTCATTATCATCTATCAGAGGTAGGTGTTCATTAAGAAAAGTCTTGCTCTGCCCATCCAATGGCTTGTATTTCTCCTCTCCATAGTGCATTTAGCCCTAACAAGCTTTTTTCTAAAAGTTCTAGTTGGTTTCACAGCCTTTAAGTTGCTGAAGAATGGCTGCCTTAATAGTCCCCATTTTAATACGATTTTACTTGGCGTGAAAAACAAAACAAACAGGAAGGACTCAGATTCTGCTTTTGAAATTTTGTTTACCACTGAACTGCTTTTTCATGAAGAGATCATGGAAAGGCAGTTTTTTTTCATACTGTGCCAAGCAAACAAAATTAGCTGTAAGCCTTCTCAGACACTGGCATTTTAAACAGCCCATGTTTCAAATTGTGTGCTGTATCCCTATCATGAAGAGGTTCTAATTCAGTGGTGGGAACAGTGACTGACCATGCTATGTGAAGAATTCACAGCACAGGGAGCTGCTTCACTGTGCTGAAAGCTCCACCTCAAACACTGGCTGTGATGCACTTTTCTTTAGTAAGTGGAGTATTCCTTTGTGAAGGGAACCTCAGGCACAAGAGTGTTTTGCTGTGTGGCTCATGGCATGGATATACTTTTAATCTGGGAAGCTTGCAAAGTCGTAACTACTGTGAGTTCAGTACAGCCACTATTTGAATGGATTTGCTGAGAATTTAGAGAAACAATATAGAATACCTAGGTATAAAATATATTTTAACTGTTTCTATACATTAATTTTGTGTGTTTGGAATAATGGGACTGAAAAGAGGGGAAAATAAAACAAAAGACCCATTACAGGGAAGAATATTCAAATAAAATTGTAGAATACTTGAAAGATTATGATTCTTTTAGGATCTTGGCAACCGGTGAAGGGTAGGTGTTGAAAATCAAGACTACTGTTTATCTTTACAATGAGGCCCAGAATTGGTCTGCTTCTTATTGGTCTGCTACACTTTCTTTCCTAAATAAGATCCTCATGACCATCCTTTGAAGACAAAGTTTATTTTCTTCTTTTTCAGCATTCTTTCTCATTTAATGGAAATAAAAGCGAGGCCAGGCAAATGAAAACAGAATGCCCAATTTGGAGTAAAGAATTTCAACAGTTGCTAAAGTGGAGTGTTTTTACAGTGGCTTGATCTGTGATTCAATATTTGTTCATACCTTGCACATGAGTGATGGCTTGTAGCCATTTGAATGTCTGTACCCTACTGACAGTAGCATGAAATGAGCTGAAATCTTGTGAACTGGGGAAGTGACACCAGTGTATCTCCAGGCAGTCATGTGTGCACCCTACATCCACATGAGTAACACTCTCTTGCAGCTCCAGAATTACTAAGTATTGGAAGGACTGAGTAAAAGAGCCACAAAAATAGCTTGTGTACTGAGGAAGGTGAGTTATAATGAGAGTTTTAAGGACTTCCATCTATCTATTTTTTGAAAAAGAAGATTTGAACGTGATGTGATTATAATACCAAAATAACTTCATGTTCAGAAAATTATGTGCACTGTAATTTAAGAGAGAAAAGATTAATAGCAGGAAGTTAAAGGCATACAAATTTGAATAAGAAATTAGCTCTAATTTTTAACAGTGAGATCACTGAAACATTACAGTAGATTATCAGTGGAACTGATGATTTCTACACCTTATGAAGTCTTCAAATCAATGCTGAATGTCTTTCTAGAATAATTGATTTAACCAAACAGGTTTTGGGACTATAAATAAGAGGAAATGCATAAATTTTAAGGACACATAATTGAAGTAATTGTCCTTCTGACCTTAATTTCTCTGAATTTATTAAAGATAAGTGTTAGATAGCAGATGAATCACAGGTCTGAACTTCTAGTTATTTCTGGTTTTATACTTGGCATTTCATACAACTATTATTTTCTTATCATCCTTTGGTGAGAGAATCAAAGTTTAGGATATTATCTGATATATTTATTATAATTGATTATGTTATTTTAATACTTCATTTCTTCAGTGGAATAGAATTTAAATGTCTTCTCTCTGTGATACCGTCTTGTCTGCTTGACATAATCTGACCAATCCCCCATTATCTAGGAGTGTAACATGGCCATTTTGGAAAGAAAGCTCTTCTAAGTCGCTGAAGAGAAGCAAGATACTTTACTAGCACCTGGGGAGGTAACTGCATGGTCACTGGTGATGACCAGTGAGTCACCTCCCTTAGGTGAGGAGTGAAGCATCTTTTGTTCAGTGGGCCAGAGGTGCTTTCCTTTTGCAGTGAACTATGACTCCCCTTCTGCCTGACCCTATTAAGATGTCTTAATGTAAAATCAGTGTGAGGGGCAAACAGTAGCTGCTAAATACAGATTGTATAAATATTTCCTTTAAATTTTCTGAGTATGATAAAATACCATTCTTCTTCCTGATAAACATCACCATGCACACATTCTAGCCTTTTGTAGGTAGTAGAGTTGTTTTTCTCTTAATATTAGTGTGTTTTATTCTGTGGGTTTTGACATCTCTATTCTTTTGTCTGACAAATCTGTGCGCTGACTTGTAAAAAAAAAAATCAATATTATTTTCCCTGGCACTTTCTCTGCAGTTGAGTTGATTTATTATCACAGTTCCCTTTCCTCTCTTTTTATCAGTGTGTTTCCATTGCTTTAGGGTTGAGTACCTGATAACATCACAGGGTAGAAGACACACAGAGAGTTTCCATGACCTTATCCCCTGTGTGATCTTGTCCACTGTGACGGTGAGCCATGGCTATAAAGTGAACAATGATATTATCCAAGTTGTGTGATCAGATTTATGTTCTATTACATTGGAAACAGAGACGAACTAGAACCAGTGAATGAAATTTAGATTTATGTTTAAACTGTACTTGTCCAGTATTTCAGTGGCTAAAGGGAGAGTAAATATCCACTGAGTAAAACTTAATTTGCTTGGCAAGTGCTATGTGCTGGAAGAGTCATACAGCCTGTAGTTCTTGTGAGATTTAAACCAAGCATAAATGTGAGCTGCTTGTTGCTGCTGGAAAGCGTAGTTTTATTACTACTGTTTTTTAGCCACTTACATCAAAGTAGGATTTAAAAACCTTAGTAAAAGATTAGAGCTACCTTGCCCTAGACGCTGGTGGTGTTTTAGAATGGATGCAGCCACCAGCTGCAACAGGTGAGTGTGCTGTGAACGTGTTAACAAGCGTGAGTGCACTAATGCAAACAGAGGCCATGTTCACACAGGGGCACTTGGGTAAAATGAGTTAACTAAGTTTATTAAGCCTGTGCCTACCATGGGTGCAGCATACTAAAGCCACTTTATTTTTCAAAAAGAGTATCCTTGTGTAATAACTTCTGCCTTTTGACTTGCTTTCTCTGCTAACCATATTGGTAATCTCAGACCACTCCTTGCCTTGCCACTGGGGACTGCCAGAGAATGTACTTGAAGGTGGGCTGTGAAGTGGGATTTTGTAAAGGATCTTTCCTTATTGGTACGGAGCAACAATGAGGAAATGACAGGTGCTTGTCAGAGAGGGTATATGTGTGTGTGTGTCTGCTTGTGGCTTCAGGATCTGGAAGACCAATTGGGAAACTTGACGGCAAAATAAGCTCATACATCTGATTGATAGCTAGAGCAGGGCAAAAAGGTGAAGTCTCATAAGTAAGGCAAAATAATGTGTTAACTCAGTTAGGGGAAAGATGCAAAAGTGCGATGATACAGTTAGAGAAATGAGAGAGGAGGACAGTTTTAGCAATTATTAGACAATGTGATTTGGAGGTCAGCTTCTGGCTAAACTACATCAGAGGAAATAATGCAAGTAAAAAGCCTGAGAAAAGTTGGTTTGAAAACCATGCCTTTGCACTATTGCCCTTTATTTTCCTTTATTTCCTGCAAGGACTCAGGAAGATTTGGCAGCAGGACAATGGAGTTGGCAATAGAAGGAGCAAGAAGACACAGGGAGCAGCATTACCAGTGTCTCTGTGCTGCTGCTGTAATGTAGGATGTTTCTTGGTGATATCAGAAGCCTCAAGCTTCCTTCAGCTTTGGCTGGAAAAAGGAAGTCCTGATTGGCTTTTCTTTCTTTTTTCTTTTTTCTTTTTCTTTTTCTCTGGCTTCTTCCAGTAATGTATCAGAGGGATAAAAGAAGGAAGAAGATAGAGCTTAGTAGCTTTGGTCTTTTCTTTTGTTTTATTCTCCTTCAGAGAGAGAAAAATCCTCCTCTGCCTTCTGCTCTTCTTGTTAGCTGTAGGTCTGCAGCAGCTGCAGGTGGTTCAAGGCTGGAACAGGAGCACATATAGAGGTGAGAGGACAAACACATCTGGAGCTTACTTATTTTGAAAGCAAAGCAAAAGAATGCTCTGGAGCTGCAGTGTGTCTGGATTAATTGACTTGCAGGATGTGTCTACCAGGCCTTCATTATATTTTGGTGGTACTTCTTAATATATTTTTTGGTAAAAAGGAGCATGAGGTTATTAACATGTTTTATTTTCCATAGACTCATATTCATCAACATGAGTTTTTTTACCCCAATTAAATTCTTTATTAAGAGTCCAAGCATTGACAGATATATTTTTCTACTTTCTATTGACTCTTCTAAGATATCATCAGAACTTAGTTCTTTGTTGTTTTTTTTGGGGGGGGCTTCCCCAGCAACACAACACACATAATGTATGCTTTTAGCAGTTGCTTTTTAACATCTTGCTTAAGTATGCTGTTATGGAGAGCATTTATTAACCATCACAGAGTGATATCATCTGTCTTTTTTTCCACATTTTCTGGAGGCAACATTGTATGACTCCTTTCTGTCTTAATTGTGGAGAAATATGTCTTTAAATTGTCCTTAGTTCTAGCATAATGTTAGATTGAGTTGTTTTTCTTCCATTCCCTTATCAATTTCCTATGATTCCTACACTGTGATTTATATTAATCATCAGCTTCTTGTTTCTTTAATCAGCAAGCAATACTTTCATAGCTGCTATCATACCTGTTATGGTATTTTTAACTGGTAAGGGCATCTTTCTTAATTGCTTCAGTCAGAAACTTTTCAGACTTGTTCTGAAATGCTTTCGCACAGTTCCCAGTTATTCTTCAATTTTTCCACTTAAATTATTTTCCCAATGGATTTAGTCGTATGTTAATAAAATAGCTGAGCTGTTTGGGTGGTTTGGGTACAGTGATGTCAGAAGGTACGCAATGGTGTAGCTATTGTTCTGTGAATTTTTGTTCTACAAATTAATAAATAAATCCCTGCTGACCCATATGTGTAAGCAGTTTTCTAGTCTCAAAATTATTAATTCCTAAGGTGAATAACATTTATGTTTGGCATAATGTTATGAAGTATAATGGCATATATTGTGGTTAACACAACTATGTAATATTGATTTTTTTTTTAACAACAAAAAGACCAAATTTTAAAAGCACATTTAATAGTATTACTGAATTTATTTTTGCTCAGAAAGTCATCTGAATTTGCAGGCAGGAGAATTTTGCCACATAATTTTCATTTCTGAAGGAGAATTAAACTTCAAGGATTTTTTTTGTTTTTCTCTTTTTATTGCAGTTAGTACAGATCAGTTCTGAGGTGAGAACAGGTATATCCTTTGAACCTGTCCCACATTATGGGTGACCTCTTCTCTTACTAGCAGTGTCAGGACAGTCTCTTTTGCTGTCATTGAGCCATAGTTCAGTTTAGTACAGAAGAAACCCTTGCTGATGAAAATCATCTATATTGATACATTTCTCAGAAAATTTTATTAATGAACTCACTTTTTTCCAGTGAAAATGATCAAAAAAGTTTCTCTGCTATTTTTACACCTCAAATCTTTCAAGGTGGTAATGATATGGGAAAATGTATTACATAATTATGTATCAAGAGTGATCTTTCCTGTCTTCCACTTGAAGAAGGCATTTTCCAGTTCCATCTGAGATACATCAGTAAGAATGGGAACAACCAGAGTTCATGTACTATGCTTGAAATCTATGCTGGGAGGGTAGCAAGGATGGTGACCCATGCCAGCTCTGTTACACTCTCCTGTCAACTGAACTGCCCCATCTTTTTTCCATTAAGCATCTAAAGCTGTGGCTGAGAATTTGGAGACAACATCAGAAGGGACTATGGACATTTGTGTTGTTGCTTGGCAGACTGTGAGCATTTTCCTGATGGAGGGAAGCAAAAGATGATGCTTTTTAGGTATGTCTCATTCTTTGGGAGGCAGAATTGCATGGAACAAAGAAAAGGAAAGTCTATAACCAGAGGAGTTCAACCCTGCTGGGTAGGGTTGAAGGCTGCTACGAATTATGGAGGTGAGAGACCATGCAAAAGCAAAGGTCACAATTACCATTTTGAGGATAAAACATTCCCATAGGTGTCACTTAATGCATGATTGTGTCTTTCTATGTGCTCAGCAGGATTAATGCTTTTTTTGTTTTTTATCTATCCAAACAGAAAGGGTTCTAGGTCAGATTCTCATGCCTTGAGTGACATTAGGATCTACATCGCCCCATAGGTTAAATCACGGATATCAGCTGGATTATTTGGAAAGATGCTACTCAGTCTGATTCTGCATGTCCAAATGTATAACTTAACATTATTAAGCTCATGTGAGCATTCAGTCTCTGCAGTTTTAGATGCCTATGTAATAGCTTGTTCACAAGTAGGTGTAGTATTTCAAATTTGATTTGGTACCAAACAAAAAAAAACCTAAACACATGGCTGAATTTGTGACTATAAGTGACAGGCTTGAAACCATAAGAATGTGTGACAATTTTCATGGTTTTCTAAAAACAAACTCAGCTTTTGAGAATGCAGTTGAAATCTGTGGTTGTCATTTACCTTTATTGTGACAACCTTCCTCCCCTAAAAGAATGATAATAAATATCTTCATTTTTAATAGCCCACAAAAAAATGAATTCTTCTCTTCTTTGGCTGTGATATAATTTTTAAAATAACTCTATTTACTGCAGTCTTGAGTGTATGAATAGAAAATTGAAACAGTTTAATTGAAAGGGAGTCTTATTTGCAAGCATGCTGCAAAAACAGACTATGTAGATAAAAATAAGATCACTTTTGGTAATAATAAATGCTAAAGCTAATAATGAAAAAAATCCCATCCCAAACCTGCAAGGCTCTCTTAAGTAGGCTTTTCTGAATTTTGAGAACATCACAGAAATTATAGTGGTTTTATAACACTTCTGGTGGGTTTTTTTGAAAAATCTAGTCTCACTGCTGACCTATAATAAATCTACCAAAATGCTTCTGCCACATTTGAAACCTGAACTACAGATAATTTTACATGCTGTCTTTGCTTTTACTGGATGTTTTTCCATACACAGAAATACAATAATATTTTCATATAAAAAGACAAAGATTTTGATTGCCAGTGTTAGTCTGATGGTGAGAAATTCTTATTTTTCTTGTTAAATACTTCCAGTGTTTTCTAGATAAGTGATTCTGTGTCCCATTTGTGAAGGTAAGGTCACAATTATGGCTTCACTTTTTGTTTGGCTTTGTATTAATTTTGTGGCAATGGATCTTCAGTATTCTAAGTATGGCTGGGAGTTGAGATAACTTACTACTTTGTGAAAGACTGATGTTAGTTAGAAGGTTTATACTTTAGTATTAAGTTTTATCTAAGCTCAGCTTATCAAATTTTATCTGCGCTATAAATGTGATTTTAACTTTTAAGTAAATACTGGTGTTACAGGCTGCTCTTCAGGATTGTATCTTTCAAGTGGTTTGGAAGAGAAGCTGTGAAATGAGAATACTGTTGAATTAGGATCTATGTTTTCATGTTGGTGTCATGTCCCTTTCTCCTGAAATAGGGTTCGGCTGTACCTTGATTGTGCCTGAGGTTAAAAAGGACACTCACAAAATAAAGTGGGACCCAGCAGCTGCACGTGTTTGAGAACTGAGCTTTCAGTATTTACCTGATCTGAGTTCTGTAGCTTACACTGAGGCATGATTGATTATTAGTCGATACTGGAATATTATTTAGTAGCGGCTTAGCAATGAACTTATTTAAAGCCTTAATTGTATTGATTATGTTAATAGCTTTCATTTGGAAATGTAAGAATGTTTTCAGTCTTCCTTTAAAACATAGCATCAAGCCAAAAAGACAAATTAAAAGACCTCAATATTTCCCGATTTTCTTTATTCTTCTGGTTTTGTTTTTTTTTTCCTCAGCAATGATTTCTTTTTTTAGTGTTTGATTTTAGCCCCACTGCACAGCCACTCAGTAAATGTTAAATTATTATGAATACTAACCGCAGCTCCCTGGATCCTGTCTGTCTTGTCCCCTCTCCTCCATGATCTATTGAAAAATAACATGTAACGACCATTTTCTAGTAATTACTCATCTGTGATCTTAACATAAAATTCCAAATTAGTTCCTTATAATTGTCACACATGTTTCAGCAAAACTGTTGATAAGCTGTGAATGAGCTATAAGCCACATAACTCTTCTATATTGCCACCTTTATTGTTATTTCTTGGGTAGTTGTGGTGCGAGAGAGAGGGAGGATGCAATGGAAACCTGTGTCAAAAAGCAAAGACAAACCCAAACTTATTTTCTTAGTTTGATTTTTGTGTGTGTGTGTGTTTGATTTTTGTGCTAAACATTGAGAAGCAAAGTTAAAGATACGAGATAAAGTGTTGTTAACATGAATTATTGCTGGGAGTAACCCTTTGAAATATAACTCTTTGGAATATAACTCTTTGGAATAACTAGAAATAATACTTCTTGATCCTCAATCACAAGATCAATTGTTTGAGTTACTGTCTTTTTGACTGACAGCCCTGTTTTTAAAGCGTCGCTCTTGTGAAAGGGCTTTTCTCTAGCTTCCCATCCTAAAGGTTTCCACATGCAGTGACAGGAGTGAAAGGCCGGATGAACTAGGCACAGGTAGAGGATTATTATTTGAATGATACAGAGGTGTGAATGCAAGCTTAGGTGTGTGTACAGGTCTCTTGTGTCAATGTTTTAATTTGCTATTAATGGCATGAGCTCCTTTGCTAGAGGGATCCATACAGGCAGTGTGGATCAGAAATGATAGCTGAAACGGAAGTAATGAGGAGAAATTGATTTTATACCTTCAGAGACATTCTACAAGTCCAAAGGGTAAAGCTTGACTTAATAAAAATTAGCCTAAGAGCTCTGTACTGGAATATCATAAAGTTTGAATATTATGTCTGTATTTGGGTTACCAGCTGTTCTTTGGTTAATGGGAGTTATCCCTTCAAAAGGTAGTTTGGCAAAGGGAGTGCCTAACCTGAGGAATTTTGTCTGTGAATCAAGACAAAAGTCTATCTAAGAAGTTTCAGAAGGCTGGGAAAAATGCATTGCCAGGAAACAAAGCTTGCATTTTTTTTTTCCAAGCAGAAGGACTAAACGTGTGAAATCGCTGCTAATTAACCTGTTACATATGAGCAATCTGCATCCTGTTTATATCAGCCAGGATTGAAAGTGTACCCATCTAATGCAGGCTTAGTTGCCACACCATTAAATGAGTTTGATGAGTCTCTGCTCTTAGCCATGACATTGATTACGTTGCATCTCTCTCTGGGCCTGTTTACAAGGCCCAACATACAGGGCCATGACTCTTATGGGTTCTCTGCCAGGGACTCTTGTGTTGGTTATGGGCTGCAGTCAACTAAAGTCCTGGCAATAGGTTTTTAAAAGCTGGCAAAAATATCATAGAGATTTTCAGGCAAAGAAATTTTTAAAAAGTCTGGTGATAGTGAATAATTTAGACTTAATTTTAAAATAAAACAAGGCATTTCTGATAGTCTCATGACTTTTGACTGCTGTGTGTTTTCTTCTGTAGTACCATTCAGATATTTTATTTTCCATAGATATGCATGTGCTTTATATTTCATAATTTTCCATATCTTTCTTTTTTCAAAATTGGTGGTGACAAAAGTGAACAATGTTACCTGTTTACTTTCATCATATATCAAACAATGATGGTTCGTGTGATTTCTGAAATTTCATGGTCAAACTATGGTAGAAGTGCAAGATGTGTTGGCTGTGACATAAAATAGGACCTCTGTTCTCTTAATTGCATTTGTCATAATAAATATGCTAATATGTGCTTAAATACTTTTTGATAAAAATCACAAATACTATGTGATTAATTTTCTATTTTTTTTTCATTCAGAGATGCAATCTTTAAGTAGGGTCTTAAGGCTATCTGTGCTATCCTCTGGAGTAAAGCAGGTATAGCCAGTGTGGTCTTCTATACTTAAATGAATTTAGAAACAATACTGTGTTTTATAATCAATAGAACTAAGGATTCTTGAATGACTGGAGTAAATACAAGAAGCCAGAGATGTAATCAGCTGTACGCTATGGACTGGTAGGAAAATGAAGAAGAAAACCCCCATGATTCATAAAAAAAGGTATACAGGTTGCTGGATGATTTAAGGCCAGATTATCAAATCACTACAACACAATTTATGGCTTTATATAATGGGAGGTCAAACATGTATTACCAGCTGACTTAAATTTGATTTGACTGAAAGATAAAACTCAGCTACATGAACCATATTAACTGAAAGCCTCTGCTTTACATTTCTCACTGATGGCACCCTGGGGAGGTAACTTTCTTGGCATTTCACATCCAATTTAAGCACATCATTGATAAAAAGGTGGCTAAATTGGTGCATCATTTTGTAATAAAATATCTCACAAATTGTTTATCTGATCAATGGAGAATGCAGTCTCAAGCTGTTCAGGGCTAATGCACTCAATGCACTAAAATAGTAAGTTATTGACTGTCAGAGGGAACTGGGAATTTCTAAACTCAGCTCAGATTTCCTGAATGGGAGCAACATATTACATCAGAACAGTAGGTTGTAAGAGATTAACTCTGCCAGCTGAATTCTCACTGAAATCAAATAGATGTTAGTAGAGGGCACTAAGCACTTAGCATGAAATGTTCAGCTTCTCATATGATCAGACTGTAGAGGACAGAATGGATCTTATTCTTAACTTGCTTCTGTAGGCTTTATACCAGTGTAATTCTACTGACTTTATTTGACAAAACCCTGCAGCGCAAGAGGGAAAGTCGTGCCATATATGTTTTAGATATCAAATGTTATTTTCAGAGCTGTAGTGAGACCTTTTGATGCTTGGGGTAGGGTGAGGCCACTCCTTCTCATGTGAGAAGCATCTGAGGCCACCTCAGGGCCAGAGCCATGTGGAGGCTCCCTGGGGAGATGCCTTCTCTTAGCCACAGGCTAATACAGCCCTGGTGGGAGCTGGGTGGATGTGGTGTAGAGAACAGAGAGCCTTTCTGTGAAAGAGTAAGGGAGGGAGGGAAGTAGGACAGATCCTCCAGGGCTGGCAGCTGTTTTTGCTGGAGCTGATGACCACTTTGCATCCTAAGGATGGAGAACCAGTACTATGACAGTTCTTAAGTTCAGCTGTCCTCAATCTTGACATCACAGAATGCAGTCGTATTACTTACACACCCTTATTCCTAGCCAACCATTTGGCATGCTTTGTTACTTCTTTTTTTTTCACAATCATTTTCCCACAGAATGAAGTGAATAAGAATGATTAAGAATGTTTTTTACAAGAAGCAAAACCTCAAGAGGTCTGTCTGCAGGGAGCAAGGCTGTTGTCTCTGCAAGACTGTCCTCATTCACTATAGATCTGTGTGAGAAAACGAATTGGGTGATATAATTTAATTTATTGTTTATTTATGTTCTGAGACATGTTCAATCCACCACAAAAATGACTGACAGAAGGAAATGCAAAAGTAAGTGTTTGGTGGATATTAGTGCAAATAAACTGGTTTTTTTTCCTAAGGTTGAGGGAGGAAAAGACTTCTTTCTTTGCAGCCCAGAGGTTTAGGACTCTGCAAAACTGAACTCGTACATTCCTTCTGTATAGGAATTGGTAAAAGAGTGGAAAAGAGGTGTAAAGTGCATGTACCAGGAAAGCACCCTCCTTGGAGAGATGTAGGGTATTCCAAGGTGAGTGCTCCTTGGTCTCGTGTTGAAGCTGCTTTGCTGTGCACAATAGATTGCAACATCCCTGTGCCTACAGGGGAGCACAGCACTGCAGGCTGCTGACTTAAGTGTTTATCTGAGAGCTGGAAACAATAGGTTCTCATGCCCTTCTCCCCAATAGCCACTGTAATTGAATAATAATATTGTTGTAATTACTTTATTCAGCCAAAAATACTAGATTCTGTCCAATGTTGTGATTTCATTTTGTTTGGCTGAAACTAGTAGTTTTGTTAACAGGATATAAATCATCCTTCCAGGGCTCTCATGCTTAAAGCAGGTATTAGTGACATAGAAAATTCAGTTCGATCCCTGCCAGTGATCCACAGTGCTACAGAGGCCAGATGGCCAAAATGCACTGCTTTTGTCTCGTCTGACTTCTGGAAGTGAAATAGTCCTAGGCCTGCCCCGTACTTGAATGAGAGGTCTAGGAAATCACAGATAACAGAGGAACAAACCAATAAATTCTGCTTTGTTGATTGGTGAATCTTAAATCAGAAAAGCTGAAATCTACTGATAGACTTAATTTTTGACACTGCGTTATGGCATGTGGAAGGCTGGGAAGGAGAGGGGTGTTGTCCAAGTACTGATGCTAATTTCTAGGCATGTCTTCTAAATCACATTTTTTTTAGCAGAATTTGTCTCTAATTTAATCCCTCCCCCAGGGGTGTTTATCTTCAGGAAAACAGGAATTTTCGGAGGACCTCAGGGCTTCCGACTATGCGTGAACACTGATGGTTTCTTTGCAATGGCAGTTGTCAGGGATAGTATACAAACAAGAAATGGTAGAAAATGTCTTTGAAGAACTTGCTGTTCAGAAACATCTGACTTACAAAAATAAGTTAAATGAATGCCTTTCTTTTTGTCAAAATCAGAAACAGTGGTAGTCTGGATTTATCTTTTCCTTGATCTCAAAGACTGTTAGCATGATGACTGTATTTTAATTTTGGCATTTACTGTCAGCACATAGAGGATATTGATGAAAAATTGCACTGGGAAAAATAAAGCAAGGGAAATGAAGGAAGATACTCCTGATGAGTTTTTGTTGGTTCTGTTTAAAAAAATGTACAGATCTGAAGCTGATGGCAAAAGCAGTAGAAACTTGAGTTTACTGTTTTTTCCTGAAAAATATTTTCCTTATGTCCTTGCGTATTCCTGACATTTGCTTATTTTGGCTTTATGCAAATGAGAAAAGAGCTCTTTGCATGTTACTCAAAATTATTTTAGTCTTTTATTAGTCTTTTGATACGAGTTCTTCTTCGAAGAACTCTTGAGCATTCATTAGCAGTATTATAGAAAATTTAATATATTTTTATATGCACAACTAAGAATACCGATTTTCTACCTAAGTGCTAGTAAATAATTAATTGATATTACTGTTACATTAAAATCAGTATGTCGATTGTGTCCTTATAATCAAGGGAAGGAAAGAGTTCTTAAGAAATAAACTAATCTTTATGTCTTACTAGTTTATAAAAATCACATTCTTAATAATAGGTAGATTTGGAGCAGTACTTTTCATGTCCAACAACCAGGTATACTGCAAGTCTGCCAGATGATATCTCCAGAGTATTTTCGTCACCCAGAGTAACTAAAGAAAAGCTGAAAGGACACATGGGTAGCTCCGGGGACTGATGATTTGTGTCATTGTCATTATTGCAAGACATGTTAGTGCTCAAATACCTGACTGAAATTCTAGTTCTTTTGGTGAAAATGGAGTTGGGGGTCTTAAATCTGCCAGTTATCAGAGCAAATCTGAGAGTTATCTAATTCCTTTCTTACCTATTTAAGGTGCTTTTCCTCTCCATTAGCAAAGTCTTTACCAGGCAGGCTTGGACTCACCAGGTGGGACGAAGATGACTCTTGAAGTACCACTCTGCCCTTCCCAAACATTACATCTTTTTTTCTAGTTATGAGGTATAGTAAATGATAACAAAAATATTCAATCTTATCACCGAAGGAGGGACATAAAGATGATAAAAGGGTTGGAGAACCTGCCTTATGAGGAAGAACTGAAGGAGTAAGGTCTTTTCACCCTGGAGAAGAAAAGATTCACAGGGGACCTCTTTGCAGTATTACAATATTTAAAGGGTGGTCACAAGGAGCCACATGGAGAGGACAATGGGTAACAGGTACAAGCTGCACCAGGAGAGGTTTCATCTTGATATAAGAAAGAAAATTTTCAGAGTGAGAACAAACTATCACTGGAACAACTTCCTCAAGGATGCAGTAGTGTCCCTGTCACTGGAGGTTTTTAAGACGTGACTGGACAGGGTGCTAGAAAAAATCTCATCTGTGTTCCCTTTTCTGTGAAAGGCTAGACCAGGTGATCTTTCAAAGTCCCTTCCAGACTGGGTTGTTCTATGATTCTGTCTCACACAGTCATATTTTTTTGCTATCTCTGCTTTTATAAGAGTTGTAGGGCGACATTCTGGAGCTCTGTTCACCTTCACAGTCTGATGCTTTCCTAAACCCATTCAATAAACATGCATTTTTCGTAAGTTTCCATAGGGCTATCAACACTCATCCCCATTTGGCGTCTCTGTGGCCCAGCTTTTTCTGTCCTCTGTTCTGCTTTAAATAACTATTCCACCCACACTTACTAGAAAAAAAGCTCCGGTTTTGGGCACAAGTTTTCTTCAAAATGTGTTTCTAAATATGAGAGAGACCATATGTGTGTGGTAGACACTAATTTTGTCAGCAGCTTTTGGATCTGAGCTTTAATTACAGGTTACCATGACTATGCTTTTTGATTTTTTTTTTCTGACAAATGTCTTTTTTGAGTTGTGGACAAAATCAATTTGTGAACTGCTCCAGATATTAATGCATATGGGTTAGATAGAGTAGGAGTTCATAAAAAGGAAAAAACAGTTCTTTCAAAAATATGTTGGCATATATGTTGTTCTCATGTACGTTAGTGGAAATGATTGCACTTGTTCTGAAATTTATAGTCACCCTTTCAACACCAACTGCTGGCAGTGAACCTCTCTTTTATTGGTTTGTCTATGGACAGTCAAGTCATAGTGAAAATTTGTAAATAAAAAAAATAACTGAATTAGTCAGTAAGACATGACTGAGCAGACTTCATAATGAGATAATGTAGACCTTCAGGATATGGTGAACTACTAGAGGTGCAGTGTTATCTCATTGCAACACACATTTTACTAAAGAGTAGCATGCTCTGGGGCATGTATTTATACTGCAATACATTCCTGCCTCAGGCCTCTTTTAAGGTATAAAGCGAAAGGACAAGTAGTTCAAATCTAAAAAGTAGATGCCTTTTACTGTAGCTACATATGTGACATGCAGTTATATTCAATGGTTTATTGAGTGCGTTAATTGTGAGCAATAAGGCCGAAAAATGAGTGTTCTAATGAATAGCTTCCTCCTGTCTCATGCCACTAACACTGTTCAAAATATTTCAGAAAGTAGACAGTAACTCCAAAGAAAGAAATCTAAATTGCATTTGGGGACTCAAATGTATGTTGCTCTCAAGTCAGAACAACGGCTTGAATGTTACTTTCTCCTTATTACAAGGAGCTTGTCAAATACAACTGTCCGATTTATTTCATCTCCACTAAGGATAAACCTATGGCAAAAAAAAAAAAGCACCTCTTCTAGGAATAAACAGTTATACATGGTGGTCTGATTGTTCTTTGCTTCTAATCTGGGGTGGCCTAGTGAAATTATTGGAGTGTTATCAGCAAAATCAAGTACTGTGACAGAGCATCAGAGCTGCAACATGAAACGTTCTCTATTGAAATCAAGCAGAATTAGAGACAGGATTTCACCCATGGATATCTTAGTAGAAGTTATAATGGATTTCAATGAGGTGCAGAAGTAATTTTGAAAGTCTGATTGTGGATTCATGGCAAAAGAGATCTTGTGGGCTTCCTCAAGAGGAAAAAAAGAACAGAATAATTTCCAAACTTTAAAATGGTGTAAAGCAGGAGAATAAAAATAATGAGTGACTAATCACGTCATTGTGCTCTGACTTTAGTTTTTCTTTATGTGGCTGAAAACTCTTTTACTATTTGTTCTCATCATTGTTGCAGGATCTTGCTCATTTAGCAATACTTTTAATTCTATAGAAACTCCTTTTGACTTCTGGGATGCAGCATTTTTCATTGGGCCATTCTCTTTTCCCCTTTCCTTACAGGCTTTCCATACTGGACAAATAACAAACAATTCTGAACAATGAAATCATCAAGGCTGAGGCTCATGCCTCAGAAGGATCCTGAGATCAGTGTCACAGAGAAGCATGATGAGACATAAAAATCACAGATAAGTTTCTGTTGATATTCTTCCACTATTAGAAATAACTTGTCATGGAAAAAAAAAAGAGAAAACTGACAGAGGGTGACTGGAAAAATTAATTTATTTGACCTGGAAAAAAAGGGAGTATGTCACTCTTTCAATCTGTTTTTAGAACAAAATTCCAAAGAAGATATTCAGTTCAAATTCTGAAATTTAAGCTTGGTATAGAAAAAGAAATAAATTCAAAACTTTATGATTAACACAAAATATTCTCCCTAAGTTTTTTTGGCTTGTGACATTGTCTGTATTTTTATCTTTTTCTTCACTTTCAGTGCCTCCTGTCACTGGTTCCAGATATTATGCAGCTACTGTCTTCCCGCTAGGTTCTTAGTTGTAAGACAAGTGTCTAGAGGAAAAAAAAAAAGAAATGAGAAAATTGAAATGATTACTTTTATCAATCCTTGGGAAAAATGTGATAATTGACAGAACAGTGCTCATATCTGATGGTCTTATTTTTGTGGAAGAGTCTCTTATATTGACTGAATGATATATGGGAATTGAAACAGCAGTGTCTAAACAAGAGAATTACACTCTTTAATTGCATCAATCAAAAATGATTCAATTCTTTTGGCAGAGACAAACATAAGGAGATGGAAAAAAATAATAGCTATTTTTTTATGGTGAAATAAAGGGGAGGAAGCAAAGCAAACAACTTATGGCCCTGAAATACCATATTATTATATCTAGGAAACCATGACCAAAAGATGCTAATTTGTCTCAACTCACTCACTGTGAAGGTTCTCTTTGATCCTTCTGCCTTTCTTAGAGTGTGATGTTCTCACATTTTAATGCAGTATTATTTGACATTGAGATGCAGGGAAAATTGTCCAGTAAACAGCTTTCTTGTACTGATTTGGAGCTTGTGGGAAAGATTATAGCATGAGCTGGAGCCTGCCACAAGAGAAATGGATTATTACTCTGGGAACACTTACATCAAGGAGAGCCCTTTTACAGCTGAAAGAGGCAACCTTTTACAAAGAGCTGTGTTCTGTGAACTCCTTGTCAGCTTGCTGAAAGTGCTAACTCGCTTACAGCATACAGGTCATTCCTCCCTAGAAACATGGGAGAAAAGCCTTAGTGTGCTATTTGTGATGTCTTCTCCTTGAATGTAAAGATGTTTTCTACAAAATGACACCCCATCAAAGAAAAAACCTAAAAATCACATTTAATGAGACAGATGGTTTAGGGATGCGGGAGAAAAGGGGTGGCTTAAAAGAAATCAATGCTACATTCACAGTAGCTTAAGCTCTCAACAAACAGCCTGCAAGATTCGGATAAAATGGGAGTGGTGGCATTTTCCAAATGAAATCCAGTCCTGATAAGACTTGGAGCTTGGTAACAAGGTCTCCCTGAATTCCCCTACCCCTAAAATCCTGCTTTTCTTTCTATCAGTTTCAATGTTATGGTAAAATTAAAAGCCTCAGAAGGGAACATTTTTATTTTTGTTTTTGAAGGTTTTCTTTCCTTTTAAGTCAAAGAGAACTATAGAATAAATTATTACAAGGACATTAAAAGGATTTCATTTCCTTGAGCATACATATGCATTCTGCTGCAGCATGTCCTCTCCCTCCCAGTGTAGCCATTGATCCACAGCTTTTATAATGAACTCTAATAACAACTCTATTACTGCAAGGCTTCTGATTGGCTTAGGCACCCACAAAATTAGCTACAAAGAAGCCAGCTTGTCAATATTAATTCTGCCACAGAGATTACTTGTTATGGTAGAACAAAGGTGTTTTGGCTCGAGCTGAACAACTTAACTCCTTGTCTCATAAAATTTAAGCTGCTATTGATCGCCTTCTTCTATTGTGCTGAAGGATTAAAAAAACCAGGCGCACGCGCGCACACTCACATGCAGGCAAACACCAGCGTGCTGAATCACTCTGATGCATTCTCCTAAACCTCCAGCCGTCCCTTTCCATTCCTTCCCCTCCCTGTCTGCTAAGAATCATTCAGTAACATGAAGCAAATTAAATCAATGAATTCATCCTAGCAGATGGGTGCTTTAACAGTCAGTTAGCCTTTAGATAATTGAGGCGTTGACTCCGGAATCATAAAATGGATGGCTCGTTTGTACATTTTACTGAAATAGATCACCGAGGTTAAATAAATGAAATCCCATTTGTCAGACGGTAATAAATGGCCTCCCCTTCTGCAAACAGCTCTGTTTGGCCTAATAAATACAGGGATGTTACAGTGCTCCTCCCTTGATAGGGTTATGGCTTAATGAAATGGTCTTTCCTCTGCTTGTTTTTGCCTCCTCCTGCACCGTGTGATAAGTAGCGAACCAACGAAGCTTGTAATTACAATCTTACAGAGAACCCAGCCAATCTGTATATAAATCTCACCATCCAATTACAAGATGTAATAATTTTGCAGTCAAGCTGGTAATGAGGTCTAATACTCATGCATGTGATAATCCCCTCTGGATGCTGACTCTATCAGATGTTAGCTTTGTAATTATACTGGCAGAAAATCATTATTTCATGTTCAGCAGAAAAATGAGGTTGGTGGGAAGTTAATTTTCTCTATGCTCTGTGAAGCATAGACAAAATTTTAATGATTTAATCATTATGGTTATCCCTTTTGCAATTGACCCACGTTACTTCTGTAGAAACATTGGCACATTTAAAAGTCCCTGTTACCCGATAAAGCTTGCCAGGTATGCAGCTTTTAATGTAAGAATAACCGTATACAATTAAACTATTAACCTGCTTGATAGGGGAAAAATCCATATTTTTATGTTTTCATTATTTACACATAGGATCCAAAGGAATGTTTATGTCCAGTCCACACTGCGATTAAAATAAAAGGCTCTTAAATAAAGAAAAAAGAAAAATGCTATCATTAGGGTGTAAGCTCTCAGAACAAAACAGCAGGTTCACTATGTTCAAAATGGTATTTTAGCAGCTCAGTAATCTTTTGTTCCTTTCCAGTGTATGAGACATTCGTGAGATGTTATACTTCTACACAAAGAGCTTATTATGCATTATCAGCACATTCACGAGAAATATTTTAAAGGGCTTGCTTGTGATACATATTTTTTAGTTGTTCTTTTCTGTTCTCAAAATTTTCTTGTTATTCCTGTTTGTCCGTCCTGCCAAGGGGAAGGATACAAAATAAGAGAGAAGTCACAACATTGAGAGCAGAGTGAGAAAATATTTGGCAGTGCAAACCAAAACTACAGGGAATTAGGTAAGCAGGGAAAAAAAAAAAAAGCGCGTATTGAAAATTTAGCTAAGATACTTAAGGATAAATTACCTAACAATTAAAGTTAATGAAAATATCGTTACATTCTTTTGTGCTAGGATTTCAACTAAATACTGGAAGACACGTACCCAAATAGCACTTAAACAGTCCTCACACCACTTAGAATGAAGCTTACAAATCTAACTTTTGGTTCTGTGCCTGTAATTTCCATTTGCTGGCTCATTTCATATATATATGTGTATGTGTGTATTCGTGTGTGTATGTATATACATATTTATATGTATATATGCTCTGTTTCTTTAAGAGAGGTATTTTGAAAAGCTTAACTGAATTTAATTTCTGGAAATATCTTTATACTTCCTTTTGAAAAAGTGGCAGGATTAGGACCTATGCTGTACTTCAGCTGATGACTTTCATGTAGACTTGATATGATACGTCTGAAGGCTTATCAAACCAGAACCCAACTAGTATATGAAGTATGTGAAAAATAACCTCATATTTGATTCCTGCTACGCATACAAGGTAGACATGGAACTTTTGTTTCAAGAAAAAAAGCAGTTACGGGTAATGTCCAGGGAGTGACCTGCACAAGTTCTGAGCCCTTTGGATGTGACTGGTTCCACTTAACTTCAGATTTGGTATCCCACACCTGGGCAAGTCATCTAGAGCCCCTTTGCAGCCAGTAAGCACACCAGAGCTGTCCTCCTCTTACTCAGCTGAGGCATCTATATCCCAGAAGTGCCTTTTCATCCATTGGGTATGAAAAATAATGAATGAGTAGTTGAGATGTTGATGGCTACTCTATAGGCCTCAAAGATTTGTTGAAATAAATTCTACCCTTATCTCCTTCATGGATCCAACCCAGAGTAGCTCTGGAGAAGGCCTGGGGTCTATCATTATGTATTATGTATCAAACTCCCAATCTAGTGATATAAAAAAGCAACTTGACAGACACGAATCCTGATCTAATTATGGTTCTCAGCCTTAAAAAAGGATTATTTTTTAATGAGTTCTTTAACTCAAAGCACATACGTATTTAGACAATTTATCAAACCGCTTAAGAAGAAAATCCTGGCATTAGTTATGATGGTTCCACTGGTACTCCATACGTTCTCTTCCTGCAAAAGAAACAGTGTGGTGATGAGAAATGCAGTTGACCTAAAATTATTTAGGTTATTAAGAAGCAGTGAACCCTTAAGGACTTTAAGAAGGGCATAATACACTAGTCAAATGGACAGTCCTTTGCTGAAAAACCTGTTGTGTGTAATGTGTGTTGGATGGAATAATGTGAAAAACTTAATGCCTTACTGGATACAAAATAAGTTGTTCGGAGTTGGTAGAAAGATGAGGGAGTTATAGACAGTTGAGACCAAAGTAATAGAAAATGCAAATAAAATATTTCAGTAAGAATACTATGGATAATAAAATACAAAATACCACTTCCTTTTCTAGGGTATCACATTCCTTTTATGCCATGTTAGTCAGGGATGCCATCTTTTACAAATTTTATCATGAATTTGCCATACTTTGGAGGTGGTGAGATTGAGTTAGATTTCACCATTTTGGGTAATGTTTCTGCATTTCCTTTAAAAAAAAAGAAATATAATGCAATCAATTTGTTCCATAAATCATAGCTCTGGTGGAATGTGGCTTCCTAAAGGTTAGAATACTGCACAGTTTTATTTCCTGCACTTCAGAGACTCTTCTTGCCTGCATATGCCCTCATCTGCTTGACCCACTTATCCATTAGGTGAGCATATTAAAAAAAAATAGTCCAGTGAGTTTTACCGCTGGCTAGAAAATAGCTGGAAAAAATGTATTTTTGTAGCATAAAATAGGTTACAGGCTCCAACTGGAGAGAGACTGGAAGCTCTTGGTTTAAGATACTGGATTTAAATCCAATAGAATACTTTAGGTGTTGTGTAAGTATGGTGATGTTCTAGAGGGTGGATGTTAATTATACTTTCCTCGTTTTCCACATGAAGTATTGAAGACATGAACTGGTCTTATAGGACTATGACTAAGTAAATCTTTGCTACTCAGGAAGTTGTAAGAAGCAGAAATGGTAACTCAGCTTCTCACCCGGTTTCAGCAAAATATTTCTATCATCTCATTTTAGTCTCCTAAAAATAACAGAGGAGGTATGCATATAGTGACTGTGTGCAAAAAACAACATTTGTGCTTTTTGATACAGCCTGCAGTAATGGTTGCTCTGTGGTCCAATCCCTGGATTTCTTGGAGATTTCTGATGCTTATTCTAGTGCATTATGGTGCAAAGGAACCTGTCTGGAAGACTCCTTGTTCCTCAGCTTACACGTGCCACTTGGGATGTGAATTGCATATGAATTTGAAGGCTAGTTTGTTGACCTAGCGATCCTTCATTGGGAGAGAGCAAATGTAGACAAACAATGGGCCATAACTGAATCCTAGGATGTGGTAAAATATCAGAGAGGTTGTCCTCTTCTTAGTTGCTCTTGGCACAGTCCCTGCCTGTGCTATCTAAGACAGATTCACTTTTCCTGTGCTTAACAACTCTGAAATTTTCTTTAAGCATAATCTTCTAAAAGTCAACTATTTGGGATGCCTGAGCCAAAGAACTTCCCTTAGTCACATCCAGTCATGTTCATCTCCTATTTCAATATGGACTTTACCTTCAAAACAGTGGAGGGTGAGTCAGATTGTATGTCCACCTCACAGAGAATGCAGTGTCTATAGCTTCTCTGTGGACTTGGCCTTGCACATCCACCTTATCCAAGTATTATAGCTCTCCTATTCTGGGACCTAGCTGCAGCCAAGACATGGAGGTGGAAACGTGGCATACATAATTCTGGAAGCTCTCTGTGAAGCAGCCTTTGATTTTGTATGGGTTTACAAGAGATCAGCATAATTCTGTTTGAACACAGGATTATATATTCCACTGAACAAATCCAGTCCTTAAAAGAATTTCCAAGTTCAGTCATGATTTAATTGGGCAACTTTTGACAGTTGAACCCATTGAAACTGGAAATAGAATTCCGAGTGTGTTTTGTGCAGAAAATAAGAAGTCCTTTTGTGATGAAAGATGCTACCAAAGCCTCATATGGAGGGGTTAATTTATAAAAAGGCACTGGCTCTTAGTAGTTGCTAGGTAACATTGACCTTTTCCCAAAGGCTATACTCTGCCAAGGAGGGTGTTTTGCCAGAGGTAATGATTCTGTCTAGGGTTTACTCAAGGAGTTAGTGGTAAGGGAATCCTGAAGGGAAGTTAAGAGGATATAGTTTTAGAACAAACTGTCATCTTCCACCCATCCTGCTCTTCTGTTTGTATTTATCTCTCTTTTTTTTTAAAAGAAAAAAGAAAAAAGAAACCCACAGTTTCTCTAATTCGCCTGTGAAACCACATCACAATAATTGCAAGAAGTATCTGCCCTCTCCTGCATACTGGACGCTAGAAATGGGAACAGCTGTTTTGTGTCTGTGACTATGAGAAGTCCCAAATTATAGTTGTGACACCTTCTCTTCAGAGTAGTAAACCAAAAATAAGATATGCCCATTTTCAAGGTGATTATTGAAACCTCTTTTATTTAGAATGAGTAAGAACTTCATAAAGCAGTGAATTTTTAAGTAAGGTTTATTTTTGTTTCTTATTATATGTTAGTGTTTTATCTTCTGTATTGGGATCACTGCTTAGAGTTAATTCTTTACTACTCCTGCGTGCTGTTGTATTTTTTAAGAGAAAAGTTAAAATCCTTGAAAATATATAGATTTTCCATGTGCACACTCAGATGATTTGTAAGTTGATGAGGCAAACCTAATGAAAAGCAGTGTATTTAACTCTGTGACTAAAAAATTAGACTTTGTTTTTTCTTAAAAAAATAAACATTTTTATATAGAAAAAGGTGCATAGATTTCATCCTTATGGGCCAGGGTAACTTACATGACAACTTGTTAAATCGATTTTATGCTTCTTTTAGATCTGCTATTCAATTTTTTAAAGTGCAGATACCATGGCAACCCCCTCTCTCATATGGAACGTATGCTGCTTTAGAGATAAAGAGCAACCACATGCAAAGATGGAACAAGATGACATGTAAACTTTTTTTTTATACTCGCACTTCTTTGGTTGAAAAAAATATTCTACACAAACATATTTTCTCTTGGCTGCAATATATTTTATTAAACAATTACATTTTGTATGATTCATTTAATATTTAGCTTGTGTCATAAATAATATAGAAGGAAATTTCACCCTATGCTTTTCTGATGTATATGTGCCTGTATGTATATGTTTGTGTATATACATAACCAAAGAATTATTCCTACATCTACACTTGCGTTAGTGTGTAATAACTCCTGAAAGACTGACTGTGACATCTATATTTTCACTGATTCTCTTATCACTCCTTAATGTTAAGAATGTAGTACTTTTTTTTTTTAATTTTGTTTTGATTTTATGGAAGAGCTGCATAGCTGCTAGGACTAATTATTTTTAAAAGAAAAAGGCAAAACACAGCTGAAGTACTGCGAAAAAAATGAAGCACCTATATGTGCTTGACAATCTTTGCAGTTATTTAAATTGTCTGGATCAAAATTTTTAAAAGTTGGATAGTATATGGAATTCCTCAATTGGCTTTCTAAATAATTGACTTTAGAGGAGTCTGCTGGGGCACAGGGTTTTTGAAAATCTGGTCTCTTATTTGAGTTGCTTTAGAAAGAATTGGATTTCAGTTGTGAGATATTGTTTATATCCAAAGCAAGGCAATTGATCAAGGAAACTGCCATTTCTTATCATCAAAACCCAGTTTCCGTCTGTATTCCATAACTTGGTTAGAGATAGGATTTACTTGAAATTTCAGGATCTTGCTGCTCTTTTTATTTTTTTTAATTCAAGCCTGGTTCTGTGATTAAAGAAAGTCCTGAAATATTAGTAATGTGTCTACCAGTATGAGCTGTGCACCCTTTTCACATTCCTGAGTGAGCTTTAGAAAGAAAAACATTTTTTCTCAGCATTAAAAAGCCACTGCTTAATCTGAAACTTTTGCTGTTCTGGACCTCAGGTTTGTCATTCCCACATATAAAAGCCAAAAATTTACTCTGTTATGTGCTTGTTGTTGATGACTTTCATGTGCTTAGAGCACTGGAGGAAGGCAGGTTGTAGCAGCCATTGTGCCTTTTCTGACTTAAACATCATTAGTACTGGCATTTGAGTATCTTTTAAAACTCATTATTTAAATCAAGCAAATACTTATGCATCATCTGCCTTGTATTTGAAGACTTGATTTTGATGTATTTTTGACACATGCACTACTGTTTGGCTGTCATTGCCCATTTCCATTAGGTGGTTTTCTGGTCTCTGTTTTCACTTGTTGGCATCAAGTTTTGCCAGTTTACATTTTTTTTTTTGCAAGCTTTAATAGCTTTGAAAGTTTAGTTTGTTTTTGATAAAATTGCAGAAATTCAAAACTGGTACGACAAATATGCTCACAGGAAAAGACTCTCACAAGAGGCTGACTGCAAATAATAAATGGAAATACAGGCTTTTCTTTCTTTTTCTTCACACCTTTCTGCTGGCAAAGTCATTAAAATAGGAAATCTCAATGATGGTATTAGGATGTACACCAGACATCCAAGCATCACAAGGATTCACAGTGGAAACTCCAAAATTAATGAAAATTGCTATTAAAAAGTTAATTTTGCATATTTGAATTATAAATAAATATCTGCTCATGGTTAGGAGGATTGGATACTGCAGTTCATGTTCACAATGGTTTTCTTTTGTTAAAATCAATTTGCCTGTACCAACCACTTATGCTTTAACAAGAAAGTAATGTGATGGTGAGAAAAAGCATGGCATATTGGGATGTTCCTCTGAGTGCTATTCCCTGAGGCAGCTGCTGGAGATTATTGAAGTGAGGCTAAATCAACATTACCTACTTTCCCCCTGCCTACTCCCACCCGCCTGAGACCAAATGTGTAACCTCTGTGATGCAAATTATATTCAAGCAGCTCTGGGGACTGAAATATGGATTGGTGCTTTGGTGAGCCTGGGTGTCTCTATGTGGCCACAGAGCAGTTTGTCTCTGTGTGACAAGGCCAACTGTGACACAGATTATTTGTATATAAATAAAGCAATGAGTTTTTTCACAATCCTTAATGACAGACCTGAATTAATTGTTTATTTTACTCTATTTTTTATAAAATTATTACTTTCAAAGTGGGTAGCAGTGTCAAAACCCCAGATAACTGAAAAGCATATTACCCAACTAATAAATGCATATTGAAGGGTTAAACTTCAGTCAAAATACGTTCATTAAAATGCACTTGAAACACACATATTTATAGATGTAGATAGTGCATCTTGTAGCTTCCCAGCTCCGATTTCATCATGGACTAGAAATTTTAAAAAGTATGTTTTACAAATGCTTTCAAATAATGATACCTTCAGGATAATAAATTAATTACAAAAATCTGAAAGTCTTTAAGGTCTGTTTGTTAGGTATCAGCAATTATTATGAATGGATTTTGTAATGTAGCTATTACGAGTGCTAAATAGATGGTAAATGGTATGGAAAATATATTTTTTATTTATACATGATATCAAGTATTCAGGAGTAAAATTAAGGTATAGATGGAGTTCAGTAGATATATGTCTATTGTACTTTTAAAAAATGTTTTTTCCTGGCTTTAATATTCATTTATGGAATATTGTCTTGTTACAGTTATTTCATATAGTTTAAAAGATTAAATTAAAAATATAATAAGTTTTTAATCATTTTTAATCACCATTTCCATGACAATACTCTGTTAATTGTAGTTGTTTGTAAAGTAACTTTTTTATTTGTGCTCAAAGAATTTATTTATGCATTAAAAAAATTCTTGAATGACGTATTTGTTTCTTTCTCATGTAGAAACCCAGATAACAAACTAAATAAGGTCCGATCTCCATATTTCAGGCAAACAATTCAAATAATAGGTTTCAAGTAAAAAAGATGTCAGCAAATTGCCTGATGGTCTTGGCTTGTTTCCCCCTTCAGCAGTAAAAACACACCCATAAACAAAAAAAACCACCATCACCACCACCACCAAAACTACTGTTGAAGAAGTTTTATTTCAAGGTGTACACATCACATAAAGTTGTGCAATTTTTTTCTTTATTTCACTGAGGCTTTGGGGGAGGGGCAGTGACAAAAAAGAGAAACAGCACTTAGCATAAAAACACTTTCTCATAATTACCAAGGAAAGTAAAGAAATTACCATCTCCATAATTACCAAAGAAAGTAAATTTTGTCAGGACTTGCCAGATGAAAGATTCTTATAAATCTTTTTTTTTTTTTTTCCCCTCTAGCTGTTGTTACATATTTTGTAAAAGGTAATTCTCAGTAATAGCAATTACTGAGTATTCTCAAAACATAATTTGAATATTGTTTTAATTTATTAAATATAAAATGTTTTAAATTACAATGAAACATGTCAATAACAATAATTTAATTATCCAACACACTGTATTTTAATAGCAGTAAAAAAAAAATAGCAATTTGAAATATTTATTCTTCCAAGATGAACATTATTTTTAAATAAGAACTTGAATTAACCTCTGATTTAGGAAATGAGCATGGAAAACCTTCCAAAAATTGTACACATTCCTATTAACTGTCATTTAGATGTTGTCAATCAAATCTGTTTGCATCTGGTACTGATGCCATGTGAAATTTATTTATTTAAACTTTCAGTCACACATGGAAAGTTTTACAGATGGTGTCTCTGCTCATCTTTTTTTTCCAATTTTCTCCCCCCGCGCCCCAAACTCCAGTCCTTACTCTCTCGACCCCCCAGTTTGATTCCTCCTTCTTCCAAAAAAATAGATCTAATCAGCAGCATGTTAAACAAGAGGGGATCTTTTATGTATTCTGTGTTAGGACAAGGGAAGCATCGCTGTAGATCACTAGAATAAACAACTCGGGCTGATTCAATTACAATGCCTGGGCAAGGCTTTTATCTGCTGGTGACATCATTTCAATCAAAATGTAAAATAATACAATCCAATAGATGCAAGGGGGAGAGATAGGACACAGACTGCTGCACTTAGTCATTTAATAAAAAAAGTGGAAGAAAGCTGTTTCTGACAGGCTGCTAGGACTTCCATTTCCAAAACTCTATTACCTTGTATAATAGTATTCAAAAGAATTGAATGCAGGAAATTGTCTATTACTTTTTATTAGTAGAAGCTGTTATGTAGGATACAGCCTACTGCACTGTTTTTTCTTTGTTCCTTTAATTAACAAAAGCATGAAATCCTTCTGTTGGCAAGCACTTGTTCCAAAGCTTCTGTTGCCTTCTGTTTTTACTGAAAAGGTGTTTTTTTTCCTTTTCTTTTCTCTGAATGTCTTTTTTTTTTATACTAAAAAAGTAATTTTTTTCAAGTCACTGTAATCTAAAGTCTATCAGTCTCCTTAATGGTCTAGGAGAGGGTAGAATGCAGATGCATTTCCATAGTTGTGGAATCTTTTTTATAAGAAAGTTTTACATTTGAGGAGTGAGGGAGAGTCAGATTGTAATGATGTATAGCCTAGTGTCAGTCTTCCACCAGTTTCCCTTGCCAGCTGAAATTTGCTTTTATTTCTTAATTTATTATGATATAGAAAATAAAAATTGATATATATCAATTTGATAGGTGCATGGTGCAAAGAAACCATAGCTGTCTTTTCTTCAAGCCATATTGTTGATCCTATGAGATTGTCTGTGACAGTGTAGGACAGGACTTTGTAAGTATCATCAATCTGGCCATCCTATACAGTTCGCTTAAATTCACTGTGGTAAAACTAAGTCCTGATTCCATTGAGGTGTAGTTTCACTGACTGCTATTATACATTCTTGTATATAGAGTAAACCAGAAAATTGATATAAAGGGTGGAACGCGAATGTAACTTTGGAGAGAATAGATTTTATTGATTTTAATGATTAATTACACATATAATTCAGGTTCACTACTATTAAGTTCATAAAAGTCTCAGCAACTTTATTTAATAATAACTTCTGTTGCTAAATTGTGATACTTGGTAACGAAGAGGATCTTGCCAAGGGCAAACAATGACTACTACGGCAGTCACTAAAGCCGCTATGCTTACCATTTTAGGGTGCATTATGAGGAAGCAGATTGAGTCAATTGTCTAGCTGCAGGTGTTGTCCAAGGAGATGTAACTCCTTAAATGAATTTTACCATTTTCTTTACTAATGCAATGATTTGTTTTTCTTTTGTATTTACTGTTAACAAACAGAGAAGAGATCTGAGGTCTTTGGTACTCTTGGGGGATGATTGCTTAATGTCTTCTCCTGCTAAAAAAGAGATTTCTACCATTCCAGATGGCTTTATTATTTCAAGCGTGTGATAAGCTTTCTCTGGTGGTTTCTGAGAAGGATACACAGGAGGATGAAGTAATAAACTACTATATGGGAAATGAACTAACCACATCTGTAATGATTGAATAATTTTAATCCCTCCTTTCACAAGCATCAGGTGTGTTTTACCATTTTTCAAATTCATATTTGAAATATACTATTTTTTGTAGGGTTCCTATGATGCTTACCAGTGTTATTCTGCTGTTGCAGTGGACTTGGACCATAGCAGACTGGAATCATGGTCAGGATCTGATGAAATGTCTTAGACATGTAGCTCCTGAATGAACACAGACTGCTGTTCCTAAAAAAATATATTTAAAACCATGTAAACTAGTTATTTAAACTCCCTATCTATCTCAACAATGAAGAGATAAGAACTCAAAAGGTGAAGCTTAAAGCTTGATGTTGGACAATGGGATGTGAAACTATTACTGCCCCTGTAATTTGGATGCCTGAGCTGAAGTTGCACTTTAAGTTATTTGGCCCATCTTTTCCTTCCTGACAATGGCCCCATCTTCACAGGTAGGATGAAAGGTGGACCAGTCCTCTTTCAGAGGTAAAGGTCTTTTCCAGGAAGGCTGGAGCTATGGATTTCAACTCTAGCGCTTTGGTCTCGCAGCTTTTAGCTGAGTGAGCTGTCTGCTAGAGTGTTACTGGAAAATAAGAGTATTTTACCATGTCTATTACTGTGCTTTTGAGCACTGGACTGAATTCATGAATTGTCTGAATGTGTTAGAAAAGGTCTATATCTGCATGATGAAACAGAGCCAGTTACATACATCTTCAACATCTCAATCCCATCGCAAATTAAGATTAGAGAGGGGTAAATGCACTTACATGACTGTCTCTGTGCTTAGGAGGCTCTGACATCAAAAATGGAGATATAAGCTGATTGTAGGCACCCCTGGACATAGTGCCGGAGAGCATATATTTGCCAGAAATTCAGTGAGTCTTCTCAGTTTTAACCTTTCGTAGTATGAAAACACTCAGCTTGAGAATTCCATAATTATCCAGACCAAAGTCCTCACTTACTTAAACTTTTGTAGTTGAGACCCTTTAAAGTCATCTTTCTTCATAGGTAAATAAGCCACGAAGGTGAATAAAAGGCAGAATTTAATGACGGAAATCCAGAACTGGCCTACTGCAAAATGTTTTTTGTGAGTGCTGAGGATGCAGTCACTGCTGGATGAAAGTAGAATGTCTCATATGCCATTAGGATTGATCAATGAAGGCTGTTTAGAAAACTGTCTTTAGTGGGCATGCATGAATATTCAGTTTATAATGGAAAAATTGTTTTCCTGGAATTTCAAAAAAAACCCAGTACTTTAGCCACATAAATTTAAAAAAGAAATGAGACAGTACTTGTTGGTCACGATTCTCCAGGCAGTCTAGCAGAACTGAGGAATACCGAGATTCCCTTCTCTGCTAGATGTTCCTCTCTGTTCTCCTGCTGTGCTGCTGTGCTTTCTACTATGCAGATCTCTGCCTCGCTTTAAAAATTTTAGCCCCATTTTCCGTTGCCACTTGGTTTACTTCTTCCTCCCTGGGGTCAGCTCTTGATGTACTACTTGTAGCCTGATGTTTGTATTCTCCTGCAGTTTCTTGTCTCTGTTCTGTTTGAATTACAGGTATATTCTTTCCTGAAATCTGAAGGTTATGGAGTCCTTTCCTAGCTGGAGATTGTTTCAAGATGTAACCAGAAACGACAACATTTTTTTTTGATCGGGATTACTTTTCCATGCCTAGTTATCAGTATGTTTTGAAGCTACTTGAAGTCATTCATATAACTTTAAAAGACTAAACATATAATAAGAAACCCTATTTTTATCTAAGAAAGCTTTATTTTTTTATTCTAGGTCTTAATAGGTCTGTCTGGATCATTTCCATAGTTCTTATTAAATGCGTCTGATATAGAACAAAATATACAGAAATTTGGATAATTAACTGTTAGCTTTGTATCTTTATACCTTTTTACTTTTTAATTATAATAGAAAACTGTGCGAAAATAACAAATCCCTGACTATTACTGAAGTTAAGGTAAGCATCAAATGTACTCACCTTAAAGCCTTTTTAGAAGTCCTGTGTATTTCAGTGCAGGATAATGTGCAGTCTTTTGAGTGTAATAGCATGTACAAAATGCCTCAGCGTTTTCTCAAAATTTGACTTTTAGGAATAATTTTGCAAAGTGTTAGTCTTCCGTAAGCAGGAAGCAGGCAAGAGCAGGATTTTTTTTTGGTGTAGCTTTCGCTCTGCACATTTCTTTGTGGGTAAATTAGGGTGAATATGTTATGATTTTGGAGGGTATGTGAGTCCAATTTTTGGCCCTCCATTTCACCTTTATCTTAATGTAAGTCATGCTTTGTTGCACATGCATGTTTTGTGAATGGGATCTGTGTTCAGAAAGATTTATCAGAGAAAGGCTATACAGCAATGTACTTTATTCTGTGAGCATCTTGTGACATGCTGTTCCTGCTATGTAAAGTGTATGTATTAGATTTATACATTGGTCTTCTGTTTAATGTGAACACTGCAACTGATGAGTTTTTCATAAAACTTTGTGCTCTCCATACATGAATGAATTTATGCACCTAAAGAGGGACTTAGAATTAGATTAAGCCTAAAGATCCAAACCCGAGATTGTAAACTGGCTCATCTGCTGCTTGTTGGCTCCCAGGCATCTCATCTTCCTTTACTCATTGAGAATCGTCCTAGTCTTGATCAATCAGAGGAGTTTAGACCATCTGGAAGCAAGGAAGTAGATGTTCCTTCAAAATCTAAATCCTTTAAAAATATGAGCCCGGGTAATGTTTGGAGACTGTACTAGATAGGGACTGCTGGGATGAGTCTTTTCTGAAAACAAAGGGGCAGCTATTAACTTCCTTGGCAATTTGGCTGGAGAAGTGCATAGTTTGCAAGACAGTTTCTGAACATGCTCAAGTCATCAGAAGGTCAGATTGAAAGGCCTTCACTGCTGATGGGGATATCTCTGAAAACCATGAAAGCAAGGAGTTGTATAGTGCAGTGGGTTGGCTGCTGTTGCTGCTGCTACAGCTTAAGAAAGGGTAAGTATGTTTGGGACAGCTGCTAATTCTGGAGGGGATCCATACCCAGTCAGTCTCTCCTCAGTGTGGACAGGAGAGGATCTGTGAGTTCCCTTGCTGCTCCTCAGACCTGATGCCACTCCTTCTCCCTGTACTTTCCTTACCCATGCCAAGAGTGTCCTGCTCCCATGGTAGTATTCAGAAGGCAAAATTCAGTTTTCCTGGCATTACTGAGAAGTCTGAGCCAGCTTTGACTGCCAGAAAGTCTTCAAATCAGTATCTCCTACAGTGTTGTATGCTGAGGGGCTGAGCTGGAATTGCTTTTCTCCCTTCCTATTAAAACTGCACTGCTGTGTGTAGAGTAGTTTGAGAGATAAATTGTATAGCCTAGCAGTTACGGTATTCACCTGGGAGGGGAAACTGGGATCCATTTGTTGTCTAAAGGACTGCTTATTAAGTGACCAAAGGAAACAAAGAAACAACAAAGGGAAGAGGAGGTAAAATGAAAGAGGTAATAACAAACAGTAAAAGAGCTTACGATGAAAGGAGAGTTTGATTCAGCAAATTCTGTTGAATTGGTTACTTTTTGAGAATTTACTATGAAAAGGCAGCTTTAAAGAGATTTTGGCTGTGAATGCAGTCTCTTCCTGTTTTCCACTAGTGTCATAAATTTCTTATATAGACAACTGGTCTCGAATATGCATTCTTCCTTCTCTAAGCTGTTCCAGATGGGAAATGACATAGTTTAGAGAGGAGCTGGATCAATAATCTTCCTCAATAGAAAAATACCGAAGTAGAGAACCACTTGTTGTAAAGTTTCCTCTGAGTCATTGAGGCTGACCAGTTTTAGAATGTGGTCTTGAGTCCAGGGCTTTAGTGGGAAGCTCAGATGAAGCACCACCATGTCTGTGAGTTATTGTTAACACGGGGAAAAAAAACGTATTGTGGTAGAAATGGAAAAGGCTAGTGTTGTTGTCTTTGCATTGATATAGGCACATTTGAAATGCACTATCCATATTTAACAAATAGTTTGATTATGACATATTCATTTCCAGTAAGTTGAGATGATTTAAAGTATTTAAACAGTATTCAGGTAAATACTTAAGGTTTTAAAATCAGTTGCAACATTTATCAAATCTATATTAAGATAACTTTAACTTATTGAGACTGATTTGAGAATAATCAATAATCCCATACCTAAGAAAGAATTTTTATCCTACTGTTCCACATATGGAGAGATCTGCAAGCACCACAAAATAAACTGTTTGCAACTTTGTCTACTAGCACTGTTACAGGGAACTGAAATCCTGCATGAAACTGGATCTGTTGCTTGGCAGTGATCCCAGTTAAATAGGCATGATATCAATGTGCCGATATCATAATTTCTGTGATGTTTTTTCCTTCTAGATTTCGCATTGACTTCTTCAGCTAATAATCTTGCTTAATATTATACCGCAGACTAAAATTACCTCTGCTTTATTCTCCGCTTCTTGCTTTGTACCACTGGGAATACTACAACATATCAGTGAAAAGTAAACTGCTTTCTTGACTGCATTCAACTTGTTTGTTAAAGGGTAAGCTACTAAGTATATATTATGTACACTGAAAGCAAAACGTAGTTTCTGTTTTGTATAGGCTGTTATATGATGTCTCAGGAGAAGAAAATCCTCAGCTGCAATTCCTGATTAATAGCCATACTCAGACTTCCTTAAAAGTAAATGTGGGATCTTGATTTCAACTTTGACCACCAGATGGGCCCGAGTTTAAAAAGTTAATTTAGGTCAGTTTAGATCCCATCTTTTTATTCGGTTTCACCATAGTCAGATAATTATAATAGAGTATAAATATGAGCATTCTAGGACTTGATTTAGACCTACAGGTTTGTTCTTTCTTTTTCCCCCATATTTTTCTTCGTGAAGGCAGTAAAGGCATGCTGCTTTTTCTTGTTCCACTTCTTCACTGAAGCTGCTTAAAAAAACGATACAACAAATCCATTTAGGATTATGTTGAAAAAGCATCTCTGCTTTTAATATTAACCATATTTTTACTGCTAACTTTTGCTGGCAAAACTCTGAAAGTTTCAGCTTGAAACTTATCCAGGTCGCTTAAATCTACAACATTGGCTTTGCAGTCTTGCAAGAACATCTGTTTTGATTTCCCAATGCTATCTTTTTTAGTCCCAGAACAGTCGTCTTTAGTGTTTTAGGATAGTTTTTTTCTGAATCGTAAAGGGCCTTAGTTTTGTCTTCAAACTAAACAAAAATGCCGAGGAAGCTTCTTGTGCTGTTATTTTCATGGAATATATTCAGTGTAAATTGACAAGGAAGCAGCTGGATGTCTACATCACAGTTACTTTTCTATGACTTCAGTGAAACCTGGAAATAGTGTGATTCTGCACTACACCACTTATTGCAGCATTATTGGGGCATAGTTTGTATATATATAACTTTATGTTGTAAAGAGTTAATAAACTGAATTAATGAATATTAATGTGTACAGTAGCATCCAGTTCCTTTTCTTTGATGGTAGATGGAAGTATTTGGCAGGGAGAAGTATTAGTCTGAATATAAATTTTTAAAAATTATTTTATCATTTTCAAAATGAAACGCCTGAAAAAAGCTGATGTATTGCAACCAGATGGTGACTATCAGGTAGAGAAAGAACTAGTTAGACATCTGTTACTTAAATGGATTCATCTTTCTAAACACAAGTTTTAATAATGGTATTGTGTGCATCTGCATGATGGAGACCCAAACAGGTATGAATTAGCTCTGGTTATCACTCAAAATTGGAACAAGTACTCCAATGGGAAAATAGCTCACTAGCTGAAGCTCCTTAGATTAGCAGGAAAAAAAATGATCACCCAGTGCTCAGTATAAGTTCCAAATAACTATTCCTTAAACATGCTATTTTATACTTCAGATAATTTATATGCATTAATTTCTTAGTATATGTATGTACAGATGTCTTCACTCTACTGGCTAAACCTTTACCCTCTGATGATGCACATCTTGTGTATATTAACACAAATACCATAGTATTGTTAAAATTATTGTATTCCGACATTCTATTAAGTTGTCTACCAAAATAAACCTATCACTTTTTTTTCCAGGCACACTTTGACTTAAAAAATAATTATGTCTTTATTACATAGTTCATAACAGCTTGATGTGTAGTGCCCTAAAATTCAAAGCTACTTATGGGTAAAAAGTAAAGTAATATATGCATTATTACACTTGTACATGTCTTAATAAAACTTCTTTACATGGCCTTTGTGATACTTGCACTGTTAGATACTATGGTCATGTTATGATTTTTTTTTTGTTTCAAATAACATGAAGAATAAATGCTTTATTTAACTTTTAGTTGCTTTGCTTTCTTCTAAATTTTTATACCCTTTTCTTCCTGTGTAGGTTATTTTTTTTAAAAAAAAATATTAAAACCAAAAGCTGAATGAGTTTTTTTTTTTCTTCCCTAAAATATAGAAACAAACCTTTTTTGGCATACTCCGAAATTAATATGTTAAAAATATTGTCATAAAATAAAATTGCATTTGGAAAAATCATCTGTTTCCCTTTTCAAACTGTAAGTATTTACCAGATTTTCTTACATCTTATGAAAAGCTTTGTTACTGAGAATTAGTTTCTACGAAAAAATATTTGTATATATTTTATAATCTTTTTTCAGATCTAATTCCAGCAGTCCATGGGAAATATAAATATTGTTTTAGTTAGTATCATATACTACAAATGGTACAGGATTTGATGATTGCATATATTATTAATATAAATATTAACTCTTCTTTAATGTAAAGCATTCATGTAGCAATCTAATAGTTTTAAAATATACTCGTAAGCTGCTGTTACCTACTTGCATATTTGAAAGCGTAGTCAGTATTTGTGACGTCATATATTTGCTGTTTCATACTTATACTGCACATTGATTTGTTTATTCACGTCACAAGATATCGTTCTACGCAAAAAACAAACAGATTAATGAAATGCAAGTAAGGAATAGTGTTTTTTCATTGAATATGAAATTTTCAAAATAAAAACTTGTTGAACTCATGAATGATTAGAAAAACCCCAACCCTCTGCAATTTGCATGAATTTGGCATTTTTATTATTCCAGTATTTTCTGAACAGTCCTTGATAGTTGTGTGGCTGTTGTAATGGACCTTATGAATCTTTGCAATTATCCAGTGGGAAAAAATGTGTTAAAAAATTCTTTATATATTTCCGTGACCACTTAATAATTCTGCCCACTTCCATTAGCTTTTAATTGTGCTCTGCTGCTCGTGTGTTAAAATCTTTCTCATAATGTCTCTTTTATTGAGGTTAGTGTTTATTTATATGACTAACTGCAAGGGTGGATGGGTAAAACGAAAAAGAAAGGTGAGATCATGTTTTCCTCTTCTGTCTCTCTTTCTCTCTCTTTCTCTCTCACTCTCCCCCTCTTTTCTAAACAAGCTAAGAGTTTTTATAATTCATCACCTGGCTGACAGATGAGTTCTGCTGGAGAATATTAGAAAATGTCTCAAATCTCATATATATGCTAATGGTATGCTGAGACTGGTTGGTGGTATGCCGGAGTTTTTAATCTGTCTCGACCAGTGTGGAAAGTGGAGGAGACAAGTCATTGCACTCGACAATTTATGATCAAACAACTGAATTGTAAAGGAAGAAGGACATGCAGAAAAGGAGAGTAATTTTCTGATTTAACAGCGTTGTTACTACAAATAAAGAAATCTTGATTTTGACTGCACTCGACATTAAATGAGTTTCCTGTGCCCTGCTCTGAATTTTTCATTTTCAGATTTGTATAAAGCACCCTGCTTAGATACAAGTGACAGATAAGGAGACGATTGCATATGGAAATCAAATGTGTATAATAAAGCCATCTTCTGTTTATTAAATAAACACATGTAGATGACTTCCGTGGAGAATGCACTGATAATTCTTTATTGTGTTCTAGTTTCTTTGCAAGTCACAAAGAATCTTATTTAACAACCGTGAATACTAGATGCAAGCTTTTCTGTTTATTACCTTATAACAAACCAGACAGTCTAATATATGGCGTTTATAAACATTTTATTTTGATTTTGTAGCCCAAGTTTTAGCTGTAACAGTACAATATATTAGTGTTCCTGCCATTAGGATTCTGGAAGCTACATCCGTATATTATTTTTTTCTGAATATTATGTTTTCATGATAGAAATGGTAAAGATTAGCTAGATAATATGTACATTATTGTAACTTGAAACTCAAGGAGAAGTGAAGTAAAACATACATAAAAAAATATGTTATTATATAACCAAAACTAAGTAAAGACCATGGAGTCTGCAGTCAGCATGGCAATAATTTCTAATTCACCGATTTAAGAGTCTTATTTTCAGATGTGAAAAACACTTGAAGTTCATAAAGGGATGTATTCCAGGTTCTATTTTTCTATATTTTTTTGCAGATATGTCCTTCCTATAAGTTATAATGTGCTGCAGTGTTGGGTAACATCATGAATATGGGTTGGTTCTTTCCTGAAAGGGTTTTTATGTTGCAGCTGAAGCAATAATGAAGCAAAAGACACATTTTTCACCTTCTACCTATGGAGATTTAAGTTCAAATTTAGACTTAGGTTCACATTTTTATTTTGAGAGTAAAGAGAGGTGAAAGGGGAATCAGCAATGTCCAGAAACTAATGAACTGTATTTAGTGAAAATTATTGGCCTTATCAGAGGAGGTCTACAGTTGGTAACTCTCTCTGGTTACGCTGAGAGCGCCATTGTATTGTTTTAAGTCCTCCCCTGTATTTATCAATATCGGCAGCTGCATTAGGAAGGTTTTAGACTGTCAGGATTTTTTGCTCAAATTATCGGCAGCATCACCCGCTACTTTTGCTCTTACTTGAATTTGCTTTGATGTTTTACTTTTGAAAAAGAAAAAAACCCACCAAACCAACATCCCAAAAGCAAAGTATGCCCTTCTTCTGCCAGGCATTTACTGTTGAATGAGAGGGGAGTTGTGAAATACTGGTTCAGACTTCCAAAGCACCAGGTGGCTTCTCTGCCTGGGGTAACTGTAATGTGAGCTATGGCATAAGTGCATCAGAAAATCCACATGGATTTCATACTATGATTGGAAGTGATTGCTTTGTGTGGAAGTGCACAACCAGTTCAAACAAGACTAGATAAGCTGTGTTGCAAAGCCATATGGCTTAGTTTAAACAGCACAAAGAGGAAGTCTTTGATCATGGCCTTTGATCAGAGTTAACCCTAAATGAAGTGGTGGGCTAATGTAGGTAAAAAGGTGTCAGAATCAAAGCAACTGGAGACTGGTAAGAGTCTAGTAAAAGAAGGATTTTGGAGACAACCCTGGTATGCAGATGGCTTGTTTGTTTTTAAACCTGGGGTAAGGAAGAAAAACCATAGCAAATTGGGCACCAGTGAAGAAGGCCAAAATATGGCAGGAGCTATGAAGATGACTGAATGCAGAAGCTGTAAGGTGTATGTTATCCTTCAGTGAGTTTCTGACAGAATTTACATATGCATGAAGGGTCATCTCATAATGTTCCAGGGAAAAAAAAAAAAAGTTGTGAGAGCCTGAAATGCAGCTAGAAATGAGGGTAGAATACAGAAATACGTTTGAGGTTGACAGATGAGATGAAAGGAAAGAGCATGCATATAACTTGAGTTGCAGATGGGTTGATTGGCAGTTGCCCAGATGAAAAGGAGACCTCTAGAAGTATATGAAAATGATGACAAGGCAGAGGAAAATACCAGTATGTGAAGGAAGTTTATGGAAGGAGTTTGTTGTGCTGAAGGAATGATGAGGTGAAACAAACTAGAGACAGAATTTTGAGCAGCAGGAAAGAGGAGGTTGAGTAAGTGGTAACAACAGGGGCTAGCGGCTAAAAAACAGAAGAGACAGATGGGTGGAAAGTAAAAAGGAAGCAAGAAGGCCAACTTCACAGGAACCTCAGGATGCTCTGAAAAATGGCTTTTTAAAATAATTAAGAGCCTGGATATCAGAATGCATCTAGAAAACAGTCTGGTGTGAGGTCTGCCCAAACATAATGCTGTTAGGGTTGGCATGTGTTTGAAAGTCATTCTGAAGAGATTTTGGAATAATTCTTTTGCTGTCATCCCACCATTTGACTGTAAGAACAAGAATCCTGATTGAAGGGCTCAGAGGGATGTGCTGGATGGGGGAAGTTGCTCAAAGATCTTTATTAGAATTCTATTTCCTAGACCTAGAGCGCAAATATTTGGGAAAATAATGAGTATCTTCAGGACTGGTGAAAGAACCAATGCAAAGTTTGAGATGTTTGCCTGCTTAAGTACCTGGTGAAATACCCTTCTTGGGTTTTTGCAAACATGACTGATAAGAAGATGGACAATAAAGAGGAAGTAAACGCACGCACTGAGAATAATAGCAAAGGGAGTAGTTAAAAACAGGAGTACTTACTTTGGATAGTGAGATTCAACTGGAAGTGGCCTCAATAATTCATAGGAAATGCACAACAAAGAAGAGGAAGACAAACAAAGAGTCAAATGTGAAACAACATTATAAGAAAAGCAAAATGGAGTAGCTTTTATCATTAGGAAAGACATATGGAAGGAGCTTAACTATTCAGAAACTAGTCTGGTATGTTTTGTCATGTAAGGTCTCTAAAGAATAAGAGGAGGGTGTGTGAGTGACCTGCAATCTGAATGGTAATTTCTTTGGGGGAGGCAAAAAAGTACCTTTTGCTGTGAACACGCTGGAAATCAGTAATTTAATTCCAGTGTCTTAGAGTAATATGAATCTCTATTGTCTCTGCAGTGAATGAGGTCTTTCTAAGATATTTTTTTTAATTTTTCCAATGTAGCCTGAAGTGCAAATGTTGCTAATAATGGTACCACCCAACAGTAAAGTAGCCTTCTTCAGTAAGTAGTTATTGAGCTAGCAAAGGACAATGTTACTTCAACTTTGTTTTTAGACAGAGGAGTGTTTAGCAACGTACCACTTCTGCTTTCCTTCATCCTCATCCACTCTCCTTGTTCTTACTGTTATTTCGTTGTTGGTGTGGCCCAGAATCAAGGATGCTGGCAACACCTCATTGTAAGCTGCTGGCAACTTTCTTTTTATCCTGGTTGTGGAGGAGACAATATTTTTAAAAGGTATCTAAGTTGTATTTAAGGAGTCAGGAAAGCTTGATCCACGTGCTTTGGTAGAAAATTCATGGGACTAGGAAGGTGTACAAGAATATTTTGTCAGTAATATGCTTCTAAGCCTGAGACCTGCAAGTTGGAGTTTTGAAGCTGCTTGACAGCTGTAGAAATACAATTTGCACAAGGTGAAATGGAAAGTAGGTAATTTTAACGTCTCACCCAAGATATTCTAGAAAATCTCTTGTATTTTTAATTTACAAATTCTCCAAAATGATTGTTTAAAAAATGTATTAATGTTAAAAGAACAAACTAGACACAAAAATCCCTAAACAACAAAGACACACTTAGAATATGAAAATGTGAATTACTAGATTCTGCTTTTCCCCTCCCCCATTCGCACAACAAGAACTGTCTACATCACCGTGCCTGACTTCCCCTTTTATTTGGCAAAGGCAACACCATGAATAAATAAAACTGGAAGTGTGAAACAGCTTGGAGTTGAAATATGCCCTTAACATGGTATAACAAAACTTTATTGAACCTCTATGCCTATGAACAATGCCTCATTTCAATCGTGCCAGCAGATGGCACTCTTTATATTAAGTAGCTTTCATGGGAAAATCTAATTTGTTTCTTTTTTTTTTCTTTTTTATTAAATGTTGGGAGGTACTGTCCCGTGTAATGCTTCCTCCTGAAATGATAAATCAACCTATACAAAATACTGTATTTATGGTAGTGTGTATCAACTGCTATTTCCAATACATGCCTTTCTCAATATGTAAGAAAAATTAAGAGAAAAAAATCAGTATGGCTGGAGAGTTAGCACTCCTGATCGTTGGAAAATTAAGGTGCAGGAGAAGATTTCTGGGAATATTTTGCTACTATGCTGTGTTTCTAGTGGTTATGTATTTCCAGGTTGAGCACTGGATACTTAATGATGTTTAGCTAGTTTATTATCTATGTTTGCAGTCTAGCATTGGATGACATTTCCAGTTCCAACAAAGGAGATACCAGAGGAGATAAATGTGAAAGTATCTGAGGTATAATGGAACAGGGAAGACTGGGGAGGAACTGAGGAAAGAAACTGCCTACAAGTGGCAGCTTCATTTCTTCCATCTCTAGCAGTGGGGCTGGGAAGATCACTTGTGAAGCTGGTGGCAGCAAGGAGGTGCTCCACCTTGTCTAAACTGGAAAAGCATTGCCTAGGCACGGAAAGCACCAGAAGCATAGCACCACTCTAGCAGAAAGGAGCTGCTTTTCCTCAAAAGCCTCCAAACTCCCTGCAGAGCTGCCACCTCCAGCACTGATAGCTGTACCCACAGCCAGTTAAGAGTAGTGTATGTTTACAAAGGGATTTTAGCAGTAGAAAGTAATGTATGTTCAATCTGTGAACAGTTATATAAAATGCTGTGTTTTGCAAGTGAAGGGGAAGAAGAAAAACAGGTTCCCATAACCCATAAAATCTTCTGTAGCTTATAATGTGCTACATTACTGATGGACACAAGACACATAGCCCCTGGGGGAGAATAGAAAGCCTTCAATTTTTCCAGCTACAGCAGAGACTTCAGCTGAAGTGGAGCCTTTTTTTCTGAGAAAGCAAGTGAAAATAGCTTCTGCTGAGCTGGAAAGATACTCTTGATTACTTGCTGTGCTCTTAGATAATCAAGGACACAGTGGAAATACCACATAGCATGTGACCGGCTTTGATTTATCCTAGGAAACCTCTGTCAACCCCAGAATGTACTTTAAACAGCTGCTTCACAAACCTCAAACAGAAACATCTCTTCATTTTCTGTGTCTTAGTTAATAATAATAATAATAATAAAAAGTTTATTGGATGTTGCACAACTACATCATTTCTGGTCCTTGCATGAAATTAGAACATGAAACAAGGATGACTTTAAATAATCTTGTTTCTTGGGTGCAGTCTTTTGAAACTTTTCAATTACTAACTCAAACCTTTTAAAAAATATTTGCCCCATTAATCACATTATGTGCTGCATTATTTAATATTCTGGCTATTTCTCTCCTCTAGCATTGAATTATGTACCTCTCTACTCTCTAGAAACTCCTGATAGTTTTTCATTATTATGCCCTTTTACCAGACCACTTAGATGTTTACCTCTATTACCTCAACTTTCATATTCTTAACTTTCCTCATCTTCTCAGTTCTGACAATTTTGAGTAACCACATCAAGTGTTGGTAGAGCTTCTTTCTAGCTACCTCAGTAACCTTTTTTTTCTTAATAAAGATCTCCAAACCTTCCAAATAAAAAATTACTATATCTAATCCTTCTTTTCTTCTAACTACACTCTCTCTTTTTTTCTCTCAGTCTAAACTTTCTCTTAGTGACTCTGGAATTATTCTAGTCTTCTTTGGTCTGTGTTCACTGCTATGGGTGACAGACTGTGTAACCTGTGAAGTTCAACCTAAAATTGATGTGTTCAAATGCTCCCGCTACTTCTCCCTTCTCATGACTCCTTCCTATGTATAATGCTGCTTGTTTTCCTTCCTGTTTAACATCTTTGAATCCCCTTGATGCACTTTGTTGCACAACTGTTGATCAGGCACTTGGGACTTCTTAAACGGCTTATTAGAAACCTTCTATCAACACTTACCTTATTGCCTTAAATCTGCCAAAAATGCTGTCACATCAAAATAAGCTATTTCATTTACACTTCTGCCTCTGCACAGTCACCTCCAAACCCTTGTACTGGCACCTTTCCTCTTTACCAAATAAAAACCTCCTCTGGCTTGCTACTTGTTTCTTTCCCTTCATTCCTTTTGGCTGACCTCCCAGCCACTTTGTCAAGAACAAAGCCATGCAACTAAGCCTTTAACTTCTGGTTTTCATCTGGTGCCTTCTGCATCTCCATCCTCCCTAGCTGCAGTCACAGCCCAGCAGCCCAGGTGAGGTACTGCAAAGTTGTGCATTTGAGTAGCAGTAACAGAGGGGACCATGACCACCTAACTCACTGCAAACTGGCATTGCTTTCCTTGGTTACTCTTTTTTGAATATCTTTGTGACTTTATTTATTTTTTTAATATTTCAAAATGGACTAGTATTCAGATGAAAACTGAGGCAGTTAGGTCTTTTATTTTGCTGGTACTTAACAATGTGTCAAAAAGCATTTCTGGAAAGATAAAAGTATAATGAGAATTTCTGTGAGTCTCTACCTTCTGTAAATAGGTAAAGGCATAAATATTCATCCACGAAATATTTTTACTCTTGTCTTGGAAGCTTTTTGGGTGTAGCAGTCACCCAGATACATGACAAAAAGGATACAGATGATACCATGGAAATTTTTGTGAAAGCTTTAGCAAATTCATACTTCTGAAGAAAACTGTGTCAGTAATTAAACAACTGAATTAATAATTATTGATATATATTGCCAATTACTGTTTTAATGCAGAGCTGACCTATTTTGTTAAAAACATATTTGCAGTTCCCAATGTTGTTTTTGTTGTGCTTTTCATAGCTGAGAAAAGCCTGTCACTCCATGACCCCTTATCACTATTTCATTTCATTAAAAGTTTGCTTTACTGTGTGCTAATGTGAGATGTACAATGCTTTCTAATTACTAGACCCTTCTTATTACAAGCTACTGGTTTGGGAAAGCAGCACATGGGAAGGGTACAAAAAGTTCAATAGGATTCTGCAAAGGGGATGAAATCCCCTAACACATACCCACTTTTTGTGCATAACATTTCTATATTGCAATCAAAGACAGCTGCAAACTCTTTACGATGTACTTTGACAAGACCCAAGATAGTGTGTATCGATAACAACAGTATTTTAAGCAGTACAACATGGACCAAGTTCAAGGCAGGGGCATTCATCTAGCTTCTAAACTTGAATGGGGTTGGTGGGGTTAACAGTATAAGATCTTGGTCATAGTTGGTGATCCACAATGTCTGGGTAAAGCCAAAGATCTGTTTAACCTCTCTTGGGCAGGGGAAAAAAATGGAGCTTTTATTAAGGAGAAGAAAAACATGTAGTGTTTTTATACAGTGAAGAAAAAAATATAGTCATATTCTCCTTGACTAAACCTATGATCTTCTACCCTTCACTGGTTTAACTAATCTATGGTCCAAGTGTCGTATCTGGAGAATCGTGTTCTAGATCTTGGGTTTAATAAATACATCTTTCATTTACTTCCAGGATTTAGTTGTGCATTTTATTTAGGAAATGAAAAAATTGTTCTGCTTCTTTCAGCCTTTCAACATAATTATTGGTTTTAATATTCCTAGTTTTTCTTTGTCAGGAGTAATAATGAATCCAGGACATTCATTATTTTACAGAACCTTGTTACGTCCTTCTTCAATAGCTTCTATTGCAGGCCAAAAATCCTAGTGTAGTTTGCCTTCCCTTGTGTTATTCCATATCCTTTATAATTCTTTTTATTTCCGCATTTTGTTTTTCTTTTCGCTGTTCAGAGTGTTTTGGGGTTAAAGTCAGTTTCTGAAAGAAGATGACTAGAGCCACATGAGCATTCAGGGTATGAACTCACAAGAAACTACTGCCAGATTACTTGGTTTTACTCTTTTTCCTTAATACTTCCTAACAGTGTTTCTGCATTTTTTTTTTTTTTGCCAGCTGCAGAATAATTAACTGATGAATCCAGAGAGCTCAAGCTCTCTTTGCAAGTGGTAGTAGATAATGTCAAGGCAAAAACTTTGTAGTTAATATTTTTTGTATATGCTTTCCTTTTTTTTTTTTGTTGGCATTACATCTCACATCTCTACTAACGTTCTGTCATGTAATCAGACACAAGCATGCAGGTTCATTTGCAATGCTTTTTAGATTATATTAGTTTTGACTGTCATAAGTAACTTCCTACCTCAGCAAGTATTTTCCTCCTTTTCAGCATTTTTCGATTATACTGAAGGACAGATGCCAGTATAAAGTCTTATGGCAAACCTCAATAATCTCCCTTTCACGCTTTTTATTTTCTGTCTTTTTATATCCCTGTAGGTCTTCCCTTTTATTCCATAAAAGTTTGCTTTCTTTAAAAGCCCATGGTAAGGGATCCTTGGTGAGATCCCTAGAAATTGAAGTGCATTGTATCCTTGCTTCAGGATTACTCATATACTTGCTTATAACTTCAAAAGCTTCAAGCAGATCTTTAAGACATGGCTTTCCTATAAAACTGCATCAATTCTTCTCTAGTTTATCATTAGGTTTCATTACAGTTTTTTAACAATTTGCCAGTACTTCCTATTTGCAGTTCTCTACCATGTTCCAAAAAACATGGGTATTTTGTATCTTTTATTCTTCCAAATTTATTTAAGTTATAAGTACATGTCACCAATAATAGTGCATGTACTTAATACCTGAGTTCCTTTAAGGCTCTTGTGTAAATGCCATGTAGTCCTGATGGCTTTTGCTGTTTTTACTGACCTGTGGAAGAGTCCTTGCTATTGATATTGTATGAAAACAGTTATCTTTTTAGTTATCTTCCTCAAGGAATTTGCTTCTCAGTGGATATCTTATTATCTAGGTAACATAAAATTAGTTATTCTGTGTTCCTAAGATTCCTAATGAAAGTCTTAAACACCCTATGTTTCTGCATTCTTTTCTGAAAAGTTCATATTTCATTAGCCAGAGTACTAACACTGAATGTGTTAATGTGACATATTACTTTACTGTTCACAGAACAAATTTCATCTTTTTTCAGGCCTAGGAATGAATTGTGGAAGGGGAAGACATCATTTGTGGATGGGTGATACACAAAAGGTCAGTGTATTCTTTGATTAACAATGGTGGTCAATGGCTCAATGTCCTGATGGAGATCAGTGGCAATCGGTGTCCCTCGGGGGGCCATATGGGGGCCAGTATTGCTTTTCTTCATTGATGACATAGTGGGATCTAGTGCACCCTTAGCAAGTTTGCAGACAACACCAAGTTGAGTGACAATGTATGCTCACATTCCAGAAAGCCAACCTTGGCTGCATCAGAAGAAGTATAGCCAGCAAGTTAAGGAGGTGATTCTGCCCCTCTACTCTGCTCTGGTGAGACGCCGCCTGGAGTACTGCATCCAGTTCTGGAGCCCTCAATACTAGAAAGACATGAACCTGTTGGAGTGGGTCCAGAGGAAGGTCAGAAAAATGACCAGAGAGATTGAACACTTCCATGAGGAAAGGCTGAGTGATACAGAGCTGTTCAGGCTGGAGAAGAGAAGGCTCTGGGGATACCTTATTGTGGCCTTTCAATACTAGAAGGGAGTTTGTAAGAAATATGAGGACAAACTTCTTGTCATGGCTTGCTGTGATATGACCAGGGGTAATGATTTTAAAGTAAAAGAGGGTAGATTTAAACTAGACATAAGGAAGAAATTTTATACAGTGAGGGTGGTGAAACACTTAAGAAATTGCCCAAAGAGACAGTAGATGACCTGTCCTAGGAAACATTCAGGGTCAAGTTGGATGTGGCTCTGAGCAACCTGATCTAGTTGAAGATAGTTTATAAAAAGTGACACCAAGCTACTACGTAATTTTTTTCAATTACCACACTCCTAGTGTTTTTGTTCCACAGTGGGTGTAGTCACTATGGTGCCACCATTTTAGTTATCAAAGTTTTCTTTCCAGATCTGCCTGAATTAATATGATACAATATCATAGTTACAGGAGGAAATGATAATGTTGTCATCTGTGCTGTATCATCTCATTTGTATAGTGACTCCCACTCTCAGTGCAGGATTAAATGAGTGAGGAGGTACCACATAACGAAAGTGGAACTTGGATATCTGGGAGAATTACTAGGTGGGATGCAGAAGCTGGCACCAGTTCAGAATGTAATTGAGAGTGGAGTATGTATCAAAACAGTATCCCATGAGTTAGGACATCTCTGTCTTCCAGCTTAGTGTTAATTCCTCAGTAGTGCAATATTGCCACTCCAGCCAAATATCAAAGCAGATTGCTAGTGCACGGTCGAGAATTTAATCTGTATTTTGAGGCAGTTTTCTGCCTTGTCCCACTCCCTTTACATGTGCCAGATGATGCCAAGGAAGCAAAACAGTACCTAGCCCTTATCTTCTGAGGATCCCCAGTCAGAGGTGGAGCTAGTTACCTGGCTGTTATAGCTATGTTCTCTTCTTACCTGAGGTGGAGAGCCGGTGACAGTGACATTTGTTGTTAGTTGCTGCTGCTTGTTTGTTGGTTCACAAACTTTCCTTGATGCTTCCCGTGTTGCCATACATGCAGCTGAGCTCTTGCTGAGTTCCTGCTTGCTGTTTTTTAGGATATCAGGGAGACAGTGCAATAGCCACAGCTGTTGCCTTCCTCACCCCACAATGTACTAATGGGCAATCGCAGAAGTAGGGAAACTTGGGGAAGGGGCATCTGTGAGATCAAACACTCCCAGTTTGGACTGAGCTATTGCCACTGTGCAGAGAGTGCCTCCTACCCATTTATTACACACCACTAATGTAAATCACTCTTGCATGCTAGGCAGTTAATGCTTTTTTACACAGAAAGAAATCCAAAATAGTCAGTACGTTATTACTTATTATGGATCCATATAGGAAAAAATCAGAGCACTATGAAGATCTTTATTTATGTGTGATAATCTATATCATACATACTCACAGATGTGAAAATTGCAGCTTTACATCAGAAATTCACAGGAAAGCCTCAGGCTGATGTTAATTCGATCATTTAAATAAAGAATTTCCCATTGTTACAGGGGCCTTGGAGGGCTTCTGTGCTCTTTCTATTTACATAGTCGTTTTCTCAGTTGAACCAAGTGTGTAGTAATACAGGCTAGTGATACTCTTACCAGTTATATATTCAATTATTCATCATTACAGGAAATTTCAACCAATATTGATTAATAGTTTCTCTCCTAAATACTGGTTTTGTTATAAAGCTTCCACTAATTCTGTTCTCTTGCCATTATATATGATTTCTATCTGTTATCTGAGTTTTCAATCTGGTATTTAAAAAATACCAGAACTGTCTAAAGGCTTTGGAAAGATATACTGTCAAGGGCAGAGTATTGAACAAGGCAGTAAGAGAGAAAAGAAAAACCCAGACAACATAATGATTCAGTTACAGTGATTACACTTGTAGTAAGCATTGCTTTCCTGGAGAAATGGATGGATGGCCCACTTCCAGAAAAAAACCCGTTCTTATTCTGCACCCCCTACAACCTTCTTCCAGTGTCTCTAGTGTTAAGTCATGTAATTTTTTTTTTCCATGTCCTTTTAAAGAACAGGTAGTAAAACAGGTACTGAAGATATTTTATTTGTGCTTGGGACTATCAATCCAAATTCAAAACAAAAAGTTATATCTGTATGATTATGTGACCCATGCCAGGGTAACTTTTGACTTCTAGGCTAGCTGGATTGGGATGCTGTTCATATCATTGTCCTTCAAGGGAGACACTAGCTAGAGGTGGACTGGTCATGTCCTCAAGGTGTATCAGTTGTCCTTATGGCTTGACTCATTATCTGTATTCTATGCCTTTGCTTCTACACACCCACAAATCTATGTAGTGGGCCCTGCTTCATATATAACATGGGACCACATGGAGATGCTTCAAATTAGGAAATCATGGGTGAAACATGTTGGCAGTCTTGTTTGAGACATCCTCTGAGTCTACCATTGCTTGCCATTTCTGCTGCTTATGCCTGAGAAGGCAAATCAGCAGTTCTATGCAAGCATCCACTGTGTGCCTTGATGTCACCATCCAGGAGGAGCTGGTGCTTCAGAATATAAAAGGAAATTGTTGCCAACAGGATGAGCCAATATTGCAGGTCTGTGGTGTTAGCCAGGGGTGTGTGAGAGCTAGGACTCTGGGTATCCCTTTGTTGAGAGCAGTACAGAGATGACCGTATGTTAGTGTAGCCATTTTGTATTCTGAGATGACCAGTAGAGTGTTCAAACCCCAGGGATGAGAAAACAGCATCTGAGACCCTTTGCTGTTACCACAAGCCACTTGAACCTGAAAACCCACAAGTAGATGGACAGCCAGTTTGAGTGAAGGAAAACTGCCACAGTTATGATCATGAAGAGGTTTCCAAAGCCTTTGCAGTGATTGAATATCTATACGTGACCTGCACAGACAAAATCACACAGATCATGAAGGTCTTCAGTCTCTGTGGATTGTACAACTGCAGGGGAAAGAAGATAACTGATAAGATTTACATTATTGCATGATGCTTTCATCCCTCACCATGTCTTCTGTACTTCTTACAGGCACAAGGGCCACGACTCTGTAGTTCTGAGGCCTTGGCAATGGAAAATTCATGAATGTGGTACCACATTATGCTGTGTGCGTGAGTTATTGATCTTCCACCAGAATCAGGCCTTTTTCTCAAAGTGATGCTTGTTTGTGTTGACTCAATAGGTGTTGTGGCTTACACTGTGCACCATAAGTCTCTCTTAAGGAGTGGATCCCATAGCAAATTGTTTCCTCAACTCTACTGAATTTCCTCTTGGAAAGAAATGGTTGTTTTGTGCTCGGCTCAAATATGGGCACAGAGTCATGCAACAGGGACGACTAGGATCCTGTAATTGTACAGAGCCACATTGGCAATGCAGACACAGATGCATTCCAAGACTTGGGAAAACACTAAACTAAACTGTTTAACAATAGCTCTATTTTCATAAAGGTATAGATCTATGCAGATCTATCTGCAATTCTAATTACAGTCTCTAAGCCCATTCTTCAGGTGAATTTACTGCCTTAGGTGACAAGAAGATTAAAGCTCTGTTAAAGTACTAGTGCAGCATTTTGCTGGGATTCTGAGACAACTTGTTTCTCTGTTATAGGTCTGATTTCTGATGTGCATGTTAAAACTGAGCTCTCATACATCTGTCACCAATACTCCACTATGTTTGTGAGTTTTTTTCCTGCCGTAACTCCTATCTGTTTATTTAGATTTATAGATATATGTAAAATACTGTTTTTAAGTGCAAGTATTAGTCCACAAATATAAATGAAAACACTCTGAGAGGCACCATATGCAACTACCAAACCTGTTTTTTTTCTCCTAAATTCTGTCTTTATTCCCCTTTGGAGCTGGAAATTCTATTAGTGCAATGATATTCAAGAAGAATCAGAAAAGAAGTAGTAGTAGTACTTCATGAAATAGTTTATCTTCTAAAACTACAGAAAACTAATCAGTAACATTGAAAATTATTACTGACTGCAAGTGTAATAAACAATAATGTAATATAATGAAGAAATCCGTTTTATGTTTTGTACATGTTTTCTGATTTTTGGGAGGTTCATTTAAGACAACTCACTTTGAAGACTGTGAAGTCAGACATCCTTTCTGAAAAGGTGAATATTGAATGACACAAGAATATACAAAACTAAATTTAAGTACGAATTCATGCAGGGACAATCAATTTAACTGCTATTCTCAATACTGAATTTGAAGTACTGTTCTTGTTTATTATCTAGAGTTCATTTAATGCAGACAAGGAAAACATTTGGATTAAAATGTGCGCTTTTATTTTATGCTTTTAGAGCATGAAGCTAGTATTTTTGTCAGAGGTTTCAAAAAATGATTTATATTTCTTTTAATTTCAGAATAGACATTCCCTTTTCTCAGATGATTCATTTTATAGAGCAGATTTAGAAGACATCACACATTCCTTTCTGATTTCAGTCAATAAAGTTATCATGTAATTATCATCAACTAGTATTTAATAATTAATTCCTACCTCTAGGGCTGTCTGTGGACAAAGTATGATATCTCATCTAAAAGCTGTGGCTGAATTTGTCAGTGAGGTATGGGGGCAGATAATCGGTATCATGAATAATAGAGCTTTCATAATTTTCACTGCATTTAGAAACCATTTCTGTACTTGTAACATGGCCTGCAGCTCAGGACTTTATTGTACTTTTTGCGTAGCCACTGAAATTCAGAGTGAAAATCTAGCTTTAGAGAGTCTTTAATACAGAAGTAACACAGTTGTGGGCAGCTTAGGCAGAACTAACCTCAGACACTGTCAGATGAGGTCAGAAGTTTTTGATTTGCAGAAGTTCACCTGAGGTGTGAGCTTGGTTGCAGGTAATTGCATGTGAACAGATTGCCATCCTGCAATGATCAGAGCAATCTCACTACCACATCATGCTAATGTAACAGCATATAATGCATAGCAATCACACAGCAGAAGAGGACAAAACCATTTTCGAAGGTCTCACCGTCTACATGGAAATCTCCAGCAGTGAGTCTAACCTATGCTCTCACCTACAGCCACATACTTTGGTGCTGGAGTGCTGTTTCTTTGGGAAGGTAAGCAAGGATGCAAGGGGTACTGTGTGAAGCTAAATGCTGTCAAGATTTGACTGTCACACTCCCTGATGTCACAGACAGTTCACAGGAGAAGAGCTTGATTTTAGCTCAACTACTTTCCCAGAGCTAACTACAAGGTATTTTTTGGTAAACTATACTGAAGGAAAATGAACTGCACATGGACATGTGGCCTCCACTGATTGTTATGGCCAAAGTGGCCTGGATTTTATTTTATTATTTTTAATTGACTTTTGTTTAAGTGAAGATTTATCTAGGTGAGAAGGCTGCTCAAAGGCACATCAGAAGAATTTGGGGCATATCAGGGACTCCAGTTTGAAGGGGAGATGGCAGTAGAAGAAGGGCAGAAATACAAGAGATGTCATGCAGATACTGGGGATGTCACTGTTAGATTTAAAAGGTACGTTCTTGCCTCACCTTGTGCCTGACGTTTGAACTACCCTCCTCAAATAAACCTCCTGGTCTTGCGGAAATCTCACACATACTAGAGAGGCAGAAAGGCAAAGAGGAGACTAAGTTGTTATATCATTTCTGGTGCCAAGGAGGAAATGTACAGATCTCAGAAAAAGGGAACATTTAGAGAGGGACAAACAGGGTTTTCATGTCTTGTGCAAGAATGGAACTCCTACTGTGTGAGAGCCTGGGCCTGCCTGTTGGGCACTGGATAAGACAGCTCAATTTATGCTTATGCTTGCCCAAGACTTGTATACCAAGACTTGTGTTGAATTTGCCCCACTGTATGTGTGCAGATGGCATAAAATATCTTTCCTTTGTCATACTCTCCTGGATGCTATAAATAGTGAAAATGGATGACCAATGGGCAGTCATCACCTTTATGCAGCATGATCATGGCTCAGTAGACTTCACTGACCCTCCTGTTGAAGCTCCAGTGTATTTCAAAAATTCATCCTGTGTGGTTTATTCAGCTACCTGAATTACCTTTCACCTTGACTGTGCAGGAGTTTTGGATGTTATTATAGAACAGCCATAGTCCTTGATTGTTTGAAATGGCTATAAGATTCAGGGTAGTAGACAGCAATTCATGTTCCCTATGACGTGAACTGGAATCCTGACTTTTTGGAGTCTAGTGTATCCTGAAGAAAGAATACATTGATCTGTTCCCTTCAGTAGACTCTGAGATGAAGACAAAATTGGTGCCACAGAAGTAGTAGGGCAGCTAGTCGTGATATCCACCATTGTCCTGGGCTGTAGCAGTCACCCTTCCAACACTTATAAGATCCATGTGAGGGGCACATGAGTCCTGTTGGATATATTTCCACAGCTGGAAAATTTAGGCTGAATGAAGATTCATGTGACATTGAGGGATACTATCACTGAGGGGTGTACAGGAGCACAGCATATCTTAGCCGCTCCATATTTCTGGTAGACTTATGTACCCTGTACTGGTTGTCCAAGCAGAGGTGATGTGCATTAAAAGGGAAATGGCAATTTTCAGATAGGTGTGACTGTAGAAGGCATTATGCTGATGCTGGAGGTAAGGTATAAACCCTCAAATCAGAGGGCTTGGAATTCTAAAATTCCAGCTCTGCTGCAGGTCACCCCATGTCTATGGGACAAAGCAGTGCCTTCGGTGGATTTGACATCCCTTACTCAAAACCTTTCTGTGGCAGAAGGGACCCTTGTTTCGACTATAGTCAGACCTCAAGCCACTACGAGAGGATAAAAGTATTGCTAAATATCCTGATGAGCATCTGCTAAGTTTCCTGTCAGTCTAGGCCAATTCACACACCAGTGTACACCATGTGTCCTAGCTCACTCCATAACAAAGGCAAGGATCAGCATATCTGTCAAGACTGCATGTTCCTTATTTCCATATGTGGAAGAAGTATTCTTCATGGGAAAGATTTGTAAGCCTAGTCCATGTTTGATCTGTCTTCTGCAAACAGTGATTACTTCCAGCACATTTAAATGAAAGCTTTTTAAAGTTTCATTGTTTAGATATTCTTAACACTGAAACCAATATGAAACACAATAATCATTACTATGCATTTCCAGAATCTGCACCTTCCTTTGTGTCTGAAGAGTGTCTGTCACATGGTAAAATCTGATTATAACCAGAAACTTAATGAAAGCCTCAAAAATAATAATGGCAAAATTCAGGGGAGGGTCAACCCCCCTTGGTATATTTATGGTATATTTAAGGCTGAAAGTACTCTATCCTCTAAAAGTTTCAATTTCATTCAGCGAAGTTGTTCTAGACCACCATGCAAGACAGAAATCACCGAAAAGTACTGTTAGGAAAAGAATGTATCTTGTTGTATTCAATACTAAAGTAGTTTCTCTAATTAAAAAAAAAAAAATCTTTCTCACATCCAGTGAATTAAAAAAAATGGTAGAAACAATTCTGCTTAAGACTCAGAAACTGGTCCGTAAAATGTTGTGTATTAAAGAGGGGAAATCCTGGTCTATCAAATAAGAGGGACAGATAATGTAACATTTACATGTTGAGGGTCAAATTCTTTTTACTTTTGCAAGAATGTGTATCAGTAATAAACCCTGTGAGGTCAGTAGACTAACTCTAGATGAATATATGTATAATGAAGAGTGGAAATTTAATTCCACCATGGCTGGATTAAAGTAAATATTATCCTTCTGGAAGGTTTGCCAGCATGATAAAATAACAAAATTAATAAATAATAAATCTCAGACAATACTCTCTTTAAGATAAAAATGAGAAGAAAGAGTGAAACAATGTGTAAAAATAACTGACTCATTCATCTTCAGTTGATCTATAAACCATGGCATTTACTGATCTCCATCACACTCTTCATTCTCAGAGACAAACGTAGTTAGTCAAATACATTGCAACTCTATTTTTTTTTCTTTCCAGATTTATTTGGGTCTTTTCCCCTGCTCAGAAATGCATGACAGTAGAAGTGTTTTGCCCACATTATGTTACAGACGCCTTTCACAGGACAAGAAAAATAAATTTTCCTGATCATCCATTTTCTGATTTCTAAGCTATTTTCCATCCTACTAAATTGCTTAATACTCCCTGTAGCTGGACCTGTGACCTGGAATCTTTATGCAAGATTAATGGGAAAGCAAATGGGAATTAGTATCTGGGCGGGTTGCTGCACAGCTCTTGCTTTTATCTAGCACTCCACCTGTTTTTTTTTACAATTATGCTTTCATTAGTTTCTGCAGCCAACGATCCTAAAAGACCTTCCCATTTCTTCTCTCTGTCATCCCTCCCCCTCTTCCTCAATTCTTTCTCTCTCCTATCCCAAAATTATCAAACTCACTTTGCTTGTAACTGACATGCTGACAGGAAATTATTACACGTCATTACACTTCTTAAAACACAATTTACCCAGCCTTTGCAAATTATTCTTCAGCAAGTGTGAGGGGGTAATGGAAACTGTCTATTCCACTTACAGTTGTCACTCATGCTTTCTTCTGTACAATGAACAATTTATGTTTTCTCTCTCTCCAAAAAAAGGCTGTGCTCGAAATGTATAAATGCAACTTATCATGGAGTAGGAAAATAAACCTGTTCAAGTTCTCTTACTCTGCCTTACTACAGAGTGGATCCATTTTCTGTCATGACCTCATTAGTCCTCATGCAAGCACAGTACAGGCTGATATTTTTTTAGTAGGAGCAGACCATCCTTCTGACTTCTGGCCTGCTAATTGCACTTGGCACTCCTGTAAAAGACAAGGGATCTTGTGTGACTGTATTACCCAAAACTGATAATCCACAATCATAATATTTCTATTCTTTGCCTGACACTTCTATTCTTTTTCACAGATAAATAGTGTAAAAGGGTGTCTGTGGTATCTTTTTTTTTTCCCTATTTCTGCATCTTGGTTTTGGTGTGCCCTTCTTTATCTTTTGTTATTGTCTTATATAAATTAAAACTACCAAATTTTAAAGTCAATTTTTTTTTTATTTAAAAGACTTACTAAGAAAAAAAATTATGATGCGCTCTCCCCCTCAACTTGATCATATTGATTAGCTTTCAGCCATTTCTCTGTCAGGCTCATTCTGCCTCAATGGGAGCAGGATGATGAATTGTCTGACTACTAGAGGCATAGAGGAAGAAATACTAAGCTTGGGTCTGGGAATTGGCTAAGTACTTCTGTGGAACCTCAGCCTCTCAATTGCTCTCAGCAACTTGGCCTCCTTGATTTATAAACTGAGGTGGTGATTAATGATCTTTTAAGTGGACAAGGCAGGCCAAATCTGTGCAAATTGGGCTACTCAAACACGACTAATACTTGTAGGAGAAGAATAACAGCCTTTACATAAGGGTGATTGAGACTGCTTCAGAGGATCTGGTAGTCTGCTTTAGCAGAAATAAATCAGCCCCACAGTCTGTCTATTTTTTTAAATCAGTCCTTCTCATCAGGCCTCTGCAAGTGGCTCTCATCAAGCACACCGAGTTGAAAATGTGGTGGGTTAGCAGGTGGGTGCTTCAGGTCACAAACAAGGTAGGCTGGGGAGCCCTTGTGCTCAGAGAACGTCCCACACAAGCATCCTGCTCCAGTTCCTCAGTGTCGCACTGAGTGTGATCCCACAACTTTGTCTCTGCCTCCATGACAGACAAACGGGGCCTACCCTGTGGACTACAGGCTTGATTCTTCTTCCTTTCATATTTGTCCAATACCTGTATTGCTACAACCTTCACCTGGGCTGCCCGTGACTATTTGTTAGCGTCCACTTCCTTCAATGGCTTGTGGTTGTATCTGCTGTACTTTAGGGTTGAATCAGGCTTCCTGTTTCCTAGTGGGCAAGGAGCTCAAAATATTTTAACCAAGGCTCAAGAGGTGAGAGCTTTGGCTCCTCCTGGATGCCCAGTGATGATTAGTTTAAAAAGACAGAAATGCTAACAAATAAGGGCGCAGCATGAAGCAGCTTGTGTGAGCCATCCCTTTCCTCCAAAATCTGTCTCCTCGGGCCAGTACTTAGTGTGCCCATCCTAAGGCCAGCCCTGCAGACAAACGATATCTCTTAAAAGGACTAGTGAATTTGAAAGCTACTGTAGCATCTGCAGCCCAAGACAAGTCTTTTTGTGCTATGCTTGTAAGCAGAAATCATGAACCGTAATGAGTATTTTTCAAGGAAATTATACCTGGAATCAGAAAAACTGATGAACAGTAAATAAAAGGGGCAGCTAGAGCAATTGAGCCCTGTGTGGCAACAGGATCAATAGTAGAAAATAGTAACCTGTGGTCAGAAAGGAGCACATGCTCTTTCTCAGAGGAAGATTGTAAAACAGTTTCAAGCTGGTGTCCCCTCAGGAGAACCCCTCACCTCTATCTGAGATGGGGAGGGGGAGTCACAAGCCCATTTTCTGAAACTCGGCTGTAACAAACGGACCCATTTCCTGTCAAGTTGGTACTTTATCTTTACCAACTAACTTATAGTTGTTACTATCTACTACTAAACCTTCCCAAGCAGAGGAGTTGTAACCAAAGTAATGAATTATCCCCGGACTCAGGCTATCTATGGATAGCAAACATCATTAGTCTGTTTCCCTGAGTGCTGTGGCTGTGGGCTTCTATAAAACCTAACTCCAAATTGCAGTTTCTCACACAAGGACTGGGCAGGTTAAAAAACACAACACTACAAAACTCTCTCCAGAGGAACATTTCTGTCTATCTTGCCATTACAAAAATGTTGCTTTTAGTAGAAGGGGTGTGACAGTCACAAGGCTCACAGCTCTGCACCATGTTATCTTTTTGAAGGTGACTTTCCTGCTTTGCTGTATTTCGGTTTGTTCCTGTAAAAACAAAGGCATTGTGAAAACAAGTTTTAAATATCTGGAGACCATCAGATCCAAGAGCACAGGATTATTTACGCAAATATGCATATGCATACACACACACATATATATTTTCTCAGATGCTCCAAGTATCTTCTCTGATGTGCTTGAACTTGTTCTTCTGACAGAAACTTCTTTGAGGTTAGTGTCATAGGCATTATTTTTAATGTCAACTTTTTTTTTTTAAAAAATGAAATAGTATTACTATTACTATTATCATTTTAACACTCTAAGAGGAGAATAAGGTGTGAAAGACAATTCAGTGCAGGGATCTTATGCACTTGAAACTCCTCTGTCTCATTGGTCCTTTCTGCGATACCTATTCTGCTGTAAATGGAAATAGCCATTTCTGACTGAGAGAAAAAAAATTATTAGAGTGTGTTAAATGTTGGTTTTCTTCTGTAGCCTCACATCAATATATTCTGTTTGAGGCATGAGTTATTTTTATGCGGAAAACCTCCTTAAGAGGTTCCTGCAAATCTTATCCTGATAATATTTTATATGGCACACCCAAGTCCGAATTCCAAGCAGATAGATTTTTGATAAGTCATTAATGTTTTGAATTGTACTTATTTATTGATTAAGGTTCATTTTAGTCTTGAAATTTTCATATTAATATTTTCATATAACCAGCTATTTTCAAAGTTTATTTGAAAAATACCAGTAGCCGATTTGTGTAAAATCCTAACAGAGATGTCCTTTTCTAGTGCATTGAGCTAGATCTAAAAATAAAACTAGAACATATATCTCTGTGTGTTGGGATATATGTTGTTGGTGCTTGAAGACAATTGTTCTGTCAGTCACTGACTCATTGCTACATGTAGGAGTTATATCTGCCAGAATGAAAAAAACTTGCATAATAGCCACAAGTTCCAGGAGCTGACTGGAGCTTAGTTTGCGGCAGTAATAAATTCTGAGTGCAAAGGAGTTATTTCACTCTTCCATGCATGAAAAGCTCAGTTGTGTTCTCCCCAAACATCAAAAATCTTGAAAATGGAAGTACGGGGAAGACTGAAAAGTTAATTTTAGCCCATATCAGAATGGGATGTTGATTTGAAACTAAAACTTCAATGACAACCAAAGCAGATCAACTCTGACTTCCAAGAGGCTTACAGAAGTATTTTCTGACTGTTCGTAGTACAACTTTCATAGGAAAATGAATCTCTATTACCTGTTTTCCTTCTTGGGGAGGCAGAGGTGGGGGTGGGCAGAAATCCAGGTTGTGTAACACTCCTGCCTTATTTTGGCCAGTCATTTTGACTCTATTCTTATTTTCTTAGAACCTGTTGCAGCGTGGAGAAAGATCTCTGTTTGCTGCTGAAAGGAGATATGGAACTGTGTGTCTCAAGTCTATGGATGCCTTACGCCACCCGTGCAGCTTCTGGTGCAGGGCAGGTAAGGAAGGCTTAGGATGGGGCTAGCAGAGCCCTGCAAAATGAACTTCTTGTGCTTGAGTTGTGACTGAGGAGGCAGGGTGCACTTCAGTTGCAATCCAATTAGAACCTCGATCCCAGTGTTTAACATATGAATAAGAAGATAATGTGGTTACTGCAAACAGTGTAGACCAGACACTATGAAGAGAAGAAGGCTGGTAAGGGAAGTTAAAGATAGCTGTGAAACATTCTAAATATCCCAAACTAATGTTTAGAAATTGAAATAAGTTACATATTTTTTACTGTTGATAAATGTTGTCAGAGGAAATAGCAGACAACCTTCTCTGTCTGCCTTTCTAGAAACTGTGCATTAACTAAATAGACTTGTTAGGTTAATACAAGGGATATAATGCAATAGCCTTTTGTACAAGTGGTAAGGAATACTGTGTTCACTGACCATCTGTGCTGAGACCACAGGATCAAATGTTAGCCATTTGGCCCTAAAATCTTTGCACTTTTGGAGGCCCATTAGAGGGCTTCTGGAGGGGAGCTTCTGGGAGACAATAATGCATCAATGAACTCTTTTGTTGATTGTCATGGTATTTCCTGCTAATGCCACTTCCAAAGCAGCTATAGTTTTGATTTCCACCTATAGTGCCACAGAGTTTGTTATTGTTTTCATGAATTTTATTTAAGTGGTTTCAAATCAGTCAAGGGTCTATATTAAAACAGCCACTCTTCCATTCTTTTAAATTGTAATCCATCCTTAAATGCTTTTCTACAGTAAATATTATAGCCTTCACCTGGGAATTAAAATGAATATAAGTCTGTAAATGTTAACCTGTTCATTCAAATTCTTGATTTTCATGCCAAAATCTAACTTCCTGTATTGCATCCTAATTCCAGAAATGGTAGAAGCAGAACGCAGTACAACACTGATTTTTTTCATATAAATGATTCCCACTATCAGCTGTTTTCATGCTGTCCTGTCTCCTTTTTCTTTCTTTCACTGCATTTTCAGTCTTTGCAAATACAGAGCCGCTGTATCTTGCAAAGCGAATCAGCACATACAAGAACAATAACTGTATTTTATGGCACAAAATCCCACCGTTTGATACAACTGGGTTCTAGTTTTTGCAGCCATTTATTAAGATTCCACATCTGCCCACAGACAGAATATGCATAGAAGAACTGCCTGCACTGTCATGGCAAAAGTTTATTTTGCTATGGGTTGTTTCATCTCCAACCTGTTGCAATATTGATTTCTCTCAGTGGATTAATTATAAGTGGCAGTTTCAGTCTTCCTTGCAATGGGCGGAAGGAAAAATGATGTTTTTATTTCAAGGAGGTCTATTGACAATTGTGCCTGGGCTTCCCTTGGGTCTTAAAGTCAATGAAGTTAGAAGACCCATGTCATGAAAGTACTGTGCATGAAATTATTTATTTTATCTGTAGAGGTAGCATCATGCACAAGACATGATGACCGTTTAATTTGGAAAAAAACGCTGGCTTCATATAGTTTTCTTATGCTATTGTAATTGTAAAAACAACACTGAAATTGGACGAATATAAAATGATAGCATAATACACGAAAAATAGAAGGAGTTATTCATACTAGTAACAAACCTACCAAAATGTTTAGTTTGAATAGAAAGGCTGCATCCTTCCAAACATTTTGACTTAAAAGCAGTAGTTCAGAAGGAAAACCCAAGGTTGTAAAGTTGTCAAAAATCTCTCTGCATATATCTATAAAATGTTTGAGAACTGTAAACCCCAAAGTGATAATGGGTTACATCTTGGATTTTATTGCTTTCTTTTCTGTCAACTTCCCCTCAAATATAAATATATATAAAATACACATTAGTATACTTACCTGTTGATAAAATATGTATTGTTCTATCAATAAACATGTATAGATAAAATGTGCTACACGCAACTGTCCTAACTTTGACCATATTGGCACAATGCTCGGATTAGGTAAGGACTATATACTCAGTATTAATTGAAAAAAGTGTAATGAAAAAATATTACTGTTAAGTTATTTACCTTCAAATCTTAATTCAGTTGCTACATTAACCAGATGTGAAAAAGACTACAAAAAAAAAAATTAGAAATAACATGATTGTGAATACTGGTATTCTCTTCACTGGATTTCTTTGTCTTCAAATACTCTCTCAACAGCTCCACAAATTTCCAGTGCTCTATACAAGACTGATGAGATGAATTTCCACAAAAGAATGTAAGATTTTATAGTTTGTATACATGATCCAGAAAGTTGCAGAGAATTGTATATAGCCTGAATTCAGTATCTGATACTTTTAAACTGGGGACTGCTTATTTTGCTGTGATTGTGTTGTAGCCATGTAGGCTAATTGGTTTGCATATCTGGTACACACTCCAACAGTATTGTTACTTTCAGGACACAGGCTGATTTTGTAGGAGTGCAACTGGGAAAGATATATGTACTCACAGAAGAGCTAATTTGATAAAGAATCAATCATAAATAAAAAACTCGGTGATAAGATTCACGGCTCTGTAAATTTGAAAAGCATGCAAAGTGTTTCCCTCAACTGTTTGGTCTATCAGCTTTCTACAGATGTAAACAAAGACAGAAAACGTTATTTATCTTTTTTATCTCCAGCACTTTACAAGATGATTGTTTCTCTAATCACCATAGCCCAAGGCACCACAAAAGCCTGGAAGACATCTCATAAGGCTGAAAAATAAAACCTCTTTTAAATAGAATGGGAAATAGACTCATGGACAGGTAGTGACAGTGACTTCTCTGGATTTTTAATAAATTGACTTTATTTCTCATTCTCCTTTCCTTTTTCCAGTTAGATAATCTGGATTAATTAACTAGAGATCAGCTAAACTGTAGTTACTATGATTTTACATTGCAAGTGTCATTTTTGCCATATAGTATGGTCATTAATTTCCAACAGCTGTGTAAGTCATATAGCCATATAGTTTTACTTATGTTCAACACAAACATAATGAGGTAATTTGTTGAGAATCAGACTATAGCGGAAGCTCCAAGCAGATGGGGTTTTCTTTTTTAACTAGATGTGAAATATGCTTACACTTCAGAGGAATCCGTTTCTTGTTCCCTAACCAGATGCAGTGAGTGCTTTGAGAAATGGTAGAACACAAACTAAGAAGGAAGCTTTACTTCTAGCAAGGTTTTGCATAAGAGGAAGATAATGACGTTGTTTTCTCATCATCCAAATTTTAATGACAAAAAAAATGATTGAAAACTAAGGCAAATATCTGCAGTTTTTAGGTGTCCTCTTACGACACAATATTTTTGAAAATGGTCTTTGAGGACTATAAGTAACATTTCAACTGATCTGAAAATTGAAAGGTTTGGATAGTGGAAAATACAAATTGATGTATTCGGTGTGCTTATGTATTTTTACAGTAAATACAAGGAGAAAAGCTATAATTTAATAAACATATGTATTTCAAAAAAGCATGGAAAGCCACATAAGAAAACTAACATCAATAAGTTGTAGCAAACAAAACAAAAAAAAAAAAAGAAACCACAATAAAGTTAAAAAAATGAGTGAAGCAGATGTGCTTTTTCATGCTTGACCATGCTAGGACCATGGCAACACTGAGATTGGCTTAAATCGTCACAGATGAAACACATCAGGAATTATTCCAAAACCTGTGGTGTGCATGTTCATTTAGATATTACTATTCAGCATCCTGTTCCTTTCCTTGCAATTAAAATACCTGATCTGGAAATTAATCACATGTATTTACCACAAAAGTGGTTTAAAAAGAGTCTTCTTTGGAGTCCTAAACATAATACAACAGCCACATGTGATTGCTTGCTGTACTCTCTGAGGAACAAAAATGTAGAGTTCTGGCATTGTCACTTCTCTCTATTATGGACATATCCTTTATGCTTGAAAGCCAGGATATAGATGCCTTTGGGATCTTTTATTTCGTTATTTATAAACTTATTTTCAGATAAGGCTTGATAATTATTTTCAGATAAGGTTCTCAGAAGTCATCCCTCACTGTTCAGTGCTGAGGATGCTATGTGGAGCTACATAATTTTTAGGCTTTCATAGTGGAATTACTCATTTTCATATGTAGTGGCACACAGATAAGTGTTCATGATATAAAAACATAGAGTCACTCTCCAAAATACCAAAATAAGATCGAAGAAAGAAAACGAATTACGTTTTTTTCCTACCAAAGAAACACATAGATTCACTACTGTCAAAATACTTTTATATAGACGTAGAAGTGTGCTTTGAAATAAAATATGTACAGGCTACACAAGAAAGCATAGGTAATTATAAAAGCTGCAAAACAGAATCTTAACAAAGTAGTGGAATGAAGCTGAACAGTATGGATTAGAACAGACTCAGCCTGGTACCTAACCTCTGATCCAAGAACGTTGAGACAAATTCTTATGACAAAACCAATAAAAAAGTTATAATTTTAATGTCATTATCAAAGATTAAAAAGGATAGAGAAAGGGAGATAGTTCTAGTCATATTTGTAAGTTGAAATTATATATATATATCTATATTTCGATGATTAGTCCAGAACTTGGGCTATACTGTAAGTGCAGTACAATTACACTGTACTTCTGCAGCTGCATCAAAACCCAAATACTTTACTACAACTTCTGATATTTAAATGCCTAGAAGAATCACTACAAAAAGTGTTAGTCCACTATTTCTTTGAAAACTTGTAGAGGAAGGCATATGCAAACACACATCCTGTATAAATATATAAACATATCTTTTACCATTACAATGACATAAAAGCAAAGCATCTAGAGGTTTCTCAGTATTCCAGTAAGAAGAGATAAAGAACATGTACCAACATTTTTGTAAGGTCTGTGCTCCCTCATTGATAACATTGTGGGGCAGGCACAATGAAATTGTTTGATAAAACCTAAATGTTGATGGTTACACATGGATCATGATGGAAACTGCTTCCCTCTCCTCTCCTCTCCTCTCCTCTCCTCTCCTCTCCTCTCCTCTCCTCTCCTCTCCTCTCCTCTCCTCTCCTCTCCTCTCCTCTCCTCTCCTCTCCTCTCCTCTCCTCTCCTCTCCTCTCCTCTCCTCTCCTCTCCTCTCCTCTCCTCTCCTCTCCTCTCCTCTCCTCTCCTCTCCTCTCCTCTCCTCTCCTCTCCTCTCCTCTCCTCTCCTCTCCTCTCCTCTCCTCTCCTCTCCTCTCCTCTCCTCTCCTCTCCTCTCGCCTAACTTTCCCTTCCCCCATCCATTCCCTTCCTTTCCTTTCTCCTTTCCCTTATCCTTACCTCTTCTTTTTCCATTCCCTTCCTTAGCATTAGCTGTATTTGTTGAATTAGTCTGTGAATTGGAATTTTTGCAAACTACCATATGATGCATCCTCACCTCAAGTTGGCAAGATGAATTTCCTTCCTCTAAAGTTCCTGTATATAAAGACCAATTATGCAGATGAGGAGAAATTCACCTAAAATAAATTGCATGTTCCATCTGATTATGGGTAATAGATTATTTCAGACCTATACTATCCTCAGGTGGAATTGAAAGATCCTTTAAACATCAAGGAGTATATTCATAACCATTATCCTCTTAACCCTTTGATGTGAAAAGATTGCTATAAAATTTACTAAATTCATCTAAAATGGCTTTTGAATCTCCAATCACTTTGTTCTCTGCATTAATAATACTAGGACTAATCCTGCATGACTTGTGAGATTTAAGATGAGTAGCTAATAGCTTTTGAATCAAGGGTGCCTTTCAAGGGTGCCTCTAAGCAGTATCTAAAACTGTGCGTGTGCAATTTGTCTTATCCAAATTGGTGCATTTCAGAAAGCTATGTAACCTATATACAAACTGCATTTTCATTCAAGATGTATGTAGACCATGATCTTCCTAACTCATATATGCAAATACAAGTCTGAAGATTAGCAGTGGATTTTAACACAGAGAACAGAAAAGAACTGTACATGACTTCATACAGCTACTTCTGAAAATTCAGCTCTATTTATCCACCTAGCAGCTGTGGGGATTTGATTGCTTTTAGTCTGATTTTGGATCCTAGGTACTTTTTGCTTTCTTCCCTGCTTCCAGGATTTCGTCACCATGGCGTAAGATTAAGGTTAATATACTGAGACTAGTATTTCCCTCTCTGTTTCCTAACCCTCACCATCTGGCCTTCAGGTAAAAAACAGAGTCAGAAACTCTAGTCATTTGGAACAGCTGCAGACACAGACAAAGCCTCAGATTTTCTGTATTCAAAGACTACAATCTTGCCATTTTATTGGCTCTCTGTTTTGACTTTCTTCTTCCTTCATAGCCTCTGCCCTTCTCTCCTCTTTTAACTCCCTCAAATTCAACAGTCCTCTTCTTAATTCTTTTCATGTATCCCCAGGTAAACTGCTAGTTCTTTTTTTGACCTCCCTCCCTCCATCCCCCAAAAATATATTGAAATATAAATACTATTTTCTGCTGCTTCTACTTTCTTGCCTATTTAGATGATAAAATTCTAAGAGCGAGGACTCTTCTACTGTTTATGCTTACTGTGCCTAGCACAAAAGAACCCCAAACGCTCACCCTCTTATGTATGAAATCTTAAAGATTTTTTCGAGATTCATGTAATTTGAGCATTTTCATATTCTACTGCAAATAAAATAAAGACATTTTTGTGAACAGAAATAAAATAAATTTCAAAAAAAATATTTCACCTATCAAAAGTAAAAAAATAACAACCTTTTAGGATTACATTGTCTATCTGCAATCTTGGATAGCATTACAGGATATGAATCCTGTTAAAGAAAATGTAATTTAGGCATTTAAATGATTCAGCCTGTTTGCAAAGTCATTACTTCAGAAGTTGGTTAGACTACTGTCACCAATAGCCTTCAAGATCAAAGCCCTATGTGTTGAGTTGGTCCTCTAAAAACATGAAACCAGGAATGGCACCAGCCTGACGCATCCCCATCCTTGCTCTGATAATGCAAGGAAGTTCTTGGTTTTGAGCAAAATGAAATGTCCTTTCTGTCTCCATCCTCAGAGTAAATAATAGCATTCCAGGCCAAAAATTATGAAAAGCATGTATTACCATGGCTATAAAAAGATGTCCCCTACACCTGGGAGGATAATTTTCCTCATGATCTAAAGATAAAGGAAACTAGTGCTTGAATACCCAGATATAATGACAAGAGCTGTAGGTTCTGATGACGTACTAGTAGCTATTGGTATTTCATTCTCCCTGGAGCTCAATTTGAGTCATCTGCTTGTGCATGAGGAAAAGAGTACCCCAGGGATCCTGTCCGACCTAAATTATTGAATGATTCTTTGTTCAGGGTCAGAGACACTCTTACATACTGACTGTGTCTTACCTGCGAAAGCAAGTTGCACTCCAAAGCCATGTCTTATTTCCATTTTGACAAGAAAGCTGGTGTCAGTCGACTTCCCTGTATACCTTCTCTTTCTCTTCTCCTTTCTTTCCTTCTCCCACAGCATGTGAGAAGATACTGGTGTGGACAGTTGGAAAGGGGATGTGTGCTGGACAGATCTCTGGTGTGAGTGGTTAGGAGACCGGATTCTAAGCTGGATGATCAGGAGACATGGGAGACTACTGCTCCTTCAGCTTGGTTATTATGGCCTTTGGGTGTGTAGTCGAGCTCACATCCACTGAGAGAGGGAGTACTAAGCTCACCTAAGGTATGGAAAATATGCCATATCTCACAAGTGATCTTCAGGGAATGTTCAAGAGCAGAAAAGGCAGTGATAGCTGTGGGACTCAGCCTATAAAGGCCATTAAAGAAAAAGCCGCTTTCTGAACCCTTTCTTAGGCCTATTTGAGTCCAGCTGTGAATGTTTGAAAACTGCATAATAGCAATACATAGATACACACAATATCATATCATAGCATGCAGTGTTTAAAGGTCAATCGGATAGATAATACAGATTTGTTTTATTGAGTGACCTCAACAAAAATCCCAGCATAATCAGACCGAAAAAACGCCATGTTTATATGTCATTAGTCTTATGCAGTTCTTAGAATCATAGTATCATAGAATGGTTTGGATTGGAAGGGAACTTCAAGCACAGCCAAGTTCCAACCCCCCTGCCATGGGGGGGTTGGAACACCTCCCACCAGACCGGGCTTTTCAAGGCCCCATCCAACCTGGCCTTGAACTTCCAGGGAGGGGGCATCCACAGCTTCTCTTGGGCAACCTGTGCCAGGGCCTCACCGCCCTCTTCATGATCAATTTGTTCTGAATGTCTAATCTAAATCTTCCCCCTTCCAATTTAAAGCCATTTTTTATTTCCTATGGTGGCCAACGTAACTATGGCTGCAGCATCAGCATTGCTTCATGCGCTGCATTTTCTCAGACACTTAAGGGTAGGATTGCACACATCTAGATTCTGTTCTTCACAAACCTCTTGCCAAGAAGTAGATAAAAGTTTTCTTATTTATGTAAGGGAAAGACAGGCTCACAAAACCTGTAATAACTAATAAAGCCATATTTTGTGCATACCACCAGTCCTAGCTGTTCAGTGAGGTACTTTCAATTGAAGCTATGGAACAATGATCTATGTTATCTAAGAATATGGCATAGGAACTGTGTTTAAGAGTGCTTGTTATCTTTGCTAGTAAAGTTGTATTACCCAGAAATAGCTTGTTAAAGCTAAACATTACAGTTCTTCATATTTTTCAGCAGACAAAGGGCTGTCAAATACCCTTTGCTTTAGACAGTCTTCTAGTACTTTAAATAAACTTCCACAGGAAAAAAGATTCTGAAGTTATTCATATGTATTTTTCCCACAATCTGCTTACACTTATGCACATCTACTAAATATACATTTTTATTAAGCTACTATATTTTTGCTCACTAAAATAGATATTTCACTAACATAATTTCTCTTTCTCCATAACAAAATAAAAATAAAATAATAAATAATTCAATTGATGATAGTGCACTCTATGCTATGCTATTTTTTCAAACCATGGTTTCTCATGCAAACAGTTATTAGCTTTTACTCTTCTATACATTTTTTCTCTGTGATTTACACCTTCTCTCAGTTTATAGCTATTTGTGTCACGACTAGGGTATTTTGCAGTGGGATTTTGCACTTGCTTGCTTGTATTGGTGTTCAAATTCTCCAGACTTACAGTTTTCTGAAGGGAAAAAAGTAATGATACATTTTAATTAATGTTGATTTTTGTAAGATTTTAACTCTGCCTGATGGATACAAGCTGAAAATCAATCACTGTCTCTTAATTTTCAAATCAATCCAAGGATATATGAAATGAAACATCACAAAAAGCACTTATGTAGAAGATATAAACTGATGGGAAACCATTTGATTTATTATACAACAGATAAAGTCTGCATGATACCGTTTCACGATGGTTTATGAGCCTATGAAATCTTTCTAATGAAGGTTATTCCTGAACTCATAAAAATTCATATTCCAGTCTGTACTCTATCATCAACTTGTAATTCTTGATTTGTATCGATAAACTTAGTAATTATAAAAGAAATCTTTCTGTTGATCTAATGAAGATATGTACTTTGGTCAGAAGATATAAAAATGGAACTAACTTGTGCCACAGCATGTCCACAAGGGAGTAGCAAAGTAGACCACTCTTTTCTTTCAGCTTGAAACAGAGAAGGAAGATTTCACAAAGCTTTTTGCATATCGTTATTTCAGATTTTGCTTCTCAGAATACTGTGTTCTATGAGAGATACAGACCTATAATATTTGAATTTCTGTCTTAACAGGAAATTAGATTAGTCAATAATTTTTTGTTTTATTCCTAGTAAGTTAGATTTGAATAAATGGTGACAATTCTGGAGAGGAGGTAAGATGCATAGATACATCAGGCATCACTGCATTGATAAAAACTACTCTGAAAGGGACCAACACTGTTCACATGCTCAGTTACCTCTTACAGCTGAGAGGCACTAACAGCTTGCTGAGGGACAGGGATGCTCAAGCTACCCATGAGCTCTAGCTGATGTGTTCATTGACTCAGTAGAAACATCCCTTGGTAATGTCAGAGGACACTTGCTTTATATAGCTTACCTGACCATGACTGCTCATTACAAATATTAGGTTTGGTTATAAAGATTGTATTGTAATATTTAATATTTTTCATTTTCATGATCAATGCAGAGTAATAGAGTTAGGCTTGTGTTTCCATAGTAGGTCCCATTTAAAGAAAGCATTTCAGCATGTGCTTAAATAGAGCCCTATTGAAAACAACATATATGCATATTTTAAACATTAACATAAGAATATCCTAGTAAGATATATATATTTGGTAGATCTTGAAAGAGGATAAAAGTGTGGCACTTTTATTTTGCATTCAAAATTTGCACAATAAAGGGTAAACTGATGAAAGAAGAGACTTAAAAAATAATGAGTTAGCAAAATAATTAAAATTTATTCTTAATTGTCAGAGAAGATAAAGTATACATGAAAGAATTCTGGGTATTTCTGTAAAAAACAAGGACCACATGAAAATTCAGCTGATGTTCTGGTTATTTTTTACCCTGTATTTCTATTAATCCATTCACGTGCATTCATAAACTATATTTGTGTTTCTGTGAAGTAATTAGAAAGCTTTCAAAGTGAAAAAGAAAGTACTTTATCAATTAACTATCATTTTCCGTTTCCTTATTTATGATCCTGTGGCTACAAAGCATCAATAATTTCTGCTTTGCTACAACATCACCAGGAAGATTGATTGTGCATGTCACCTCGATATGAGAACATCTAAATGGAAAACATATACTTGCAACACTGCTAAATTCACTTCTGCAAAAAAAAGCAACTCAATTATGTTTTTAAGAACACAAGTTTTAAGATGCATCACATCTCTGTTCAGATGAAAACTCAGAGTTTTCCTACTGCATTTTATTGATACGTTTTAATATTTGTAACTATGCAAACAGAAAGTACCATGCTAGAAATATATTATTCTTACAAATCAGGAAATGGGAAGTGCCAAGATCAAGATTGCATAGATAAATTTAAACCATCTGCCTGTGCATATAAATTATGGTGCAGTTAATTAGGTGATCATGAGAAGATTACATGAATACAGTAGGCCTTTGCTTCATTCAGTGGAAAGATGAAGATGGTAGTTAGGGAACTTATCAACAATTGGTTTCCAGATTTTTTCCAAAATCTCTTCCAAAAGAACCCATCCCCACTCTCATGAGCAAGGTGCCTATGTATTTGTGTTTAAGACTTTAGGCACTCTTTTCCACGTTTACATAGCCACTTCAGCTTTATGCTCAGCACTGGTTAGCATTTGCAGAACTGTTCAGGGTTTGTTGCAGCTGAAAGACCCATTCAAGCCTGAAATGGGATTCTTGTGTTATTTAGGGGAAAGGCTCTTTGATCAGGGGATGTCATCCTCCAGGTGTGCTCAAAGCACATTGAAAAGAAAGGACTGACACTGTTTTGAGAAGGTTGTCTGATTTGCCCACAGAGGACTAAATATGAGTACTTGCTTCAGAAGGGGAGTGAGCCTTGGTTTCAAAGACAATGCTCTGTGGAAGCCATTTGTTCATCTTCTGGTCCAGTAAGTATTTATTTTATATAAATATGTGCAGAAGAGACTAAGGAAGCCAGGGTTGAGGGATATTCAAAGAATGTAAGTTCATGTCCCTTTCCCAAATTGATAAAGACATAGAGAATTTGAAAATGCAGGTCCTGCATCCCAGCTGAGCACCTCAATCAGGATTATTTGGTATTCTTGTTTTGTGCCATCTGTCTGCAGTATAATTGCAGATGGAAAAGACCTGAGCTACTAAACCTCACGACTGGCTGGCACTTAGATTGCCTAAGTAAATGCTTTCTGGAAATGTCTTTGTCAGACTTTTTCACTCACTGGTGTGTATATGGGAAGACCAGATACCAAAGACGAGGCTGAGAATTCCTTTGCAGAGAACATGAAAAAACACATCGTCTTGCAGAGTCTGATCTATTATTCCTGTCTCAGATTCCTCGGTGTATCAGTATCTTCACGGGCTATCTTGCATTTTCACAACTCTTGTAAGTGCTTCACAAATATGAGTGAATGTTGCTACACTTTTTCAAGGAGTAATTTCCAAATTGGGAACAATGGCACAGTGAGATGAAAAGTGACAGGTTCTCAGCAGTGTCAAGTTCCCCATCCTCTGCTGCAGAGGCTTACTCAAAGGACGGTGAGGAAGAAAGATCAGAAACCCTTAGGTTCCCCTCTTAGCTCTGGAAGGGGTTTTTAGTGAAGGGATGGCCACACGAGGAGCAAGGCAGAGAGCCTGTAGCACACTCCTGCCAGCCTGCCCTCTACAGTTCAGTTACAATCCAGAACAGGAGTACTCTATATATCAACCTCTTTTCTTATCACTGTAAGACTGGTAAGAAAAGAAAATCCTAAGAATCAGCCACTAGTTTGATCGACATGTAATGCACAACACAAGTGATCCTAAGGGCTTGTGGGGATGAAAAGATGTAATATTTTGGGGACAAGGAGGAAAGTTTGGAGGAAGTTAAATATAGAATCATATTAATTCACAAGTGGAGATGGTAATTATTTGAACAGTGGATGCTTTGCTTTCACACAGAATACATTCTGTGACAATGTATTTTTTCAGTATGATGGTACTATATAGGATTGTTCTCTGGCAGCATAAATTATATTAATCCCTTACCCTGGAGACTCAATACATTGTGCTCCATTAGTCATATATGGGTGTCTGTTATTGACAATTATATTCTTTAGCTTCTTGAGATAATAACCTAAACAAAAGCTTTCTACCTGTTTCAGTATCTTTCTCTGTCCTTCTCTTTGCCTTCAGCCTTTATCTAATTTTTCTGCCCCGAATATATAAAGGTCATATGCTTTTTTTACCGCAAAATGAATGAGTCTTCGTACAATGTAATCCTGAATCTAGAATCTTGACCCTGTTGTTTTATGAGATCTGAAGCTTCCTTTCAGGTCTGGTTTTCTACTGACTTCTTTGACACGCTTCAGTAGACCTAATAGCTCCCTATTACCAGTTACAATTTAGCATCTGAGCCAGGAGCTGGAGGAAAAAGGGAAAAAAGAGTGTAAATTATACGGAGTTGCGGTGAACAAAGGTTTTATTTCTCCTGAGCACAACCCTTTGATAGGAAAACGGGGGAGACAAATGTGTTGCTAATTTAATTAAGTAGTATGAGATGGCAAGGTCCACAGATGCCATTTAGGACTGGATTAATCAAGAGCAGGTGATGAAAATGAATAGTCACACATAATGTTAGCATTTTTAACAATCCGACACAGTCTAATGGAATCAAGTGCTATTTAACAACAGGGCACAGTTTTGCTTGCTAATCCAAATTTATCTACATTTTCACTCCGCACATTCATGTGCAGGAACTTTATTCGCTCTAATTCCTGTTAATTTTCTGGGGCATTTTTAGTTATTTAAATTTTGCACAAGATGTTCATGTCTCCTTGTTCTGCACATGGAAAGAAACACAGTGAGGGCTGTGGAAGTGTTGTATTCTAGGTGCTGAACAAGTTTAACATGGAGCAGGTAAACACCTTTTGTCACCTGATAGGTCATACATACCAGTATGAAAGTTTTCATTGATGTATTCCTTTCTAAAAGTACAGAAAAGCCTCTCGTCAGTTGTTTCCCTATAGAATCAAAGCCTAAAAATATTTTTTTTTCGTAAATTTTGTGTCTGCCTGCAGCTATTTAACACAACTCTTATACCATGGTTTTATCTTTCCTGACAATAGCTGAAGAATGGAAGTTTGTTCATTCTAAAATCTGGTGAAGAGTTACTAGATGAAGAGTGAAACCTATGTCAGACTACAAGCAAATTTACAGTATCACAGTATCACAGTATCACAAGGTTGGAAGACCTCTGAGATCATCTAGTCCAACCTATGACCCAACACTAGCACCCACTCGTCATTTGAACCATGGCACTAAGCGCCTCATCCAATCTGTTTTTAAACACCTCCCAGGATGATGACTCCACCGCTTCCCTGGGCAGTGCATTCCATTGGTGAACCACCCTTTCAGTAAAAAATCTTTTCCTAATATCAAGCCTAAACCTCCCCTGACGAAGCTTGAGTCCATGCCCTCTTGTTCTGTCACTGATCGCCTAAGAGAGGAGACCAACCTGGCTGCCTACAACCTCCTTTTAGGTAGTTGTAGAGAGCAATAAGGTCTCCCTTGAGCCTCCTCTTCTCCAGGCTAAACAACCTCAGTCGCTCCTCATAGGGCTTGTGCTCCAGCCCCTTCACTATCTTCGTTGCTCTCCTCTGGACACACTCCAGCATCTCAACATCTCTCTTAAACTGAGGGGCTCAGGACTGGACACAGTACTCAAGGTGCGGCCTGACCAATGTCGAGTATAAGGGGATAATAACTTCTCTGGCCCTGCTGACCACACCATTCCTGATGCAGGCCAGGATGCCATTGGCCCTCTTGGCCACTTGGGCACGCTGCTGGCTCATGTTGAGTTTCCTGTCCACCATCACTCCCAAGTCTCTTTCCACTTGGCTACTCTCCAGCCATTCTGTCCCCAGCCTATAGTTCTGCATGGGGTTGTTGTGTCCAAAGTGTAGAACCCGGCACTTGGACTTGTTAAACTTCATCCCATTGGAATCAGCCCATTTCTCCAGTCTGTCAAGGTCCTCTGTAGGGCCCTCCTACCCTCCAGCAGATCAACACTTCCTCCCAGCTTGGTATCATCTGCAAACTTGCTAATGATGGACTCAATCCCCTCATCCAGATCATCAACAAAGATGTTAAACAGGGCCAGGCCCAACACCGACCCCTGGGGGACACCACTAGTGACCGGCTGCCAACCGGATGAGACACCGTTCACTATCACTCTCTGGGCTCGGCCAACCAACCAATTCCTAACCCAGCACAGAACATTCCTGTCCAAGCCATGGGCTGTCGTCACCTTCTCCAGGAGTCTACAATGAGGAATGGTGTAAAAGGCCTTGCTGAAGTCCAGGTATACCACATCCACAGCCTTCCTCTCATCCACCAGCCGAGTCACATGGTCATGAAAGTATGAAGTCACACTTTCCCAATAAACAGTTTTCAGCTAGAATGAATTTTGTGTCTGTAATTTCACTGCTTGCAAAAGGCTAGAATGTGTTGTTGGAAATCCAGAAAGTTTCTATAGTGACCTTATACTTGTGAGCAGGCTGCAGCCTCAGCATGCACACTGACTTTATAGAGCGGTGGGCACATAGCACATTCCTCTATTCTGACAGCCTTTGACACAGAGGGGAGTGTGTAGGAAAGTGGTATGACATCTGTTTCTCATCCAGTTGTGCAGAGGAGATATAAAGACTCTGTCACCTATACTAGGGCTCTGAGAGCTTTATTACTTCTTTATGTAGTGCAATAAAAGCAAACCAAATCCTGTCCAACACAAGACTGACAGAGCATTCTGCAGTATTCCTAGTTTTCAAAGTCTGAGCTCTCTTTACCCTTTTAATGGATAGATTTACTGCTCTTCAGAGTGCAATTTCCTATTAGTTGTTATCAGGGCTGAGGGGAGCTTCTTTATGTCATAGGGAGAGAGAACTACTCCTTTAGGTGCCATACATTTTGTTGCATTTACAGAGCCTTGCCAAGCTTGTTTTCTAAACCTCATGAAAATCAATTACAAATAGACATGTCTCGGTTGCCATCTTTCAATACAGCTACTTTCCAGTCCCTGAAGTCTTATTAGAAGAGAGACTGCTGTGTGCCATCAAAATTTCTGTGCTTTTAAGTACCTCTGAGTATTAACAAACCATATAGAAGAAATTCAAAGATACATATGCATTTCTTTCCAGTGAGCATCCCCAGGATGACCTACCTAGTTCTGCATAGTGGTCTTTGGTTCTCTGGGTGAACAGTTCACTTGTTAAAGTACTCCTGACAGAGAGAAGCGAACACTAGCAGGGAGAAAAAATACATAGCCTCACACAAAAAGAACTCTACACTACAAACAGCAGAATTCAAAGCCAATGTGTGTTTATATGAATGTGTTTTTATACCAAAAAAAACTCTTCATGATCACAATAAATGTCAGGATATGCTGCCAACTGCTTCTGAAAATAGCACTATGAGCCTTAAAATTTTGGTAAAAGTACTATGAGGCATTTAGCATAGTGGATAAGGCATGTCCATGCACAGCTGCTTGTCTTTCCCTTGCATGGTCATCAATGCACTATAGTACTCAACTGGTTAAAGTTTGTCTCTTGGGATAATCTCTGAAACTATTACTGATCTCAGTGCCTGTTTGTATCGTTTTGCCCTGTAGTTACTTCTGTAGCATCTTAAGTTCCTCTGGCCATTTTTCTGTGCTATCAATGAACTTGAGTGCATTTATAAAAATGCTGTCCAATTTGAAAAAGTTATCACATCTTCCTGCTCTCTGTGGTCCCCAGCTGAGACATCACAACTCACAGAGCAAGTACTCAGAGACTACTACGTCACTTCAGCACCAAGACTTTTTATTGAGCTCATGCCTCTTACTTTACGTTAGCCTAAACTAGAGTCACTGATGGAGCATGGAAGTATCTTAAACTACCATAGCTGCTTTGCCTATGTGACAATGACCTGAAACAAAATGATTATAGAATCGTAGAATTGTCTGAGTTGGAAGGAGCCATGTAGGGCATTATTCAATTTTCTCCTTTTTAGAAGAGCAGAAATAAGGAAGACTCAATTGGAGATGGTAGGATCAGATCAAGGAACAGTGTACTTTGTTCTAGAAAACATCATCTAGAGCTGGTAGTTTAGTGTTGAGATTTGTGAGATTAGTGAGGAGAAGTGATGATGGAGAAAGAATTTCTTTGCACCTGTGCTACAGGCTCACACCAGTGTGGAGAGAGAAATTGCTTTGAGTTGAAGGAAGGGAGGAGAAAAGGGATTACAGAAAATATTTTGTGTCTTTTGCTCTAATTAGCCTTACAGAGTAACATCCATAAAGCTCAACCCCTCCTTTTTTTAAGCATTCATATTTTCTCAAGTATGCTCACTTTTAGAGATGTGATCATGTGCATTTCATCCCTGAAGCCAGGGTTATATTCTGAGGTCTTTTAATTAAAAGTTGAAGGAAAAATATTTAGAATACTTCTGAATTATGGAATATTTTTGTTTTGCAAATGGAAAAGTGGAACCAATAGTCCTTGCATTTTATATTAAAACCAGTGTTAAACTACCGTAAAGGAAAAAAGTTAAAAGAATTACAGACTGGATTTATGTATATGTGTTGAAGATTAATGCCTTTGGTTAATTTGGGTTGAAATATATATTCTAATAAGGTGTTTAAATTAGTTCTGAGAGTGCTCATCTGGCAACTATGAATATGTTATAACAAAGCGTAATTAAGCCTCTCTAAAGCTTTTCTCTTTTTCTTTTTAATTTTTTTTTCTTCTTTCTTTTTTTTTTAGACTGAACTTATAGGAACTTAGAGGCAGATGCAAGGATACTTTTCCAGGGGGAGTTACAGTTTCACAGAAGTGCACAAGCAAACTCCTTTTTCTGTGTCCTCACTGTCTGAAACAGAAAGGTGTGAAAACCTAGAGTGTAAGAAGCTTAGTGTCTCGAAAGTTTAGAGGCCTGTCTGTAATTGTTTTACATTGCATTTACATTTACTTAGCCAGATGAGTGGAAAACTGGATGGATGAAAGTAAGGGTAGAATGTCCAGGCTCAGAAGATAGCGGCTGATGAATGAGGTTTTCCTCCAGGCTGTTAACAAGTGAGGTATTTCCAGGGTCTCTACTAGGACCTGAACTCTTTAAAATCGTTAGCAGTGACCTGGAGAAGATCATGGTCAGCAGTCTTACCAAGTCTGCAGGTGACACCGAATCGTGGGGAGCTCTTGCTATGCTTAAGGACAGAATTACCATTCAGAGATACCCAGATAGGATGGAGGAAATGGCCAAAAAGTACTTTGTGAAATGCAACCGGGACAAATATTAGGTCCTCTGCTGGGGAAGGAATAGCCCCTTGCAACACTACAGGATGGGACTTGAGTGCTGAGGAAGGAACTCTGTGGAAAAATGCGTGGGAGGCCTGGTGGACAGCAGGCTGGGCAGGAGCTAGAAGCATGCTCTGGTAGCACTGGCAGCCAAAAACATTTTTGGCTGTTATCAACAGGGCAATAGACAACAGATGGAGGGAAGTATTTATCCTTCAAAATTCAGCACTCGTTAGATGATGTCTATAATACTGTATTACTTTTTGGACTCCCATTGGAAAAAAAGATGTCTGTTTACTGGAGCAATTAAAGCAGAGGATCACCAATATGGTCAAGGTCTGGAGCGCATGCCTTGTGAGGATGGACTGAGGAAGCGTGTCTTGTTCAGACTAGGGAGGAACAAATATCCTTCCATCATCCATGAGGAGCTTATTAAGGAAACAAGGCCCAACCCTTCACAGTGGTGCATGTCAGGACAAAAATAGACAAATACAGAAGTTGAAAAAGGAGAGAATCTGACTACATACAAGAAACTCTTTCACTGTGTGGACAGCTTAGTAGTGGAGGAGGTCACCCAGAAAGGCTGTGAAGACAAGGTTTTCAGAACTAGATAAAGCCCTGAGCAAACTGCGTCTGGCCTCATAGCTGACAGCTCCATACAACTTGAATTTGTCTGTGATCTCAAAGGAATTACTACTTGTCTAGAGCTAATATTTGTATAAAGTTGCTACATCTGGGTTTGTAGACAACTGGCCACAGGAAAATGCAGTAGTTCTCAACCCTTGCTGAGCTCCCAGGGCTTCTCAGTACACAGCAGAGCAGCACAGGCTCGCTAGGAGGAGGAGATTGCTGTGACCTAACAGGGTAGCAACGGGTGCAGTCACTTTGAGGAAACTACTGATACTTTCTGGTCTTACTCATGAAGTAAGGTAGCTCTTCTACCCTGGAAGATAAATGCTTAAATAATATTGTCTGGCCTTCCTATATCTCCTAGCAACTGGGCAATACACAGTGAATGCACCTTATCTCTATGAATATCAATAAATAGCATGAATATTGTTGAAACTATTATTGTGACATATGTGGAAAACATAATAATCTCATTCATTTGGCATTCTAAATATTTAATTTCTTGCCTTTTCAGTAGATTAATTGGGCAGCTTTATTACTGCAACCATGATGACAAACACACAGAGTCATGGTCCAAGGTCCTCAAGAGGCAAAAGTTATCCCTGGGATCTAACCAAGATAGATTCTTCAGTTGTAATTCCAGGTGAATTTTCAAATAGTCATACAGGCATATCAAAGAAACATTAAAAGGCAGCTAATGTTTGTATCAGTCCTCTTCTTTACCATTTACCTCATGACTGATTACTCCAAATGGAACTGTATTGCAGCTACATAAAAGAACAGTAGAGTGACCAAAGCTTCCCACTCTTGTACAGTGCACAAGGAACCAAGGAAACCAATAAGGCTCAAACAGAAAATGAGGAGTGAGTGAGTGCTGATGAAAGGAGGGGAAGTGAGAGAGAAAAAAAAGGAGACTAGCAATGTAGAAACTAGCATGACAGATTCATGGTTCTCTTCAGCTGAAGATATTTTTCAGAAACGAGATCTACTGGAATTGGGTATAAGGTAAATCATAAAAATTCCATCAATATATAATCAGTCATTCTCCAGAACATCTTTCCTTATCCATTTCTCCCTAGTACATCTTTTGTACCTTTAATTTCTTAGCTGTTGATGTCATGTATTGGTACATATTAAGTACCAGAGTATTCTGACAATGGTGTTTGATAATAAGTAAAGCACTGCAGAGCTGTAACTAGGAGAGAAAAGCTAATGCAATACCCTGTAATAAAAAACTTGTTTTCATCGGGTGAACTACAGCTATATTTCCTGAATAGATTTGTAGTCATTAATGTCGCTAACTTTTTCTCCTTTTTCTCCTGCCTAAAGAAAATATTCTTATGCTTCAGTCATTGTAGTAGAGAACGTCCCGTACATTAAATGGGCTAGTTGGATCTTGCAAATGTTTCATGATAAAACTAAGAAACCCCTAAGAACATTCCCCTCAAAAGAACTTTACTGTCCTTTACTAAATAAATCAGCTGATCCAATTAGGTCTTGCATTATGCGAGAACGTCTGACATTTCTTCTTTGGGAAGATTTTCTTGAACTATATACTCTGCCTGTGGGCCATGTGACTTTTGGCTTATCTGAAACATCTATGGAAAACATGCAGTACAGACTTTAGTTGTCTCCTGGTCAGCACAAGAATGGAAAGAGATACTGAGAATTTCTCTTTGCCTTTGCTTCTATTATCTGTACTTTCACCACTCCATCCTCTCTTCAGATAGGGTGGTTAGCATCTGCATCTTTGTGGTGCTGGCAGCCCAGTTCAGAGAGTACTGAGGCTGCAATGGCCTCACCTGGAGAATATTAACCCAGTGTGTGAGGAGTGAGAAAAAGGTAGCCCGTGGAAGAGCTTGGATGCCTTTGGGAAGCCTAATGGGAATGACCTCTGAGGTTAGATGCGTTACCTTGGATTGTTAAGGAGGAAGAGTTATTACAAATATCAAGCAGCTGAATACTCAGAGTGGCAAATCTAGAAAGGGTGATGAGAGCAGGTGTTACGAGACAGTGCATCAACACAGCTCAAAAGATTTCAGCTTCTTTCAGAGAACACTGTCACTGGATATCTACACAGTATTCGGTTCCATTTCACTAACACTAAGGGAAAAAAATTGTTTTTCTCCTTGCCTACTTACACGTACAAGTGTCAGACTCACTCTAGTGCACTAAGGGGCTGTTCTTGGCAAAGAGGTTATTTTCCTGTACCATCCCACCAAAAAGCTCTATATCATGTCAGGTTTTATTGATCTGTGTGGATGTACATTTCTAGATCAGTGGACATCTGCCACAATAGCAGCAGCGCACTCTTTAATTGCCAGTGCTGAAAGGACTTGCTTTCTTCCCTGCAGAGATCCTGAAGGACAAACCTTGAAGCAATATGTGTGACAACTTCCAAGGAGCTACCATTTCTCTCCTTTGCACAGATAAGATGCCAACTGTACTAGGTACAACTCCAACAACACACATGATGTTGTTGAGCTTGGGTTTTTTTTTCAAACTACAAATGAAATTTGATTTAAAGTGAAAAACAGGACACCTACAGGGGTGTCCAAAAATTCTGTATGTCCCCATGCAAACATATAACTTTGGGTTCCTGTAGAGCTTTATAGCATGTCTTTCCTCCAAGTTAATTAAGAAGTATATATAAATGTACTTAAGGCCTGTTAGGAATCAACAGAGCTGTAGAAAATCCCAGTGAGGAGTTTTGTCTTACAGCTTTAGCAACTGCATAATTGTGTAATTGTTATGTTTCTTTGTTTAGCATGTACACTGAGGTCTCATTAATCAGTACAGTGATACTAAAATGGCCGTGATCTCCACCAGCGCGATAAGACATGTTGGCTCCCACATTCATAGGGATAAATTGGTTATTTTACAAAGTCCCAAAGGGTGAAGACTTTGGGTTTTTATTTTAACGTTTGTCACATGATCTCACTGCATGACATCGCAAATCTCCCGTCTCTGCTTTGTTGGCCTATATGCATGAATAATTTTCCCAGTGCTTGTTTGTAGCAGAGCGGGAAAAAGAGAGAATTACCACTGCACAATCTCTTGTTGTCGGCGATCAGCATTCCGATGGTCTGAGCTGGCTTACAACAGTGTAAAGACATCAGTGGCATGTGTTATAATATATTGAGCATTGTACTCCTGAAGAACGCACGAAAGAAAGAACATTGTTCTACTAGGGAGCAATTCATCGGGTTTTTCCCAGAGACTCTTGGGTCAAGTTTTTATAGGCCTATTTGATTTTCAAATTCTTTTTCCCCCTTTTTCCTCTCAGTGAGCCATAGTGTCCAAACTTGTCTACATTTACTTCCCATGTTTTGTGCATGGTAGATGTCCTTTAAAAAGAGTATCTCAAATAAGTCTTTATTCTTGTTTTGTTGGCTCTTATTCTGTGTTTTCATGAACTCTGGCCCTGGCCATGGCAACTGCAAGAAAAATGTTAACATTGATTGACAGGATTAAGAAAGCCTCCATGCCTATCCGCATTTCAAACACTTTGGGAACAATGGTGTTTGGTGTGATTGAATTAATGAGATATCGTGGACTGTCAAAAGAGCACACATACTTTACATAAACCTGATTATCTTTGCATGGCAGAAATGAAAAAAAGGAGGGAACGAAGGTTTGGCTTTCACTCATACCTCCAAAGGAGCCATCAAAGTGTGTGCCCTGGCTCAGAGAGTGATGTGCCTGCTCAACTGGCCTGCCCTCCCTTTCTCTCCACATACTGCTTGGCTCTGCTTAGCATACATCAACCATGGGCTTTAACAAGTCTATTCAGGAGACTAGGCCCCAAACAACACTCTTTTCACAACTCAGCACCTCTGTGCTGATTTTTTTTCCCTAGGGATCCATTGTTTAACTTGAACTAAGCATACATTTCAACAATTAGACCTGAACTGGCTCCTACCACCCTAGCTTAACCCCAAAGAGTGACATCAGTCATGAAAGAACATACATTTTGAGAGGTGAGCCACAGCTGGTAGTCACTTTTCGCAGTAGAATTGCTGGAGAGAGAATAAAGTCTCATAGGCAACCTCTTCCTACTTAAGTCTTTAAATAATATTTCTATCCTCTGAGAAACATTCCAGCAGGCACAATACTACATACAATTTAGTGAAATAGTACTGCATTTTAGCATAAGCTATTTTTTTTTCACAAGAGGACATCATGGATTAAGAGGCTGTGAAATGAAATGTAATCCAAAAGCTGAAAGGATTCTACCTACCTACATACCTGTCTGTCTATCTGTCTACTTACCTGTCTTACAACATCTCTAATCATTTTACATGGTCCTTATTACCACAGATGAGCACTGCATTCTCAAATGTATGCAGCTCTGGCTTACTGAAAATTATTAATTTAATAGAGGGAGACTTTTCTTAGCTACATAGTTTGTATCAGGCCTTTCAAACTTTTTGAAGCAAGTAGTCACTTTTTTATTGAATTAAAATTCTTTAAGAATTGAGCTGATTTTTTTCACTCCAAGCATGGCTCATATGCAATTCTTTTTCTTCTAAAAATAATTTTATTTCTTCTATATGCTAAATCCAGTTGGAGAAAATGCAGAAAAGGTTATTCATCCAAAAGATTCTTGTTACCAAGGCATGTTTGATACTATTTCTTGCTTGACTGGAGTAAAGAAATACTGGGAAAGCCTCCAAAAATTGTAGGTATGAGAATGTCCAGGACACATGGTTTATGTAGACACATAAACTATGGATAATTTAAATAAAGTTTAAATCAGTGCCCAGACTAGTTTACTTACATCTACTCAGACCTCTAGCCCTCCCAAGATCCTCCTATCATTATGTTGCTTCTAATCCAGTGGGAAACTGTAGGTGTTTTGCAAGCATTAAATATAATATTAATTACTTTTTTAGGAGCCATAAGTCACGTCATACTTTAGGTCTTAAGGATTAAGCAAGCTATATTCTTTGTCTGTGTCACTTCTCTGGTAATGGTGCTGAGCTGAAAATTGTGAGATTCAGTGGCCAGATGCAGTATTTCTGCCTTTTCTGCTTTGTGGACTTCCCTAAAACCTTGTAGCGCTCCTGCAAGCTTTGGTGATTCTATGTTGTGATAAATCATTAATATTCACTAAGGATTTTGAAAAACACTGTAAGCATAGAGAAGTTTAAAATCACCTGGTGGCAAGTGTTGAGCGTTGGTTTGTAAATCATTAAATAATTTATGGCAAAACTCATTTTAACACTTGTGCGTATTTTCTGAGGCCACGGATTAGTGACAGGCCAATCATAACAGATTAATGATTCAGATCAAAGAAGAGGAGTAGAGCACTGCACTGTGAAGCTGCAAAACAAAATAAATGATTTTCCCCCAAAGCTTAACCAGTAGATGTCTCTGTTTCACAAACCCTGTCATGCCATCGGCTACCATATCCTCCCGGTTACATCTCCTGCATCCTTATTATTAGTATAAATTCACCTTTACATAATAGGGGCAAGTTGATGTGAAGAAGGTGGTATTTTGAAGCCTGTGTAAAGTTGTCTGAATGCTCAAGATGACTGAAATTCAGATATGCACGTAACAAGCAGTAGAGATTGAGACAGTGAATTGGAGAATCTATAAAAACTGACTTGACATAATCAGATTGCTTTGCACTACATGACAGGCTCTTGGTGTTACCATCATTTGCCCCTTTTTATCCTCAAAACACTACCAGGATTTATGGGACTTATATGTAGCAACAGACAGGGATGCCATCGCAGCTCACTTGAGCTTATTCTTCTTGTTTTTTCCCCTCCACCTTGTTATCTGCACTATGGCTAGCATGGCTTCCCTTCGGTGCCTTACACTCTCAGCTGCTCCTTTGGAACTATTTCTCCTCCAGTCCTATGATACATAGTGAAGCAAGAGGAACTCCAGCCATCCACTGGAGGACAGCATCTTTACTTCTCCAGTCTTGAGAACTTGTGTGCCCAAAAAAAGGAAAACTATGCAAAAAGAACCTGGACAGAAAGGTGTCCTTGGGAAAGGAACAAGTGAGAAAGAAGGTTAAGTATGATAACATAACCCTGTAGTTTTTCACCCTCTTGAGCTGCTGCCAGTCTGCAGTGCCTTCTGCAGAACAGCCTGATTTTTATAGCATGGAGCAGCTTCACCTTCCACAGAATGCCGCTGTCTTCCTTTGCCTCCCAAGGAAGAGCAAGAAATGGCAGTAGTACCTGTTCCTCCTGCTGAGAGCTCTGCCAGTGAGTTAAAAAATACTATATAGCATTCCTTTAAATTCACAGGGGCAATTACAAGTCTATGAGAACAGCAACATAAAAGAAGAGAGCCTGAAAGATGGCAACAGTGAATCTCCTTTTGAGAATACAGGTATTGTTGATCTTAATGTAGATTTCAGAAAGTCTTTCCTGCTCACTTAAGAGTAAACATCCACCTTACCCTATAATTTGCTATAAGTACGGTCCAAAGGTGAGGATTTGTAACTGCTTCAAGCTACCCAAAGAGTGATCTGCTATCAAAAATAGGTAATACCAATCCACCCCTCTACCCTGTCTCACCGTGCTTTTCTGCCACTTTTATTGTGTCAGAGCCAGCACTAGCACATGTTCATGCCTATGGTGAACTAGATCCCTTCCCCACCTCCTTCTCCCTCTGGCTAATGTCAGCACACAAGAAGCAACAGAAACACCTGGCTGAGGTTTGGATGGAGGTGGGATTTCCAGCTTTTAAGTGCATGTTTTAGTTGGATGGCCTTAATGTAACAGTAAAACCTTAGCCCAAAAGAATGTTGCAAATGTTCACTTTTAAGGATCTGTAATTAACAGCTATAATTGTTGTCATTCCACTCAAGCATAAAGATTCTCACTTTTTTTTTTTTCTGACATTTTTTTCTATTTTCTTTAAGAAAGGAGAGAATAATTTCTGTTTTGGGTCTTTCAGTGGTGTTATCTATAATTTTTCAAAGGCATAGGAAACATTCTAATAAAAATATAAATAGGAAGGTAAAATGCACAGTTTCTGTATCAGCTGCGACAATTCATTGTAATAAACCACAAAAGAGCTTTGGCAAGTAGCTAGGAAAGCAAGTAACAGAAAGATGCAGAAAATGTGAGTTAAATAATGAAGACAAACACTTTCTTCAGGTTTGTTGTTGTTTGCCTTTGGTTCATCTTAGTTCCACTTTGAATCTCACAGAGTGAATTTATTCCTCATCCTGAGTCACTGTTATGCACATGCAATCTTCCAGCAACCAGCAACTTACCAACGCCTCAGCCCTCACCTCTGACTCAGGCTTCCTTCTGGTGTAACTCTGGCAAATGCCTCTTGCAGCTTGTGCTGGACCGTCAGAGCAGGAAGGACTTTGGCCAGTAAACTAGCCTGTGATAACCATGCAGGCTTCTTCCACGCATATTGTTCCTATCAGTCCTGATCATAGAATCATAGAATGGTTTGGGTTGGAAGGGATCTTAGAGATTATCTAGTTCCAACCCCCCTGCCATGTCCCCTCTGCTTTCTTAAGTAGGAAACCTTTCATTCCCTTATCCTGACACGTATTTCTAACATATTCTCCCATGTTAGAGAGTTGAGACCTAACTAAAGCAAGGAGCTGAGGTCGTGGTGAGCTTACATTTATTGAATGATCCTGCTACCTTTGCTCTCAAGATGATGTGTCAGTACTCTGTGTTAATACTCAGATGGCTGAGTAAAGGGTGCTACCAACAAGTTCAAATTGTGACCAGTAAACACCAGCAGATGCTGAGTAATGCTTTAAAGCATATTAATTAAAACATGATGGCTAATATATTATAATGCATTACTTATTTTCCTAATCCTAGTAGACCGTTTAAGCTTCATCTCCTATAATATGCTGACCCAACAGCAGGTCAGCAACAAAAATCCCATTTACTTTCAGGCACAATTTCATTAGGCTTTCTAGGAAAAAGGCAGAGATCACAACTAACAGCATAGTTTTCCTGTGGCTTGCCCATTTTTGTAATTACTAAATCAGCCAGTACAGAGTTAAGCATTATGGATGAACAGAATTTGTTAGATTTTTAAAAATTTTGCAATGGAATTATAAAATTTCCAGTACAAAGGCCACAAGTCCTCTACTATCAAAGATGTCTAGTATCCTGATCCTTGAGAAATGTGATCTAAAGCTCAGAAGAGAAATCTGGAAGACTGAAAATTAAATTGGACAACACCATACTTGTTTTCCTTGAATAATAAACATGTATCAGCATATTCTAGGTGGTGTTCATTTCTAGTTAAACTCTCCTAATGAATTTCCCTGTTTTCAATTTTTGAGCAAACTTTGAAATAAAATTTTGAAAGGAAAGCAGTTTTGTGTTAAACCTTACTGACTTTACAAAGCTCTGCACTAAAAATATTTTTCTCTAATGGCAATGTCTGTAAAATAATTTGCTAAATGTATTATGTATTAATTGATTTAGGTTATGACTTTCTGATCATATTTTGTTCAGTCTTAAATATAGCAGTCTTAATTTTAAATCTGGCAACATTTAGAGATTAGGTCTTCTTCTCCTTAATAGTGATGGTTGCACTTTCCTTTTCAACTTTGAGAGGTGCATTCTTTGCACTACAGATTCAGTATCCTTGAGTAACCGGAAATCATTAATAAATATAATTATCACTAGCAGTGCTGGAACAGGGGAAGCTTTGAGGTTAGTACAATGCATTGGCAAAACATGTTTGACTGCATGAAAAAGTTTATGGAGATTAACACCCACAGAGTTGGCCCACTGGTAGGTTGTTACAGGTTAATGGAAATGTGTGGCAACAGGCAGCAACATTAGCAGGGTCTTTATCTTTAGGTCTCATAAATATTCTGCTTCACCCCTGCTTACACCCATCTTTCAGCCTTTCTTTAAAGAATTAGGACAGCCATCTCCATGGTTATTGTTCAGATCAGGCACGTTCAGTTCAGGATTTCCCCCCTCCCATCTCTCAGTTCAGAATTGCCCAGATTTTGAGCCTGTATCAAATGTTGTGATTTGCTGATTGCTGTTTCTTCTCTCATAACTAGATGAAGGGAAATTAATAGCAAATTCCTGGGTTGTAGAGGACTGACCTTGAAACATTTTGTTTGAAATGTAGTGCTCTATTAAATAAATCTATGAAATGCTTAACTGAAGGCTCATGCTTTTCTGTGTTGAAAAGCCAGTTTGGTCATCAAGTTGAATTTAAAAGGAGTATGAGCTACTTGCAATCATATACAAGTTTATTTTTCTTTTCAGGTCTTTGTCAGTTTCTTTGTATATTAAACTACAGAGATTTTATTCTTCAGTAGACTGAAAATGGAGCTGGGAAGGGGTTAAGGATCTTCGTTGACTGCAATTTCTCAATCAGCCTCAGGAAGCCTCAGGTCAACTTTGCTCATAAAACTCTGCACAAATATTTCTTTTTCTATCAGAGGAATTCTAATTCCACACACAGACCAGTGCTACTCAGATTATTACACATTATTAAAAATTAATTTTAAAAAATGGTTTGGTCCCTGTAATCTCCTGTAGAACTCTGAGAACCAAAGCTTTGGAAAAAAAATCTCTCCCATAATAATAAAATAAATACTAAACATAGTTTTTCTCCTGCTGTTCTTTCTATTTATGTTATCCCTCAGTTTTAAGATCTTTGCTCTTTTTCTACCTTGCATCGTACAATGTACAAATATTACCTCTAGGTACAAGACTATCCTTATGAAAAAGAAAAACATCATATAGAACTTAACAGGGATAAAAAACTGCTATTGAGATTAATAGGTTTCCATAGAAATTACGCATATAATTTAATAGAAACTTCAATAGAAAATGGGAAAACTCACTCCCTCCTGTGGTAAAACATGTAAGAGGGTGGGCTGAAGGAAAAAATAATTCTGTTGCAAGGAGACTGTTATACTGTGTGGCTGTGGGGTTGGATTTGCCTGTCACCCATAGAATATGCCTTTAACCAAAATTATGGAGATGAATTTGTCAGCTGACAGGGTAAACACCTTATGCCTTGCTGCTCCTAGGCACCAGGTCTCCAGGGGACCAAAAAGAAGTTAGTCCTTCCCTAGCATCCTAGTCCCAGTTGTTGTTCATCTTTCCTAAGTTGAAGTTATCCACCTTTGAACAATGCCCCATGTGTAGCCAAATCCTAGTGTGATGAGCAGCAAGAGGGCTTGTTATATGACTGTTTTCGCACTGTGAATTGTGTGGCTACAAATTCCTCTGTGCAGACAGGATAAGTTTTAGGATGCTTAGCTTGAGGTAGGGAAATAGAGGTGCTGGAGGCAGGGTGCTTGCATATAGGGCATTAGGAAACTGGGAGGAGCGGGGGAAGCTGTAAGGAAGGCACGTTGCAGTATAACACGGGACCCGGGGCCATACCCAGGCAGGAGTTGTTGTAGACAGGTTATCCTCAAAGGATAGAGTTGGGGGGTGATTGTGGTACTCAGAACACTATTGCCAGATGTTAAACTAGAGTAAAAGGCAGCTGTGGGTGAGGGGCAGGAGATTTCCCCTTCAAATATTTTTTTGCCCTTGTCTTGTGTTCTGACTCATCTTGAATCAGGTCCGTTTTCAGAGTTACCTTTTTAAAGTTTGTGTTTTATTAAAACCTAGTCTTTTGGGGTATTTGTGCATCTGCATTATAGAAGACATGTTCTACTGCATGACTCTGGTGAATTTGGGATCTCAAGCACACTCAAGTATTCATAAGTTTTAAATATACCTACTACTGGTTCCAGTCTGGCAACTACCCATGTGCAAATATATTGGTCAAATGAATTCTAGTCCAAACATGAGGTTTATTTGAAACATTCTTTTCATCGAACGGTTCCACTTGCTTTTTATGCACCAATAAACAGTTTACAGTTCTCACTGTATTCCACAGAAATCTTATGTGCTTGGGGAAAAGCAATTAAAGACTGATTTAGTATATTAACAAGAAGGTGGAAGCTCTTTACCCTTCTGAAAGACTGTTTACTTGTTTATCTGTAGATATTAATAAGCTTATTAAATATGAATGTGAGCAAAATTCTTTTTAGCAGTGTTAGTCAGTTCTCTTAGTAAAGGTAACAGTTACTTATAATTTTATCTGATGGCAACTTTTTCATAAAAAATATTTGTGCTGGTTTATCTGACATTTCCATAAACACTTCAAAATAAAAAAGTTTCCTTATGCCAAAACATTCTGAGAGCAGTTTCTTAGAGCAGTGCATGATAGCAGTAGTCAGTCTCACAGAAAGTGTTTCCTCCAATGGAATATATTAAAAAAGATTGAGGAGACAGATTTCTCATTTCTTTGTATTTCTTCATAATAAATTCTGATCACTGTGCTAATTTGGGTGCTCATCAGAGTAACTTCCTTTGGAGACCAAGAGAACAGAAAGGATGAGGCAGAGCAGAGCAATCAGTTCTGCAAAAGGGAGTACAATACAGTTTATGGAAGAAGTCTGGTGCTTTCCTAGAGAGGATCAAGGCATACGTAAGCGAACTCTATGTCACTCAAAATTGCACAAATGGGACCACCTGTTGATTACCTGTTTAGCTGATCATTTGCAAGATTTGATACTTTCCAAATGGGTTAATGTTTGAAAAATTATGCCAAGATATTCCAAATTCCAAAGTATCTCATGGAGTTCCTCCCTTAATAACTGTCTGTACAGTAATCAGCATTTTGTGACAGTGAGTAATCAGCATTTTGTGACATGTTGGGGTGTATACTTATCTGTCAGACTTTTCAATGTGTATGAAGAAGCACTATGAAACAAGCCTCTGAGGATTTAAAATCTGAAAAGACAAGTAGATGCACCGTAAGTAATATCAGGTTGATGATTCAGCAATTCTTTGCTACAGTTTCTATAGCTTTAAATCAGTTGAGGAAAAGAGAACATCCCAAAATGAAACAAATCTAAAAGGCTATGTCATTTTATAGAAACATGATAATGCCCCAAATTAATGGCCATTTTGCAGAAGCAACAGATGAATTCAAATGAGAGTGTTCAACAAAAGTAATATTCTAAAGAAAGGGCAATAAAATTAGAAATGGATCACTCAAACACTCATCCATTCACAAAAGGCTTGGTGAAGAATGGAGTCTAAGAATATGAAAAAATTTGTTGCAAAATGTAATTCTTCCATAACCTGTTCTGCTGAGAGTAAAAATCATGGAAAATAGATGCACAAATAAACTTTTAAAAATGGTGCCGGTGAAGACCTCCGTATTTCCTGTATCAAAAAGAAGACAATTTTTATGTTATCAAGACAGGAGTACAGCGCAAACATATGTACTTTGACCATTCATATCAGGCATAGGGGTGGAAAAGACGTTGAAATATCTAGTGCATATGAAAGAGATCATAAGAGACCACCCTTACAGAGGATGACTGGCAAGAAAATGGTGTGCGACAGATGATGGGGAGTCAATTACTTGTAATTTGAACAAGAAATGGACCAAAGGGGCTCCCAAATACTTCAGAAAAATGTTACAAATATTTTACATGGATTTTACCTTACTTAAGGGAAGGCTAACATCTCTCATCCCCCATTTGTCTCACTTCTGGTATTATTCTGAATTCCTGACTGGCTACAAGTCTTGTTGCACACAGAACCTTTCCAGGTCAGTGGGAATAAAGTTAAATTCTCTCTAGATACGTAAATGTAAGCTGGAAACACTGTATGTAACATAAGTTGGTCTGATTTTCCCATGTGTTTTGAACTCTCAAGATACAAAATGTGATCACTGGCTCAGAGAAGAGGACAAATCTTCAAGAAGACACGAAAGGGACCATATTCCTAACCAACAATTTGAAGTATCAGATCAAAATACACATTGTGTCAATGCTATTATTCGCTGGAATGTTTTTCTCTGGATGCATTGTCATTCTGGTTAATTGGTTTTAAGACTGAACTTCTTTTATTACTAATAACATCAGCTATGACAGGAGGCATCATGACAGCATTCTGTCCTCTGCAGGTAGGACGGTCAGGCAGTAGAGATAATATAACTTATGGTGTACACATAACAAGTACAATGAATAAGAAGCATGAGTCTGGAGAGTAAATGTGATTAAAGGGGCATATCTTCTATATTTAGTTCAGTTTCGGTGGAAGAAGATCGTCCTTTCTGAACAATGTTTTTGACAAAATAGATTTGCTTTTATTACAGGGCTGAATAGTTTAAGTTTGGACAAAAATATCTTTTAAAGGAACTACAAAGAGAGCACTTGCTTTGTCTTGTTGTGGGAGAATAAATATGTGTTGTAGTTTGCAGAACTATATCAGAACCAAGTATTGCTGCTGTTTCTGCTTTGGGAGCTTCCCATCACTTTTTCTTTCTGTCCCTAAGACTTATTTGTTTCCACTCCTTGTTTCTTGCCTTTTTTTCCCACCCCGGCACTTCTTTGCTAATTGGAACTATTTGTTTTTAGTTCACTCTTATCCTCTTTAGAGAAAGACAGGCTTGAACAGCAATTTTTTAAGCGTTGATGGGCAAGAACTTTGTGTTGTTTTCACTAATATTTTCTAAAGTTTATCTGAACTAGTTATGTAATTTGCAATTATAATTATCCGTCAGTAAATTAAGAACCAAAGATCGAAGCAAACAAAATCTTTTAGGCTCATTTTTCAGAGGAAATTATATGAATGTAGTTTGTGTGAAAAAATAAAGGCAGTGTATTCAAGAAGCACAGATATGTAACTGTTAACAGTGGTATTTATGAGTATTTAATGAATCATAAAAGAGTATATGATACTTGTTTCAGAACTGGTTACGTAACCACTATATTTATGCACAGAAATATGCAAAAGGAGAAATAAAATAAACACCTGGGCATATATTTTACTTAACTAACAATGCATTTCTTGTATTTTGTTCCTTGTTATATTATTTAGGGAGAGGGCATACCATTTTAAAATGTGAAATTACAGAGCTATATATTAAATGATCATAAGACAACTATATTTCCCCTGGAGGATAAGAAAATTCGTTAAAATTTCTATGTATTTTTCTCTCTTCTTTTCCACACTTTAAATTGTTCTGCACCTGTCTCCTGAAGAAATCTTGCTTGTATTGACTTATTCAGGCTATGCTCCTTTTTTTTATAAAAACTATTTAGTATAATTTTTATTTATAAGACCATATGAAAAGTCAGATCCTCAGCTTAAGTAAGTTATCCTTGTTTCATTGACTTCTGTGATGCTCTGGAAAATTTTCCCTAGCTGATATTGTCCATGTTCCAAATTTCAACCATTCACTGGGCATCTACTATGCTTTTTTAGGGTCTCATGTGGAAATGACCATCCTGAGAAAAACTTCTGAGAGAGGAAGGAGTGATTTGTTTACAGTGAATTGTTTATACTTAAAGACATCATTAAAAAAAGAATGCTCTAGCTTTCTTGAAACTTTACATAGTCATTTACTTAACTTCCAGTACTTATCACCCATACCTTGATTAATTGTTGTATAGCTAAGAACAAAGTTACTGTGTTTGTATTAGCCACACTGGTATTTTCACACTAAACTTATACAGCTATTTTTCTGTCTTGGTGTAGAAAAATAGGAAACTTGTCCATTCTAGTGAGAGTGGAAAAAAAGCCATAAAAATATATTTTTAGAAGTCCAAATATTTTGTTGCTAGCATTGCTGGAATGGCTACAGGTCCTGAGGTGTCAGGGCTCCTGCTTTCCTATTAATCTGCTGAGACTGAGAAGAAGGAAAATGTTTCAGAGCTATATTTCTGTGTCTTCTTGAAGGTGTAAACCTGGAAGCCATGGTTTACCTAGGTCTCCCAAGACTTCTGGGTCCACCTGTCTCGCCCAGATATAAACCAGTCCGCATGTCAAGGATGTCTTCAAACAGCACATATCAAAAAACTTGTGGCCTGCCAAAATTTGCAAAGGAAATTCGGGACAAACAAGTGTGATGGTAATGCTTTTCATTGTGTTTCTAATGTTGTTCTTAGCATGTTACTTAGTAAAACTTATTACAATTTATTATCACCTCTTAAGAACAGTGGGAATAAGAAAATTAACTACTTAGTTACAAGTGATAGAGCAACTAGGAACTTATTACAGGTTTTGTGAACATATTTGGAAGACAAAAATAGTTAAAAATGGAAAGTTAATGTAAAATGAGATAAACCTTAATATACATTTCAGATTTACCTGAGACCTCTCTTTCTATAATGGCTGATTTGATGATCAATGCTAATGCAGCGGATGCACATCTTAAGCAAATAGTTGGGTGTGATGCTGTAAGGGAAAACAGATAAAATAAAAAAAGAAAGCATTAGTAGAAGAACTGTTAGATGAATAAGGAGTCTGTGACATGGGATCTACAGGAAACACACAATAAGAAAGCTATCAGAGAGAAGAATATAAAGGAAAATTACTCATGCTCTATCAGAATGAATGGTTTATGGACCCAGGCTATATGGTATTGTTATTAATGCCTTAGATGGCATGCATTAATGAAATCTGCTGAAAACACACAGAGAGGAGATAAACCAGTACAGAGGAAGACCACAGTACCAGAGACGATGAACCTGAAGAGTGGAATAATAGAAAGTGGATTAAATTGAATAGGACAAAATACAGGTCAGGCAAGGAAGACTGTCTTACCTGCCAGACTTCCCAGTTCTGAGGGAATTCACATCAATGGTGTTTTCTGAAGGGGAATATGGCAGATAAAATTTTATACACACGTTAAAAATCCTTGCCATTAAATTTATGAACTTCTAGGAAAAATTGCAAGTTTCATGCTATCCCAGTAACACATAAGTACTCTTGAAGATCTGAAGATTTTTCGTCCTTAGAGTCAGGAAGTACAATTTACTTCGTCCTGAGGCAGACAGATCACTGGCAGCCCACTGCTTACCTTTGCTTACCTGTTTTCCTGCGCAGCCCTTCCCACAGGTTCTGCACATTGATGTGTACATCTCACTCCCACATGATGCATCACAGATATCTTTCCATCTGCCTATCCTTTGTATCTAAAAGAGTCTTTCACTCCTAGTCACAGAAGTCCTAGATGTGGGAAAGTGGGAACAAGTTCATGAATTAACATCTCTTTCCAGTCATCCATAAAAAAATCCTTTTCCTCTGTGGGATTGCCCATTTATTATACTCATGAACTTTATTCCAACTCTCCATAGTCCTAAGAGCCTCTCACTAATGCTCTTCCAATGCCTTTGATTGCAGATATATGACTGCTCAGCCCTGTAGAGTCATCTTGGACCACAGCAACACCTACACTTTTCCAGCTAGCCCTCTTATGTTTCCCAGAAGGTATGTTTCTGGGGCTGCATGAAATGTAGGAGAGCTCTCCCTAGAAGCTACTGAGATGCCTTGTCCAGGAGTTGCTGTACCTTGCAACACATGAAAGTGTTTTATGGCAAGACCCTGATTAGGAAAATGATGGGGAAGAAGAGATAAAGACATTAGGCATTAAAGTGCCCTCCCAAATACAGGTCTACTGTAGCTCCTCATTCCAGATTGCTATTCCTTAACAATTCACCCAGAGATCCTTATTGCCCATTTCTTTCAGCTATTGTTTTTGAGCCATTAAACAACTTATTATTAAAAAAAAGTAAAAATGAAAGGGGAGGGGGAAAGGAGGCCCTTTCTCATCCTTTTGAAAGTCTTAAATAATAGTTCTTTAAAAAAATGTAAACGCAGATCAATCGTTGTGGGATCAACTTCAAGATGAAATTCTAAAATGGAATTTAAATGGGCAATTTCTTTTTTGAAGGGAACATCCTTCTTCTGCATAAATTCAATGTTATATTGCTGTCATCTTAAGGACTGTCTTCCAATAGGATGGGACAGCTTGCCTATCCTCCAAAAGACACATCTCCCCAGAAGTAAGGAGATGGATCCCTCTCATCTGAAGGTAGTTATCTATATCTGCTGTGACTTCTTGCATAGTACACTGCAAATTTTGATAATTGAGGGAGAAAAAGATGAATTAATAGAATTGTAGAATCATAGAATGATTTGGGTTGGAAGAGATCTTAAAGATCATCCAGTTCCAACCCCCCTGTTATGGGCTGGGACACCTTCCAGTAGAACATATTTCTCGAAGTCCATCTAACTTGGTCTTGAGGGGGCATCCACAGCTTCTCTGGGCAACCTGTTCCAGTGCCTCACTTCTCTCATTGCACAGAATTTCTTCCTTATATGTAATCTATACCTACCTTTATGCCCTTGTAAAAAGTCCCTGCCCAGATTTCTTGTAGGCCCCCTTCAGGTAATGTAAGGCCTCTATAAGTTCTCCTTGGAACCTTCTCTTCTCCAGGTTGAACAACCCCAACTCTCTCAACCCTTTGATGATCTTCATGGCTTTCCTCTGGACCTGCTCCAATAGGTCTGTGTTCTTCTGGTGTTGGAAGCGCCAGAGACAGCTGCTGTACTCCAGGTAGAGTCTCACCAGAATGGAGCAGAGAGGCAGAATCCCCTCCCTCAACCTGCTGGCCATCTTTCCTTTGATGCAGACCAGGATGCAAACCTGGATGTATTAAAAATGGGTGTAACTGAGGCATTTAAGCTAGGAATTAGACCTATAGTTATCAGAAGAGTTACTATCAAAAAGAAAGGAGGAAGGAAATTGAACTGGATTTAAGTTGGATGTAAGTAAATTTAAAAATGTGTTTATAAAAATATACTTGCCCGGAGTAGTAGGGGATTGTGATGATTTAGGCTATTGGTATGTTCTTAGGAGTGCTAGTGAAGTGTAGATTACAAAATGAACATGCTACCATTTTCTTAGCTTTCGTTTCTGATCCTGGAGATAGCCAAGGAATGAAGAAAAAATGAATCTATTTTCTAAAGTAGAAGTAAATTTTTGTTCTACATATTTTCTACCCTCTATCAATATCACATCTGCAAAATCTTGGCTAGCAAATTTATTGTATATTCTAAATGAACTCTGTAATCTGCTTTATAATTGTTCATTCGGTGTTCAGAAGCCCGAGGACACTTTTCTGCTGGACTTTTGTCCATTAATCATTCTTAGGATGTTCTGAAATAAAGTATTATGCTCATATTTCCACTATTATTATTAATATATTAATTTAATTTTTCCACCGTCTTTCAGTTTCGATCACATCCTTTCCATGAACTGTCCGTGTTTCTTTTCTGTTCTGGTGAAATATTTCCTGCTGTTTGCTGTTGCATTTTAATTTCCTATTTCAAATCTAATGCAATTCTATTGCTAATCTTGGATTTGAAGCCTAAAATTCAGCCTGACTTTCAGTAACTCTCATTTTATTTCTTTACACATCAAATTAAATCTAGGAACTTATGGAAGATCTTGCACAGACTTTACACCTATTTTACTATTCGTTTCCAAAGTGATTCTCTCTCAAACTTAATGAAACACTCAAATTAACTTGCTGATATAAATGATGATGCTGATTATGTGATAGTATATTCAGGAGAAAAATTTGCATGTAAAAATGTAAAATTTCATCCAGTTTCTAGCACTGCTTACACAGCAGTACGTGAGAAGCGTACCTTGTATCTTCAGAAATGTAGGAGGTGCTTCCTCAACTCTTGGTGTATGATGGTATTTGCCTACTTTGTAGTATGCACATTACCTTCTGATTTACAGGAAAATTAAAAAATCTTACTGTTATATGGAGTTGTAAATATTGAAATAAGAACAATAAATATATTTATCAGAAATGTCCTTTTCAGAATTACATTGTAAATTCTGAAAATGCTAAAATTTTACACTGCAAGGTTCAAAAAGAAGTACAGAAATTTTTATTATTTTATTATTTTAATTGTCATTTGGTTTCTCATTTCCTTGTAGAAAACTCAGGATAATGCCACTGAAGTCAAGGAAATTTCTCTGGATGTATGGAAAGAACTGAGAGAAAAGTTTGTGCCTCTGATAAACATGACTCTGTTAGAGAATAATTTGCAGCTCAGCCATAGGATTCTTGTGGAGACTGGAAAAAGTCAATCTTTTTGCTTGTAATCCTGAAAAAATATTTAAAAACCTAAGGCAAGTCAGCTTGTATGTTCTGACTATATTGCATTTACATGTTGCAGTCCTTTGCACCTATCTTTATATACAGAATATATACTTTCTTGCTGAATGTATGTGCAAAATGGTCTCCAGTGTCAGTTAAATGATCTATGTAAAATAATAATAATTAAAAATATGAAATTACCATTAGTGGATTAAGTGTCATTTTTTTTTTTTAAATGTGTATAGGACCTACATGATGAGTGGAAAGAAAACAGAACAATCATTTAAAATTTTATTCTCTATAAGAAGACAGCAATTAAGGCAGGAAAGTAATACGATTAAAGTGGAAATAAATGTAGAAATAAAATGTTTCCTTTTGAAGATTTCTTGTTTAAGGAAAAAAAAAACTTCATATTTTCAGTTAAACAGTTCTTTGTACCCAGGGAGCCTTTCTTTCACTCAATGAATGCTTGCTGGTAACAATTTCTTTTTGGTAAAAGTTAAATGTCTTTTCTTTTTGATCTTAAAAGTTTAATTCTTCTATATTAATCCTACTCTTAATCAGAGAGATTTACCAAGGCTTAAGAAGGACACATGTATGCACACAGCAGGGAACAGAGAAAAAAAAAAAAAAAGATGATGACTCCTATTTACAGTTAAGCTTTGAAAAGATATAATTAATTCAGAACCTAGATTATCCAGGATGGTAGCTTTCTTTTCCTATCAGTGCAGATTTTATCCCTGGATTCTTCGAAGGTAATTTTTTTTTTGACAGAAATTCTGGAACCTTGACTTCTTTTCTTCAAAGGTCTCCCATACCAATTAAAAGCTCGCTGCATATCATTCTGGCACCTCATGAAGGAACCTCTTTGTTTCTTCAGCATAGTAGGTGCCACAAGCCAGTGAAACTACAAATCCATGCAGTTTAACATTAAGAAGCATAAGAAATATGAGTGACAAAGAAAACGGGTGCGTGTGAGTAAAAGCAGTGTTATAGCCCTCTGTCAGGAAACAAGGCTTTACATCAGACAATGTTTCCATCACATGGTCATTTGGTGATATGAGTTACAGTGAAAGCATTGCAAAAGAACCTCTTTTAGTTTACTTTTCAGCAAATTGTCTAGTTATGTATAATAACGCTTTGTTTTATTTCACAGAGCAGTGGTTGATTTTAAAACAATCAACATACATTTGTCACTGGCCCAGGTTAAGGCCAACCTCAGTTGGTAGTGGCCAGTCTCAAAAGTAGGTTAAAAAGGTTAAAATATCATTTAATGATATTTTCTGAAGAAACTTTTCTAGATTCTAGTGTTTTGTGGTTTAGTGTTTCTTGAGAAAGAGACCTTGAGGGACTCTTGGTCCATGAAATTTGATCAGTCATCTCTTGAAACGGCATGAATTTTCAATACCTGTAACATCCTAAGACAATGAGAAACATCATTCTTTGTGTGGACAAGTATCTCCATTTGTTTGTTTTCAGTTTGCTAGTCACACTTGATGTCCCCTAGATGTTGTATCAAGAGAAACAGTGAAGAGATATTTTGGTTTTATCTTCTGTGAGCACACATGGATTTTATAGCCTTCTATTGCTCCCTCATTCCACCACAGCATGTCTTTTGCACACTGACCTGTCCTTTGTATTAAAAGGAAACTTTTTTTACCTTTGTTCATTCTCATTACCTTTCTCTCTGAGTTTCTTTGTGTCTGGGTTTGAATATTTTTGAGAGGGTGACAGAGGAGTATTTAATAAGCAGAATAATAATTTGCAAAATTATAGTTTGCAAAGTAGCATATATTTTTTTTTGTTGTTCTTGTTAATCTTTGCTTTTCTGCTGAAGTACAGTGACAGATTTATTCTGCTTTAGCATAGATGTCGATGGAATTTTGATTTTATTTTTTCTGCAATTTAATTAACAAGTGCTGTTTTTTTCCCTTGTCTATATAAATTATGTGTAGCATAGGTTGAATTTATTCTACTCTACATTGCTTTGAGGAGAGTAAAGGAGGTTCTAAAGCATTAAAACCACTCTCATCAGACTGTGGAAAGTTGATGACACAGAGTTTCAATGCAGTTTTCAAACCAGAGTCTCCACGTAGTTCAGGTAGATCAGAAAGTCTTTGTCTTTATATGCTCACCCTGTTTCAATATATGCTGTCTCTACTGGGAGCACTCCATGGCGACTCCTCTCTGAATACTTGTATTTGTTTTTCTTTATCTGAAGTACACTGGAATAAACTGCAACCTTTTAATTTCTGTAGGGTTATCTACCTCAGTATTGGCAGTGGCAGCTGAAGGGTTAATTGCCAATGGACACAGAAGAAAACAAACAGTCTGGGTGCTGGTTTGTAAAACGAATTTTCAATGTGTAGCCCACAGACTATCATTGATTGCGGTAAATAAATAAAACCACTCCTGACTTTTATTGTTGTAGGGAGTAATTATAATTCACAGGGCCAGACCCTTTGTGCCACAGAATGCTTCATTTGTGGTTTGCATGAGCAGATACATTAACTTCTGTAAGCTCTTTTCATTAGAACACTATTACTCATTGAGGACTGATCAATATATCATCTATACAACATCTTGAATGTGGATGTCTGGACCCATTGTGGGCTTGCTGATAATGACTTCTTTATTCAAGCCATCTTGTAGGAACAAGGAGATAAAGAAAAGAGAAGAGAATTATAGCATATGCTCATGAAAGTATTCTAAAGGTTATAAACAGAAAGCAGGAGTAAAGCTACAGGGTAGGGAAAGTGATCATAGAGAAAAAAGACTGGAAAGGAACTAAAAGTTGAAAAGGAAAAAAGGTTAGGGTTTCACTGTATTTCTTTCACTGATATTATGCAAAGCAAGCTAAGTTTTAATAAACCTTTTGAAACTAGTCCTCCCCTTTGGGATTATATTACCCTTTAGGTTTTCATACCCTAATGCTCTGCTTATCTTGTGAGGCATTTAAATATTCCCAATGAAAGTACAGCACCATTTTCCTTTTCCCTTGCAATCGTTTATTTATCTTTTGTTCTTCTCCGTTCTCACCTCCTTTTTTTCTACCCCAAATAAACTCTCTGGGCCTCAAAGGCTTTATTTCTTCCATTAAGTTTTGATTTCTTACTGTATTCATCCTTCTCTTCTGTTTCAAGCTTCTCTTATACTCTATCTAATTTTGTATCATTTTATTAGAACTTTAATGTGTACTGAGACAGATTACAGCTTCATTGAGGCTCACTACACTCTCCATATCTGGGGTACATTTTGGTAAATAGTAATGAAGAGAAAATTTTATATCCACAAAACACTATTAATTTGTTCTAGCTTTTAGTTGCTTGTCTACTTTGCTAATGACAAAGAAATGAAGAGTCATAATTTGTTGGAGAAGCCATGCAATTGAAGGAAATATAGAAAGGGCTAGAATTGTTTTCAAGGATTAGAAAAAAGAATTTATGAAAGAATGCATAAAAAGAGAGCCGGTCACAAGATTCAACCTTAGGTTTGAATTTTATGTTCCGTACCTTTTTCCTGTTGCTCAGATATGTCAATGCTCTCACTTATTCTTTAAACGTTATATTTACCTCTTCTGTTTTTTTCTTCTAGGTGCAATATAGATTTTGCTTTACACAAATTTCTTCCAAGTAATTTAGGAGGAAGTTTCTATCGAAGATAATACTATGTAAAATACGTTGAAAAAAAGTGTTGAAGAGCAGTTATTTATGGTTTAGTCACAGAACTGGAGTTTTTCAGAGCACTACACTGAGTCCAGTTTTATTCAATACATTAATTAATAGTTTAGATTTCATAACAGGGAAAAAAACTCCTTACATAAAAAAATATTTAGCTGAGGGGCTGTGAATATGTTTAAAGATAAGAAAAAAATTCTGGAAAAATCTGGGCAAATTGAAATCTAATATGAAGACCCTCTAGTTTTCAAGTACGAAGGTTTTATACCTAGGTAGATGTCATCAGATGTGCAAGCACATAACATGGAGTAACTGTCTTTTCTTTAGGAAATGATATGAGAGACACAGAAATCATAGCATAAGAGAACAGTATTATGGGGCTGCAAGCACCATATTGAGAGAAGGCAAATAGAATTATAACTACAAGATGCATGAAGTGATCATTTTACTTCTTTGGGAAAACCTAAGGTCCTGAGCCTCTTGATCATCTTTGGATGCTACACTTAAGAAAGATGAAGATCAATTACGGTAAGTAGGAAGGACAGAGACAAGAATGATGAACTGGGAAAACAAGCTGGTGGGGGAAACCTGAAGCAATCAGGGTTGTTTAAGCTGAAGGAGAGAAGATGGAGGAAATGTAATAATAAGGTAAGATATACAAGAGTCTGGTGTAAAGGGAACAGGACAAATTGCTGACTAGGTGGACAGGACAAAAGAAAATGGGTTTATGCTGCAGTTGTAGAACCTCATCCTTGTTTCCCAGCATGGCAGTAAGGAAGCCCTGGAAAAGATTTGGTGGAGGTTATGGTGTCTAAACAGATCTGTATAAAAAGTTGGATTTTGAGGGGCCCTCCTATTCCAGTCTCTGTACTGAGACAGTTAGTCCTATCAATGTGGTTGCCACAGTAGTGTAGGCTATTCTGAGAGATCTCCCTGTATCCCCAGACTGTCTCTTCTAGGTCTTCATTAGGCTTTCCTTTTGGTGTCCCTCTTAAAGTCTTGTCTTTATCAGTGGTGAAAAAAAGCAGCTTTTTGCATTTTGCAAGCAATAATCCTTATCCATTCCAGCAAAATACTGTCTCTTTAACTTACTTGGGGTTCCTTAAAAACAGGTGAGAGAGCTGTAGTAGATACCACCATGGATAGGGTGTTGATTTGTAGGTACCAATTTCAGATTCTTCCAATCCGCTTGTTTAGCTTGCCTGGATTTGCTAGTGAAACACCTGCCTGATGGTAGAAGAGGGTAAGCTGCATTTGTACTAAGGATACAGGTGTACAGGAATCCAAAGGTGGATTTGAGGCTCAGACGACGGAAGTTAACCTACCTTCATATTTACTATGGATTTCAATTGGCAAGTATTTATGGAGAATGCTGGGTGGGTTTGGGCAGCCTGTACTGAAATCCAAGCTGTTTTGAGAAACATGTTCCTGTTTCTTCCAGCTTGTCTCTAGTCAAGCTGCAAACATATCCTTGGATTCCATTATTGTGATGTGTCTGATGAAGAGTTTTTGTATCAGGATATTGTAAACCAAAGAGCTTTCTTGGGTATCCAGAGCCTGTTCTGCTTGTTGTGATTGCCAATATAAGAACTCCATGTGAATTTTTTCTATATTAGTTCAGGAAGACATTTCACATGAAACTTCTGTGTAATTAAAAAAATATAAAGTAATTAACTTTTCTTGTCCTTAACTTCTTTGAGAGTCTCCTGTGAGTCCTAGGGTAATGGTTTCTTGAGGTATTACATTATCTGAAATAATCTGTCAGTATGCTTATTGAACCATATGAGTGAATCTGCAATACTTCCATGTCCTGGGGGTCTGATGAGGTTGACTGTTTGGTACTCTTCTAATTAGGACACTTTTATACCCTGGTGAGTAGCTATTTGTATATCAAGTTATATCTTCCAAATGATATTGGGAGTATATGAAGGGTTCATTTACTATGGACCCTTATGACTACTTGAGAAAATGTCTTGTGGAGTGTGAAAGGAAGATGAGTGATGTACTTCTGTCGATTCTGCCAAACTTGCAATTTGAGATTGCTACAGTGGAGATTTTTTTTCCAGTTAAGCTTCAGTTTCTGCAGGGTTTAGTGTATATTATATGTATAGTTGGTGGGCATATTTAAGCATTAAAACTGGAACAATTGATGCTCATGTGTAACTTTCCTTACTCTGTGCATAGAAATCTTTGATTACTGCTCAGGTGGATGAACTAAAGGATGTGCTTGAGTGCTTGAGGTATTAGAGCCTCAGTTATTATCATTCTTTGGAAAATGAAACAAGGCCACAAAGAGGTCTTGTATAAATTAAAAATGGAGCAAAATGAAAAAGTAAATAAGTCAGGAAAAATAATTAGCTGACATACGTTAATTTTTTAAAAATACTTGTTTGTAGAACAAAGTGTAATTAAGCCCTTAGTGAGCATATGGTATGCAAATACTAATGCAGTTTATTACTATGTATTCGGCAGAATCTTTGGGTAGATAATTCACATATACATATAAAAGCAAGTTGGAAACTAGAATGTGAGAATGAGAGTGGTCTAGGAATGATGATTCTACTGATATTTTTGGTTTTGAAGGAATCCGGCAAAATATAACATCTGTTAGAGACACAAACCAATTTCATGTTTTAATGAGTGTTCAGAGCTAAAGATGAGGAGAGTGTGAAACTAGTTGTGGTAAGATAATTAAACCTATTCTCTTTTTTTTGTTAATTCTCTAACACCAACTACTGAATTATACGTAACCACTTGTAAGTGTTCTGGCTCCAATTTTCAGTACACCCAGTTATGCTGGAAGAATTCCTCTCTCGCTACCTTTGCCCTTTAAGAGAGAGTCCTTTTGAAATTTTTGTTCCAAGACTTGACTTATTGCTTTCACAGAGAGATTTTGAAGAGCTCTAAACTCTGCACATAAAATTTACTTAATGTTGTGGTCAAATTAGCATTAATTAAAGCAATAGAAGTTAAAAATCAGTAGTAATTTATAAAGCTAATGTAATCATCATGTATTTTTTTCAGAACTGGTCAAAAAATGGTCAATTGTGGCATTATCTGGTCAAGATTTCCTGTCGTGAGCTGCTTGTGACATTTTTTGTTGTGCAAAAACAAGTGAAGGAGATGTGTGGAGCAGCAAAAATAAATTTGAACTTGTGCAGAGCAGTGGCATTTGAAGGGGAAGGAGTAGTGCCTCTGACTTCCTGTAAACGTTATTCCTTACTGCTGTACTGTCTCTATGACCACTCAGAGCCTAAATGTAAGTACATTACACGTGTAAACACAGGTGCAAGTTCTCAAACTCAGATCACAGACAGGGGATCAGTTCCACTACTGTTTTTTTTTGAGCAGAAAGTACAACCCAATGGGACCATAGGATTTTATAGACATATTTATTAATAACAAATCTTATCCTAAAGAACATGTTATGGGTCCATACAAAGAAGAAGGACTACTGCATCTGTACTACTTTTAAAAAAGTCCATCTAATGGAATAGTTGTGGTAAATGCATTTCCCTTGACCGTAATATAGGTATAGTAACACACACAAGCTGGAAACTTGACGTAGTGTTGTAGTATATATGAAATACAAAAGTTGTCATTACATTTATGAGATATGAGATAATCTTGGAACATTATGGTGATGTATTGACTGATGATGTGTATATTAATTATTTAGTTATTGTAAATTTACATTTTGTGTTTCTTCCATAACCTTCACTATGAAATACTTTATATTGAGGAAAAGACTTTGACTGACTTTTTAAATTGAATTCATAGGAAGTTCCATCTTGAAAGTTGCAATAGTGTGTGAAATGAGACTACAGAATAAAGATTAGAGCAGCTGCTGAATGTTGTTATAATATGGTTTCGAGTAATGGGAGAGTGAGGAATAATTTCTTATTAGTTTAAAATGGTAAAATATTTCCATACACTGATGAAGATGCTGCAATTCTAGCATTTACATAGTTGACAAAGTTTCATTGCAGAGCACTAGTGGAACTCCAGCAAAATGGAAATATAGTATAAGACAGGGAAGCACGTCATGCCTTAATTTCACCTCAGCTGATACAAAATTTGCTTCTGGTGAGAGCACTTCTGATTCCCCTGATACAAAACATGTTTAAGCTAATGGAATTACTCTCGATTTACCAGCAGGATAAGGTCTTTTTGCCCTTAAGCCACATAAATTGCACCTGAGATGTTGCAGGCATTGTGTACCTTCAGATATAAAAAAATACCCCTCTTACCTTGTGTAAGAGACTGCAGTACTGAAAGCCATATTTTTCAGCTGAGAAGACAATGCATAGAGATATATTTTGGTTGCTTTGAGAAGAACATCTTCACTTAAGGCTCTTACCAGTGATGGTGGTGTCGTTCCCACTGCAGGATAATTTTCAATTTTGCAGTTGCCTTTGTAGTTTTTCATTCTGTCTCTGTACAGAGTTTCTTGAGCAAATAAATACTTTCTGGTCCACCATCTTTAATTTGATGAAGGTCTGTATTAATTAGGTTCATCTTTCTAGATGAACAAAGTCACTATTTTACTATAAATTAAAGATTGATTTTTAAAATTACAGTAGAGTTGCCATTTAGTTCTAAGGAAGAGAAAATCTTACTCCTGCTATAACATTTTACATAAAATGAAGTATTTTGTGGGTGGGTGGTTTTTTTTGGTTTTTTTTTTTTTACAATCCAGTCTTCCATAACTGAAGTGATTCTGCAAAGTATGATTTCTATTAACTTTTTTATGTGCTTAACTGGAAAGAGCTTTTCTCTTCACCTGTGTTCAATTCACATCATCCTCTCAACTGAGATTTTTATTAGATAGCTAAGATACACAAACAGAAAATTGGTTTAATTGAATATTCTCTGTAGGTCATTAAGTTTTAGGGTGAACCCTGAGTACATCACAAAATATAATTGTGTTCAGACTAAATAATATGAGCCTCATTTTTTTTTCCTTGAAGTCCTCCATAGACTTATGGAGTTATAATTATGGAGTTGATAATCATGAAGTGGATAATCAAGCTTGAAAGGAGATCACTATGTTTTATAGAAATTCATGTGAAATATACATATTATTTAGTGAAATTGTTATTTATCACATATCATACCAGATCAGATCTGAATTGTGGCTGAGATGTTATTGGATTAATCAGTGGAGATTGTGTTTATGTCACATATTTTTAGAAAAATTACTGTGATATTACGAATTCATTATTGTTTGTATAGGCAGTCTTTAGAAGACAACACATACTAGCACTCAAGATGTCACAATTTACCTTTTAATTAGACATCCAGAGGTCCAGATGAAAGTTTTGGGCTTTAGTTTCAAATGTGAACCTACAGAATTTTTTTTTTTTTACTGGGAATTTCATTTATTTAAAGAGAAGATTTTCCTATTCTACATCTTCACATGTGTTTAAAAGAGGAAAGGAAGGCAAAATAAGAGATTTGGGGCGTTGTCATTCAACAACACTAGCTGGCACTTCAAAAAAATCCCAAAACAAAACAAAGGCAACATATTTTAAGACTAGTTGGCATGACTAGGAAAAGTTAGTCAATCTATCAAGTGGACAAAACCTTGAGGTTAATTTTCAAGACCTGAAGAAGACCTGAGCCTGAAAACTTGTCTAATTTTTCCAGCTATATCAATCAGTCAAAGAAAATGTATCACACATCCCAATAAATCTGTCCTGCATACCGTGAATGGTGAGTTTTTTATGTTGCTTTTATTACTCTTCATTATTTATAGTGCTGTTTTTCTAAAGAAATGCAAAAAGTTAAAGGGAGAAGCAGTATTTTGTAAATTCAGTTGATATAACTGTGGAAAAGGCAAACTGAGCAGGTTTCAGACATTCCGCTACTTCTGCAGTTTGAGAGAGACACACTTGCCTGGTGCCCTTGACTAGCTTGGAGTTTTGTGAGAACTAGAGTCACAAATTCACCATTACAAGGTGGTCATGTTTTCTGTGGCAGCACAAATGCTGGAAAGGGTAATTCCCCTATGGTGCTGCAAAGAACTGTTTAAGTTGCACCAATATTTGTGACATATACAATTGTGGATGTTGGTACTAACTGTCACACGAAACTGGAACTAGGTGAGGCTCCACTAAAGCCTTCTGGTTTTGCTTGGTTCATTTCTGACTGGTCATGGTCATGCTAAAATTGCCATAGGGAGCATATAAGAAGAAAACAAGAGACACAAGTTGCCGTCTTTGGAGGAGGAATAGAAAAAGACATTGTTACAAAACAAAATTTCCTGCTATTTGTTTTCCTCTACATACCTCCTGTCTCATTGATCTGGCTGATCTGGATGGTCAAGAGGTCTCCTTCATCCTGGGAAATGTCCTAAACAACCATGTCTTAACAGAGCACTTTTATAACACAAGTAGTCTAATTTACATATATATCTCAATGCATCTGGGGTAGTTTACTACTGTGTACACAATTTACAATTACCAAAAACCTCAAGGTATGCAACATGTGGTCTAGTGGGATTGCATCAGGGCTGAATGAGGCACAGACAACGTCAAAGATGAACACAGTAATGGAGATGATATGCTGCTCAATCAGAGTGTAAAAATGTATAAAATTCACATGCTACAGGTTGAAAAACAGTTAAATACAGCACTAACCCAAAAGTTCTGCTTTTTTAAGGACTGCTTGATTTTAACTAAATGTTGGAGAATGGTTGCAGGAGCGTGGACATGGCTCAAAGGAAGAGCTCTGTGAATCAGCCTTGACAGAAATAAACTGAGCTGGGCTGTGATGAAAAAGTACTGAGGATTTTGCCAAATCACGCTGACAAGGAGGGAGGCAGTGAGAAAATGCCCAAGAGAAGGTCAAGAAGACCTTGTGACTCTACAGATAAACGACTTAAGGAAGTAGGTCAGAATGAGACCCAGACTCAAGCATATAGCAGTAGCTGCAAGTAGGAGGAGTAAGTAGGAGGAGCAAGTAGGAGGAGCATGATAATGTAACCTTTAAAGCTAAGCCAATGATTGCAAGTAGGAGGAGCACAACAATGTAACTTCTAGAGCTAAGCTAATGATTGTAAGGCCTTTAGAGCTAAGCTAATGATTAGAAGACAAATGTATGTAAGGGCCAATGATTGTTAGACAAGCCAATGATTGTTAATTAGACATGAGTTAACTAGACATGAGTTATGGTATAGACACGAATGAATTTTGCAATAAACCATAACTTGCTTTACCACTCATATTGTGTCTACTGCATGGTTCTCCTCGTTCATCGCAACTAGACAACAAGCCTTAAGGAACATGATTCCTTAGAGTAAGTCAGACACATATATGACCTTTATATAATATCCTTATAGCTTTGTAGAAAGACAAAAGGCAGTGGATTAAAGCCAAAGACTAAAAGGTCGGTATTAAAAATACATTTGGAATGTTTTCATTCATGATGGTTACTTTGAAGAAGTGCGGCTAGAAAATATCCAAGAGATGTAAATATCAGCATTTTGCAGAAGTAATTTTTCTCAAAACTCGAAACAGGAATGTTTCTTGGAGGAGACTGCACAAGAATTGCTTGCCTAGGTAGGTTCCAAAATGTTGAGGCGGAAATGGGAAAGATGGTGGTGTTGAGACGAAGCTCTTCTGACAAGTCATCTGCAATGTAACTTGGCATGTAAAATGAAGAATGTAGAAAGTGGAGACACTTCATGATGAGGGGATTAAGCCCTGCTATTAGAGGTATATCTATAGATGGTTTTGAGTACTAAAGCTGCTGATTATGTCCTCTTTGTCTTTTTGGGGAAAAGAGGCAGAAATCATCTGTGAGGCTCACGAGTATCTTGAGACATCTCAGACTTGTTGTTCAATGTGCTTCTCAAGGTTCAAACAGAACTATAGTTTCAAGTTTTGGGACCGTTTTACACCAGCAAAAACTCTGAGGTATTAGGTAACAATTTATCCATTGGAAACTGATCTGACACCAACAAACTCATGTAAAATGGACAAACAACAAGTAATACTTTTCATTTGTTAACTTCATGGACCATATTTTAATTATAAAGGGCTTGTATCCCATTATTAATTTTCTGAGAAGCTGATACCTCCTTGAACTTCTCTTTGTTCAGTGAAGACTAAAGAAAACCTGTATGTCTGTGGTCTTATTTGACTGTTTAAAGTGAGAAAAGTGTGCCCTTTTTTTCTGCAACACTCCTCTATTTTATTTACCTCATTCCAAGGAATTCCAAGGGCAGGACATATCCTTTAATAAGGCCATGAACTGTATATCACAGCCAAGACTAGTAATAAACTCTAATACTGATGTTATAAAAGCCTTCTTAAAGCAAGGTTAATAACATGACAATGGTAAACACCCCAGTCAGCATAAAATGAAATGAAGCCTACAGTGTTTTAAATGCATTGGTCCTGTGAAAAAGGATACCAAGGAAAGACCTTTTGTTCGTGAGCTTCTATATATATAAAAAAATCAGTTTTTCTGCTTGTGTCTCAGTTGAAGGTCATCTGTACATGACCAAGAGAAAAATAGCCACAATATTTGACTGCAAAATGCTGGGATTACATAGCAGCATTTATAATACTGCAAACACAATACTTTAATCAAAGATTAATATTATTTATGAAGTTAGAGGGGTTCTAGATGTGTATTACATTCATTTGTATTTATTGCTTTTTGTTTCCGCTTTTCCTCCTTTAAATGATCTGTATGGTGTAGAAAGTGAAGAAATACTTTTCAAATACTTTGCCTCAACTTCAACACTGTGACAGAACTAAAAGAATGTAAAAATGTCAGCATAGTTATCTGGCCAGTTTCTGAAGAAGCACTTTCTGTGAAAGATCACAGTTATGCCCCTCATTCAAAAGGAAGAAACCGAAGAATATCCAAGTTCAGGATCAAATTTACGATTTGATGGGATCTTGCACTGCTGATTGGAATTAAGGATGCTTTCTGAAATTGGTGCCTCAGTATCCAGTCAATTTCTTCCATCAAAAGGCATTTCCACAGGGAGTGTGTGTAGAATTTTTGAACTTACAAAGCAAAACAAAGATATTGATTTTTAATCAAACAATCACTTCAGTTGTTTTCAGCAGAGAACACTTATTACTTCCATTCATGAAAATTATGAAGAGTATTCGGAAGTTTTGAACACCATTTCTTTCATCTGAGAAGGCAGAAAATAAGAATTATCATGCTGTTCACCAGATAGTAGGCCATCATTTGCCTGATATTTCTAAAAGGGGCTAGATTTAGTATGTTTCTGATGAAAATGCAGTAAATCTAATTGAAGATGTGGAATGCAATAAGCTTTTTTCTTAATATGCAATAAGCTTTTTTCTTAATATTCTGGTATGGGTCTTTTCTACCTCTTTGTTTAACAATTTTCTCAATTTTCTTGACTTTGAAATGTCTGTTGATCACTAGTCTCCTCTGCCCACAAAAGAAAAAAACAAATCCCTTAGAATTTTCATGATATTGTAGTACCTACTTGTAAAACTTGATTAAGCAGATGAAAGTCCATATTAAAGCATTTTTACCTTGCATACCACAATTTTTTTCAAGCTAGTCAGAAGAGAACAAGTTATATCAAGATCACATGATAAAACTTTCTTTTAGAAGTTATGAAAGTTTTTCAACTGGTCCTTCGAATTTGCCAAGAAAGTTTCAGTTTTGATTTCAGATACTCCTAAAAATATATTCCTTTCAAAATAATCTGTGTATTATCAGTTTATTTTACAAAGCGTCTTGTTATTCAAAATATAACTGAACATTCTGAACATGAAAATTTTGTTAATAATAAATAATAAAATAGCATTAAACAACCTGTTATATAAATTTTTTTCTTTTCCTTCTTAAAACCTACTAGCTACAGAAGTGTGAACAGCTGTTCAGACATCATGGTGATTTGTTATAATGTTAAATGACAAACTCTCTGAAAAAAAAGATGACTGCATTTTCATAGTGAAAAGCTGCATAAAAAAAATGAATAGTAATTTCTTGAAACACAACATACAACCACTCTCAGAACATTTCATTTATGAGGATGTGGCCTTCAATTTTATTATTTTTTTTTTAAATTTTACTTATTTTTCTACCAGTTTTTCTGCTGGTACTTGATGAACTTTCCACAGACAATTGTAACATCTAAAAAATTTGTTTTTGTCTTGCATAATTACTACTTTAGAGAATTCATCCTTTCCCTCAGCCCAGTTTTCATTCACGAGTATCTACATATTCAGCTCTTGATTCAAGTGACTAACATAATGCCTAGAGGTATATAGAAAAAAAGTACTAAATATAAGTTGAAGGTCCATATTATTGCTATATGTAACACTGCTGCTATTTTTGGAAAAGTGTCCCCACTTCAGTGTCCAGAGTTCAGACTAGCTGCTGGTAACACTGCAAATGCCCACAGAATAGAATTTAGAAACTTTTTATTCTGTCCGAGGTAGTTAAGAGGTATCAAGTTTAAGTCAATGAGTGTTTAAGGACAGTGTTGGGTAATGGGTTTTTCAGCTGGCTCACAGAGGTTTAGTATTGATTTAATGAGTTGAAGTCAAAACTGGAACAAGTGAAACTTGAATTTTGTTTTCAATGAAGCGGAGTTTAATTTATAAGACTAATGCTACTGTATTGTTGCAGGGAGAATCCACATCGGATTTCAAAGACAAGTTTTTAATATTTTTTAACCTGAAATAAATCTCCTGGTTCAAATGCATATTTAGTTCAATGTTGGGCTACAGCTTGTCTTACACAAATACACCAGGTTACCAAGATCTTCCCTTGTATGTTAGTCCCTTCAAATGTTTATTGCTCTTCTGTGGTCTCACTCCAGTTTGTCAATGAGATGTCCTGAACATGTTATTCCACTCGTGTGGATTTCCCCACTCTGGGGTCTGTCAGCATCTGTGCAGGCAGATCAAAATTACTGTGAACAGTTTTTCTGCCAGTTCATGTTCTGCCAAGTATCTTTCAACACTACAACCTTATGCTACCAGGTAAGTGTTCCTGCAAATGCACTTCACAAATTTTTATTTGCAGTTTTCTGTTTATAGCTTCACCTCTGCAGATGTAGGTAGGTGTATTTTTTTTGTTGCACTAGAGACCACAAGTTCTGCAGTGTGCGTCTGGAGTTTACAATTGCAGAACATGCTGCAGAAAACTCTGGACATCACCTTCCAGCCCAGTAGGGTGACTAAGCAGGTATCCATCCTTATTGTACAGTCCTTCATGCACTAACCAGTAGAGGGGGGGTGCAGAGATCCAGCAGTGCAGCACCTCAGAGATTACAGTTGGGGTTTAGCATTGCCTACAGGAAAGCTAGGGAAGGATGCTTTAACAGCTACTGCAGCAACAGGATGAAGAGTAATGGATTTAAGTTGAAAGAGGGTACACTTAGGTTAGATATTAGGAAGATTTTGTCTAAAAGATATGGGTTACACTTCCCTCAAGTAAATAGAAGTAATTTCCAAGATCTGACTCAGAGCTGTGTTGATTTACCAGCAAAGTGCAAGAGCGGTCACAGAGGGTTTATTTGCTTCCTGTAGGGTTGCTCAAGCATGGTTAGAATACAGGATATCAGGTGAGAAACTGGTAAGACCTTAAGAAAGGCTCTGGAGACACACTGTTGGCATGCCAAGAAGAGAGTGATGCTGTGCTGTAGTCTCTGGCTTCAAAGGCTCCACATGTCCTTGAGAAGACAGTAAGAAACATTTGCAATGCTACTTCCCCCAGTCACCTTTAGTGGATGGATGGCATGCATTTTCAGAGCTGTAAGGACATGAAGTAATTCAAAAACCCACACAAAGCAATGCCATATCACTTAAGGCTGTCTCCAGAGGTATGGCACAACATAGTCCAAAATGTAACCCTGAGACCTTAAAATTAATCTATTTCAGCCTTCTGTTCTGTAATTTTTTTTGTTCTGTCAGCTAAATCAAGAGTCCATTACTAATTTCCCATAAAAGCATATTTAAGTAGGACACTAAGCCTCAGTATGGGCTAGCTGACTCCCACCTGCACCAGGGCTGTTCTTACATGCCCTGTACCTCATGTATACCATTAAAAACTGCAGCACAGCAATGTGAGGATCAAGAACACAAACCGTCACTCCAAAGTGAAA